>CM059602.1:210282642-211482642 GCA_030412105.1 Cyclura pinguis
AGGGTAATATATTTTTTAGTGACCCTTTCTTCAGCCATCACTGGAAGTGTAAAAAGTTGAGCGTGCTTTTCATTAATTAACCAATACCAGTTGAAATAATTGCTCCCTAAATATTAACGTTTATCTGTTGGTACACTATACTTGATCATGCAGTTGGTAGGATTTCGGATCCTGGCTGTATGTAATTCAACAGTGCACTGTGACTTCTAACTGTGCTGCTCTTCTGCTATAAACAGTCCCCCTCCCTTTTATAAAAACGAGTTCACTGGAATACTTAGAGTTGCTGGCTGCCAGGGAGTGCTTTTTAATGAGAGCAAGAGTACTTGAACACATCTACAACTTGGCAACTCTTCGTACTTTTATAAGTCACTGTGCATTTCAAGAGAGAAAATATCTTACAGCCTTCTTTTTAATGGGATAAGTTGAGTCAACAGCTGAGTGAATCTGGTGCTTGCTGTGTTCTAGCTTAACATGAGCTATGTCAAAAGTCTCTGGGTGTTTCTGTATGATATGTCATGTAAAGCTGATTTTAAGAGCCAAGAATTCTGGCTATGCTAAAATCAGTGAAGATTGTTTTAAATATACGTTGGAACATTGGTTGTATTGCGTACTTAAGCTTTTGATATTGCCTCTTCCAACATGCTGACTTGGACTTCTAGAAGCTGGAGTTTGTATATACATCTTTTAATTGGAGTGAAATGAATTTATTGAGAAATCACTTACATTTCCAAATTTGTATATAGAAATCTGTCACCTTCAAATTAAATAAAGATTAGATAGAGGAATGTTCTCTGTTTTCAGAATGTTATATGTGTCTGTATGGGTAGGAGAGCATGCAGTAAAAGGAGAATAAGACAGCAAGAAAATGAGAGAGAGAGTGCAATTGTTGATTTAGTTGTGATGTTGTCTTTGGTTTCAGATTTTCCAGAAAATTACTAGAATTTGCTATCATGTCAAAAATAAAAAAGGGTAAGCTCTAGTTTAAAAAAGAAAGAAAGACAGAAATAAGGAAACAGTAAAGCTCCCACAAGCTCCATATTGTTCATGCAGCTTTTTGTAAAGTTGATATGGACTCCAGTCGGGTATTATCTCTTCCTTCTTACAATAGAATCAGGTTGTCCTTGCTTAGGAGCTGAACAGCAGCATAAGAAAAGCCCAGCAGCAGGTGCTGGAGAGAAGCGTCTGTGCTTTGAGATTGTGTCCTTAACGGCATCCTTCCAGAACCTCCAACTCCACCCCAGGTAGCATGGGTACTGATGCTGCTGGCTGGAGTAATTCTGGAAATTGTAGTAAAACAGACATATTTTTTTGAGCTCCTGCCTACCATTCTGGAAATCCTCACTGACAAAATAATTTATTTTCCTATAGAAAGAAGCTCATGGTAGCCTCATATGGAGTAAATTTGTTTCAGAGTTCTGGAAAGTTTCTGCATTATATTTTCTTCTGAAGGACCTTGTAGATAACACAAGAGTGAATTCCTCTTAAGAAACATAGATGGAATATTTTCTACTAGCTAGAAGGAGCCTGGGGATTGCACACTAACTTATTGAAGCTTTTGGGTTACGTTGATCTCCATTCAGTTATTAGATAGAGTAATTTGAAGGTGGAACACACAGTGAGCCCAATCACTGGATTAGATATTCCACTAATTGATTAAGGCTGCCATATTATCTGGTTCCTAGCTGGCAGACCAAGCAAGCAAACAAAACTCCTGAAGTTTTCTACTTAAAACTGACTGAATAATCCAGACGTGTTGGTAGAGAAGTGCATCAAACTGACCCATTTCTTAAGATTTATTTATACTTGATAAGAAGCTCTGTCTTCATCTTAAGAACTGTACTATGTCATGTTAAGAACCTCCTTCTCACACACAGGCCTGCCTGCTTTATAAACAGACCTGCAAACCTTGGTTTGTATCCTACTTTGACTGAGCAGGAATGGAAGGTGGTGCCTTTTCCATAACAGAGCATCTAGACTGTTGAACTCCTTTCCAAGTTTTCAGTCTAGGTGCAACATTTTGATTGTTGTGGTTTATTGATGCTGCACTGTGTGATTGGTTTCATCTAACATTTCTTTAAATTGTTTTATATTTTATGTCTTATAGCTGTTCTAGAATTCTAAAGAGAAAAGTGGAACATCTAACTATATCTTATTTGCTGACCTTTCTATCTCTCTCTATATGGAGCTTACAGACCTTTATTACCTGTAAGAAGAAATTGCAGTAAAGACTTGCACCAGAAAATCAAAATGTGATGCCCTATCTAATCCATGTATGGCTTGTGAGAATGAAAAAAAGGATCTTTTGAAAAAGTTAGAGAAAGTAGGCACACATTTGCTTCATTGTGGCTGTTCTGAACTTAAATGCATGCGCTTCTCTGTTTTGCAAATTGGTCATCTTGAGGAGTTTCCTTCTGCTGCATCCTGATGCAATCTTGCAACAGAGGTAGTTAGCATTTAGGGTTGGCTGAAGTCTTAGGGAATGTGTGTACTTTTCCAGGTCTCCAGATGGGGAGACAAAACTCAAAAGTGTTGGTGGAGAGGAATGTTTGTTTTTGTACCAATGGCTTTTAGGTCTGGTGACCCAGCTGGCACATGGATCAGCACAAAAGTGTTTGTTTGTTCATTTATTATTGCATTTATACCCAGCCTTTCTCCCAAATGGAATGTCTGTTGTACTTGTCAGTGCACCAAAACATCAGGATTGAGGAGAGACTGAGTGTAGGCACTTGGGTCTATCATGCCCTTTAGATCAAGGCAGAGAGTGGAGTGACAATGTCATGACTCATGAGCCTTCTGGATGTGTAAGCCATGTCAGCAGTGGTTCAGGGTTTGGAAAAAGTACTCCCCACATGTCTTGTGTGTGGTAGGTAAAGGTCCTGTGGGATGAAGATGTAGTGAGAATGGTGAAAACTGCTGCAGCTATAGTACACATTCTGCTACCTATGTGGTTGCCAAAATGCTATCCCTTCCCCACCTCTGCTCTCAATTGCCTAATGTCTCGTTAGCTGGGTTTTACTCAAATTCTGGACCCATATACCCAAATGGTTCTCGTGCATGTTTCAACGATCAGCTGAACCAGAGGCTTTTTCAGATTCTCTCCCAACTATTGCCTGCCTTACCTCTGAGATGTCACAAGGACACATCCTGTGATCTCAAAAGGCTCCACTGCTGAGACATTGCAAGGATCTGCTCCTTGGCCTCAGCTTTTGTCCTTGAAATCTCAGCAAGGGATAGTCTTATGCAGTAGTCTCGTGTAGATTGGGGCTTCTTTGTGGTGAGCCATATAAATGATAGATGGGAGGAACCTTTATGTAATTGATAACTTTTGACAGCTTTTGTTGAACTGCACCATTGATTTCAGCCAATAGGAGCAGATACCTACATAAGTCTCCTGCTGTGGGCAGATTCCTGTTGCCTTTTTGTTTCATCATCTTTGCTTAAAAAACAAACAAACCAAGGGAAGCCCTTGCCAGAATTAAAATATAGATCGTATGGTTGGAATTCTGAGAGCTTCTTAATAACTTTTGCACGCCCCATAGATTTTTAAAATGTTGTTCAAAGCTGCTATTCAAGAAACATCAGTCCAAGTCATTATTGGGACTTATGGAGAATTCCATAGTTCTTTGCATCTTAACCCAGATGCTTTGGTTTAACAAAGAAGGTTAGATGGCACTGTGTTCTAATTAAATTGTTTAGTTATAAGGAAAATTAAGTAAAATTGCTTCACACCATTTTATGTTTTGCAAATGGTAACATAATTACAAACAGCAAATACCAAGAGATTATAAAGGTTATAAAGAACCGAAAGTATTAAAAGAAATCATTTTGTGGATTCAAAAATTGTCCCAGAGACACAACTGCTGGCTTTAGAACACAGGACCATCCTTAGTGATTCTTCTTTGTGGTCTCTGTGCCTCCTACAATGGAACCTCTCCCCTGCCCCCTCCTGCATACTGCACATGAGCAAGCCACCAAGCTACCATCTCTTCAATTTCCCTCCGTCAACCAAACAGATAGCATCTGTTGGTGTGTCTGGGGCTGAGTAGCATTTCTTTCTGCTTCTTTTTCTTCACTCTGTCTATTGCTGTTTCTCCTGGATGAAAGATTCATTGCAGAGAGTGTTGGAACTGACTTCATTAGTACTGAAGCCTTCATCATCTTTGTCCTTACCGAAGTCATCTAGGATGTTGCCCTTGGAATCTTCTGCTGCCTGCCACGCCTGGCAGTGAGGTGCTGGAGTAACTCCTCCTCCTACTGTGTTTGCTGCTCCTTCTCAGAAAGACAAGGCATCAAAGAAATTGCATGCTATTGCAGACTTCTCGGTACCGGAGGAGGGGGAGGAGGAGGAGGAGAAGTGTCCTGTACTCTCCTGCTTTGGTTCTGAGTTCAATACCGGCTGCCTCGGAGCCCACTATAGCACCTCCAGCGGTTGCTCCTACTGCCATGTTGGTACTTACTCCACTTCCATTGGTACTGGAAGTGCAGATCGAGACTGAGTACTCCGGGCCTCAGTCTCTGCCAGCCTCTCTGGAAGAGTGCCCTCATGCTTTGTCTCCACTGCCTCCTACTCTGGAATGCTGGCATTCTGATGTTCGGAACTGATCTTTGGTACTGAGGGACTGAACTTACCAATCTTGGCGCAGTTGGGATTGTTCACCGATTCAACAGGACCGACTGTATCCCCACCATCCATACTATGACTATGGCCTGTGTGGAGACTCTCTCTTCCCCTTTGCCTCTCTTCACCTCTGTCAGTTCCCTTCACATTGACAGATACCACAGGGAGCTTCTATGGAGGGAGCCATCAAGGTCCTACTTGCCTTCAAATCTGGATTGATATCATCGGGATAATCAGTACTGGCCTACCTTGATGTTAGCCATCTCGTTGCTCACCATCTCAGTATCGTTCTTGCTCCTGGTCACTGTCCCAGTCCTGACAGGCTTGACCACATCTGGAGGCCCCTTGATCTCCCACAACTCAGTCATGCCCAGATGTCCCTCAGCTGTCCTTGACTTCTAGGTCACCGTGAGGTCACTGCTCTCCTTCATATCCTCTGATTCCACCTCAATCTTCCTTTTTCTTCCCTGGGGACTATTTTGGCTTTTTGTGTTTTCTGCTGTATCTCCACTTCATTGCATAACAGCCACAATAGGCTTTCTCTATCACTGATCCAGATGTCTGTCCTGACTGCTACGTCTGCCACTACAGCCACAGCTACTGTCTTGTTTGCTCCTCTTCTGCTACCACCTGCAGCATTGAGGGTGAGCCATCACACTGAAGCTCATTCTGTGACATCCTCTGAGGAATGTGATTCCAATTCGTCCTCTCAAGAGCTGCCTCATCTGTCTTCTGTTTCTCCTACTTAAGACCATAGATGATTCTATGCCTGACACGGTCACTGAAGATGTCAAAGCAGTTTGTGGACATTATTCTCAGGATGGTTAAAGTGATTGGGTTAGATGTCTCCTTAGCCCTGCACCAGTTTCCAGCCCAGTCTTTCAAATTGAAGATATGCTGGTTCCCATTCTGGCTACAATATCTTTTCTCCCAGCCTTACAGGAGGTCATCAGGGTGGCCTAGACACAACCAGCTGCACTCCTGCCAATGTCATCTGGAGCAGATCTATAGGATACGGCACCAAGATGTGTCTTATCTATTCACACATCCCACCCCCAATTCCATCGTTGTTGAGGCATCTCAGATAAAAGGAGGGAAGAAGATGCATTCAGCTCCACTTGACAAAGAAGCTAGGCAACTGCACGTTTTTGGCAGGAGATTCTACTCTGCTGGCTCCCTTGCTGCCTGCATTTCCATCACCCAAGCCTGCATTGCTGCCTAGCAGCATCATCACCTTTGGGATAAGGTTCTGTTCCTGATCCTGCACCTCCTAGATGAGCATAAGGTTGTTGCATTGCAGTACCCTCAAGAGGCCCAGACACTTGTAGCACAAGCAGATCCAGTTGTCTCGCCACTCTGTGGGATGTGTCTCCAGACTTATGACTGGTTCAGAGGCTCTCTAAAGGTACCCCTGGCTTTGTTCTGCTGGCCTTTCAGAGGACACAAGGAAGAGAATAGAAGATCTTTTTGATGGGCAGCATCTCTTCCACGCTACCACAGATGACTCTGTGGAGCATCTTATCAAGGCTAGACTGACAGCTAAAAAGATGGGGTTTGGCCAGCAGTTAAAAACACTGCTTTCAGCCCTACAGACCCTTCTGGAAGCTTCTACCCTCTGTCTCCTATCTCTCCTACTTGCCACAGTGGCCATAGAAGACTTCCGCAGCTCAGTCTGCTTCTGGTCACTGATCCATTAAGCACTGACAATCTCCCTCCAAAAAGTCCTTCTTGACAATGAAGTCATGCTTTTGACTCCTCTCACAGGCTGCCACCACTCTCATTTCTCCATCTCACCAGCCTGATTCCATCAAAGGCTCCTCGCTATTATTCCACTTGGCGGAACATCACCACAGACATCTGGGTCCTTATCCATGTGGGGTATGCCACAGAGTTCATAAGTACTCTGCCTCTTGGCCTGTTTCACTGTATTCCGCCAGACCTTGTTGTTTCAGAGGAAATTTCCAACCTTTTGTACAAGGGTGTGATAAAGAAGTTACTTCCTTGTTGCAAAATGACTGGCTTCTTTCCCTGTTATTTTATAGTTCCCAAGAGAGATAGAGGCTTTCATTTCATTCTGGACCTGCATGACATCAACCAATACATTTGTCCTCACAAGTTCAGGATGGTGACATTGGCTTCTATCCTTCCATTCCTGAAAAGATGGGATTGGTTTTCCTCCACAGATCTCTGGGATGCATATTTTCACATTTCTATACACCCTCAGCACAAGAAGTATCTCCACTTCACAGTAGGGGATGATCTGTATCAATACAGAGTCCTTCTGCTTGGTCTATCCATGGCAGTCAGGTTGTTTATGAAATGCATGGCAGTAGTCTTACCTGAGGACCAAAGGGGGCATAGCCTATCCCTATCTGGATGATTGGTTACTGGTGGTGTCCAACTGTATTGTGATATTCACTTAACTCTATCTTTGCTGCAGGACTTGGGCCTCAACATAAATTCCAAGAAATTCCAGCTAGAACCTTCTTGGACATTGGATTTTATTGGGGCCACTCTGGACTCAACTGTAATGAGAGCATTCCTTCCAATCCAGAGAGCCAAATCATCCACACTGTGGTGTCTAACATTCTCAAGAGGTCTTGCTTGGTGCTCAGAATTCAATGCCTATTGGGCCTCATGGCTGTGACCATGTTGGTCATTTATCTCTCTCATCTGTGTTTTTGGTTATTTCAGCTCTGGTTCCTCTGGCACTTTGATGTACTCACAGAGGACCAACGCATGAAAATCTTAATCACCCAGAGGGTGAAGGCCTTCGTGCTGTGGTGGATGGGCAGCTGCAATCTTTTGTCTGGAATGCTGTTTGCCTCGCCAAGACCAACAGCAATGGTGATGACTGATGCGTCTCTTACCAGCTGGGGAGTACACTGCCAGATGCTGATGATTCAAGGTCACTGGTCACCCCAGAAGAGCAGGCTCCACATCAGTGCACTGCAGCTTCTCTCTATCTTCAAGGCCCTTCGCTCCTTCAAGAGGCTACTTTGGAGAAGGGTTGTCCAAATAATTTCAGACAACACAACAGTAGTCTGTCATATCATTCACCAGGGAGAAGCTCATTCCACAACACTGCTGGACCTAGCCATTCAACTTTGGGACTGGTGTGTCTTTGCAAGATCCATCCTATCACTATTCACCTAGCAGGTTCGGACAATGTCTTGGCAGACACCCTGAGCTGCAGTAGCACTCTTCATCACAAGTGGACTCTTTCTGACCGTGTTTTCCACCTGATAGTGTCTTGGTGGGGACCTTCAGACATAGATCTATTCATGGCCAAAGACAACAAGGAATGCCGATGTTATTGCTCCAGGGCAAGGACAGGCATGAACTCGCAGGGAGACATGTTCCAGTTCCAGTGGACACATGGCCTCCACTATCTCTTGTCATCTTTTCCCTGATTGGGAAGGTTGTAGCCACACTGGCTGCAGACAGGTTGAACACCATTCTCATTGCTCCCTTCTGGCCAATGAAGCATTGGTTTGGTCCTCTTCTCACAATGTCTCAGGATAATTGGTTTCAACTGCCTCAGTCTTCAGATCTTGTCTCGCACTCCAGTGGCTGAGTACTCCATCCAGACCTTCCTTTCCTCCAGTTAATGGTGTGGAGGACAATCCATTAAACTCTGCCCAATGCTCTGGAGAGTTAACCACTCTCCACTGCAATGAACCTGTTCTTGTTTTTCACTGTGACAAGGGGGTGTTGTGGCCTGATATTACCTACTTACCCAAGGTGTTTTCCCAGTTTCATTTGGGTCAAAATGTTGTTCTACTTACCTTCTACCCTGAGCCATCTTCTGAATTACAGTGTTCTTTGCACTTCCTCAGTGTTCACCAGGCGCTTGCATTCTACACCCACTGCCCTATTTTGTTCCACCAATCTCCTCATCTTTTTGTCTGTTATAGTGGCCGACAAAAAGGGCAGCAAGTTTCAGTAACATATTTTTCAAAATAGATTGTTGAGGCCATCCAGATTGCCTATAAACTTGCATGCAAGCTGGTGCTCCTGTCTCTTCATGCAGTTTCCATAAGGGCCATCTCAATCCTCTGCAGCGTTACCCCATGGGATTGAGCTTCCAGAACTCTATAGAGTAGCAATGTGGTCTCAGCCATCTAATTCCATTCAGCACTGTAGACTTGACTGCAGAGCAAGAAGAGATGCACGCTTTGGTCATGCTGTCTTGTCCTCTGTCTTCTCAGACGTGACCCACCATCTTGGAGTAAGCTTTTGAATTACCCATTTTGTGAGGCACAGAGACCATGGAGGAGGAGGAGAGGTTGCTTACTTATAACTGTAGTTCTTCGACTGGTTATCTGTGCCCTTACACAAACCCGACCTACCTTCCGTCTTTCAGGTCCCTCATGTTTGGTAGACTTTAAAACTGAGGAGATGATAGCTTGGTGGGCTTGGGCACGCACACTACACATGAGGGGGAGGGGTTTCCTTCAAGCTACTCAGTTCTAAAATTTTCTGACATAGTGCATAGGCATGAAGAACCCATCGTGTGATGATATAGATGATTACTTGAAGTACAGTTACAAATAAGTAGCCTGTCCCTATTTTATCTGTTTAGCTGTGACAGGCACAAGAAATATTTCTTTAAAAATTTATATGAGAACATACAAAACTGCAATTATACTTACATAGTAAAAAAACCCACATTGCCTACCTATGATCTTTTAAATCAGAAAGCGTAAGGAGACTGAATGGATGACATCATGAATATTACTACTGAGAAAATAAGGAAAGCACTCTGCCTCACTATAAGCCTATTTGTCAGCATTTCCTTAGCTCTTATTTCATGATTATATCAGTCAGTTTGATTATTCTAACCACCTCCCACAGGCTACTGTGGTTTGAGAGTTGGACTAGGATTCTAGGAGACCAGGGTTCAAATCCCTGCTTAGCCATGGAAACCCACTAGGTGAACTTGGGCAATTCACACTCTCTCAGCCTCAGAGGAAGGCAATGGCAAACCTCTTCTGAACAAATCTTGCCAAGAAAACCCTCTGATCAGGTCTCCATAAGTCAGAATTGACTTGAAAGCATAGAACAAAGTCACATAAAGAACCAGTGAGACTGTGGACAAGCAATACCCTTTTCTCAGAATGAAACTATTGACATTTTTACTGCTGTCAGAAGGTTAATTACTAATTTGAATCAGTTTTTTCTGCCATAATCCTTTGCAGTGTTAAGAAGGATCCTTGCAGCCAGAGAAGTAAATAAAAAGATGCTACACAAAAAAGTGATTTAACCAGAACAATATTTTATAGACAACACTAACCATAATCTGTTAAAGGGCAGCGGCCAATGGATAGAGGGCACATGCAGGAATTCTAGCCTATCTAGGCAACAAGTGACCATCCAGATGTAGGCATGCCAGATGTATACCCTCTCCCCAGGCCCACATTAATGTCATCTCATAATGTCATCGCACTGTGGAACTCCTATGGGTGAGGGAAATTCATCCCCAAAGTAATGCCCTATCCCATCTGTGAGTCCCATTGCCTTAAGCTGCAGGACTCAGGAGATACCAATCACTTTAAACATGCCTTTGAGTGCTTCCCAACCCTATAAATTCCTGCACACCTCTGCCAACCAAGTGTCACTGAATCAATCTAATGAGTATTAGTGTTGTAGCACAAGTATAACCCAGACCTGACCAATTAACCTAGCCAGTATTAACATTTATATATAGATAAAATCAAATGGGATCAGATCAATCTGATAAATAACCAACATTCATTTACCCCTGCCAAAACCACGACTTCCCACCAATGGCAGTTGATGGCTTATATGTCAGTGATGTGGTTTTTGTTCAAACAGGGATGGGCAACTGTATAGTGGCCAATGGGCAATTTCTTCTCAATCCCTTTGTAGGTTAACACATTTATACAGCGTGCTAAAAATGTTTATTTTCATCAGAGTTCCTCTCAAAATGGTCATTGCATCACTTCCAGTCACCACTTTGAGAACTGTGATTGAACAGAGGTGTTTGGTGAGTGGAGTGGGAGTTCTAGGAGGTTTTATGGGTGATTGGGGTGTTCTGATGAGTTTTTGCATGCTGTAGGAATTTCTTGATGGTTTTTGGCCTTGCATCTCATATAGCCTACCTGACATAATGGGTCAGAAACCAGGGCCTCCAGAGCTTGTCCCATTTGCTGTATTAGTCCGGAGAATGATGTGTCCAGTGTCTGTCTGTGGATGTGGCTTCCTTGTCAGCCAATGGATGCACCTCCATATGGGTAAGAGTAGTGGGTGTCTGTGCATATGTGTATAAAGGGCCTTTTGAAATGCTTCAGATATTTTTCATTGTTTCTGTGGTTTTCTTTCTTAACAGAGCACATCTGGAATGCCATGTCACATCTGTTCCACTAGTCATTGGTAAACAAATGGTATTTTAAATCCTCTTTAGGGAAGCAAATGACACACACATTAAATTAATCCAAACACATTCCGCATTTAGGTACTCATTTGTCTATGTATGTAGCTGAACAGCCACATCTCCTCTCGTTTGTATAGCTTGAGAGAGTTAGTGTTACAGAACTCTAAGAATCTTCTTCCCCATTCCTTTTTTTGTGGGGCAGAGTAATTTCAGTTGGACAGAGGAAACTACACAGGCTTCCAGTCCTATAAAGAGGCTTCAGCCTAAAATAATAGTATTTTGCTGAGGATCACAAATTTCTAGAAACAGAAAGAACGCTTGTTTCTGCACTATAGTGTTCAGGCTGCAGTGGACTGTATGATTTCTCATAGAACATTTTTTTCTGTACATAGACAACAAGCATGTCAGGAAACAAGCTAGAAACTTTTCCTAGATCTAGCTTTTTGTGTGCAAGGATTTCACAGGAGAGGGTGTAGTACATTGTTTACTCATGGAAACTCTCTCCTGCAGTTGAAATAGTATAACCTACCCTGACATATTTTTGCCTCATTTGCTGAACATACAGAGTAGGAATAGGATTTACCACTTAGCATAATAATCCAATCTGTACTAAAGACTTCATAGGCCCAAGAATGTAGCCCCTAAATTCAGTCAGCCCTCTACGTTTGTGGGTTTCACTTTTGTGGATTTGATTATTCACAGATTATTTGCTGTCACTTCTGCTGCCTCCCTGTGCCATTTTTAATAGGGACTGCAAGCCTCGTAAGACTGAGATACTAAGCAAGGCTTATAAGTCCCTATTAAAAATGGTATGGGGCAGCAGTGGAGGTGGCAGTAAGTCCCACCAGCCACCCAATTCCGCCTTGTGAAGGAACTCTGATGTCTCAAAGAAATCCATGGTGGGTTGGGTATGGCGATCATACTTTTTTGTGTGTTAACTATGGTTTCGGAGGGCCTAGATTTACTCACATTTTTTTCACTTTCATGGGAGTCCTGTGCCCCTAAACCTAGCGAATGTGGAGGGATGACTGTATCAGCCAGCTTCAAATCTTCACTCAGCATGAAGCACACTGAGTACTATTGGACTGGTTGCCATCTCTCAACCTCAGTGGTGTAGTAGCCGTCATGTGACTGCATTGTGATACTCCAAAGGAGAATCCAAAATGCAGGCTGATGTGTTGAGGTATATATTCTAGCGACTTCCATCTCAATCAGGAGCATATTTCTTAAATAGGTAATGAGCCTTGTTCAGTCAAAATAAAATCACATCAAAATACTTTGGATTACAATTGGGATAGCTCATAGTAATATAACAGGGCTGGGAAGAAGCTCTTTTCCCTTGTAGTTCCTGCAGGGATTGCAGTGAAAGTTGAAAGGAACAGAGAGTCTTGGGATGTTGATGCTGTGAGCCATGGCACCACTATATCAGTGGTCAGTCTCAACTGCTGGGTTGTTGGGGGACAGGAGGAACTTGAGCAATGTTCTGAGCTCCTTCAAGAAAGGGTGGGATCACACGTGAGAAGCCGTGTGATATAGTGCTCAGATGTTGGACTACAACCCTGGAGACCAGGGTTCAATTCTCCACTTGGCCATGGAAACCCACTGGGTGACTTTGGGTATGTCACATGCTCTCAGGCCCAGAAAAACCTGTGATAGATTCACCTTAGAGTGATCATAAGTCGGAAACAACTTGAGGGCACACAACAGCAATTTACATGTCATCAAAAAAGGGGACAGATTTGAATAAGGTCTGTGTATATTAATTTATATGTATAGATGCAAATTTAAGAAGAATTACTATAATTTAATGGGAGTGTGATGGATTCCATCATAGTGGGGACTGGGGAAGTCTCTGAGGAGCTGATCTGTGTGACTGCTCAGTCTGCTGCCCAAGTGCTAGAATGTGGTAGGCAGCTTCATGGCACACACTCTCCTTTCTCTTGTATCTTTCTCTTAATTTTATCTTACTTTATTTTATTTAAGGCATTTCTTTATCACTTCTCAACCCACCAGAGCCTTCAAGGTGATACACAAAAGGAAAAAACACTTCTAAAATGCTACATAACTAAAACCAAACTTTGGACTTCAGTTCCTAACAACACCAGCCAGCTTAGCCTTCCAACAGAGAACTGACCTCCCACAGCAATTCAAACAGAGGACTATCTTCTGTAAATTATTACATGTGGCCACTGCAAGTAATACATCAGGGCATAATAATGATTTTCTCTAATGATACCAGATTTTATTCAGTTTTTAGACTCTGCCAGTATGGCTCCACAAAATCATCAAGGCAGCCAACACTTTATTATGAACAGTTTGAACATCATAAGCCAAGCAGATGTGGCACAAATGTTTCCTGATATCTGTGAACACAGTAGTGAACAGTTTCCAGCATCTTCAGGCAGTCATCCATGACTACTGTCGTAGGCAGGATATTGAGCTTGAGAAGACAACCACTGAGTAGACAACCAGCCATTTCAACTGTTCTTCCATTCTTATGAAAACCAGATTTTTTTTAGTCCCTTTTCCCATTCTCCTCTGTGCTCAAAGAATTTTTTGTAACCTGAACGTGATTTCCTGAGGATTGCATTTTCAATGCTTGAAAGTTGATTAATGTCTCTTATCCTCATCTAAAAAACTGCTGCTTGCATCTGGTTAAATTTATCGTGCATCTTACTCATAGGTAGGAGGCCATACTTGATAATCAGTTTATTGGCTAATTGTATTTTAAAGAAAATATCCACAAATAAAAACCAATTTATTTGCAGCTTGAAGTAATTCTCCAGAACATTATAAAGTCATGAAATGCTAACATGGTACAGCACTCATTATTTCCTGTTTACTAAATAAATGCTTGCCTCTCTGCTTTATGTCTTTCAGGTTAAACCTGGAATTGTTTGCTGCCAGAGATGTCATGAAGCGTCACGTCAGGGTTCTCCATTTAAAGGAAAATGTTGCTTTCTTGGCGCAGCTCCTTGCCAACACCAACCATAGTGGATTCCCAGTGGTTTGCAAATCTAAGGCAGATCAGGCAGAGGTGTTCCTGGGAACAATTACAAGGTAAGACACCACTACATTCTTTCTTGAAGATAAGTGGCCCCTCAGGCCAGTACTTAGAAGAAAGAAAAAACATGCCTTGTTATGAAAATCAGTGTTACTTATGAAGCTGGCAGCTTGAGATCCGCAACGGTATTCCTTCTGTAGGTTGGAACAGTTCTGTATATTTTACACAGCATTGTCTGGGAAAGCCTCTCTGTGTGTTCCTCAGTATTACTGTGTCCCTTCCCATTCTTCAAAGCACTTGGAGCCTTGAGAGAAAAAATGGTTCAGAAAGACTGGTGTGGTCAAATTGATTGTAAAATTGAACCTGATCCAACTTCTTTTTTTAAAAAATCACCACCAAGTTCCTTTTTATTTACTCTTATTGCAGTTCGCCTCTTTCAAGATAAAACATGTCAAAATTCAGACAGAATAGCAAAGTCTATAGCACTTTGTGATGGCATACTTCAGTAAACAGAATCTAAGATCAACAAGCATTTCCACTTCAGGAGAGCAAAATGGCATTGGATACTGGTATTTTTTTAAAGGGGATCAGAACTATTCAGTTATAATAATATATAAGACTGTTTCCATTCTCGGAAGAATTCATATCAAAACTGATGTGATTTCTTGATTAGTGTCAGTTTGTAGGTGGAAGAGGCAGTTTTGTGACAGTCTTGCAAAATGTAAGCAAATGTAAGAAAAACTCATAACTGCTAGTCAGCATTAATTTAATTACAAAAAAACCCCCATATTTTCTTTCTAATCATTCAGTGAACAGAGACTATATGTGGGTAAAGAACACTTTTTTGTGTGTTTGTTAAAAGCATCACTTTGACTGTTCTTGAATACTTCAGTCCTATGGAAGTACAAAACCTGAATGGCAATACAAAGGGCACATATATCAAAGGAAAAGCCTGAAAAGTATAGTTCTCTAGCAAGCACTTTGGATTTCTAGAACTATAGTGATTTAGGATTCTTATTAAGATGGCATTCCTATTGTTTTGAACAAGTCTAGAGCTAAAATGCTGATTCTCACCAACTTTACAACAGGCTACTAGGGGGATTTATGCATCCCTTCAGATCCTATCATCTTATCAATATGTGCAGTAGCTACCAGTTTAGAAGAAATTTCAGAATATTATGGTGCCCCAAAGACCCTAATCTGAAAAATATGCAGAAAGGAGAAGGAGAAATGAGAAAGGTGGGTGGATAAAGAGCTTCCCAAGAACAACACAATTTTCTATAGGAAAGAATTAAGAAATTGCCAAAATGGATTGTATGGACAGCAATGATTAGGCTTCCTTGCACTGTAAAATTCACTTCTGTTCCATGTACATTCATTAGCGGTTCAGCAATGGAACCAATTGGCCAGAGAGGTAGTAGGGTCTTCTTCAGTAGACATCTTCAAAAAGAGGTGAAATAGCTACCTGCTGGGGATGCTGCAGCTGGAGATCCTGCATTGAGCAAGGGGTTGGATCTGATAGCCCCTGAGGCTCCTTCCAACTCTATGATGGTACAGAAAATATTAAGTTGCTGCTCTGTAATGGGGTTAGAAGGATTGTATACAGTTGCTTTCTTAGCCCATCATACTGTTCTTGGCAATGCATGGTAGTGATTTCCAGTTTTTGCTTCCCTTCCATCTTTTTTTAAACCGCTGATAATTATACAATTACTTATTCTTCCTTCTGCTCTGTATTTTTAAACAAATAGTAAGAGCATACTGTGACTCTCTAATTTGTTCAATTAAGCGTATTAGAAAAAGACTATTGAATAATGAATAACAGTTCTGTTCCTTTTTAGAAAAAACTATTATGGGTAACCAATTTTATTTAAGATTCTTCCTGCATCTAATGAACTGAGAAACCCTACACTGAGTTCAGAGACAGTCCATGTTTTCTCACCTCCTCTTTTGGGGCTGGTGGGGAGAGTGGGCATTATCTACTCTTTGTGATGGCAGGACATGTGAGTAGCAGGGGCTCTCTCTACTTAGAATTCTCAAGTGCACTCTGTTGAACTACAGCATGAGATCTCTCTGGCAGAGAATTCAAAGTGTCTCGTGAAACTATGACCCCCAGAATTCCATAGAAGGAAGCTGTGACAATTAAAGTGGTATGAAAGTATTATGATTGTGTTGTGGGGTTACTTTCTTAGTTGATGCTAATTTGGGTATATAATTGATGCATGAAGCAGTAGTGGCAAGCAGAAAGAAGTATAGATAGCAGATGTAAAGTTCTATTTTGTCTGTAAGCCTATGTTATATATCTTTTTGACATAATATGTTAAGAGTAAAGCATGACAGTCTTATTAAACATATAGCAGGATCCACATTTGAGGCACTTTTTGTCATTTATACAGTCCTTATATGCTAGTGTTAATTTGGTCTGGAAAAAAAACCTATCTTCTTTTCACTGATACCTGCACAGTTGTTGATGTGTGCCTCCAAGTCATTTCTGACTTATGGTGACGGTAAGGCAAACCTACCACAGCATTTTCTGGGGCCTGAGAGTTTGTAGCGTCTTAAAAATCTAGTAGTTATGGTCTTGTCTCAGCAGTAGTCAGCAAATGCATATCTTTTTAATGGCATTTTATCCTCTTAAGTGTAGGTTTGAATTGTTCGATTGTTTTGCATAGTTTGATTCTGTTTTAATGTTCATTTTTTGTGTGTTTTTAGCTGTATTGTTCTTTTTAAGTAGGATGCTGTTTTGAGTAGCAATTTTGGGAGAAAGGTAAAAATAATATAATTATAATAGTAGTTGTAACAACAACAGTGATATTATTATTATTGTTGTTATTGTTGTTGTTGTTGTCAAGATATGTTGAGCAAACAAAACTACATGTGCTTTTGTAGGTATCGTGCATATCCCAATGCCTGTTTGAAGAGGCAGCCTTTTTACACTCCTGTGGAGGAGCGTGAAGAAGAAAACCTTACTGTAAACTAGTTTGGGGCATGGCCACCCATGTTTGGAGTGCCTCTCACTTGTGTTGGAACAACCAGCATGGCTAGGGACCATGCAAGCCTAAGCAGGGGATCTTCTATTTGGATATATTTGGTAGCCTCCAAATCACTCAAATCATTCTGTATTTCATTTATGCTCTTGTGATGTGTGCTAGTTGACCACCAGTAATTGAGGTCAGGAAAGAATTTTACTCAATGGCTTTCTTTGTGGAGTTGGTGTGGCAAAGGTTTTCCCTTCTTCATAGTAACAAGAATTTTATTATAATGGTACTTTGGCATTGTATATTTCTGGCTGTATTCCAGTTTTTAGTATTTCATTTTCACCTTGCCACCCCTTTTGCTAGGCAGACTAAAGACACTGATCTGGATCGATTTTCAAAGAGGAACAGGATGGTAATATCCCATTACTTAGTGTGTGTGGTCCCCTATAAGAGATCTTAGAAGTGGATTACACAGTTTCAGCCCAGTTTGCGGATGATACGCCTCACTCATGTTCCAATGATGGAAACATTCCATATGATCAGGACATACCTTGGTGTGACAAAGATTGCTCTCCCTCCAAAGATCCTACTGCGTGAGGTGTGGAGAATGGATATTTATCAGGCTAATGGCTGGATCTTAAATAATTTGTCACACCAAAGCAACGCAAGCCAAAACTAGTAAAGAGTTATGGTCAATTTCCCACTAACATGTGACTTTGTGTGATAACTACAGCCTCAGGTCAATCTATCATAATGCTGCAGAGGTGAGTGAGTTTTGAATAATGAGAATGGTAATATCTGTCTTTTGAGCTTTTTAACTGCTGTCCAATCAACTTCTACTTACAGTGACCCTGTGAATGAGAGACCACCAAGTAACCCTATCATCAACAGCTCTTGCAGATACAGGGCCATGGCTTCCTGATTAAGTCTGTCTGTCTCTATTGTGGCCTTCCACTTTTCCTGCTGCCTTCTACCTTATCAAACATTACTGTCTTTTCTAATGAGTCATTTCTTCTCACAGTATGTCCAAATTACAACAGTCTCAGTTTAGTCATTTTGGTTTCTAGAGAGAATTCAGGCTTGATTTACTTTAGAACTAATTTATTAGTCTTTTTAGCTGTTCATGATATCTGTAGAACTCTTCTCCAGCATCGCATTTCAAAGGAGTTGATTTTCTTCGTATCAGCTTTCTTTACTCTCCAGTTTGTACAACTATATATACCGGTAGATATTGGAAATACGATGGCATGGACAGTGCTAACTGTAATATTCAGTGATATATCTTTACTCTTCAGGATGTTGTCTAGTGCCTTCTTAGCTCCTCTTCAAAATCCTAGACTTCTGATTTCTTGACTGTAGTCTCCATGCTGATTAATGACTGAGCCAACGTATGGAAAATCTCGAACTATTTCAATGACTTCGTTGTCTGCTTTAAAGTTATGTAAATCATCTGTGGACGTTATTTTTGTTTTCTTGACGTTCAGCTGTAAACCTCTTTGCACTTTCTGCCTTGACTTTCTTCAGTAATCCTTCCAAGCCTTTGCTGTTTTCTTCTAGCAGTATGGCATAATCTGGATATCTTAAATTGTTGATGTTTCTTCATTTAATTTTCATGCCTCCTTCCTCTGAGTCTACTCCTGCTTTATGTATGATATTTTGAACTACTTAGATGGTTATTTCCTTATTTAGCCAATCATTTGTTAATTTGTTTCTTCTTTTAAAATATTATTGCTTCTTAGAATGTAAACAGAGGCAACTTTTGCAAGTAAATCCTAACAACTTGAACATGATGAGAATAATCTACAAGAATCAATTTCCTCACATGATTTGGACATTTCAAACGAATGTTAAAAAACAACAACAGGCCCTTAAAATGAGAATGACTTGATTCAAAATCAGTACACATTACCAGAAGGACAATGAAGTGCATATAAGGTGACCAATGTGTATATGATGTTAGACATATTAAACCAGGGATGAGCAGAGTGCAGCGCCTGAAGAATCCCCCGCAAGCTCTCACATCCCCCAAAACCTTTACCAAAATAAATAAATAAATAAATAAATAAATAAATAAATAAGGCTTAAAATGAAACCAGAAGTGATGTCACATCGCTTCCAGTCATGTCAGGTGGGAGTAAAAAAATGCCCCCAATGCCTCTACAGTTCTTAGCAAGTTATAGCTATGACAACTTATACCCATCTGAATATTTGTCACATTCATACTGTACATGACAGATTTGGCCATTACCTCATAAACATAATAAGATGATTCTAGAATAAATTAGTTGAACTGAGTTTTCATTGATAACATAGGACTTGAGTCTACTTTTCCTACCTTTCAGTGAGACATTAAGTTCAGCTTAATTAGTCTTGATCCAAATCAGTGGTGCAAACAGACATTCTTGCAATGCTTTATCTGTCATTTTTTGTTGTTTCTATTGAGTGTTATTTAGCAAGAGTTGGAGAAATCACAAAACTACAGTTATGAAATTTTCAAACTGTAGAGTCCAACAGGTTGGGTATATTACATTAAATAAGCTTAATCCACACATTTATTTCCCAGCTGTCCACTGCAATGAAACCAGAACTGATGCTAATAAATGACTGGGCCAAAATGCTTGTCTCATTTTTTCCCCTTGTTAATTCATTCATATTGTTTTGAACTCCACATAACTTGCCAGTGGTGAAAGAGTGTCTGAACTTTGTACAAATACAACAACAAACTGTGAGACAATGGGAGTAAAAAAAGGTAAAGAAGGTAAAGGTAAAGAAGTATATCAGATCTTTACCTGAATTAGTAAAGAATGAGAATCCAGTAGTCATAGGCACTGAAGAGAAAAAGTGTAATGTAGACATTTTTAAGATGCTTACAGCAGCTTAACTGTAGATTTGTACCCTGAATTGTAATTATGTGAGAGGGTCAAATGATGTCTCAATATCTAACCAAACTAC
This sequence comes from Cyclura pinguis, assembly GCA_030412105.1. Taxonomy (NCBI): domain Eukaryota; kingdom Metazoa; phylum Chordata; class Lepidosauria; order Squamata; family Iguanidae; genus Cyclura; species Cyclura pinguis. The sequence continues at coordinate 210,302,589 of CM059602.1, forward strand.
AATTTCTAAATTGTTTTCAGAAAACCATCACGGTTAGACATGGCTCAGGCCTAATGGCATGACTATGAACTAACACAGTAGCTTCCTTCTCTTGACTCGAAGAGGCTGTGGCAGTTTGCTTTTCCCTGAGCCTCCTGAGAAGGGCAAAATTCTGCCCCTCACCGGCTGAGTTAATTGAATGCAAATTACATCTGTACTTTGAACTCAGTTTGTAGTAACTGAAGTAAGCGTAGGGGAAAGTGGGAAGAGGAGAGAGAAAAAAGCCATTCTAAAAGCAGCTGAAAAAGTTGTATGACAGAGGACTGTCCCTGCCAATCAGGCCAGTTGGGGTGTATGTAATCTTGCAGACACATCCTGACCTTTGAGAGTTGGCTTTTACAGACAAGAGAGAGTTATGAGCCAGGATAATGATGTGTTGACGGTCACATAAATAGCATGGCAAAGTTCTTGATTTGAGTGTTAGACTGGGAAACTCAAGTGTCCACCAAGCCATGAACCCTGGACCAGTGACACATTGACCTATCTACCTTACAGTACTTCATTGTGGGAATGAGGAAGCATATACGCTACTATGATCCCACTGGTGGAAATGTGGAATGTACCTTTATTAAACAAACAAACAAATAAATAATCTCATGCTGTCTAGTAACATGCTAATCCCAGAATAAGAAATCAGCATCTGATTTTGATCTGAAATTCTTATGGCTAAACTTGATTTTTAAAGATAATACAGTTGAGCCATAATTTCCCCTTACTGTCGGTGAATAGCCGACAGTAAGTTACATCTAGAGCATAGCCTGGAAAATTTACTTTTTGGAGGTACAGTTAAAAAATTAACTTTTCCAAACTTTCATCCAGACTGTTAGTCATGCCTTAAGTCCCACTGAAATCAATGAACAATTTAGTCATGGTTAACTTAGCTTAGTCATGGCTAACTTAGCATAGCCTGGATACAGCCCAGGATATCTCTTGCCCTGGTCTTGGTATCACTTTTTTAAAGGCATGATGAAACAGATACTAGTTTCGTCTGACACTGACAGTGAAAATGGAGGATAATGAGAGCTGCAGTAGTTGTGTCAGCATCTGGACCAGTATATACGGACGTGTAATAAAATAATATAATCTTATTCACTGGGCAGTAGTCTTTTCCAAGATGTAAACTAGTTTCTTTGTTAAAGGATGACCTTTAAATGTGGCTTCAACCCCACTTGCTGAGGATAATTAAATGGAAAATGCCTGCAATTCATTTATGGGAGGTCTGAAGAGGATATAGAAAAGAGACCCAAGTAATTTAGTATTGGGTTCTCCCAAACAAAGCTTCAGAAAAATAGAGTGAAATACCAGTTTTCCAACCTTTTCAGATGTTTTCAGTTACCAAAGTTACCGTCAATACTGGTAACTCTTACAGACAAAAAAATTGCTTTTTTGTTTACCACTGGTTGTTGTATCTCTCTAGAAGCTTAATTTAATGAAGTTATAACAGTTTCCTGTAATGGTCTACAACTGGTTTACTTAAGGACTAAACATAAGGAAGAAAAAAGGAAAATCTGAGTTTAATTTCTTCTGACAATATGATTCATTCAGTGGTTGTTTTAGGAATTGTGGTGACATAGCCATGAGGCAAAGGTAGAACTAGCATGAAATATCCAGTAAGCAATCAAATTTTTATGAAATGGAGGCAAATTGATTTAAATCTAGAGGGTTTAGAAATGAGAGATGTGTTGTGAGGTGAAATCAGCTGATAGAGGAATTAGAATTGCCAAGATATTGTTTACTGAAAGAGAAAAGAACTAAGTGGACTGAACTGGGTTAAAGGTCTCAAGCATATTTGCCTGGCACTGCCAAACCTGAAATTAGCAATTTTATTTATAACGGTTACCTTTGTTAATATAAATTGCAGTATTTCACTAATTGAATTACTGTGTATCGTTCATTATCCTGTTAGTTAGATTACAAATTTATTTAAACTTTTTATCCATGTACTTTTAAAATAGGATAGTTAGTTTAATTGGTTTTGTAACTTTTATAAAATAGGATTTTTGTTGAAATTTGTTTTACTTTAAATTTAATTGTAAGCCATATTGACTCCCATGCCAGGAGAAAAGTGAGATATAAATTAATTAAACTGATTAAAGAAAAGAACCCTGTATCCATCACTTGAGATGAAGGATCCCATCTCAGACATATCCCATATAGCACCCATATTCAGCTTTACCTGCCTTGTCTCTATCCTATGGACACTCTTTCTCTCTCTGTATGTGTATGTGTTGGAATTTCTTGAGGTACCAGAGCTCTCTGGTTGAGAGTTCTGAATACCTCTCCCTACGGTGCAAATCCTTGGATTTCATACAATGTGAAATCGTAGCACTATGACTGTGTAGTGTGAAAGAACCTCTGGAATCTTATGATAAAATCAATGAAGTTTAACTGATAGCATCTATCTAGTATATAAAAGTCAAAGTTTGTATGTTTGTTTGTCTGTGTGAGACGAAGACCTCATATGATTGGGTGCCTGAAAAGATTCTATAGAATCCTGGGGTTTGCAGTTTAGGGAGGGGCCTTTAGAATTCTCAGCCAGAGAGCTCTTTGGCATGGCCAGTTGCTATGGAGATGAGACCTAGCAGCAAGGAGGAGGCCTTTGCATTTCCCTCAGGAACTCAACCTCCATATGTTAATAACTCCGCATAGAGATTGGATTGGGGAATATGGGGAAAAGTTACAAGTACTGGACCGAGACAGTTTGAGGAATTAGAGACACAGGATCTCAAATCTTTCTAACAAGTATTACCTGTGAGAAAATAAAATTCTGGGCAACACTGGGTATATACACTAGTAATATATAAGACTCAACACCTACAGATGGTGCAAATGTGTCAGGATATGGTAATGTTTCTCGCTGTACTTGATATGGTTATTCCTTCTCGATACAAATGACATTTTTCTCATCATGAGATGTTTTAGATTTTTTTCCTCTTCCTTCTAGAGGGCAATTTATTCCTACCTGAAGATCAACCCTTGGAAACAAAATACACATTATACTCACCAAGGGGGTTCTATTTGATTTAAAAAAAAATTTTTTTTTGAAGGCGCATGGATAAAGCAATAGGCTATTTAAAAGATCGTGCCACTCACACTTTCACTCTTGTGTTTGTTTTTTCAAGCTCTAAAGTCTTACCAGTAAAGTACTAGGCTCTTTGTGCTTGAAAGATCACTCACTTATCCAAATGTAGCAGTCTTACCCGGGTGAGCAGCTGAGATTCGGAAAGCAAACACGGTTTCTTGGCATTGCCTCCTGTAATGTGGCAGTGAGGTGGTAGCGGAAGCAGGGCTTTTAGTACTACCAGAATAGGTGCCTCATGGTATCATAGAGAAGAGGCATGTGGGAGGAGGAAGCTGATTGCTATTTTTTGATATTTCAGGCTTGTCATTATTCTCCTTCCTCAGATTTGGCCACTATTATTCTAATTGTACAAATTTAGTCCATTAATTGTTGCATTTTTTCCTTCTGTTATGTTTCAACCTTCATACCATTTTTAACAGTTACAATTGATCTGAAAGAAGTGGTATGGAGAATCTATCTGGACAAAGTTTTAGAAGCTGGTCAGAGAGATAACCAAATCAGTGATTGGCTGTGGAATTTACCATGTGACCTTGGACCAATTCCTCCTCAGTAAACCTGCTTTGAAGTCACCTTGCTTCTTGCACTTTGCTACTCACCCAGCTCATATTTTTTCTTTCTCAATCCCTCCCTCACCTCACTGTGCATCCTTACAGTGTGCCCCTCTTTTGTTGCTTGGATCTGGTGCTTGCACCACTCAATTATCCCCCCACTACTTTCGCCCTCAGCTCACCACATGCACTTGCATTGGGCCCCTCCCTTGCTTCTTGCAATCTGCTGCTTGCGCTTGCCCTTTCCCCTTCCTCCTTCCCTCACATCACCTGACCCCCTTGCTTCTTATAGGCCATTTCCGCACGGGCTAATAGAAATGGTGCAGAGCGTCCTCCTGGGAGGACGTCTGCACCTGGGAGCGGACCTACTTAACGTAGATCTGCACCTCAGCCCGCTCCGAAACGACCCCAAGTGGTCGTCAAGCGTGCTTTTGAAAGACCGCTTAAAACAGGTCTTTCAAAAGCACGGAGCGTGCCATTCCGTGCCTGCTTTCTGGTGCAGATTTGCAGGCTTGCACCAGTGCGAGCTTGCGATCTGCTGGTGGCGGGCTTTAGGCTGGCAAGCTTCAGCAGTTGGTTGAGACCCTTGATCGACCAACCGGAAGCCGCCATTTTCGTCCCTGGAGCAGTACGGAGCGACGAGCACGCACTGCTCCGGAGCGGCACGGACCAGACCGGGGAGCCAAGAAGTCCAGTAAGTAGCGGCACAGGGCGATTCCCTCGCCCCATGTGGAAATGGCCATAGCCCTTGCTTTTTACACAGCTCACTTCTCTTGCTTCCTGTTCCTTCCCTCACTTCATCACTTACCCTCACAATGCCTTTCTCCTTTGTTGCTTACATAACCTCACTTTTAGAGCTGACGCATCCTTTTCCCATGTTTAAATGGCAGGGGCAAACTTGTTTCCTGTAGAACAATTTCACATAAGAGTGCCTTCACTTTTTCGCTCATATCTTGGATGCTACAAGGTCTAGAGATTGACCTTAAAAAAACAAAAAGATGCTTGGAATCCAGGCCTAAATGGGCACTGGTGGTTTGCCTAGAATCCAGGTAAAATCTGGCCAAATTGAAGCTATGGCAACACTACGATATTTGCCCTTTCCTCCCAAGTCTGTAAGGCATAGGGTTTGGATGGAGGAGCTTTGGAGAAGCTGAAAAAACCCATCCTGCGCATCACACATTTGGGCCTTCTGCTGTATCACTAAGGGCACACACAGATTGATGAAAAAGTCTAGAAAGTCCCAGATTTTGTTCCTGTTCTTTCTGATTTTATTTTGGAGATCCATACACTTTTTGTTTATCCTATAATATTTTCTGTCAGCTCCTGATATGATCAGACACTTTTTAGACCAGCCTCCCTGGTTGGTTTATTTTAACCTAGTATATAATTGGAAAGAACAGGAAGAAAATCTGGAACTTTTCAGTCTGGATGTTCCCTAAGCCTTCATGGTGGCTTTTTAAAAATAAAATAAAAAGCAAAATAAAGCAATTTGCGTGGATAAAGCATGGAGTGGGGAGAATATTTGAATGCAGAATTTGGAAGAAGAGACAAGCCACAGAAAACAGTTGGAAGCAACACAAAATGATGTGGAACACTTTTGAATAAATTGGCAGTCTGGGGAAGGCCCATTTTCCACACAAAATCACCCTGAACTAGCTATTTTCTGTGAGGAAAAGCCAAGTTTTCCAGTTGGTCCCCAACTTGCAAAAAAAGGGTTTAGAATGTCAGCCTAAGTCTAAATGTCAAGTCTTGACAAAATTGGTTTCTAAATGTGCATTCTAGAGCAAAAAAAAAAAAAAAAAAAAAAAAAATAGAAATCCAATGAGTGTGTTTAGGATTCACTCAAAAGTAGTTGATAACTGGGTCAAAAAATTTCATTTTGGTCCCATTAGATAATATACGAAGTTTGGTGACATTTTGTTCCAGTACATGGAATAAATTATAATATAGATTATCCAAGGGATATTTTTGTGCTCTTCTTCCAAATGTTTATGCTTTGTTTCCTTTTCTAATTTAGAGAAAAAAATCTCTGTCATTCCTTTGTAGTTGTTGGCTCAGTATCAATGTACCAAGGGTGGCAGCCACTTAGGGAGTGAAGGAGAATTTCAGGTTCTCCAGACCCTATATGGGCTGCACTCCTCGATTATGATGAAACCAGAAGTGATTCCTGGTTACTCGCAAATGTGTTCTTTGCTGTTCTGAGGACTTTTCCAAAACAATGAGAAGGGAGATAAATACAGCTCAGGAGAAGCTAACAAAAAACCAAACATTTCCCCCCCATTAGGAGTGTTGGAACATCCTGGGACAAGGTCTGTAGGATTCCTACCTTTGATTTATACTAATAAGAGGTAGGGGTGTGTTGAGGGGGGAGGATCAGTGTTTCAGTGGCCGGCTGTGCTCGTAACTGTGTGAATTATTGGAAGATATTAATTGCATACACTCCAGCATTTCACAGTTGAAAACTGAGACACATGTGGCCAAGCAATATTGGAATGTCATCAAGATGGCAAGAGGTATAAATGAGGAGGAACATGCAACCTAGGAAAGGTTGCAGCAGTTTGCTTTGGCCTAAGCCTCCTGGGAAAGGCAAAGTGCAAACTCTTCCTCCCCTCTTCCTGCTGCTGAATCAAATGAATGCAAACTACTTTTGCCCTTTGAACTGAATTTGCAGCAATTGAAGTAAGCTGAGGACAAAGGGGGAAAGTGGGAGGAAGAGGCAACTGGGACATTTTTAAAGCCTCTGAAAAAGTGAGAAGACAGAGGATTAATTTGGAGCGTTGTTGCCAAATCAAGACAGTTGGTGGGTATGTAACTAAAAATTGAAATAGATAAGTACAATTGTACTTACCTATTATACACTCCTGTCTATGTGATTGAGAAATTGAGTGCTGAGTTCCTGAGTTTGTGGAAAAATCCCTACTCTTGTACATGGATAGGATTTATTCCAGTGCAGACATAGTATGTTGGATTGCGGCTGTCAGTATTCCTCACCATCAGCTATGCTGGCAAGATCTGATGGGGGGTGCAATCCAAGGACATTTGGAAGGGCATATGTTGCCCACTTTTGGTCTATTTCATCTTTGAATGGAATGCCTATAGACTGAGGCTGATTACGTCACCACGATTGGACTCTCTGTCTAGGTACATTCAAGGCCAGGGGAGATATATTGGTAAAACTAATAATGATAATGCAGATACAAATGAATGTGATCCTTGTGTGGGTCTTTCAGAAGACGGTAATATATTTCACTTAATAAGGCAGAAGAAAAGGTGATTAAAACCAGAAATAGTAGTGCTGTATCATATATACAGGGTGCACAATACCTCCTACGTATAAAGAGAGGTGGTGAAATAACTTGTATTGCCAGTTTTGGAGAGTGAGTGAAATCTCTGCAGTTTGGCTACATTTCTGTGCAATTCAGTTACTTAGGGAGATTTTCCTACTCCATCTCTCTTTGGAGTTCCCTGAAATTTCAGTGCTGATGGAAATTGTTACACTTCAGGCCAAACTGTTTGGCAAAAGAAAGGGAATTGTCAGAAATGACTATATTCCTGTGCAATTCAGTTACTTGGGGAGATTTTCCTGCTCCATATTCCCTTGGAGCTCTCTGAAATTTCAGTGCTGATGGAACTGTTTTGCAAAAGAGAGGGAATTGTCAGAAGTGTATTGCATGTGAAACCAACAACATGAAGTTTGGTGTATGTGTGTGTGTGCAACCTGAAGTTTCATTTGGGTAGAAAGTTTTTGACCCATTTAGGAGGAACTTACCATAGTGAGCTAGACTGTTTTGGAAGATGGTTGCTTCCTTAAAAAAAAAAAAAAAAAAAAGCTTAAATTTTCTTTACTGGATTTTAAGGAAAGACCTTAGGCAGTAAATTCTCTGAAGCTGTTGGTAATCTTTAGTTGATTCCTGTCTGCATTTAAAATTAAAAATGGAGTTACCAGAAGCTTAACTGTCTTTCCAAACCCAAATCAGTTTCTGATGAAACAAGCGTGGTTCCCCACGCCTATTTATAATGAGGTTTTAAGGTCCTTGCAACTTGTCAGTTAATTTGGATTCTGTCTGTTGTTCCATGGTCATCTTCTGGCCATCTGAGTCACCAGTTGGTGAGACTAGTCAGGCCAAGTTAACATCAACACTCCACTTAAGTTTTCTTAAGTCTGGGAATCTCAGGATATTTATCTGGAAAATGAACAGGTTCTGGTAATCTTTTAGGCTATTTATTATATACATTCGTAGACATACAAACATATGTATTCCCTATAGAGAAACACAGGCGTATCGGTTTCTGGGTGCATGCTTCCATCTCATTACATTACCTTGCATATAAGGCATTGTATATTCCATTGCATCTTAGTATATGACAAGTAATAAGTTACACTTTTATAAAGGACTGAATCATTATCTCTCTTCATTTCTTTAAAAAGCTTTGTAATGGTTAACACATAGAGGAACATTTAAACCATATAACTTACCCATTTATCCATTTTCATTATCATGTTCTTTCATACTTTCCACAGCATTTATTAAGGCACTGTACAGAGATGTTATAAAGGCTTTCACAAGTACAGAATTCTGTCCCTTGTAGCCTATCCACAACCTTCTATCCATCAAAGAATACAGTCTCATCTGTTGAGGCACTACAGATCTCTAAACAGGCATCTTTGAATACATAGAAATTCAAACATTAATCTCCCTGGGCACTGTTATATCTTAACAGCATAGGTTACATCCATAAGCATCCTAACAGGCTCATAATGGGACACATATCTATTTCAGCATTGCCTAGATAAGAATAAATGTTTTCTCTGTTTTACCAGCACAGTTTGTCTTTCAGCTTATCTTTCAGCATGCTTCAGCAAGTCTGGCCAGTTTGGCAGTTATGAGTTATCATGGACAGCATTCTTACGTTACATACTACCAAATGCAGCATAATCTGTCGCTCTATCTGGCCTCTCATCTTGATTACAATTGAGCAGGTATTACATCTGCTAAGAGGTTGTTGTAAGTCACATCTGCTCACACCTGTCACAGTATTTACATTCTAGTAGGTGTTTTCCCAGACTTAAGCTGTTGTAGGGTTCCCACTGATACATACACACACTTTCTAATAATCTAGCTTCCTGTATTATAGCTTACCCCATATATGCTGTACTCTACAGTTTACACCAGGTTACATACTGTACTTCATAGGTTTATTCCCAGGCTGCAAAGTTGGAAACTGAATAAGCCTGGCCTATAAAACAAATGTCCAGGAAAACAAGGCATTATATTCAGATCATTTTTTAAAATGTTGCCCATTACACCTAAAACATTGGTATATTTCTGCACTTAAAGCATTCTGTCTAATACTGCAGGAACAGCAGTTTTAGTCTTTGAAGAGAGAGTTTGTTGTTGTGTGTCTTCTGACTTATGGTGACTCTAAGATGACCCTATCATGGGGATTTCTAGGGCTGTATGTGTGTGACGCACCCAAGGTCATTTGGTGGGTTTCCATGGCCAAGTGAGGAATAGCCATGGAACTGAACCCTACTCTCCAAGGTCGTAGTCCAATGCTCAATAGATAGTATTCCATTTTAATTGTCCAGATTAAATCTCAAATTAGTTATTAATTTCTTCTCTAGTATATGTTTCTTAATTCATAGCTAATTGATCAGTATCGGAAATGGTGACTTGCATCTTGAATCATTCCTCTAAGGCAGGGGATCCAACCATAGTTGTGTTATGGTATACAGTTCTGGTTTGGAGAGATTACTCTAATTATAGTTTGTCGATTTGAAGATAGCAGCAAATTATGGCTTGTTAAACAGGAAGTAATCAACTAAAGGCTGCCTGAGATAAGAGGAGATTTGAAGTGGGGAATGCACTAGATCCCAAGATTTGTCTGAATGCTTCCATAGTCTTGAATTAGTTTCTTAGTTCACATACTGCTGAGAGAAGTTTCTCTTACTGTCTGTGTTAGAGATGGCAGAGCAGCTGTTCTTAGTAACAATAATGATGCTACTGCTGAGAGAAACATTTTCATGATGATGCATGGGATCGCTAAATCCAAACTACATTGTTTAGCTTTCACTCCAGTACAGTGCAGTGTCGTATAATTGAAAGTAAATTGAACAGATAATCGTTTAGAAAATATGACAAAGTTGAAAACTTGAAGCTGCATTATGCAGTAACATCCTTTAAGAGAGAAATAATTGATCCAAAGGCCTGTCTGTCCATTTCATAACTGTTCTATTAGACACGCTTTTTCTCTAGTTGGCAAAGTGAATGAAAAACTTGAGAAGCCACAATTATTTGTGGACAAGAATGTTTCATCAGTGTAACCATATATTTTGATTATATGCTGTTTGAGAAAAAGATGAGTACAGGGAGATGATATGTAGGCCATAGTTCTTTCTAGAAATTTTCTTGGCCTGACTCAATGTAGTAATCATAGCAAAGCTTCCTGAAACAGAAAATATCTTAATAAGAAATTCTCATATTCTGTAATTTAAATTCTCCAGTAGTGTTGTGTTCAAATGAATGTTAATAAGACCAGCCTTTCAATTAATTTTGTCCTAGTTAGAAAAATAAGGGTAGACAAAAGGTAGATTGAGATCTACTGGAAGACTTGCAGTAGATCAGCAAATGTCTCTGACTTTCATCTGGTTAACAAGGTCAACAAGAAAGTTCTCTGTCTCTGTCTCCAGTTGCTGAAACAAAGAAAACTGATGAGGAAACAACCAGGGGTGTGTTTTTCGACAAAAAGGCTGGTAGTTCAGTTTTCATTAAAAAAAAAAAATCGTGGGTTGAGCATGTGATGAGAGGTACTCTTTACTTTATGTTAATGTCTGTCCCAGTGAGCCACTACTCAAATACTTGACTTCAGTTGGTGGATTTCGAGGATCTAATTAAAAAAGAAGCAAAGTGACTCCTATAAGCCATATATGAATGATGAAGCAGCTTTGAAATACTGAGCACACTGTGGCTATGTACAAAACTGATTTGACACCCTTTTGGCTGTCTGTCTGAATGGTTTGGGAGGACATCCTTGACTGTTTGACTATGTGGTTTCAAACACTTCTGTGGGTGTGTTTGTTTCTGGCCCTCTGCTCTCCCTAAGCATATAGTCTAAGGGAGTGGTGCTTCTGCTGAGTCACTGACTTGCTCTGGGGTGGAGCTAGCAGCCACTAGCTCTATATAACTGCTGCCTCTCTCTTTTAAGCTCAGTCTTGGAGGAGAAAGCAGAAGGTGAGCTGTGTCTGTAAAGACATCCTCGACTGTGTGCTTTTAAAGGTTTGTTTGGCAGTGTGTTCTCCTTGAGCACATGGTCTAAGGGGGTGGGGCTTCTACTGACTTACGTGAGGGTGGAGCTAGCAGCCACTAGCACTATATAACTGCTGACTCTGTCTTTCAAGCTCAGTCCATGTGGGCCAGCAGAGTTATATTAAGAGTTGAACAGGAGCTCTGTTAACAGGCAAAGGCAAATGGCATTGGGTGTGGGTGATTAGTGGGAGAGTTTTGAGAGGGAGGTCCAGATTTCTGTTTCAGTGCTTACTTAAGACTATTGAATATGGAATATGAGAGATATAACTTCTGGTCAGTTAGGCTTAATAGTACAAATCTGTTTAATACATGATTGTTAAATTCTACAGGGATGTTCTTCAGGTTGTATTTTGGCACAATGTTTAGTTTAGTGCTTGTTTTTAGCTTTACTCTAATTTTTGGTATTAGCAGTTCATGGTCTGTGCCACAATCTGCCCCAGTCTTGTTTTTGCAGAGAGAATGGAGCTTCTCCATATTTTGCTTCCAGTTATATAACTGATTTTTTCATTGGCCATCATGCGATGCCGATGTATACAGTTGCCTCTAGGATTGCTTGGAGAGTGTGTGTGTGATGAACAAACTGTTCATTTCCACACAAATCAGTCAGTTACTGCTTCATTTCTTGATTCTAGACCAAATTTTCCTATGATCTTTTTTCTCCCTGCGCTTTTCCTATTTTTGCATTTCTGTTGCCTATGATTAACAAGAAGTCCTGTTTTGGTGTGTGATCATTTCCTCTTGGACTCCAGCATAGAATCTTTCAGTTTCTTCTTCTTTGGCCCCTGTAGTTGGAACATAAACATAGATTATGGTTATACTGATAGGTTTTCTCTGAAGTTTTATTGATATGATTTGGTCAGACTTTGCGTTATATCCTTTGACTCCTTTTGCTACATCCCTCCTCACTATAAATGCCACCCAATTTTTTCTTAGGTTTTCATTTCTGAATAAAACACTGTATAATTATCTGACTCAAAATGTCCCAGTCCTGTCCACTTTAGTTCGCTCACCCCAAGTATTGCAATGTTTATACATTCCATTTCTAGTTTTACTATAACCATTCTCTCAGCCTCAAAGGAGGGCAGAGGCAAACCCCCTCTCAAGCCCTTTCTTGCCATGAAAACCTGTGATAGGTTTGCCTTAGGATTGCCATAAATAATAAGCAATGGCACACAACAACAACAATGAAGTAAAGTTGGAATAGGCAAGCAGATGACAATTTTACTGATGGTGAGGGATGAATATTGCTGAAAAAATGCCAAGTTGGCTTCTGTTTAAGCTGGCCCCACCCATGCCTCCTCATTTTGCACAGCCATGCTATGCTTTCAGTGTAGCAGGCCCTGCTATAGGATGAAGATAAAAGCTCATCCTATGTTTCAGTTGTGCTTAGTTTTTAACTTACAGCGTCAGATATTTTGGAAGAAGGTTGGGATGTAAAATAAATAATAAACAGGGTACCTATTGCACAGGTACTTGAACAGCCTAGTACATTTATACCCTGATCCATACTAAATATGTTTGATATGGTTTCTGTAAACAATGCCCCAAGAGGTGTAGAAGATTGCCAAATGTAATATTCCCTTTTTAAAAGTCTCCAATCAAGGATGCACATTCTTATTTTATGTGGTAAATAATCCTGAACAAGCTTTTTTTGGAAGAGCTAATCCTGATAGTAGACTGATGGCCATCATATCATGTTGTTATATGTATGCACACTTTTATGTACCATTTTTTCTGGGTTAGGCCCTACTTAGAGCAAGATAAAATGACCTATTTAAGGCAGCACCAGCAAAGGCAAGGGAATTAAAATCCCTGAGTGTTCTCTCTTCCACTATAATGTATATTATTGGGGTGACAAACTGTTAAGCATGATGCCACTATACCAATAAATATATATACAAATTAATAAGAAATTAGGGGTGCACCTAAACTGAGGTTAGAATCACCACAAACCATATCACCCCAAACCTCTGTCAGGGTACCTCTGCAAGATGCATTGTCAAGTAAGGCATTCCCATTCTGATAAAACTTTTGCATGTTGCTGTATGCCTGTAATACCCAATATACCCAAAGGTGAACAAGTATAGTGTAGTGTCCCATGTTAAACTCTGGGATACCTTGAATCATGTACCTAGGCATCAAGGAGATTGGCCTTTCACATTGTGTCAAATATGGCACCCCCATGCTAATATTATACCATGTATATTGAAATTAGTGAGAACTAGAGGTGTCCATCTCCTGATAAACATTGGGTCTCCTCAAGCCATCTACCTAACCTTGTACTGGATTGTCAACTACAATTTGGCATGCCATAAATTCCTGCCCATAGCTTCATTCTGATGTTTGACTCTTTGAAATGGACTGCCGCCTACCACTACTGGCCAAAATATGTACCAATAGATATGGTAGTGGACCAGGGACAGTGCAGTATCTTAAGATCTATGGTTTGTTTTTTTGTTTTTTAAACTTTTTTCTTTTGTCAGATGACTCCCTGACAAAAGACCCAAGCATCTGATCTTTCTTTGAAAATAAAGGTCCATTTCTTGACAAATGTAGGATTAAACCAAATTATAAGGGAATATGAGGGTATACCTTGTGAAAACAACTGAAGCAATTTGAGGCATGGCATTGCTTCTCTACAAACTGTCAGGAAGACTTGAGAGCAAAACCATATCATTGGTGTGATATCAAGGAACTTTCTCACAGTGTCTTCTGAACCTAACACTTGCTTGAATCCATGAGATAATGAAGTAGGTTCTCACTATTGTCTGAAAGTTGAATGTATGCTGTTATTGAATCACAACAATATTCTGCGACAATATTCTTGAACACTACAGTGTTGATATATAGCATGACGCATTTGAATAGCGCTGATATGATAAAATATTCAGGAAGACATAAAACTTCACTAGCAAAATGCTAAAGGAGAATGAAAAAATCTTTCATTTGACACATGATCATGCATGTTCTGAAACCAATATTGTGATCTGGACTCTTTACATTTTAACAAATACATTTGAACCTTATCTAAAAAAACTGATAAAAGTTATAAAGCTTTAATTTAAAGTATCTGAATACTGATAATCTGTTGTGTATATTATTGATACACAAAAGCATGTTCCATGAATAAGTTCTGCACATTTTTTCTATGTTTAGGTGTAACTTTTTAAAAGGGAATTCTATGGCTGATGTTTGGAGCAGAGATTGTATATAGATCAGTGGTTCTTAACCTGGGGGTCCACAGAGCCCTCACAGGGGATCTGCATAGGGTTGCTGTTCATCCTGGAAAACAGGGGAAATTCCTGATTTAAGGGACTGAAAAAATGTCCCAGCTGGTTAAGGAGGTCTCTGAGAACAAATTATATTTACAGGGGGTCGCTGGTAAAGAAAAGGTTAAGAACTACTGATACAGATTGTATCATAAGTGTGAAATATTTTAAGTGTGAAATATTGGGGCCAAAAAAAGTAGCATTTCACATTCTTTAAAAAGTAGAAAGATTTCCATTGTTATGCAAAAAGCTGTGCAGGTGTACTAAGTTCTTCAGAATGAGCAGGAATGGTGTAGGGTGTGGGTTAAAACCTTGAGAGACAAATTAAAAACGTATGTAATCAAAGCAGTCTGTGGGTGGCTTTGAGGTGAGTGCATGTTGTTGTTAAAAGTTTGATTTAAATGTAATAATAATAATAATAATAATAATAATAATAATAATAATAATATTTATTTCTATCCCGCCTCTCCACAAGAATCAAGGCAGCGAACAACATAAAATACATTAAATACATTAAAAGAGATTAAAAACATATCCAATCCTCACCATCCACCAACCCACCTAAACCAACCCCTTAAAACACACAATTAACAGTCAATCAGTTGACTATTAACAAAACAAGAAGACAATTGATGGGAGGCGATGGAAATGCTAATCTTGGAAAGCCTGTCGGAAGAGATCAGTCTTGACCGCTTTTTTAAAGCGGTCCAGACTGGTAATATGCCGGATATATGCATGAAAGGAAAGTTAGTGTGTATGGAAAGACTGATCATATATTTCTCCTATAGCTTAAGTATGTAATAGAATAATCTTAAGTTGAACATTAAGCTGACTTGATTTTTTTTAAAGACACAGTTTATTAAAATCCTCTTAAACTTGTGAAAGCTTTTTTTCCCTGAGTACTTCCTTTCTCTTGTTGTCCTCCAAACTAGAAGAAAAGCTGAGTAGTAAAGATAGCTGTTGTAGAGTCAGAACTGAGAGCCAATGTGGTATAGTGGTATGAGCTTTGGATTATGACTCTGGAGACTGACGTTCGATTCCCTGCTCAGCCATGGAAACCCACTGGATGACTTCGGGCATATCACGCACTCTCAGTCCCCAGAAAACCCTGTGATAGGTTCACCTTACAGTCACTGGAAGTCAGAAACAACTTGAAGGCACATGACAACAGTCAGAACAAAGAGAGTCAGTGTGGTGTGGTTTGAGTGCTGGACTACGACTCTGGGAGACCAGGATTCAAATCCCTGCTTGGCCATGGAAACCCACTAGGTGACCTTGGAAAATCAGCCTCCGAGGAAGGCAATCATAAATGTCCTCTGAACAAACCTTGCCAAGAAAAGACCATGATAGGTTTGCCTTAGGGTCATGATGAAGGCAGATAACAACAATACAGTCAGAACTAATACTGGAAGGGCAAGCATACTAATACTGGGAGGGCTTGAGTTTCACCAACAAATGCAGACTGCAGTAAACTGGCTTGATGAGAGCAAAATTTGGCTTTTGAACATTCATACCAGTGTAACAGGACCTCTACTTGTAGATGCCCTGCTGATTTTTCGCAAACAAGCCTTTTTCCTCTGTATGTTTTTTAATTGTAGCATTAAGAATGCTTTCCACAGATCTACATTTTCCTGGATTGTTATTTTGTCTCTGGATGCTCTCGCTTTTTTTTTCTTTAATGTACATTGGTTGCCTTCCAATCTCCCAATCAGAAGACTGATTTTAATTAGTATTTTCCCCAATGTGTTCAGAAAATCAGTGATCACATCTGAGTCCTTAACACACTTTCGACTCCCGATTATGGTGTTGTTGTTGTTGTTGATTAAACATATCCAACATAAATAACATGTACATGTTTACTGTTTTACAAATATTTCCAATATAAAATACATTAATAAAAAATTTCCCCCTCCCCTCCTTTCTTTCATTTTACTGCTTTTCACTTAGGTTTATAGTTTAAATGAATGTTATTTGTTCCTACCTAATTGTTCTCTTTGTGTTCTTTCCATCAATTTTTACTTTGTACATATTTATTTTATAATACTTATAATACTTTAACTATCTTTTTATAAAGTCTGTCTTTCGATATCTTCATTTTTTTTTACTTTCCTCAGTTTTGATGTAGTCCAGAATCAACTTTCCACTCCCTCTCTCAAATTTATTGTATTAATTTTTCTTTTATTAGTGTTATCAATTTCTCCATTTCCATCATTTCCATAATTTTTTTATCAGCCAGTTATTTATTGAAGGTTTTTCTTTATCTTTCCATTTTTGTGCATAATTTAATCTTGCTGAGGTGACTAGATATAATACCAGTTTAGAATTCTTTTTTTTAAATCTTTGGATGATTAGCTATCCTATTTAGTAAATATAACTCTGATTTCATTTTGATTTGGTTATCAAACATTCTAGATGTTCTATGTATCTGTTTCCAATAATGCCTTGCTTCAGGGCAAGACCACCACATGTGGAAAGAAGTCCCTTTAATTTTTTCACACTTCCAACATATTCCATCTCCTTTTTTGTGTATTTGGAATAGTCTGGCTGGCATCAAATGGTTTCAATTCAATTAATTTTTCATATGTCCACTCTAAAACATCACGTTTTGTCACCTTTATTCGGCTCAATTCTTCACATAACATCTCTGCTAAAAGGTGTGGTAGGGGGCAGATAAATTCATATTCTGCTCAATCATATCCATGTCTATTCATTCAGAAATCCTATTGGGTTTTTAATACATGGATTTGATTGCATTTATGATCAGCCTTAATTTCTCTTAATAATGTGGAAACCTGACTTTTGCTCCAACTGTCTTAGAAATGTTAATTAGAAGCATCCCTCTCAAATTATATTTTCCATCTTTTTTGTGTGTGAGTCAGAAAGAGAGAGAGAGAGAGAGAGAGGAGGAGGAGGAGGAAAGAGAGATTGTTTTCCTAGAGCAAAATATAATTCTTAATCCCATCTGGAGCAGATTCACTGAATCAATGGGAACTTGGTAAATTCATATTATGTGAGTTACATTGGTTCAATGGATCAGTTTTAGCTGGGACCTAACAATCAGACTTACCTTATAATATTTTGATGCCTACTTAGCAACTGAAGTTCAAGAATGGTCCAGCAGGGCTGTGCCTATGCAGCAACATGCCACTGTTGTCTGTTGTCTTATCTGGTGATTGGCTTCCAGTCTGTACAGGAGGGGAACAAATCAGCAGTTCTGGTGGTGTGAAGTATTGTTGTTTTGATTATCTAATCCATGAAATAATTGATGACAGTACAGTGCTATGCTTACGCAAAAGTAAGCCTCTCAGATTTCTATTGTACTTTCTCTGGGGGAATTATGCATAGGTAGAGGCCCACAGCCTTAATCTGCATTCTAGGCATTTTGTAGCAATTTTGGAAAATTCCCGTGCAAATCTTATGTCACTCAGGATTATTTTCAGATAAAGTGATTTTGGCTCAAGAGGGGCAGTGGAAGATGTTTCCATGTTGACAGACTGTATAATGTCCAAGAATGAAAGCTGTCTTACGTGGGAGGTTTGGGTAACAGTCTGTTATCTTAATTAGGTGTCTCTGTAACGCCTGTTTTGGCATAGCAGTAAATATACTGTGAGGCCTTGCCAAAGTATCTTTGAAAAGAAGTTCTTTCCTAAAGGAGTCTCTTCCTCTCTAAATAAATAAAGAACAGAGGAACCATTTCCAGTTCACCATCTGATCTCTTAAACTTCCTGTTAAGCCCCAAATATAGTGAAAGAAACATGCTTGAGCTGCTGTGTTGGAGCCTTGATGATGTGATAGGAAGGATATATGTAACATCAAAGACTGATCTTGTTATACTTATGAAGCATGACTTTTGCAATTCCAAGTGAAATAATGGGTGCTCATTTTTCTCCTGAAAGTGGCAAATTTAATAGCCTCAGATTGCTTTTCATTAGTGATTTTCCAAAACATCATGCTTGTGGTGTATATATTCCATGTCCATGTGCCTTTTTCATTATCCAGATTTCTTCTTTCACTTCTCAAAGTCCGGCTCCTATGTGATTCCCTGCTGGGTTTATTTAAGACTGAAATGAAATAGTTTGGAATCTACCCAGTTTTAACAGCGAGACACTTATACTAAATAAAATGTTTCTGTTCTTTTGCATTGTGTAAAATGCACATTTCTTTTACTCCTCAAAATGGCTATGGGCCTGTAGTAGGATCAATGTTGAGAAAAGTTCTTTTTTCCAAACTACAACTCTCCAAATCACTCAGCTAGTGGTCATGTTGGCTTGGAATTAACTGTACATTGCTCTACACAAAATTAAGCAAAATCATAATGTAGAGCAAGAAGAGTGTTGGAGATTCATTCATCTAGTGCTGACTGAATAAATATCTTTTATTTTATTTATACTGCAGCTACCAGAATCCTCCCACCAGTGGCCACAATGGCTGGGAAAATTGTAACTGAAATTGTAATCTAAAAAGATATATTTTTGATGCTCTAAATCATGCATTCCTCCCTGTAACTAAAAACAGATTTGCAATGTCTGACAAAGCTGTTTGTTTATGAATTTATTTAGACTTGCTGACCAACCATTGCACTTGAATTCTTAGATGGATGCCTTTCCATAAATGATAAAAAATAATTCTCTTTGGAACTGCAGATGAGCAAAATTTGGCTACGTATGCACAGTGTTCGCCTGATAGCTTAGCTGGTTGCTTTATAAGCCACTCTCAGCCAGGCTTGACCTGATGCAACATTTCAGGCAGCATCCAGAGTCCATCTGTCTCTATTTCTGTCATATATTAAAAGAAAGCCATCTTAGGGTCAGGTGGGAGGGGGCATTGTTTCAAACTGTTGCTTCAGGTGTGAAAATGTTTAAAATCAAGCAGATTATATCCGAGCAAATAACTACATACTAGGGTTATAAAACAGAGTATGGGGCACAATTCAATTCTTGGTTAATGTTTGAGAATGCTAGGAAATGCATGTTTGTATTCAGGAAGTTCCTAAACCCCTTATTGCCTCAAGAGAAAAGCAAAGTAAAATCAATTGATCATTCCAAGGCAGTGGTGGGAAATGTGTAGCCCTCCAGTGTTGTTGGACTGCAACCTCCAGCATTTTCCACTACTGATTATGCTTACTAGGACTGCTGGGATTTGTAGTCCAATGGCATCTGGAAGGCCACACAATTACAACCTTTGGTCTTTAAAGATTGCATTTGGTACACAGAATGATTTCAAGGTCTTGCAACTGGCAACTGGCTTCTGTCCTAGCCAGCATAGCCAATGGTGAAAGTGTAGGAAGCCAAGAGGCATCAACATTTGTGTAAAATGATTAGTGAGAGAGAGAAGTCTAGATAGCATCTGCTATTTGTTTCACCATTCTTTCTGTAGCCAATGTACTCAAGCCTTTTACTTCCTTCTTACTTGTTGTGATCACTTCCCCTTCTCCAAGAAGTTACTGTGTTTTTTCCCCTTTGTCTGGGAAGGGAGTATCCATGGGGCTGTAACCCCAAGAATGGCTGGCAGCATATACCCACATGTAATAGCCAGCTTTGAGGGGCTCTTGTAACCAAGTACCGTACAGATTAACTTCTTTTGTCTATCTCCTTTCGTATCTGAAGATGGACTTGCTGAGACAATCAACTTAAGTTTTCTTTTTGACCTTGCAAGAGCATTCCTGTTTCTATCACTAGCTTGTATCGCACTAGCCCTGTTGCATTCTGCTTAATATAAATACTAAATATACTTGCAAAAGGATTATGGGAACTTCAGGAGGAAAGCAAAAACACTAGTTCATGCATATTGTAGTTTCACAAGCCAAGATTCTTGATTCACTATTATGCATGAACATAATCAATAATAAAAAGAATCTAACTATACTAGAGCATTCATCTTTTAAAGTCAAAGCACAATCAATGTCTAAGATCTAAGTTGTAAATCTGGCATTGGACTGATCTATCTCCTGAGATCTTATGCAGGTAAATATTGTAAAGGTATTTGTAGCTTCACAGGGGACTAATGATTTTTCCTCAGTTCATGGTTGTTTTATTTAGTATACTTAAGGGAGTCTACCTATTAAAACTCCACTTGAATGAATTAGGGAGAAACTGAATACAACTTTACTCTGTTTGTGTGTAGACCATATGTCTACTCTTCTGCAAGCAACCATATAAAAGATCTGTTAAGCCTCTTCTGTCTTCCAGAGTCTGTTTTACTGTATGTCCATGCTGTAAGTCTAAGAAGTATCCTGCTAAATCAGAGTAAAGGTCTGTGTAGCCTAGTCCATTCTATCCATGTTGGCCAACCTGCTGCCTTTGTCTTTATGCAAGTAAAAATTAGAGAAACACTGGAAGTTTCTAGTGCTTTCTCAGTCAAAGGAAACTATGCCTAGTACGTATTGTTAGACCTGAAGACTTCTACCTCTCAAGGCAGTGGGAAGGGTACAAAATGAAATGAATTGCATCCTCACCTGACAGTATCCTATTCGTAAGACGTCCTGGGAGGTTCTGAAAAATCTTCCTTTGTAGCTGTATTGTTAATCCTCTACTTAGTTAATGTCAATCTCATTTTTTTGCCTATGCTTACTAGAACCAGAGAGTTGAAGAGGGCTACTATCTTAGCATAGTGTTTTTTTGATTACAACTGCAAGTGTCTTCAGCATGACCAATGATAAATGATGGAAGTTGCAGTCGAACTCCATATGGAAACCACAGTTCTCCTCCTCCTCCTTATTATTTATTTATTTATTTATTTATTTATTTATTTATTAATTAGTAAAAAATCTCAGTTGGATGGTGCTGATGAGTGTGTTCTCCATGAAACTAGGCTTGAGCTCTGTATGCTCCTTGAAAATGAAGATGTCTTTGAAATGGATGCTGTTGAAGATTCTGAACCCGGTTCACTTCTTTCCTATCAGAAGGTACAACATTTTGCTTCACTTATTTCTCTCTCTTATTAATTTTTATTCAACTTCACTATAGGATTCATACCGTCAGATTAGCTGGTATGGCAAGATTTTATTATATATATGTGTGTGTGTGTGTGTGTGTGTGTGTGTGTATGTGTGTATATGTATGGTCATTTCCACACTATGCTGTTATAGTGCTATTATTCCACTTTCAACATCCCATGGAATTCTGGGGTTTGTAGTTTACTGAGGCCAAAGAGCTCTCTGGCTGAGAATTCTAAATGCCTCTCCCTAAACTGTAAAACCCCAGGATTCCATAGGATGTTGAAAGTGAAATAATAGCACTATAATGGTGTAGAGCGGAAATGACCTATAGTTGTTGTTGTTGCTGCTGTTTGAGTTCAAGTCATTTCTGACTTATGGGGATCCTCAGGCAAACCTATCATGGGGTTTTCTGGGGGCTCAGAGTGTGTGATACATCCGTCACCACATCCAAGGTCAGCCAGTGGGTTTCCATGGCTGAGTGGAGAATCAAACCCTTGTCTCCAGGGTCATAATCCAATGATCAAACTACTCTACCACATTGGTTGAGGCTCAAAAATGGAAGGCTATTAACGCTGGAAGGGGCTGACCTTGCTTGGGGATGGCACGCATACATATTCTATGACAAAGTGAAGGTGAACAAAGAATTCAATAGCCATATAATTAGAAAATCACTCCTTAAAGTCTGGTTACAACTCAAAAAGAAGCTATATGTTAGAATCCCATTATGGGCATCCATACATGAAGCCTTCTATAGAAGGGAACGTCCTAGATTAAGAAAATGGATTACATACAGGGACCTCCTAAAGATCGAAAATAGGAAGGTGAGATGTAAGAATAGAGAGGAATTGACAGAAACTGGACTGTCAACTGATTGGTTATTGATGACCCAACTCAGGGGAAAAGCAAAGGTAGATATAAATAGAACAGGTATTATGATAGTCGAAAATGAATTTGATGCTGTTCTTAAAAAAGGAGCAGGGCGATGCATTAGAAAGATCTATAAGATACTGTTGGAACTGGAAAACGAACAGGAAGTAATAAAATTGAATATGATTAAATGGGCACAGGATATCGGCCATCCGATACAGCTTGAATCATGGGAAATTTCATGGTATAAGACGAATAAATGGTTAAAAGCCAGCCAGTTAAAAGAAAGTTATTATAAGATCTTTAATAGATGGTATTACACCCCAGTTAAAATCGGTAAGATGACTACAAGTTCAGATCATAAATGCTGGAAATGTGAACATAAGGGGACACTGTTCCACCTATGGTGGAGCTGTTCCCAAGCTCAAAAGTATTGGAAAATGTTACACGGACAGATAGAGAAGGTAATGGAAAAGAATTTTGATATGCTGCTGGAAATATACTTACTCAATATGATAGATCAAATTCCAAACTTGACCCCAACACAACAAAAATTGTTATTGTATATTATAACAGTGGGAAAGATGGTATATGCGAAAGCATGGAAGCAACGGGAGCCGCCGACCCTACAGGAATGGCTAATTAAGACGTACGACTTGATGGAAATAGATAGGTTAGCCCTCTTATTGAGAGGCAAGGATTTAAAGATGTTTTGGTTAACTTGGAACCCCATAATGAGGATTCTGGAAGATCGGTGGGGACATATAGCAAGTATTGCTATAAGAGAATAAGATGAAGAAAAAAGAGTAGAAAGGTAGTCGAGAAATGATAAACACAGACAACTCAAGACATAAACTCTGTGGAGAAAGAGATAGCCATATATAACAGGTGTCTAACTCCAACCATGTGTATTAAAGTCCACAAAATACTAAGCATTTAAAGAATTAATTGTTATTTTTAGTCCGGGAGCAAAAATTAAAGTTGGATAGAATTTTAGGTTAGCAAGCGGGTAAGGAAAAAGCAGGATATTGATTAGAAGGACGGAAAGAGTTAAAAGTGCTACGAAAATTAAAGATAGGTTATAGGTATTAACGCTGATAAGAGAATTCTAAATATAAAAAGGAAGTCATAAGTGTTCTTTGTTGTGTGGAATGATGTTATTAGCGATATTTGCAAAGTATGTTTTAGGTACGTTTGTAAATATGTATGTATGAAGATTTGTGTTGTGGTGTATGTTTTGGTGGAGAGGGGAGAGATAAGAAGTAATGTAATAGTGTGTTGGTGGAAAATCCAATAAAAATTATATTAAAAAAAAAACTACTCTACCACATTGCCTCTCTCCCTATGTGTCTCTGTATTAGCTTACGTATAAGTTAAAACAAAATAGTGCAAGCAATACGTGGTACAAAAGTTCAAAAATAATTAAGCAGTCAATCCAATTAAAACCTTGGTTTTAAAACACTAAAAAACACATAGAAACATATTACATATTAAACAGAGCACACTCATTGCATATCCTTCTACCCCAAGCAGTTAAAGACTGACGACCTGTTTAATAGGGAGGTCTTTAATAATCTAGTCTTTTACTTGGTGGCAAAAAGAGAACAGGGAGAGCACTAACCAAATCTCACTTGGGAGGGAGTTCTGTAGCCTAGGAGCAGCCACCAAGAAGGCTCTTTCCTGTGTCACCTTCAGATAGGCCTGGGAGGGTGATTGGATGAAGAGAAAGGCCTCTCTCAAAGATTGTAAGACTTGAGCAAAAATTCCACACTGTGTGCATACATGTAAACAAGCCCTCCTTTCTCTTCACATCACTGTTTGTTTGTTTGTTTGATTTATTTAAAGTATTTCTGTATCATTGCCAAGCTCACAAAGATTCCCAGGTTGATCAACAAATAAAAAACAATTCAAACAATACAACGGTAAAAACATTTAAAAAACACATTAAAATACTCCTTAAAAACTTCCAAAATCAGTCCAGAAACAATCCTAGAATCCAGTTTTGAAACTGTTAAAACAGCAGTTTCAAACATTGAATGCCATGCGGAAGAGCACTGTTTTGGTTGCCCACCAGCAACACTTCCATCTTGTCTGAATTAAATCTCAGTCAATTCACTTGCATCCAGTCCTTCACTGCATCCAGACAATGATTTAGTAACCACAAACTTCTTGGCATCAGTTGTTAAAGCGAGATAGATCTGGGCATCATCAGCATGCTGATGACATCCATCCCTAAAGCTCTGGATGACTTCTCCAAGCAGTTTCATGTAGGTGTTGAAAAGCATAGGGGACAGTATTGATCCATGTGGAACCCCATGAGCTAATGGCCAAAAGACTGAACAATAGTGTCTCATCACCACCCTCTGGGAATGTTCAGCCAAGAAAGACTCGAATCACTGCAAAGCAATGTCCCCAAGTCCCATATCATATAGGTGGCTTAGAAGGGTACCATGGTTGATGGTATCAAATGTGGCTGAAAGTTCCAGAAGGACCAATAAGGACTTAGTCACCCTGTCCATCTCCAGGTGTAAGTCATCCACCAAGGCAACCAAGGCTGTTTCTGTCCCATAACCAGGCCTGAACCAAAGGGTCCAAGTAAGTCATTTCATCCAAGAAAGCCTGGAGTTGGGTTGCTACTTGCTCTAGGGCCTTACCTAGAAAGGGGAGGCTGGCCAATAGTTACCTAATTAACTAGAGGAGGTGGGGGTCTAATGAAGTTTTTTTTTAACAAAAGTCTTACAAATGCTTCTTTTAGAGAGGTTGGAACATAGTCTCCCCCTTTTTTTCTAAAGAAGCATGTCTCTATCAGCCAACTGGCCAGTCCTCCTCTCTAGCTTGATTAATCTCTACTGCTAGCTTCACTAGCTGCTACAGCTATGCATTTTGCTTACTGTGTACTGTTAGCTGTGTTTCCTCTTTTTCTTAAATCACTTACAGAAATGGAAGACAATTTGGTAAGTGGAGGGCGACCATAGAGTCCAGGATGAGGAAGCTCATCCCTTTCTTTCTGAACCATGAACTCCCAGAAACTGCAGAAAATAGGATATGTAGATAAACCTTGAGTTGACACTATCAGATTCAAATCAGGTCTTGATCACCTGGGTTCTTCTGGTTTATTAATCTAAAGTACACAATTCTAATCAGTCTTGCTGTTTTGAAAATGTAAATTGTGACTTGACTGGACCTGCTGCACTCTCAGTCAACAAAAGGAGTCAAGTAGTGTAGATGAATTTTCAAAGACAAAAGGTGAATAGCTCTTATAATTTGACTTTCCACAGTGACTTTTCACCATCAAGTCAGACATCTACACATTCTTCTGTGCTTCGCAGATTTCTTCCCTAAAAACTCGTTCCAGTTGCATTGTGCTAGGAAACTGAATTGTTAATAAACTGTTCAAAGTTACAGTGATATTGTCTATTCTAGATCAGAGCTGAAAAACTGCCTGATCAGCAACGGATGGCCATTATGTTGGACTGCTATAGTACAGACCCTCTGTATCAGCAGCTCTTCATCAATCTGGTAAGAGTAAAGCCAACTCTGAAAACAAACGTTTCCTCTATGAACAATGTGTTTGTTATATTTTTCTCTTCTGTTTATGACGGCTCTGTCAGCTACACTGATTTACATAAACACTGCCAATCTTGGGACGCTGCACTCTCAACAAAAGTAGCGGAGTACAAACAGCATTCCTGAGTTTTAATTCAAATTATATAAACATAACAGATGTTGATACAATGAGCCAACAAGAAAATACAACAAAGGCAATGATTTCAAGGGGATTTGTGATTAAAACACATTCCAGATTGGCAAAAAGATACTGTGATAATGGAACAGATTATTTAAATGTCAGTGTTTGACTCCTACTAAAACAATACGTATAGCATTGTTCTTGAACTTTTCCCTGTCTCTAACCATGTCTCTAGCGACACAGCAATGAAAATCCCATGTCTATTTACCATGAGATATTTTGACATTTACATGTTAATTGCTGTACCAGAAAGCTGAAGCCAAAGGAAGCTCTGTTTCTATGAGTCCCTCATGAATATAGAAGTATATACACCTACAGTAATATGTACCAAAGAGAGACACTTTATTGTCCATGGACTGCAGTATTTCATTTAGCAGTCACCATAAGAAAGTTTAAGGATAATCTTATATCTTCCTGTAAGCCCTGGCTCCTGGCATGGGATATATAAAATTACCCTAACAAGATGTTTTCTGTACCTCTTGGAAATAATGATGGGACATAGGACCAGTGGCATGTGACAGGCATATTGAGTCAGATTAAGGCTTTCCCATGCCTTCATATCTGTCTTTAAAACAATGAGGAACCAGTGCAGATGATCAAGCAGTGCTATCATATGATTTCTTAGAGTCTCAGCTG
This sequence comes from Cyclura pinguis, assembly GCA_030412105.1. Classification (NCBI taxonomy): domain Eukaryota; kingdom Metazoa; phylum Chordata; class Lepidosauria; order Squamata; family Iguanidae; genus Cyclura; species Cyclura pinguis. The sequence continues at coordinate 210,329,022 of CM059602.1, forward strand.
AAGCTTCTGAATAGTCATCAAGGTCAGTCCCAGCAAGAATGCATTACAGTAGCCTAGCCCCCCAAAGCTATAAACTTGTGAATGATTCTCACAAAGTAAGATTGTTTCTTGGCTTGAGATGTTCATTTTTATTTTTAGGAATTCTACATCTGTACTGAACTTTCTGCTATGATAGTGCAACAAATGCCAACACATGGATTTAACCTTAGGGCCTTTTTACACATTGCATTGTTGTGACATTTACATTGTGTGTCTGAACATCTGTTTCCAGATTCATGGCAAAATGTCCTTGTGCTGAAGAACTTCATGCCTGAAGTGACATTTAGACTTAACTAAGATATTTCTTCAGCCAGAGGAATTTCTGTATTTTGGGTGCAAAAGTGGTTTCTTTCTTTCCTTTCATAAACTCTTGATTGTCTTTTATGACATCCCATAATATCCTGCAATGTAAAAAAAAAGCGCCCTATCTGTCTGAAAAAATTTATAGATGTGCTATACATATGGTAATTGGCTATATTCCTATGAAATTGACTATGTTCATACAAAATACCAAGAGAATTTAGTTTTAGTTGCTCTGTGCTACGTGATCTGTGTACTTTCCAATACTAACTCAGTCTAGTGGAAACTGAAACCTTCCTTGCATTGTGCTCCTGATCCTGTTAAATTATAAGTGAGGTTTTAAAAAAATGTATTACTCCGCCAATGATAAGTAATACTGAAGTGGTAAAATTACATTATTTTCCTTAATATCTCTTTTCCTTTATCTTGCAGGAGCCATATATAAACAAATCAGCCATGTCGGTTCAAGCTCATTTCTCACTGCAGCGTACATATATCATCTTTCGGTCTCTAGGCCTTCGCCACCTGACCGTTGTGGATTTACAGAATCAAGTTGTTGGCATAATCACCAGGAAAGACCTGATATCTTTCCAGATGGAAGATAAATTAGGACTTCAGCAGTCATCACAACAGCCTCAATCTGATGATGAACTTCTAGACTAGGAAGTAATTGGACTGGGGAGTGATCAGTTTCTCACGCCTTTTCTTTTTTCAAAAGGAGGACAATCTTGCATTCTATATAATGAGCGTTAAAAATTGTTTTACTTTAATAGGGAGAGGGTGTTTATGTAGTTTATATCTTTCAATTTAGACAATGCTCAGTTCTCAAGTATTATCATCTCACAACAAGGCTACTAGGTGGACGAATAGAGGATTAAGGCTTTGGGGTTGAGTTTGTGCTACACACTGATCCCTCCCACACATTCCAATCTCAGATAGGATATGATAATAGTGTGTAAAGTGCGTAAATAGCAGTGGTGTGCTATTTCCTCCACAGTAGGAGGAAGGGTATCTAGTACATCTGTTAGTGAAGGCATTCCAAGTCCATTCTCATTGTTAGGGCCACTCCTCCCACAGATTTGCTGGATTATACAGGTGCTCTCCCAGTGTTGAATATCTGTTGGAAATAGGTTCCTGCACAACCTGCCTCCTGTACAACTCAAGAGGAATAGCTGTAAAACCAACAGTGGAATTGCTGCTCTTATGGCAACAGATCCACTGAGTGTCCCTGAGCAAGACAGACTAGAAAGAAAGGAAAGAACAGAGCAGCCCAAAATGGGATTGGGAAGGAGCAGAGCAGTGGCTATACCACTGCAGCCTGCCAGATTGGGCTTGGCAAGGTAGAAGATGGGGTGCTGATGTTAGTTTGTTCTTTCTTTCCCATGACACTTCCAGCTGGAATGTTTGAGGCACTCAAGGGTCAGACCTTGGGGGCTTTTGATGGGAGTTGGGTTTTTTGATGGGGCTTAAAATCCAGAAGACTGAAAGTGTGAGTGCTCCAACCCTCTCTGAAATATTCCATTTGGGGGCCTTTGCAAACTACTGCTGGTGAGGATGTTACAAATAATAGCTTTCTGTGAGTAGAACAGATCTCCTTTGGAGGAAGGAGTCCTCTCCCGTGAAGTTTCTTTCCACTGGGATACCAGTCAGGTGTCTCATTTGATCTTTTTTTCATAGGTGGTCAGTGATGACATGCAATTCTTGTTTTAGCATCATAAAATTTAGGCTTATCATTATTGCAAACAAAAAGGTCTGTTTCCATTTTTAAAAAAAGTCATATAAATGCACAATGACTACACACAAAGAAATTGTCTTACATTTTGAGGTAGATATGAACACAAAAAGATGATAGTTAATAAAAAGCTACTTGCAAAATGCAGGCAATAAACACAATGCCATCATTTTGATAAAGGGAGAAGGGGCTATTAAAAATTCAGGAGAAATGGTCAGTAGGTCTTTATTATTGATGTAACATCTTGGAAATCATTAGGTTGAAATGATTACAAAAAGAAAGGCATTTTCAATTTTGCTAGGCAAGTGTTAGTTCATGTCGGGACTAGCTTAGGCCAGAGTTCAATGTAAGGATAATGTGTGTCCACACATCATGATACCAACATGCCAAACTTCCTTTTGGAGTAGATGAAATGGCAACCTTTTTCAACTACATGAGTAGGAATTAGCATTACTCCAAACCAATTTTGGGCTTGTCCGTATTTTTTTTCCCAGGCAGTTTTTAGTCCAAAAAAGTAGGAACACATTTTTTCACAATGATGGTACCAACCAGATAATTCTTTCTTAGTGTCTTTGTGTTCCTGGCATTTTCCCCGGAGATAAATAGACTCAGCCTGTGGCATTGTTGTGCAACATTTGTGACAGGAACCTTTTCTGTTGTTTTACTAGTAAATAAAAACTGAATAGGAGTTGTTTGGTCACATCTCAGTGTATAAAGGCACAAATTCATTTAGAGGTTTCTTTGCATGTACTATTATGTGAATATGTGATTCATCTTATGAAAAATTTTACTAGATTTTATGCAAGCAAAGTAATAAAATTCCTCATGAAGTAGATGAACAAATGATTATTCAGAAATATGACTTGGAGGATTATGAAGTTGGGGAGTGATCTCATGCTGGAACCAGGATCATTAGTATGTAAATAAGGTTTCTAGGAAGAGCAAGTATGTGGGGCTGGTGGATCATACAGTGGTACTCTCCTGTAATTATAGTTGTGACAAGATGATGGAATGAATTAGCTGCTGCACTTTTCTTCATTTGAATTTCAAAATAGGGTAAATGGTTTATTTGAAACACTGATTTTTCACACTTTTTGAGGAGGAAAGTGTTGAAAATCCTCAAAGAAATGTAGCTATATTAGAGAAAAAGAAAGCGCAAACAAAAAAACCTATGTTTGAACTGCATTTCCCATAATCCCCCACCTCACACAGCCTGTGGCTGTGTAGCCTGGAATATTTTAGCAGTTTTAGCCCCCCTAAAGGTGACTTTTCCAAACTCTGGTGTGGACTAGGGAGGAACTGCAAAAGAAAGTTTTGTCTAGGTTGTCGAACTATCTAGATTCAGTTGTGTTTTTCACTGGTAGTTGTTTGTTTGAGAAAATGCCCCCCCCCCAATTTTCTCAGAATATAGTTTTATTAATCAGCTTTACACCAGACCAGTTCTGTGGCTGTACTTTCACTCATGGTCCTTTCATAAGATTACCAATGCATTTTCTTGAATGTGTGCTAGGCATACCATATGTTGTTGAATATTATTGACTGGGCTGATAATCAGACAGACTTTTGATTGAAAAAGCTAATGCTTCAGTGGCTTTGGCAGTCTGGTCTGCAAACTTTCACAGTCTCCTCAGTGATTCACACTTAATTATGTATGTCCACTGATAAAGTTTGTGTTGGGTGTTGGATCAAAGAAGTCAAACGGCTGTTATTGTCTGCAACCTGTTTTTGACTGAATATTATGGATGGTGCAAATGTTTATCAATCAATATAGAAAAGAGAGTGCAGTCGCAGAGCGTGGCAAATTTCTTTCTGTCTGGTGATTGCTGACACGTTGCAGTTCATTCTTGCAAAGTGAATCTTCTCCAGCATGTTAGTTTATGAGGATACACTCACCTGTTTTGGAATAAAGTTTATTGTGTTCAGCAAAGCAATGCTGACACGCCCTATGAGGAGGATGGAAATGCTACACCAAAGAATGAAGCAGAATTTCCTGCTGGTTTCTATCATGTATTTTCCTAATTCAAAACATGCACTTGAAGATACAAAAGTGTGTCTGTTTCATTTGGTCTTGGATTTCCTTTCTGTAGCCCCCTTTGTTACTAAAAGTCTTGATGAGACAGCTGAAGTCCAGCTGCCAATAGAAACCACTAGATGCCACTCTTTCCAACCTGTTCACAAAATGCTGCAGGACTCCCTTAATGAACCCAGTTGAGTCTTATGCACAGCCCACCGTGTTCAAATAGAACTGTAGCGCCACAGTGCTGACAAAATGACCTCAGTAGATGTTTATAGTTTTTGGATCATTCTCAGTGCTTTTGTGCCAAGCGAAAAGATGATACAAGTAGAACTAATGTCCCAGGGTCTGATACTCAATGCCTCTACTTGCTTAACCCTTGAAATACTGTTTTTCCTGAACAAGAATATTACTTTTAAAAGCTGGGGGTTTTGTTTAAGTGCCCCATTTTTCCCCCAGAGGAGCAACTTATTGTTCCATTCTTCAGAAGGAAAAAGAACTTTTTGAATGAACAGAAACAGCAAGTCGGTAGTACATCTGCTGATTGTGTGTTGCACATTGGTTCACATCTGGTTCTACGTCAGTCTACATCAGGACTTTAGGTCAACAAGTGCAATATTGCAAAATAAGTTGTTGATGGGAAATCTCATGAAAAGTGTGATTATTCAACTTTCAACCTGCAGTTATCTGAATGTTGCAATTCAGTGTGTGATCCCAGAAAAGTTGTGTTAGCCAATGCCTTTGTAAATAGCATTTCTGTCTATCAGTGTGAAATATTTCTCTAGGTGTTCATGAATTACTGTGGTACAGTGTGAACAGATGTATTAAGTATGCTTCACTCTGCTGGATTCATGGCTATCATATAGAATTTAGACCCATGCGCTTAAGATAAAGTACAATTTTTTTAAAAGGTGTATAAAAATCTTTTGGCTTTCCAGATGATGTTGGACTACAGGTCTTGCTGTCACACATCAGCTGGGGCAAATGGATGAATTCATTAACATCTGAAAGGTTGCCTATCTCTGTTTTAATGTACAAGCATATTTAAAAAGAAAGTGTAAATGGGAAACAACGTATGAGAGTAGCTGTGTTGGCCATAAGACAAATGTAAGAAGTCATATTGTGGTTACATGTCTTTTAGGCCAATCAACAAGGCATAAAAATCTGTGGAAACTTTCAAGAAATGCAGGTTTGTTTGTCAAGCAAGATGTTATAAGGAATAAGTGCAGGAAAGGGGTGGGAGTGATGGGGAGTGAGAATGACTTGATCTTAAAGCCTTGTCATAGGCTGCATGTCCTCTTAAAGTGTAACAGGAGGAAGGATCTGCAGACTTCCAAACTGAGCTCATCAGGTATTATGTTTCACCCTAATGGCCCCTAGACTTGCTGGAAACTGGGAAAACAATAAAAGGTAATAAACATTTCATTCTCCATTTTGAAAAAACAAGCCACCCTCTTAATAAGGCAAAACTGCCTCTGTCCAGCTTGAAGCTTAAAGGGCTGTTTGTAGACAAGAGTGTGGAGGAAGTTCCATGTTTTCTCTTATCAGGTCCAGAATCTAACAGTCACAACTAGAGAAGCATCTTGAGGATATATCTCTTTGAAATTTGGGGAGAGACATTCCCTGAGATTGTCTCACACAGGCATGGAATGAGTTGACCAGCTTCTGGGGAATCAAGTGAGGAAGTCTGAGCTTCATCATAAAAAATACAACCTCAGTTGTTCCAGGATTGTTATCACTTCAGAAAGCAAGTAGAGATAGCTTCATCAAAACACACACAGAAAAAAATGGTTTTGAAAAATACTTCTAATTCTTCTAGCTTCACAGAGGTGCATCTTCTGGCTCCTTCCCCCTCCTTTTCATAATGATGATGTCACCTAGGGAAATGCAGGAAACTGTTCTTAATCCAATTAAGTCATGGCAATGGGTTTTGATTGTTCAACTGCAAAAATTTGCCACTTCTGGCTATCACATTCCTAATTAATTATAAAGTTCATGATTGTTATGTGCCTTCAAGCTAACTCCCACGTATGTTGACCCTATCCTAGGATTTTCTTGGCAATATTTATTCAGAAGGTGTTTACCATTGCTTTTGTCTAAGGCCGACAGAGTGTGGCTTGCCAAAAGTTACCGAGTGCATTTCCATGTCTGAGTGGGGTTGTGAACCCTTGTCTTCCATAGTCAGCCCTGCAGCCCAGGCACTGTTTTTATTAGGAAGGAAAATTATAGCATCTGTCACTTCCCTCAGAACTGCGGTCCTTAGAGTAGGTCTCTCTTTGTATGAATATATTGTGATGTTTGTTCAGAACCATTTGTTTATTTTCTATCCTACTTTTCTCCCAGTAAGAGACCTAAAGTAGCTCACAATTTAAAATTAAAAGAAAATACCAGACAATATTTTTGTACAGAGCTGACAAAAATATTGTGAATGTAATTTGGGAAGAAAAAAATTAATTATGAAGATCTTGTCAGAAAAGGTTGGATTAAACCTCAAGAAAAATACTTTGTGATGTAAGTGTAAATGTCATGTTGCTTTAATTGCTTTAATTGTTAAGTGCACCTGTGGAAAAGAGCTGGTTTGTGCTGAGTCATGCTGATGAGCACCAGGTGCAGACAATGCAAGGGTTGGCCAGGATTGGCTAGGTGTCTGTATAAAGGTAGCACAGTCCCAGCCAACATCTGCACATGTTGTCTGATACGTGTGGCAGGAGGCTCTGCCGGAAAGAGCAAGCTAGATATGCTGGATTGCCATCTGGACTTGGTAAATATTGTATATATTTGTAACAAAGAATAAAGAGCCTCCATATTGGAAGATTACAAGCTGAGTGGGTGAGTGTTACTGGCTTAGTGCAGTTGCTGCTAAGGTATTCTCTGTTGCTGGGCATGCTTCCATAGCTGTGTGTAGCTATCTCTGCTTATCTATATATTTTTCTTGGCTGGCTTCTTCCTTTTTCACTTTGACAGATCTGCAATTGCTTATATCTGCAATTAACTGATTAACTTTACAAAAGGCTGACTATTAAAGGTAATGAAAACTGTAAGAAGCAGTTTGTGGATGTGGAATGATAGAGACGGTGCATTTTTGGATTGTCCTTTGGGGTGTGGCTTTGAGGTCTGTCATGATAAGTATTTGCACTCCAAAATTTATTACTACACCACTGGATAGATCCAAAATATTAATCTCATCTTCACCTCTTGTCTTTCACTGTTCAGCAAATGTGTGCCAAAGTCTTTGACAGGATTTACCTCTTCTTTCTGTATAGGTGGGACTTGCGAGTGCATATACCCAACTTGGCAGGGTCAGTCCTGATTAATCTTCAGTTGTCCCACTTTTCCAGCTGCTTTTAAAATATCCCAGTTTCTCCATCCTGCTCCTACTTTCCTCCTTTGTCTTCAGCTTACTTCGATTGCTGCAAATTAAGTCCAAATTAAATGCAAAATTAAGTGCAAAATAAGTGCAAAAATAGTTTGTATGCAATTAACTCAGCAGGGGGAAAAGAGAGTAGAGGTAAAATCCTGCTTGTCCTGGTAGTATCAGGCAAAAGCAAACCACTGCAGCCTTTCATAGTTTCTGTGTTCTTCTTCACGAATAACTTTGTCATCTTTTTTTTTAAATCATTTTATTCCATTTCACATTATAAAAAACATACATAGTAACTGACAGTTTACTTGACATATTTCTGATCTTCCACAGAGATCTAGCTTTACAAACTATTTTTCAGATATATAATACTGTACTACATTTTACAGCTATTTTTTACTCATTGATTCTTGCCTTTCCCTCCCATATTCCCGCATCATGATATATACCCTGCCACCCACTCATATCTTATCTTACATCATGAATAACCAATCTCCATCTGTATACCCAGCGATTACCCACTTCCATTAACTATTTGCTATTCTCTTTGTATCTCTTCGTCTGATTTCCCTTTTAGTCTCAGAGAGACCATATCGGCATTTTTATTTTCTATAAGTGTACCCCACCATTGTTCCACTGTAGGTATTTGCTGAGTATTCCACAACTTAGCATATTCAATCCGAGCAGTTGTTATCATATAGAGCAGTATTCTCCATTGTTTCTTAACATCAACATCTTCTATGATATCAGTCATATTTAACAAATACAGTTCTGGTGTCTTAACAAATTGAATTTTCAATAATGCACAAATTTTATTATGTATTACATTCCAATACTTCTTAGCTTTTGGGCACGTCCACCACATGTGGTAGATCGTACCAGCTTCTTTCTGACACTTCCAACAATGCCCATTACCTGTTTTGTACATCTTTTTCAATTTGTCCGGTGTCATATACCATCTATAAAAAAGCTTATAATAGTTCTCTTTCAAGTTTTGAGCTGTTGTAAATTTCTGTGTTTTTTGCCAGCTCCTTTCCCAAGACTCTAATTGAATTGTATGTCCAATATTCTGAGCCCATAAAATCATTGTTGTCTTCACTGTTTCTTCCTGCCTCTCCTGTTGTAATATTATAACTTTGTCATCTTGACCAGACTTCCATGTTGCTTGGTCACATGTGTTCCAGTTCTCATCTGTGAAATCTCAGAGGACACAGAACGTAGGAATAACAACCAGAAAATTATCAGGAGGGGAAACAGCAGACTACACTCAACATCTCTTACACATTTGTAACACAAGGTTGTCTGTAGTACTTCAAACTGAATAATGACTCCTGTGTTCTGAACAAAATAAAGGCATTCATCCATGCAGCAATGTAAATCCTAGTTGGCCTAGATAAAAGTACTGAATCACTTTCTCCTTTATTATATGCCCAATATTTATACTTCAGGTACTTAGTCAGACCAGGCTTGAAATAATGGTGGGAAATAAGCTTCTTTTTAACCTGTGAGAATTGGGAGACCTAAGTTTGGCATGGAGGTGTATTTTCAGAGGAGAATCTAAAAATAATGGAGAATAGAAGTGTTTGCATATGTATGCAAAGATATTTCTTTTCCAAGGTCTTTTAAAAATGAAAGCAAAAGTGCCTCTCAACTGATATTAAGTGAGAGAAAATGAACTTTCACTAAAGCCTTGCAATCTGTTTAAATTTTTCCAAGTGATTGGTTGTAAAATGATGAATTTCCTTCTCTTAACAGCTCATAGACATTATCGGTATGAAGTCTTTCATTATCTTATATATTATAGCTGGCATGCACCCTCTTTCAAGAGAAGAAAGGGCTGTAGGCTATTTGCTGATTTGGTGGTTTGGTCTTGCTTTGCATCAGGTGAGAAGCAAATTATAAGACAATTACCCTGTCTGGCTTAAGAAGCCCCTAGTTACATATATAATCTGCTAGAAGACTGCTGCTAATCTGTGTGTTTTATATATTATAAATGCTTATTTGTCCAAAGGAAAAGATTACGCATGACAGATCAGGAAAGAATTGTCACTAGCCAGATGGCTAGTGCAAATTTAAAGGTAAGGCATAATCACTGTTTTCTTCTTCAGCTTGCTTATGGGCTTCCCATAGGCATCTGGTAGGCTACTGTGTGAAAAAATGCTTAGTTAGATCGTTGCTTGGACTGAACTAATAGACTATTGCTCTGGTTATGTTCTTTTAATGTCAGGCTGGGAGATACATACTTCTTTGCAGAACATTGCAAGTAGTTACACACAGTCCCAGTACGTGTATTACCCTGGATTACCACACGGTAGAGGACAGTGTTGTGCCCCTCTTCCATCCATCACACTGCTGGTATAACATATGAACAAGTGCTAAATTAGGATAGCCAATTGCACAGTGTCAAAAAAGAAGAAACACGCTAAAGGACAAAAGAAAGACACAGTCAATGTTATCTTTTTATGTATAGATGAAAATTTAGAAAGAAAATATTTCTCACCACAGTAGGGATAACGGGGGCCAGATTACCTGTGTGTGCCCCCTCTCCACTTGCTCTTTGGTTGCTGCCTACTGATGGGAAACTTCAAAACATTGCTTTTTATTTAAACCACACTTCAGTTGGGCAGACTTCCAAACAGATAGAAAACTGTACAGTGGGCCCTCCTTACCGGCTGTCTCTAGATGTGAGAATTTGAGCGACTGTGTCACATCCCATACCTAAAATGGTGTTGATGTCCATGTGCTGAAGCATCTATGTGCATGACACAATAATTTAGGATCATGGGTTGTGAACATTTGCATTTTTTCTTTTACCTGGAACAGAACTGTTGCAGATATGGAGAGTGCACTATACTCTGCTTTTTAAAAAGAGTACACATACTACTTTAAAAAAAAATAGAAACTTGAGGTGCTTTCATTTAAGAATATATCATTCAAACAAGATCAACCTCCTCTTCCACCTCTCTGCATACAGAATTGTATAAAGAAGGGTTGTACCCAATCGAGGTCCTTCCCCACCAGATGCTATGATTCCACTGTAACTGCCATGGCAACATCCTATGGAATCCGGGGATTTTCTGTTTAAGCGGGATGTATTTAAGACTTTAAAGCTGAATTTCTAGTGCCTTACTACACTACAGACCCCAGAATTCCATAGGATGCAGCCCTGGCACTTAAAGTGAAATCAGAGCATTATAATTGTACTGTGTGAATAGGTTCTAGGTGCTCATAATCAGTTTCTCCATGGTGGAAGGAGAAGAGGGGGACATGCTGTTCTTCAGGTGGACTAGAGCTAAGGGACATTTTCTTTCTCTCCATTTTCCAGTGTCTCCCAAAGATCTTTGGTCCCTGCTTTCTCAGTTGCTCACCATACAGCTATGAGGGGGTTTTCCTCATGCACTGTCTTCCCCTTCTGGGTCTGTCTCACCTGCACTCATTGTCTCTCTCTGACCACTTTGGCAGGCTGGCTTCAGTCTTTTCCCTGGAGGAGCTCTTAATGGAGCTGGCAGGTTGGTGAGGAGGAGTTAGCAGCAGTGACCAGGAGGCAAAGCAGCAGTGGACACTGTTAAAAATCACCAACCATTTTAAAAATCTGACTGGACAAAAATTTTAGCTCTGAAAAAGAGGCCATGCCCAGGAAGAGGAGGACATATGATAACTCTAAGTTAATGCACCAGGAAGCATTTGGAAACTGAGGATAGCTGAGTTGGAGGAGTGAATAATATGGGCAGAGATATTATGGCCTAAATGAATTTGTTGGTACTAATTACAGTAGGCCGAGGGAATAAATGAAATCAATGTAAGTGCTGACTTGTAAAGTTCCAATTAATTCAGTGGACTTTCTCTAGTTTGGATTAATGTTTGGATTTTCCCAGAGTATTGAATGCTAAAGAAGAGATAAGCTTTGCTGCAGATTCATTTTTATTGATATGATGGATTACATTTCATAATTTTCTGGTTGTAGTCGAGGTATATTGGTTTTTTTAAAAGTCTCAGTTGGTTGTACTTTATAGATTGTGAGGCTGTGTTATTTAGGTAATTTGTCAGGATAGAAGTAAAGATTTTAATATCTTAATATATAAGTAATACTGGCTGGTATGTTCCCATGTTTTTGTGGATCTTTGTCTCGTGTTTGAAAAGTATGGTTGAGGAGATTTTGCATGAATTTGTGATTTGTTATGTATATATTTACGCAGGTAATTATTTTTACTTGTTGTTGTGTGCCTTCACGTCATTTCTGATTTAGGAAGACCGGAGGGTGAGCCCCATCATCAGCTTTTCTTGGCAGAACTTGTTCGGAGGAAGTTTCCCCTATCCTTCCTCTAAGGCGGAGAGTCTGTGGTGTGTCCAAGGTCACCCAGTGGGTTTCCATGGTTAAGGGGGGATTCAAACCAATGGGAGAGTATTCCATAACTGGAATGCCATAGCAAGAAGGCCAGCCTCCCAATATAATTAAATAATATTTGTAAATGTTGGATGGGTGTTGTTTTTTTTAAAAAAATCATTTATAGACCCTCCAGGAAAAGCTATCATGATGTTAAAGAAAAACTACTGCTAATTCAGTCATTTTTAAAATATGGAATGTGAGAACATTCCACCATCTTGTTCTCTGCCTCAGCAGCAAATTATCTTAGCTGAGCCAGTTCTTCATTTCAGTTTGTATGTAACATTTTCTTGGACTTTGTGGCTCTTAGCCATCTCCACCTATTAATCTATTCAAGATTTATAAAGGCTCATCTGGCACATAAAACAACCAGGTTTTGCAAGTAGTTTGATGTGGTGTTACCCTAAAAAGACTTTAGGATCACTTCCTTTGTTTGCTGGTCTCTAACTTCCCCAAGGAATTGATTTTATATATGAGGAGAACAGTGGAATTAAAATAATATTAAGAACTTTGAAATTTGAATGTCTAGTGTGAAAGCAGATAATGAAAAAAATATTTGTGCCAGAGCTTTATTACATTTCTTTTTCTTTTGAGATAAAAGAATAATTCCCATTTTCCAGTAACTGCTTGCAATAGATGTACAAATGGGTAGCACAATCTATGAATGTTTACTTGGCTTGGATCTCACTGGGATCAGTGAAGCTTACTCCCAGGTAAATATTTACAGGATTGCAATTCTGTACACATTTATTGCAACTACAGTCCTATACATATTTACCTAAGAGTTTCCATTAAGCTCAATAATTTAAACTCTTTCCCAACTGTGTAACATGGCCCCCACCACTGCAAATGAACTGAACGCATACTTGTATTTGGAGATGAGTTATTAGAAACTCAGGGCTTTCAGACATTATTTAAAGGCTATTGCTTTGTTTTGCTTTTAAATAAATGTAAGAAAGTGGGGCAGCAGGGGAGAGGAAACTTCTTGGTGACCTTTCTTATTTTAATGAAAGGCAGATTTCTTACTCTAGAGCCTTAATTCAATGGACCTGGAAATTAATTTAACCTTTACAAGTTTTGTTTTAAAGTACGTTTGACATTATCTTGGTCATTGCTAAAATTACAGTGATGGAATATGATGCTCATAGTCTTTGTAGTGCTTAATGTTTTAAAGCTGACCAGAAATTTCAGGTCGTGGGAATAACATTTAATAAAACTCTTCCACTATTAACTCCCATAGTATGATTATATCAAAAGGGCAGATTAACTGTGCAGTTCTAACTGTACTTACCACAGCTTGGAGCACTACTTTTTTAAAAGATTTTTTTTTTACTCCTGTCTCATTATATTGCTCATTATGGCAAAGTTACTTTTTCGTTACTTTGTAACCCAGTATTTTAAAAATGCAAATACAGAAACAGCTCCAAATCACACAAATGACTCCACACACAACGTTTTAGGAGTAATAAGTGAATGTTACTTGTTATGTAAATATTAACAATGTTACCAGCCATACTATTTTTTTAAAAAAATACGACATTTCTATCATCATTAATTGCAAAGTAACAACACTGGTGCTTTTGTCACCCCCAAAAGTAGTATTGTTACTTGTACTATATCGTTTGCTTACTCAGCAGTAAGTTCTGTTGAGCTCAATGGGACTTGTGTGTTGTTAACTGCTGTCAAGTTGACTTAGACATTTGATGACTCTATGAATGACTGACTTCTAGGTAACTCTATCATCAACAGCCCTGCTTTGGTCTTGGGAACTCAGGGCCCTGGCTTCTTTGATTGAGTCCATCCATCTGTAGTGTGGTCTTCTTTTCATACTGTCTTCTGCCTTAACAAGCATTGCTATTTTTTTCTAGTGAGCAGTGTTTTCTCATGATATGGCCAAAGTACAACATTCTCAGTTTAATCTTGGCTTCTAGGGAGAGTTCAAGCGTGATGTGCTCTAGGATCCCTTTATTTGTCTTTTTAGCAATTCGTGGGATCTCCAGAACTCTTTTCCAGCATCACATTTGAAATTAGTAGATTTTCTTCCTATCTACTTTCTTCACTCTCTGGTCTTGCACAACCATACACAGAAATTGGTATCTGCTTAATGACTGAGCCAAACTATGAAAAATCCTTACCTATTTCAATGTCTTCATTATCTGCTCTAAAATTATGTAGATAACATGTGGTTTTATGTAGATAATATGGTTTTCTTAATATTCAACTGTAAACTTGCCTTTGTACTTTCTTCCTTGACTTTCTTCAGTAATCGTGCCAAATCTGTGCTGTTTTATGCTAGTAGTGTGGTGCTATCTGCATATCTTAAATTGTTGATGTTCCTTCCTCCTATTTTCATGCCTCTCTGAGTCTATTTCTGGTTTATCTATGATATGTTTGCTGTACAAGTTAAACAGATAAGGTGATAAAATGCAGCCTTGCCTAACTCCCATGTCAATTAGAAATCATTTCTTGTTTGTGGGCCATTGTTTTGTTTTCCATATTTATTGACAGATTTTAGTTAGAACTAGAGTGGGTTCTATCTCAATAGCTTGAAGCAGTTCTGTTAGTATGTAATCTGTTCCTGGTAATGTATTTCTTCCAAATGCCCTGAGTGCAGCTTCCATTTCAGTTTCTAAAACTGGAAGTTCTTCCCTGAATGAATCTATCATCCTTTTATGTCTTTTATATAGTTCCCCAGTGTATTGTTTCCACCAGCTTTTTATTTCTGCTTGGTTAAGTACTGTGTTCCTTTACTGGTCATATAGTATTTCCACTCTTGGTTTAGATTTCCCTTTGATTTCTTGGATCTTATGGAAGAGATCTCTTGTTCTTCCTTTTTCTGTAATCTTCTATATTATTATAGTAATTCTCCTTCTCCCTGCACACAAATCACTGAATAGTATTTCTGTGGAAGTGATAGGAGCTTTTTGTCCAATGTACACCATCTGCATTCAGTTGAAGGTTAGAAGCAGTGTTGTGCATAGTGTGTTACTGTGCCTGCAGTTGTGCAAGCACATGTTGATGCGCAAGTGGATTTTTTTGCACATTCAGGTATGCATTCAGTTGTGCAACTCTGCCATTCTCACAAGGGTTATTTACCACTATCAATATATAATTCCTCATATAGAGATTTAGGCTATGAAACCTCAACTTAGGATCTTGGCCATGTTTAGACCTGGACTCTCACTAGAAGCCAAGATGACCAAACTGAGGCTGTCACAGTTTGGACATGTCATGTGATGATACAGTTCCTAGGAAAAGGTGAAAATGGAAGACAGTAGGAAAAAAAAACAGACCTCACTACAGGTGGCTTCAATCAGTGAAGAAGGAAGGTACTGCTCTGAGTTTGCAAGACTTGAGTAGGGTATTTGATTACCAGGACTGTTGCAAGTCTCGCATTCACATGGCCCCCTTAAACTGAAGTCAACTTGATGGCAAATAACATCAACAACCAGATGTTATCTTCCATTTACCACAACCTCTTCCAGCATGGTTCCTCTTTTTACCATAAATAAATACGTATATATATACATACATACATAAATAACACATCACCCCAGAGGAAATAGCTACACAATCCCTTTTGACTGGTAGCAGGCAGAACCTGTTGGGGAATTGAGAGATTTTTGGTAATGAGACTCTCAATCAGCAGAGTATTTTAGTAATTGCACAAAAATGGAAGTTGAACAGATTACCAGTCCCACTTCTATCACTCCACCCCAAACACACTTAACCTAGCTCAAAATGAACACAAAAAACAATTTTTTAAAAAATATAAAAGAATTTACTCACAAAATCTTGTGCATAGTCTACGCAGGTTCAATTCTTGAAGAAGGCAGGAAGAAAATTAAGCACTCACATGCTTGCTGAAAATAATCCCTGTTAGGAGATCTCAGGGCATGCTTTCAGGACAAAAGGCGAAGACAAAAGGAAGAGGAGTAAATGGCAAGAGAACCTTTTTAAGACCAAAGAATGTGTACGTGCTGGAGGAAGAGGTGTTGACCAAAACAAACAGGAAGTTTTCTCTAGGTTATCTCTCTATGCTTACAATAAACATGCAAACAAACTAGCCAGTTACTTAAGCATGCAAAAGTTGCCACTCCCAACAGAACCATCCATGCGGAAGCATCCTAGTGCAGTGCCTGATTCAGGACTTACCTTCTGCTTTGCTCTTTTCTCTTTCTGCGTTCTGTTTTCTTTTGCTAGAGGATTCTCCTGCCTGTATTTCCGTCTTAAATGTATCTACTGGCATGTCAGATTTATGGTGTTAATGCAGTATCATGGTTTGGGGTATTGTGCTGGCATGGCTATTAAACAACCGCATCCTCGGTGTGGATGAAGGTGGGGTCGTCATGATGTGGCTGTGTTTCATTTTGTAGGTTTTTAGCCTCTTGTATTCCTACAGAAAAGCCAGTGTGGTGTAGTGGTTTGAATGTTGGGCTAAGACTTGGGAAGACCAGACTTTGAATCCTCCCTCAGCATGAAAACAAAATGGATGACCTTGGACAAGTCACACTCTCTCAGCCTTAGAGATGCCCACCAACTCTTATTTGGCAGGGCAATCCTGACTAATCCTGTCATTCCACTTGTTCAGTTTTTAAAATGTTCCAGTTTCTCTTTTCTTCCTGTTTTCCTCTTTTGTCCTTGACTTGCTTTAATTGCTGAAACTGAGTTCGAAGTGCAAAAATACTTTGCATTCAGTTAACTGAGAGGAAGAAAAGGAGTGGAGGGAGCAGAAGTTTGCCCTTTCCAGTAGGCTCATGCAAAAGCAAGCTGCTATCTTGACCATACCCTAATGTTGTCTGGCCACACATCTCTCCATTTTCATCTCTGAAATGTTGGAGGGTATGTTAGAGGAAGTCACTGGTAAACCTTCTCTGAATAAATCTTGTCATGATATACTTGGGATAGGGTCATTAGAAACAGGAGTCAGCTTGAAGGTGCATAACAAAAAGAAAAAGAATAGAATTCCTGTAGACTCAGGACAAGACATGATACTGAAAACAAGTTGTATCGCATGTCATACTTGGTAACAGGTCCCAGAAACGAGACCCAGTTTGGGTTTTACCAAAAATGTCTTTCTCTGAAGTTCTAAACCATTTTCTAATGTTCCTTTGGCAATCTGTCTATTCAGCAGGCATTTTGCCTGATGCTGCGCTACAGAATCAGGAGGAGCATGTTTTACATATTTCTGGAGACATACAGCATACATTTAAGAGTACCACATAAATGATTGATCATAATAATAGTATTAAAACAGTCATCCATATGGTTTTGATTTTGGCCCTCAGTCTCCAACTAAAGTTTTACCAACAACCACAGAAGAACATTTATGGAATTTGCTGAGTCATCATTAAGAAGAAGAGAAACCATTGCAGTTTGGCATTGGCACCTGGAGAGCTCACTGAAGATTATGACTATGTTTCCCTCCATAACACTGCTGTTATTATTATGGCAATTTCCACGATTATTATAAACTGGTTTCTATAGCAGGGTGGGAAATCATTGGCCCTCCAGATGTTTAGGATTTCATCTCCCATTAGCTTCATCCAGCATTGGCACTAGAAAGAGATGATCATTATTATGGTTATTTAATCAATTTGTATACTGGTTCCTGTATCTACTGACAGCTCACTGTATTATACTATGAATAAAAGCACACACATTAAAATGAAAATATTAAGATACAAAGAATAAAATGATCGGTGAAGATAAGCATTAATTAAAGCATTTAAAGTCAGATGCTCAAAGCAGAAATTGTAAAGTGAGTCAGTGGGTGAAGAGGTACATCTTTATCATGCACCTAAAGTAATCACACTTGGTATCTCACAAATACTGGGAGTGGGGATTCTAAAAGACATGATAGGTCACCACGCAGAAGACCTGCTTCTGGGAGGCTGCCAGATAGCATCTGCAGTTTGCAGGAGCTGAGGTCCTTTGCTACCCTTTTATCATTTTTTATATAAACACGTGATGGGCATTAAGAGCATTCACAGGGTGAAGCACAGGCGTTTTTGAGCAAATAAAGACTTTTTTAAAAAGCATCCTGAGATGTGTGTCCTCTTTTTTTCAACAAGTTGGAGTTCAAAATTTCCTGGAGGGAACAAACAATGCTCTATAGCACTGTTTGTTCCCTCCATTTTTTTCATACAAACCAATCTTTTTCTGTCTGTAGAGTTGTTATATGTATACTAACAGTAACATATTAACAGTGCAACGGTAGTGTACTCTTCAACCATCCTGATTTTGATGGTTCAGTCCTGATTAATCCTCAGTTGTCTCACTTTCTCAAATGCTTTTTAAATGGTCCAGTTTCTCTCTCCATCTCCCAATTTCTAATTTTGTCTTCAGTTTACTTCAGTTGCTGCAAACTGAGTTCAAAGTGCAAAAGTAGTTTGCACTCAATTAACCCACTGGGAGGACAGGAGAAGTCACAATCTTTCCCTTCCCTGTTCTTGTTGTTAGGTGCCTTCAAGTTGCATCTGACTTATGGCAACCCTAAAATGAACCTATCATGGGGTTTTCTTCGCAAGAGGGAGTTTGCTGTGCCTTCCTCTGAGGCTGAGAGAATATGGTATTCCCAAGGTCACCCAGTGGGTTTCCATGGCTGAGTGGGGATTTGTACTCTAGTCTTCAGAGTCATAGTCCAGGGCTCAAACCACTACATCACATGGCTCTCCCTTCCCTGTAGACTCAAGCAAAAGCAAATGGCTGCTTCTCATTGTGAATTCTTCCTTATTATCATTAATAACTTTTACCATCTTAAGCACGCATGTTGTTTGGCAACATGTATCCTAGTTTTCATCTGTGAAATGCTGAAAAGAATGTAGTTGTCTCTGCAGAGTATTGCTGCAAACTCATGTTGAATTGTGAAAAAAAAAAGTTTGATTTAATATTTTTGCTTCAGCTATTTTAAGGCCTGGTTCCAGTTGATGAAACACCACTTGTAACACACTGCTTCTTTAAGAAAATAAAATGAAACCTATAACACAACACACTAGAACTTTGAGGACTGGCCAGCAAGATCTTTAAATATGTAGGACTTACCATTGATTCCTGCTGGGTAAGGTAAAGAGGAGGGCAATTCCAAAATGCCGCTTACAAACTGCAGTCCTCCTTGCTGTCACCTGGGTCAAAGCTCTGTAGGAGGTAATTGATACAAATAAACATGAGAATATTAATGTTATAAAAATAAAATTTCCTTTGTGATAAAACTTGGTGGTGGTGGTGTGCCTTCAGGTCATTTCTGACTTAGGTTTGCTATTTCATGGAGTTTTCTGGGATTGAGAGTGTGTGGCGTGCTGAAGGTCTCCAGGATTACAGTCCAATGCTCAAACTACTACACCATGCCGATTCCTTTAGAACTTGGAGACACTTAATACAGCTTTATTAGCTATGAAACAAATTTCGAAATTGATTTTGGGGTATTAGTTTAATTACAAAAACCAAAAAGAAAAAAAAATTGTGCACACTTGTAAGATCTCCAGATCTCTTCATCAGGCAAAAATGTTACCAAATACAGACAGGAAAGTACATGGAATACCTTGATTTTAAAGTTCAGGGCTCATAGCTGTGTCATCTGCTTCATTTTCTATAAAAATGTTACAAGAAAAAAAGAATGCAGACTCCTAAATCAGGCTACTGCCACTTACACCACTACTACTACCACAATAAGCTGTCTTTATCCAGTGTGAAGCTGACAGATCCCTTTGTAGACAGAAAGCAGAGAGGAAACCTTCATATTTTCAAGTCTAGAAATGATTGTAGATACTGGATTAGGTAAATCAAGTCAATAGAAGTCACTTGGTGGGATTGCTTGAACCCACAGAAAATAAGCTCCAGCGTGAAATCATCTTCCTCCAGTATAGGATCTCATTGCTGAATGGATAAATTTGGTATTATTCAAGTCATTCAGTAGTATTCAAGTCATTCAAAACATAGGAGCTAGGTGTTTTGGATACATAACAAATTCTAAGATCTATTCTGGACTTATATCTTTGTTAGGTACAATGCCACCAGGCATAAAATTCTGCAAAAGCTTTGCAAGATCTTTATGTCCCACTATCAGACAAAGATGTTACAGAACTCAGATGGGAAAGGGGAATTACTTAAAAGTTATGGGGTCTACAGCATGTTGTGTTTAGATTTTAAGGAGAATCTTAAGATTCCTCCCATTAAACAACATAATTTATGAAGGTGCTTGAGACTTTGTTTATGAGAAAATAAAATAATGGTCACTTAGATAGACCTTTAGCATGATCCAAAGCAGTTCATCCTATGAATCATCAATATCAACGGACCAGTGCTCCTTAAATGAAAAACAGGCTGTTGCCTCCACCGTAATGAGATGGGTTGGATGTACGAAGGGTGCCTAACACACTAATTAGGTCTGCAGGTTGGTGAGGCTGGTGTCCACCTAAGAATGAGTATCAGCAGCGTATCTGAAAAATGTATGGCCATTTTTCACAGATAGACTTCATGTACAAAGGAATGACAGGCTAGGCCTCAAAGGGAAAGCAGCTGCTATGGCTCCTGTCATTGAAGGATGCCCTGGTGACTTGAGACAACGCTGCAGCATGAAACATCACATGACATTATACCTCTACAACACGAATGCCTCACTAAACAGCAAAATGTAATAACAAAATGCTGGTAGGCACAGTAAAATAAGATTGATTGCCCTTTATAGTCACTATTAGTGATCCTCAAAGTACAACCTGAATTTACTGATTTTAAGCTTAAGCTAATTATTTCTTATGCTCATTCATCCCCCCCCCCACTTTCTCCATCTCTCTGTCAAAGACAGATGGCTGAATTTAAACAAGCTTTTCCTGTACCACATGGAATATGTTTTAAACAAAAATAAAGTACATTAAAATCTTAACTCAGGATTGCTCATATTATCTTACTGTCTTTCTTTCTTATGCCTGTATTTTAGCCTTATTTCAATTCTGTCAGTAAACATTCTGTTAAAGCAAACTGTCAGCTCTGAAGCTGCCCAGCCGGATTTATGGGGGGGGTCGCTTGCCATGAGGCTTTCCAAATCCAAGAACGAGAGAACATGTTTGTATTTAGAGTCTGATTCTCATTCTACAGTTAATTAGTCCATTCATAATTAACTGCTAAGTTGAAGAGATGACATTGATATGAGGACAACTTATCGTATTCTGAAAGTAGAACTGCTAACACTGCCATGCAGAAGAACCGTTAGAATTCTCTCCTAGTAGTAGCTTAGAATTCTCTGCCAGAAAGCTGTAGTACTGTAGTTCAGAGGGGTGAACTAGAGTTCTCACACAGAAAATTCCAAGTATCTCACCAAGCTGCAAGTCCCAGGATTCCTTAGGATGGAGAAATAGCAGTTAAAGTGTTATATTAAACTGCTACATTTGTGTAGCGTATCAATATGTGTAAAACAGGAAAAATACTTTTGCTGTAAAACAAAACCATGGTGGATTTTGTACACATGTAGTTTCAGCTTTATTCTGATATCACGCTACACCGTGATGCATAGATCTCTTGTCTAGGGAAATGTTTCATAGCCGAGGATATTGTGGCAGTTAGGAGCAACTGTGATATATAGCTGCCTTTATTGAAAACCTTGGAAAAGATACTTTCTAAGGCTACAGAAGCTAAGGCTCTTAGAAACTCCCAAATAACAAGGCCACTGGCCATATTGGCTAGGGGCTTCTGGCAATTAAAATCTCTTGGTTCACACAGGGTGCTCATGTTCCTTCCCAGCACTATCTCCCCTTTACTCAGGTGCCATAAACATATTTTCAAGGGTATAGCCATATTGTACAATTATAGTAGTTTGATACCACTTTAATTATTATGGGTATGTTATTATATGGTATCCTGGGATTTGTTGCAGTACTTAACATTATCTAGGGCGCTTCTTTGAACTGCAGTGTTAACACTCTGGCAGTCAGCTCTAAATACCTTGTCAAATTATAAATGCCAGAATTCCATAGGGTAGAAGCATGGCAATTAAAAGAGTATCAAATTGGTATAATTGTGTAGCATTGGTATGACCTAGAACCAAAGTTTTCCTACAGCTGTCATCACCAGCTAAGTTTTATCTCCCCTAAAGGTATCCATTGTGACTTTCCAGGTCTTTTTCACTTTTTTGGCACAACCCAATCATGCTTCAAGCCTAAGACACCCTCATCTCCTTTTTGCCCCCTGTGCTGTGGTAGGGATACTGGAAGGAATATCTTTCATGATTCAAGTCTCCCTGCTATTCATCATATAACCTTCAATACACGCCCAGAAGCTCTGACCTTCAGCATGTGCCCACCCTGCTCTAAACTGTACCCTATTTGGCTTTGTGGAACTACCTGTACACTTTGGGACGTTGTCTTTACGCTTTCAAACCTATCTTTTTCAACTTTAAGGGCTAGAAAATTGTTTTAAAATAGCTGAAGAGCCTACATTCTTGATTCAGTACCAAATGTTTTCACTGATACCAAGGCATTATGGCATGTGCGAATGCACATGCTCTTCACTTTACTGAGTAATGTGCATTAATCTGTGAACTAGGGGTGGGTAAGCTCTGGAAATGATGGTGGTGGGGATTTTGAGTCCCCAGGACCTACGCTGGGTCACACCAGCCCCAACACCTCTCAGACAAAAGAAAAGAAAAGTTGGATTGACTGGGTCTACTTCAGGTATTGGGGGAAAATATTTTACAGCAAATGTTTAAACCACTACCTTGTTTTTTTGGCAAAACTGCTGTTCCTAGGAGTTTCCAGGAATGAAAATAGTCATTTTTGACAGGCCTTTTTTAGGGGAGGGGGAGGGGTTCGGGGAGTCTTGGGGGGCAAAGCTTCAGAAAAGGTTCTTAGAGGGGAATGCATTCCTTGGGTTTTACTTTGCTCATCCTGCAGTAGGTGGTTTAGTGTGTGATATGAATCTTTTTTGGGGCAAAGGCTGACATTGATGCAGTTAAGACATTTCTTTCTGATTCTGTGGTCTGTTGTTTAGTGCCATCTTCTCATGCCTCTTTGGTAAAGTTATATGGTGTGTGGACTCATACATTCACTGGGGAAGAAAGATTATTTTCATCTGTGAGAAGGTTTTCAGCCAAGCACCTTTCAAAATGACATTGTGAGAAACTGTAACATTGCAAAAATACTGCAGTACAAGAAGTACTCTGCTTTTATTTATATATGGAAGAGATCTCTATCTGGATTGGAAGAAACCCCACAATTTCAATATCTGAGGGAGGCTTCATTTTTCTTTTAATATTCTTGCTCCATCCTGTTCAAAAAATAATAAAAGCAGTAATGAAGTAATCTTTGAATCAAAATCAACACAGTTACTTCTACAATTCTGAATGGTGGCAAGTGGAACTCCAGCATTAAGTCACCCCTCTCTTGTTTAGACAATCTTTACCAGTCCTTCAGTGTCTCTTTCTTTCCTTCCTTCTTTCTTTCCTTCTTTCCTTCTTTCTTTCTTTCACTGGAGGCCAAGAGGTTCTGAAAATCTGTTTTCTAAGATTATTGGCTCATCTCTCCCTTGCATATTGCTTCTTTACATACCTGCTCTTGGCAGAATTCCTTTGCACAATTCTCCTTTTGTATTAAAACTCCATTGGAAAAAGGATATGAGTCAATATGGATTTCTGCTTTGATCTGGCCTCTGACCTATCAGAAGTAGGAAGGTGAAACTGGCATGACAGGAGAGAGCTGCAAAAGCAAAAAGCACAGTCTTCAGAAAACAGAGAAGCTCTAGGAAATTATTTGCCTGTTGAAACCAGCAGGGATAAATGGAAATGCCCTATTCATTTTAGTTTAAAGTTCTAGATCACTACACGCCCAGTGCAGGGGTATTGGAGGGGTGTGCTCACTTTATTAAAATTAAAATATTAAATGGGAAAGGTTAAAATGGTACACTAAAGAAGGGATAGCAATGATGGAAGATAAAATTGTGGATTATAGACACTAGCCAATAGGCACTTAGGACAATTGTGCAATAACATTTTATAGCTCCACAGTTCAGGGCTCAAGCAGATCTATTTTTAACACAGAGTTTAATTTTGGGAAAATTGAATTCTGTTTGGTAGAACTGTGACCTCAGGAATTTAATGTCTGAATCCCCTGCTCTCTCCTTTCTTGACCTCAGGGAACTTTGAAGCACATGGAGGCAAGAATTGTATTGTACTTTGCAGCCCCTTCTCCCAGTTATTATATATTTTACCCTTTACTCACCCAGATGGTAGTTCAAGGTTTTCTGGTCCCATTGAGCTGAGCAAGAGTTTCTCTTTCATTATATAGACTGGTAGTGGGTAAGATATCTGTTCCCCCAGTTAATAGGAGGGATGATACTAGTTGGACAGATTAAGGCTTGTGGAAGGACTCTGTTCCCTTCCAGATATGGAAGGATTCCTAATCGTACATAACATTGTCAGTGGTCATGCTTGGTAGGGTTTGTAGTCCAACAATAGCTGGAAACCTTCAGGTTTTTCAACCCCTGGTCACAGGCCTTAGGGTAATATGGGAAGAGAAAGAGATGAGCAGTCACTGCTGAGCACTTGGAGTGGCAATCCACAGAAATGCAAATCAGAATTTGAGACATGGATAGTGGAGAATGGAAGACCTCTGCAGCTTGCAACAATTCAAGGAACAGTGATATAGGTTAGCCTCTATTAGGAGCAACTTTAAACAGGGTTAGAATGCCATGGTGGCTGGTGGCTTCTGTTCCACCCCAGAGTAACCCTAAGAGAGGGCCCCTAAAATTGGCATGACTTCCCCCATATTGGATATTGGCTAGCAAAGGTCAGTTGCAAGTAAAAAATTGGTTTTGAATTAGATTCTTAAGACCAACAGCGCCTTTTCTGCTGTATGGGAACGTAGACAACATCCTTTAGGCTAAAAGACAACGACCTATTGTTCCCAGTCACGTATCTCTAGGCAGCCACAATGACTCTCTCCTTGATTAATAAAAAGGTTGTCGCAGCCCCAAGCCACGCTGATGAACTTTGCGAGGATAGACAATCAA
This sequence comes from Cyclura pinguis, assembly GCA_030412105.1. Taxonomy (NCBI): domain Eukaryota; kingdom Metazoa; phylum Chordata; class Lepidosauria; order Squamata; family Iguanidae; genus Cyclura; species Cyclura pinguis. The sequence continues at coordinate 210,353,848 of CM059602.1, forward strand.
AGTCTATCAATTTGGAATTTTAAACCTATCACGTACCTGGACTTTCCCAGGAGAAACAATACCGAGGAGAAGTCATGATATTTGCCTAACTTTATATTCCGCAATCATCGCCCATTAATGCCACTTTGCTAGCCTATACACAGCCTGAGGACAGAAATTGGCTATAAAAATCCTCACTTTTTTAGCCTCTTTGGAGAGCCTCCCAGACCAGACAAGGGCCCGTTTCGCTGCTACCGAGGTGTCCCACTCAAGCCTCCCAGATGCTGCTGAGAGCTGAATGCGACTCGCGTATCTGACCCGCTGCGAAACCCCGCTGCTTCCAGCCTTCCAGCCCTGGGATCCAACTTCCCCTTGGTGCTTTACACCAAGCCTCCGCTAATCTTCTCCTTCTCCAGGACACCTAGACTAAGGTCCGTATGCCCTCTCTCCCAACTGTCTCTTATTTCCAACTTCATTCCTGTAGCCCTTGTGTGATTGTAGGATTATTTGTTAACGTGTGTTGCAACCTTCTCTGTTAGTTTTAATAAAGTTACTTTAGACTGTTCCTCTGACTTTTGCGTGGTTCTGACCCCGTAGACACAGGGTTAAAGATCCCTTGCCCTGACCTCTCGCAAGCTTTGAGTTTCTCTGTTAATTCCCTTAATTTGAAGTCTGTTTGGGTGTCCTCGAGATATCCCCAATTTTCAGGGTAACACTTCCATATCATTGGGTACTGAGTCTGCTCTGGATTTTAGCCCCAGTTTTAAGTGAACTATTCAAGGTGCTGGACCTATTTTGGGGAAAGGATTTGGCACCTTGTATAGCTCCCAATTTTTTCCACTAAAGCCTGGAGTGGATGACTGTACCACTGACACAGCAGTCACTAGCTGCCATTGCTAGAAAGAGTTAAAAACAATCAAATATGATAGCTCAGATTTTTCCAAGAGACTTGACAACTAGGAGAGGAGATGTGACGAAGTTTGAAAGGTCATTTTTGTCACACTCTGACACCAATTCTGGTGAGCCAGAAGTGAAACTTTAGATGACTGGTCACTTTTAGATGTGATTTTTCAGTGTTGTGGGACAGGAGGCCCTTTAAAACCACATTTACAGACTATTTTTGAGAAAAAGCATTTTTCTGTCAATTAAAAAAAAGAATTGTGGGTTTATTAGGTCCAGAGAAACGCCCAAGAACTGCACAAAGCTTCCAAAGCACAGAATTCCAACCCCCAGTTTAAACTCATCGAAATTTAGTGAAAGGCTGGAGGTTACTAGTCAAATTCTGCCTCAGTCAAAGAATTAGGATGCACTATAGTTCCATACTTGTTGTGGATCCCCAACATTAAGAGATAATTAAATTGTGCTCTAGTTTATGCCAAAAATCTCTGACTTGCTTTCCATTATACGGGTGAGAACTTCCTCGGATTGTTTTTCATTTGTGGCGCAACTGAGTTGAGCTGATGTGTAGGTATGGTTTATGTCATCACAGCAGCTCAAAAAGTCTAGTGCAGTTGTGCGGGATGGATATTCCCACCACACAGAGGCATGGATTTATACAGTTGCCATTCTTCTCCATGTGCTTGTGGCTGATTTGTAAACCTGCTGTCTGTCTGGAACACTCAGGGAGACTATAGGGTTGAGATGGCTAGCTGTGCACTTTAATCACAACTAACTTCTGCCACACCATGCAAATCGTCAGGAAAATCCACATGTCAGAGGGAAGCATCACACCTCCACAAGAGGAATGACAATTTTGGAAAGTAGATTAAGCTGAAAGATAATTGGCTCGGGGGATGGGTTTACACTTAGTGTTAGGGCTTACATTTAAGGTTATATTTAAGGTTACATTTGAAGTTAGGGTTAGTATTAATATGTCCAGTAATAGGATCATATTTAGCAACAGCAATAGGTAAAATATAGTTGAAAAGGATAGAGTTAAGAATGTAACAAAAATATATAAGCAATATGATATATAACATGTGGAATAAGTATATAGTGATAAAGGATCTGGAAAGAAAGAACAGTGTAAGCTATTTTGTTGTAATGTTTTATTTTTCAGTTTTATGGTAATCACATGGTGTTATGTTTGTTTTTTCTTTATAATTAATCAAAATTAAAAAAAAAAGAAAAGCCACATGTCATACATCATACCCTCCAACTGAAGTGACTTGGCAGGGCCAGTCCTGGTAAATCCTCAGTCATTCCATTTTTCCAGCTGCTTTTAAGATGTTCAGTTTCTCTCTACTCCTCCAAGTTTCTCCCTTTGTTCTCATCTTACTTCAACTGCGGTAAAATGAGCTTAAAGTACAATAGTAGTTTGCATGCAGCTGACTCAGCAGCACGGAGAAGAGTGGAGATGGTGGACTCTTGCCCTTCCCAGAAGGCCAAGGCAAAAGCAAACTGCTGCAGCCTCTCCTAGTTTCTGTGTTCTTCCTCATTAATTAATTTTTAGCATCTTGTTCACACTCTAATGTTGCTTGGCTAAACATGTCTTCATCTGTGCAGTGTTGGAGGTTATGTTATGAGGATATCATGGATTCATGGACTCTGAAGGGGGAGTTAGATTGTATGCCCCAGGGCATGATGCTTTCTATGTATTGCATTCCATTTCGTTCCATTCACAGAAGCAGATAATGAAATTTAGTTCTGGCACTCAATCATACCAAAGAAATGTGAATTTACTGCAGGGTGGTGGTGGAGGACAGGATCTGATGCTATCATTTTCTGAGCTCTATCCTTTTGTGGGTTGTTCATGGTCTTGGTAGGGAGGGAGTCTAGGTTACTGTTTAGATTTCTTTCCTTTTTTCTTTTTTTCCCCTGTTAACAGACTGTAAGGCAATTTCCTTCAACTGTCAGGTAATCCAATACAGGGTGTGTGTGTGTGTGTGTGTGTGTGTGTGTGTGTGTCTGTGTCTGTGTAGCAACAGACTCAGCCCAAAGTCTATGGAATATAAGCAACTGACAAAATAATCAGGCTCAAGAGACTGAGAGTGGATTTTTCTTCTCTTTCTTTGGATGTTTTTATTCTAGCACGTCCCTTTGTGTTCCCCAAAAGCAGTTTTGACTGGGCACTCTTCATTGAGGGAGAACTTACGCTGTCATCAGTCTTCCCACAATTCATTCTCAGTCAGGGGGATTATGCATTTCATGTTCTGGTTGTACAATGATTAGTTAAGAATGTTACTGGCTGACAATATGCTTGCAGTCTGAATTCAGGCTACTGGTAAGACTTAATATCCAAATGCCTTGGGATACTGATACTTGAAGGAGGACCTGTTCCTATAAACACCTGCCAAAGGTTTGAGGTCTGCTACAGAGGCCTTCCCTTGTACAGGATCTCTGTTTGAAGTCTGTAGGGGCTTTCCTCTGCATCCCAGCAGTCAAGGCATTCTCTCTGTCAGAGAATGCATGAGAGGACCTTCTCTACAGTGGCACCCCAGTTATGGATTCCCCTCCCATTAGAGGTCCTGTTGGGACCAATGTTACTGTCTTTCTAACCAGGTAAGTGTGCATGGGGCCCCGGAGTGATGTGCGACCGTGCAGCATTTTCGGCTTTGAGCCGAAAATGAAAAAATGCGTGCGCAGTCGGCGTCAGGCCCTTGAGCATCATGCAAATGTGAGTGCGCCGTATGGACCGCTCCTCACATTTACGCGATGCTCAAGGGGCCCTTTCGCTTCAGAAATGCCGTGCGAAAAGGGCCACAGTATTTCACTAAAGACTTTAGGCCAAACCTGCACAAGTACTTGGTTTTAAGTTCCAAACTATTTTTATTGGTTTTAATCTGTCTTCTCTTAACTTTTTAATGTATTTAAAATGAGTGTAGTCTTTTGAAATCATTTCATCATTTACACTGTTTTAGGTAGGTTAAGATGGTTTTACTGTAAGCTGTTCTCTTTAAATATGAGTGGGCTTATTTGGAAGGCAGGATACCGTGCAAAATAATGTTCAGCATATATACTCTATGTTTGCTCAGTGCTCAGACCATATTTTTTCTTTAAAAAAGCTACCATTTTTACAACAACCATGTAAGGTAGGCCAGTGCTATTATCTCCATATTACAAATAAAGTTCTGTAGGCATAGCAGCTTTCCCAAATTCAGTCAGTGAAATAAGATTTGATTTAGAATCTTTCTGACTCATAGGATATGTTTTTAACGATAACAGTTGTCTTATAAAATATGCATCAAGATAGAAAAATCCATATATACAGAAAGAGATGCACAAGGAAACGCATAGCTGTGCACACACATTCTTTTGAGCTGTTGGCCACATGCTTTGTGTGCTGAAATAAACGCCCCCTCCCCCCCGCATCTTCATAGATCATTAATCTTTCCATGTAACTACAAACGACATTCTGTACAAACTAAAGATTCATTTCCTAGCATTGTTGCTTGGGGTGGGGGGGCATAAGAACAATTTATATGTAATGGCTATTTATAAACACTCCATCCCTCCCCACAAGGCTATTTGTATTCTCCTTTTAAAGAAAAAGAAGACAAACAAAAGAGTTTTCTGTATTTATAGTGAATACCATGAGGTTTCTCTTTTTCTCTCTGTTGCTTTTTCTCCAAGAGCTAAAATTGCAGAAGTGTGTGTGAGTGTGAGGGAGAAGCCAGCTAGACTTTATGTCTGTACTTGGTGGGATTTATTAAATTACTGCTGGATGTTTTTAATTATGCCACACATAAATGGCTCCACACAGCAGCACTTAAATCCAAATGCAAGTCGCATGGCTATGTGTGCTCTGAATTAATTCTGAAATGCACTGCCTGGCTCTTATATGTGGTGGCCCCTTAGTGACATCTTAGCAGCCTGGGATTTGTCCTTCCCTTTATTCAGGCAAGAGGATGGGAACTCATGCAGGCCAAGGGGAAAGGAAATGGGTAATAAAACAGAGCAAAGTGGATCACTGGAGCCAGCAATACTGGGGTTCTGGTTAATTGCTCGAAAAAAAAAAAAGATTCAGGATTTTTCATTAAATCCCATAGGTGCACTTGCCAAACCTCAAATATTAAATTGAATTACAGTTTCTAATTCCTTCCCCACCTTTTACCCTCAGCAGTGTGCCTTCTTTCTTCCAAGGATTCTTCCACATCATAGAACTGTGAGTAGAGAAAAAAGATGGGGAGGTGTAGACACAAGTTGAGTGCTAACTTGCTTTACTTTGGCAAATTTTGCTCCATCTATAATTGTTTGTCATTTGAGGACCATTGGGGCTAGCTTCTCCTGGGTCATGATGTTCATTGGTTCCTTTTCCTATGTCAGCATTCTTTGGATATTATGCAGAATTTATGACTGACAGCCTACCTACACATGCAACATAGTCATGACTTCGCTCCCTATTGAAATTGTATCTTTTAAGGCTGTGGGTGAGGAACAGCATTTCCAAAGGTATTGCAAGTCACTCTCTCCTTTTAGAAATATAAGATTGTCCTGCTCACCCAAGGGTTCTGGCTGGGCCTCATTTTATTTGTAAGACTCTAATGGCACCATGTGCTTGCCTTTTAAAAGTCAGGGCTATACGTTAGTAAACAATACTTGTGGAATTGACTGCAATAATTACAGGTAAGCTTTTCTCTATTTGTTCTGCCCAACATGCTACTAAATCTCTAAGCAGAGGGATGTACCTACAACCGCAATCAGCCCTGATAAGTATGGCCAATGGTGGGGGATTGGTGCAGCAGCCAAGAAAGCGAACACGATTCTTGGTTGCATCAATAGGAGTATGGTGTCTAGATCAACGGAGGTAATGGTACCACTCTATTCTGCTTTGGTTAGACCTCATCTGGAATACTGTGTCCAGTTCTGGGCACCTCAGTTCAAGAAGGATATCAACAAGCTACAGTGTGTCCAGAGGAGAGCAACCAAAATGGTGAAGGGTCTGGAAGTCATGCCCTATGAGAAGCTGCTTAGGGAGCTGGTATGTTTAGTCTGCGGAAGAGAAGGTTAAGAGGGGACACGATAGCCATGTTTAAATATTTGAAGGGATGTTATGTCGAGGAGAGAGCAGGCTTGTTTTCTGCTGTTCCAGAGACAAGGAGCAATGGATTCAAGCTGCAGGAAAGAAGATTCCATCTGAACCTCAGGAAGGACTTCCTGATAGTCAGAGCTGTCTGGCGGTGGAATATGCTGCCTCAGAATGTGGTGAAGTCTCCTTCTCTGGAGGTTTTTAAGCAGAGACTGGATGGCCATCTGTTGGGAGTACTTTGATGTGTGTTCCTGCATGGCAAGGGGTTGGACTGGATGGCCCCTGTGATCTCTTCCAGCTCTATGATTCTATGATTATGGGAGCTGCACTCCACAAATATCTGGAAGGCCACAGTTGCCTATCCCTGCTCTAGCAGTCTAAGCAGCATGTGGCGTCCATATATCTGGATATCTGTTTAGAACAAGGGTGGGAAAAGCCTTCCAGGAGATTTCTGAAGCTTGTAGAGCTTTGTAAATAGACTTTTAAAATTATTTTTTGCTTCAGATGTCCCCAAATCACCAAAACTATCACAAAGGCAATGGTGGTTTGAGTCTCCTTGCCTCCCTTACCACTCATACCCTGGAAAGACCTGAAGACTCAGGCATTTTGCAATAGAATCCTGGAATTGGAATTGGGGTGGCATGACTTCCACTTATGCCAGGACCAAAAGAATGGCTGCTGGGGAAGTCATGGAAACGATGGTGTCTCTTGCTTTCTCATTTGCCCTCCTCTGTTTTAGGATGTTGTTACCATGCAGCACTATCAAAACCGTCACTAAACACAATCTGAGGTGGAGAAGATCTTGAAAATAAAAGGCATGTGAGTAAATTTGCCAACTGGTTAGTTCTGTAGGGATCTTATGCATTAGACAATGGCCTTACAGACAGCAAGGCACCAGATGCAATGAACTGTACAGCAGCAGCTCCATGGTATATGAATATACTTTCATCTGTGTCATTGCTGCTGGCTTCCATTGTGGTCTTCATGGAACAATGTGGAATGGATCTTGCAACTGTGAGATAGTTACCTTTGGAGAGCTATAACTGAGAGCCATTATTAATAGGCATGTGCTGGGGCACCTGCTCCCTAGACACACACTAGATGTTTGTGAGTGATGCCACCTGAGTGAATTTAGCATATAACAGTAGGGGCTGGGTTGGTGTGAGGTTAGAGACAACAAATGACTGTAATTATACTTCATCCTTCCTCCGTGCAGGTTGCTCTTTTGCATCCATTCAGGCTATGGCCCTTTCCGCATGTGGGGGGGGGGAATGGTGGAAAACAGAGCTTACTGGCTTTATTTTCCAGCTGGCCGAGTCCATCGCCATGAGGAGCAGCATGAGCTTGCTGCTCCGCACTCCTCCAGCGTCCTAAATGGCGGCTTCCAGTTGGTGGAGGCTCTCCACCAACCGGAGAAGCTTGCCAGCCGGAAGCCCGCCCCCGGTAGATCTGCAGGCACGCACTTGCGCGCGCCTGCAAATCTGTTCCGGAGCCGGGCAACGGAGCGGCACGGGGTTGCGCGCTCCGTGGTTTTTAAAAACCTCTGAAAAGAGGTTTTTAAAAAACACGCTGAGCGACCAGTTCCGGTCGCTCCGGAGTGGACTGAGGTACGGAAGTACAAAAAGTAGTCCGCCCCAGTCCACTCTACGGTGTAGAAGACCTCCATTGGAGGTCGCTCTGCACTGTTTAAATAGCCCGGTGCAGAAAAGGCCTTTGATACTGCAAGACAAAGGTATTCAGTGACAGTAGGTTCAAGTGGAGTGCCTTTGCTGACAAAGAACTTAATGGGGTGAAATGAGTGCTTCCTCATGAGACACTCTACTCTGTTGTTGCAGAGAGTGCAGGATGAAATGTAGGAACAATACATCTCAGTCAGTGTGTAATCACATGTACTAAAGGAGATTTTTGAGTTAGGAGAAATGGGAGACAATCACAATACAAAATACATACATACATACAGCATATGTGTCCTGTCCTGTTGTGGTAAGAAGTTATAGCAAACATTTCAGAAAGTTCTAACATTTGGGTTTTAAGGGGATGGAGGAGGAATTTCTTAAAAGAAAAAGATATCATACATGGATGCATACTCAGATCTTTTCTTTTAATCCTTATTGAAGGAATGTTTTCATCTTAACCAAGTCAGGAAACTGGTTCTTAGAATTTAGTGTTTGTCTTGAATGTTGATCCGAGAGAACCAACTCCACAGAATCAGATTCAATGAACATTGACCTGGGTTTCTGCACAGATATTATTGTGCTAACTGTAGGATAATGAGACCACCCTGAGGCTAGGCAAAGTAAGCCATGGATTTTGCTGGCAGATGATGGAGGGTGGGAAATACCAGTGGGAAATGGAAGGTTAGGACTGTGTGTGCTACAGTGTGTACCCTGCACTATCTAAGCTAGCTTGCTGCATTTGGGGAGAACTGAGGATGCTCTCCTGCTGATAGTGTTGAAGAAATAAGGTTCAACTGCCTCTCTGGCCAGATTATGTAAGCAGAATATGCAGGGGATTGTTACTGCCCTGGCTAGCCCGAGCTTTGGGGATATAAAAGATATCATCTCAAATTCGGCTTCACATATCACTTCCATGTGCTTGCGAGGCCCCCGGACAAGCACGCATACAGGCTCGGCCGATTATCGCTGTAATATTCCTGGACAATACAGGCAGACCAGAAAATAGCCGACTCGCCGCTTTAGGAGACCTCAAGGCAAGTACCTCCATTAGGTATGCACGCAACCTACAAAGGATTCTCTGCCTCGCGCTGGCAACTTGATGATTGAGCTATACAACGCTCAAGTATTCCGAGTTTGCATACTGGCTACTCTATTGATAAATTCGGCTCTAATTCAATCATTCAAATTCTGACCTTTTGGAGGCTTTGTCTCCAACTCCAAATCTGTTGTTTTCCCCTAAGTCCAACCTAGCCTGCAGTCACAATTCTCCTTATAAAAACCCTTGATTCCGAGACCTTCCTCGGATCGCTCCCGAGTTCCAGACCACCTTGCTGCCGCTTTACTTGGTGAGCTTCCCCTCAGCTCCACGTGCTGAGATACATTGAACCCCAGCTTCGCTCTCCATTTTCCTCCGGACTTCAGGACAGGTTTTGTATCACCTGAACCAACTATCCCTCTAAAAATCCCGCTATCTTACTCACACCTTTATTTTCCTTAGTTATCTGTGTGTTTGTGTTGCATACATTGTGTGCCTGTATTTAATAAAGACTATTCATTATTTTCCAACCAGTTTGCTTCTTGACTTGGCCTGACCCCGTAGACATTGGGTTGCAAGATCCTGCTGAGTTACCCTGCCTCTCGTATTGCCAACTTGTGCTCTGAACTAATTTCCCCAACTTATAGCAATTTGGTGTCCCTCCCGGGACCCCCAGAAAACAGGGTAACAGGATGCCATCTTGTCTTTTCTCTGAGGCCACAAAATGTTGTCCACTGATTTGTTAGTGGGCTGAATGAACAAGACTTCACCAGCATTATTGCACAGAGGAAAACTAAATAAATATGTGTATTATACACTCTAATTATGTAGTAGATGGGGTAGCTTCAGTGGCAGGCATTAAAACATTCCATACATAACGTAGGCACAGCATTTTGGAGAAGTGCCTCAGAGTGCTCTGGAACTCCCACCCCCCCTATAAATCTCCATTAAATCAGTTTGACGGGGTGAGTGTTAAGAGACAGAGCTGCCAGAAATAGCTCTTTTCCTTCAAGATGTAGAAAAGATTACAGCCCAGACTGAACCCGGGTGTGGGGGAGGGAGAAATGGAGTCAAGTCAGAGAAGGCGGGAGAGCTGTGAAAAGCATCTCATAAAAGTCCCATTTGTTGGAAGGCTGGAGGAAGTGGAGGCAGCTTTGGCACACGTGTCCCTAGTGCTAAATTAACTGTTAACACAAATAATCAAAGTGCAAGGCCCATCAAGCCGCTGGCGCCAGCAGAATGAGGGAGTGGCCAGGTCAACGGCTCCCTCTAGAGCTGGCTTGCTAGCAGGTGGAGACTGAGCAGGGAACCTGACAGGATGGAAGTGCTTACAAGCACACATTGACTAGCTGCTGACAAAGGAAAAGACCACTCCACTCCCGCTTTCCAGCTATTGTGTGTGGCTAGTGTTTGGTGTGTATTTTTATTCTTTTTTTTTTTCTCCTGTTCTTATTTGACTGACTGAATTCCTTCTCCCAGTCCCCCATCCCTCCCCTTCCTCCTACCTCATGCTCCTTAAGTCGAGGGCTGGAATGCTCAGTCCATATTTGGCACTGGCATTGGCCAGGCAGCTGCAGAAAACAAAGTGGAGAGTTATCAACGGTCACAAAAGAGCTAATCATCCCAACAGCTTCCCTTTTGAAAAAAACAAATGCTTTCCAGAAATAGGACCTAAACCTGGGGTTGGATCCATGCACAATATCTGCTGCAGCTTTGGGATGTGTTTCTAGTTTCTATTTGATTTTTTAAAAATACTTTTAACACCCACACCCACATCCTAACAATATATAAGCACCACCTTGAATTTTTTCATGTAGTACTCAAATGATTTGGGGTTGGAAGATGCTTCTGTCCTTGCTCTGAAATAAAGAATTGTGCCATCCAAATGTTTGTGACAGAAATTCTTGCATTCCTGGTTGTGGGTTTCTTGTAGGGTGACCGCATGTCCACTGTATGACTAGATGCTCTAGCAGAGCTACAGAACTCTAACACTATGATTTCACTTTGAGTGCCATGGTTTCGTCCTATGGAATTCTACAATTTGCACCTTAGAGAAGGCTGCATTTAGAATTCTTGGCCAGAGAGCTTGAGCGCCTGAGCCAACTACAAACCCCAGGATTCCGTAGGATGTTGCCACAGCAGTTAAAGTGACCCTAGCAAATGTGGAGGGCCAACTTTATTTCTACACAACCCACCTGTTCATTCATAGTTAAAGCCTAGTTGCTTCTTTGGTTTTTCCTCCCTCATCTCATTCTGTGTCATGTCTTTTTGCACTAACAGTTTATGAACAGGAACCATCTTTTATAGATTATATGCAAGCTGCTCAGAATGCTTTTTTTTTTTTTGGCTGAGGAGCAGGATAGAATGGGTTTAAATAAATAGCAAATAAATAAACAGAACCTCCATGCTTGTTACCCTGACTACTGCTAATATCAAAAACATTTTTTTTAAAAAAGAACACTTTTTATTCAAAACATACTATGTACAATAACTCATTTTGGATGTCAACATATTGTTCTTTTAAAATATCACATGACTTCTGAATAGTGAATTTTTTTCAGAATTGTACATTTCATTTCTGTAAGAGCAATGTTAAAAGAGCCAGTACAACTAGACTAGATAGAAAACTTCTTTATTTGATACTAATAAGCACATCTTATTTTGGATCTCTTTATCACCAGTAAAAGTGAGATGTCAGGTAAAATTAGGTGGCATGGAGAATCTGTGTTTTTTAAATTAGGCATGCACAGTTGGGGTGTATGCTTTTCATTTGGATGCATCTCAAATCCAGAACTATGAATAATGCTGATTTGGACCAATTTGATTCAAAGTGGGGCTATTCCTGGGTGGACCACATCCAAATCTGAGCAGACCTAAAGATTTATTAGCGATTTTGATTCAGGGGAATCCAGCAATGGCACAGACAATATGTCTCTGCAACCTGCCACATTTCTTCCCAAGCACTTCGTATGAAGAAAACACAGTGTTTGTGTGTGTTGGGGGTGGTGGTGGGGAGAATGCAAAAGAAAGGGGGGTGATTGTAGTTTGTTATTGACTTTTCTAGCTTATAATCTCAATAAATGGTTTTACCAGGGCTCTCAGGTCTCAGTGACTGGGAGCAGGGATGCTGGAGTCACGTATCATAGGACTGATCTAATCGTTATGTGTTTTTGCCTAGTTTTCTTTCTCTCCCAAGTGCAGGAATTCTACAAACATTTTCCTAGAGTCTGTGGGAAGGTATAGTATTTTGTGCTTGCTTGGAAATAAAACATTTCTGCCAGTGTAGATGCCATCTCCATCATCCACACACCTCATTCTGTCATGCTTTCTGTGGCATTGTTCCAAAGTGAGCAGAAAACAAAAATATAATGCGTGCTATTTTTGTATACCTTAAAAAAAAACATGGTGAAGGATGGGGGGAAGAGAATTTGCCCCATATCATATTTGAATACTCTCCATACACAGTGAATATAGAATATATTGTTTTCATCACAATTTTTCATATAAAATACAGGTAACTAAGTATGTCTCTTCTTTGAAACTCTCAACCTCCAAAGCAGAGGTGGCAATTGTGGTGTTCCATCTATTTTGGACTGCTCCTATAATCTGTCATCACTGGCTATCATGGCAATGACTGATAGTAGCTGTAGACCAAAAGTATCTGGAAGATAATGATGATTAAAGAGAATCTGGTGTATTGTCTGCTCCTTGTGCAAAATTCACTGCACCTGTTTTGAAACTTGGCTGGCTTGATCCTTTGCAAGGAACAATTGCATCCGCAAATTGCATTGCATTCTTCAAACAAATAACAAACTATCAACAATTCCTCTTTTTTTACCCCCAGCTCCATATTTTGTCTGAAATTGGAGAGATATAATCCCCATTTGCTTCTTCCGCTATACCTTTTACAGGCTACTCTGTCTGTAAAGTTTCTCAGAATTGGAGAAACAGAGAAAAGAACTTGTAGCCATCTGTATATTGCCGATGATACTCTGTAAAAGCATAAAGATTTTGATTTCTGAATCAAAATTTGTATTCAGAATTGAGTCCAAATGGACAGTCTCCAAATTGATCTGAGCACAATCTGGCTGTTTTCCACATCACCAAATTGGGGCGTGAACCAAACTGTGTGGTTGATGAACACTCCTAATGCATAGTCACTTATGTGTTACCTCATAATAAAACATGCTGCATGATCAAATACCTCTGTAGTTTGAATATAATGCCATGCAGAATAAGAAAGTGCCCAGTTTCTATTCCAGTGATATATTTCTATGAGTTATAATGTTTCTGTTGAAGAATTGTTTGCATATTTTAGTTGGTTGCATTAAAGAGTACCATAAACTTATTGAAAGTGATAATCAACATTACCTTCTAACTCCTTGTTCCTTTCTCTAGTTCTTCTCACTTCCTCAAGAGTTTTCATCTCTCAGCTCACAAGACACCTTATAAAATGTATCTCTCCATAAAAATACTGAGCTTTATTTTACTTTATAGTTTTTTCTCATCTAACTAAAATTGTTTTCATTTATAGAATACACAAAACAGCTAGACCTCTACATACCGTATATACTGTCATTTCATTTGCGTTGATGGTATATGGAAAGCTTTTCCAGCCTGATTCTCCCTAGATATTGGGTACAGTTCCCATTACTCTTGACCAATGGCTGTCCTGAATGAGAATGAGAGAACCAAGTTGGAAAGGCTGGTATACTGTTTGCTTTGGCTGGTTCTTCACTATTGTCTTGTCTATGGGGTTGTTGGACATTTTACTCCTTGCTCTCCCTAGCAAATGGTTCCTTAGATGTAGGCAGGTCATTGTTAATTGCCCACCATTTCCCGTTTTGATTAACAGCCGTCTCTTCTCTTAGATTGCATATTTTGCCATTTCTTCTTTGGCAAATGACATTGATCTAGGGTTTGATTTCTTCTGTTAAGCATGACTTGTCTACTTTGGAATTTCTTGATTTTTGTGTTGTGGTGATAACAAAGCTAGTCATTTGGCCTGTTGCTCTATTTTATGGTGAAGATTAGAGAGTCATACTCATTATCTCCATTTCTTAACGACCGGTGATTTTTGAGTTTAGACTGTTGGATCTGGAGATCTGTGGTCACTGATTGAGCAAATCTGCTTACAAAAAAAGACAAATGGAAGTATTCGTATTGCTACACAATTGCCAGGGCTTCTGTTTCTGTTAATGACTACCACTGTTTCTCTTGCGTATGCTCCAACATGACCCAATTGCATCAAAATAACTCTACGTCCAGTTGAGCTTACATGTACAGTTACCTCAAGAGGACTTAAATTATACCATCACAGTGCTGCCAGTTAATTTTTCTCTTAAAGCTTGTAAAGTTTTCTCTACCATTCTGTTGCTCAAAACAAGACAGTCCTTTTCTTCGTCAGCTTGTTTGCTTTTCTAGTCTGTTGCCTGGTTTTGACCTTGTCATCACATACCTTGTTGCTAAGGGAGTACTGTTCAGACATGAACTTAGCCTTATTGTACAAAACAGAACAGTCAATGCTCCTAGCTTGTAACTCCCTGTTCTTTTCTGTTCAAGTGTTCACTAGGGAGGGCCTGATCATTCTCTTGCCAGTCTGTGTCAATCTGACATGTACTCAGAAATCTGTTCCATCCTATTTCTGTATTAATCAGATTTCCTTTTTTCCCCCAAAATACAGATTTATAAATATATTTCATATCTTAGAGTGCACATTCTTGTACTCTATTTAATTCTAAAATGTAATTGCAAAATACACACTCAAACATATTTTGGTATATCTTTGGAGTTTGTTTTTATATATATATATATATATATATATATATATATATATATATATGTATATGTATATGTATATGTATATGTATATATATATATGTACGTATGATAGAATATGTTGAAATATTACATTTGAGAGATAATTATTTTGTAGTCTACACATTGATTTGTGGCATGCAGACAATGTCAGTTCAATCAGAATTCACAATGATCAAATTTTTTCGCTATCCTTAGTCTTAACTTTTTGACCGAGAGTTTCCTTTTCATGTTATTTATCGTGTACATAAACGGCTGGGGGAAGTCATCTGGATTTGGGAAAAGGTGACAGAAAGATCTTGATGACACATAACCCTCCCACTGTCTCAATCTTTCCCCCCTTCTTTTCCTTTCATATCACGCGGGTAGGGTCAGTGATAGACCGGATAAAAGGAAAGAAAGTGGCAACTTAATCTGAAAAAGATGGGTACAACCTCTATTGGGCAGTTTTGCTTTGCTTTTAAGAGGCTCATCCAGGCTGGCCAAATGTGTCAGGATGTGACAGCTTTCATATCTCTCCTCATAATTCTTCTTTCTGAGATCCCAATGATATTCCTCTTTCTTTAATATACTTCCTGGTAATTTCTATCAATTACTTTTAACTCTAGCTGAATAGCCTTTCTCCTGTTTTTGTACATTTAGGTACATTTTGAATTCCAAAACCATGTGTGCATCTACTGTTTTGGTTCATTTTCTTTTTTTTGGAGGGGCAGTGTCTTCTGTGTGCATGGATGTCAGCTGTGGGAGTTTATTTCCTCATGTTTTCATAATCCACTTGAGATTTTCTCGTTTCCTACCTGCTAAAACCATTTCCCCTCTTTTCTGAACTATTGATCTAGCACTATCGTGCCTGAAAATTTTAAAAAGCATATCTCTTGTGCTATAGTTCTTGTGTTTTGTTATTTGCATATTATTATAACTATTACAATATATTATATTATACTTACTATTATTATTTTAAAATCCTTCTGTTTCCAAACAGGGAGTTCTATCCCCAATCCACTATACTGATTAAGCACCAAAGAAGTAGATGCAAGAACAACTGCAAAAGCCCACCCAAAACTTGCAGCCTTGAACAACAAAAAATGAATGTGGATAAGCCCAAGATTCAGGCTCACAGTTCATTGTGCATTTTGATTCTGAACTTGTTCTTGACACCCATGTATGGGGAAGGCTGTGCCTACAAAAGCATTGTTCCAATTTAAACAATTCATCTTGTTCCTGGAGAAAAATGACTGGCAAGATTTGTGTTGGACTACAAAGAACAAAAGAGTCCTATGGATTCGACCAATGGCCTATCTAGTCCAGCATCCTGTTTCATTCAATGGCCAACCACTTGGGAAGTTCACAGGCAGGGCATATTCTTGCATTTATCTGCAGAATCACCCTGGCAGTTCAATGATACCTGTAGTGTCACGTTTTGCAATAGCAAGTTTAAGGTGGCCGATATGTTACAAATGAGTTTTCTAAAGAGAATCCAGGAGAGATTCAGGAAATTAACTTGGATGTCTGTTCTGGGTAATGGGTCACATGTTATTAAAACATGTAAAACCATGGTGTAGTAGCTTGAGTGCTGGACTAGGATTCTGGGAGACCAGGGTTCAAACTGGTGATCAGTCAGGGAAACTCACTGGGTGACCTTGGGCAAGTCACATTCTCTCAGCCGTAGGAGAAGGCAATGGCAAATGCTTGTGAATAAATCTTGCCTAGAAAACCTATCAGGGGATTGCCATAAGTCCAAGTTGATTTGAAAGCACATAATAAGAACAACAAAAAGGACAAGTCTCTGTGAAAAAGAATGAACAATACTTTGGTAAAGTTAAGAACTAATATTAACTTTGTAGCGTTCCTTGTGAGATTCAACAAGTATGTAGATGGGGCGATTCAGTAGCAAGGTACATTTACTTGGACTGCTGCTTCAGGTTACAGTTTCTAGCTCTTATCATGATTAGAACTGGACTCCAAAGAGGACCTTAAGCTCTCCAGATCCAGATTTGAGTGCAGCCATCGACTTGTTTTTTCCCATGCTGACTTGCCCAGCCATGGACACATGGAAAGAAATTTCACAGATTTCATAAGATAGCTTACTCTACTACTGAATAACTGTCATAGCAAGGTAATTCTGTGCGTATAGGCCTTCAAGACTTATGGTGACCTCACGAATTAGGTAAGGTTTCATTGGGCAAGGAATACTCAGACATGGTTTTGCCAGTTCCTTCTGAAATATAACCTACAACACCTGGCATTTGTTGGTAGTCTCCCATCCAAGTATTAACCAGGGCTGACCCTGCTTAGCTTCCAAGGTCAGACAGGACCTGGTGCTTTTAGGATATTTAAGCCCAAATATAATTCTACCTAATGTTTAATCTAAATCTGCCTTCTAATAGTTCAAAACAATTTGTTTATTGCCCTTTCCTTTGTTTTGAAATGCTTTCAAAATTTGACTTTATTTTGTTCTTCATTCTTTTCTCACAATGAACAGAATATTGCAAATACTCAACAGGCCTGGTTGATACGATCAAGGAAGGTTTTTGGAACATGCAATATCTTAGAATCTGTACTCTGCAATTAAGAAAGGTGTTGTTTATTTTTTCTCTTCCAGAGAGCAACTGGTTACTGTGATTCAAGCCAAGCCTCGGGCAATGAAAAGGATCCTTCTAACTCCATTTTCAGTCACAACCAAGTTCCAGGTTCCTACAGAGGTGCCAGAAATGCTAGAACTTTTTAAGAAACGGGCTGTGTTTAAAAACTGAACACTGACAAAACTACCTTTTTTCAGTAACCTCATCCTGAAGAATGGTTGTAGCAACTTCAGCAAATACCTGCCAACTTTTTTTTTTAGTAACATGAAGCAATTGGAGTCAGAAAACCAATGCTAAAAAAATCTGCCTAGGCAATTAGTGTTTGGCTAGCTTAAAAGTAATGACAAGAAGGTGCTTCTAATGGGAAGCATTTGGCAGTTTAATAGGAATTCTCCCAGCAGTTTACACTTATAATGCATAGAATATAGACAGTTTTAAAAAAATTAATATAGTATAAAAGTATTGGGCTAAATATAGACTTCAAGCATACATAGGAAACCCATTGGTAAATTTAGTTAATGTACTTGCTGTACCCTTTTCACATTTTAAAAAACTGGCTAATCTTGAGTTTTATAGAGAGCTGTTGCAGGTGGTTACTCTGCCTTTCTTGAAATACTTCTACTAGCCCTTGGTTTTGACAAAGAAACATATGCATCTAGACAACCCAGCTGTTGAAAACATTATATACAGATTTGGCTAATGTCTTCCTGAGTTCTAGAATGTTCCTGGCTTGCTCCAAATTCTGTCTGCTGGTTTGTTTCTCATGTCTGACTTGCTCTTTGGTCCTGCTTCCTGGATTGCACTTAGATCCTGGCTTGCTCCATAGTTCTGTATCCTGGTTTGTCTTTTAAGTAAATGGGTAAGTTGTTGATGTACAATAATGATTATATTTTCTTAAATGACAGCATGCAGCATTACATGGGTAATAGGGTAAAATAAATAAACGCCCTCATCTTTGTACAAGGACATTATCATTGGTTCCTCAAATCTTAGAAAGATAGGAAACCATCTCATTCCAAGTCAGAGGATTGGTTCATCACCTCCAGTACTGTAGATTCTGGCTGGCAGCAAATCTCTACCATGGTAGGATGGATTTTCCCCCCAGCTCTATGTGGAGATGGGAGAGACTGAACCTAACATGTTGTACAGGTGAAGAATGTGGCCTATCATTGAATTAGTCTTGATAAATGCTCAAGGATAATTTATTTATAAGAAAAATCATTAATGAATTGTTAAAAGGAAGAAGTATTTATTTCTTATGGATATTTATTATTTATATTTACATACTGCACTTTAGCAAAATGGTGTGATTTACAGGAAAATTCCAGGGAAAAGGCCTTTAACAACAACCTAGCTAAAACTACCATGGTTAAGTGTTGACTAATATTACCTGTTCCTCTTTATGATCCATATTATTTTACAGTGGCCTTTTCTCTAGTTCTAGACAGCGTAAGGGACCATTCCATGTTAGAGTGTAACTTCAGAGACTTTTTCCAAAGTCTGCTCAAAGAATATACAGCTTCCACACAGGCAGTAGCTGAATGAGATGGCTCTTTTTCACTCTACCAGAAAACAAACCAGATTATGAGGGGGAAATTCATGTGTATGTTGGTGTCTAAGGTAGTGCTAGCTAAAAAGTAGCATTTCTTCCACCACTGAGATAGCACTGATGATTTTTGCATACCAAAATATAATATAGCAGTCCCACATGCTCAAGTGATTGCTGATTATCCAATAGGAAATGGGAAAACTAGTGGAGCCCAGAGTAAGTCTGCTCTTCCCAAGGAATGTCATGGAATACAGTAGCACGTATTTAAAGCTTTCAGCACTCCCATTCACTTTTCTCTGCTCTGTCCAGGGTGGTGGTGTAGTGGTAAATTGTGAAGCATTGGAATTCTGTTGAAAATATCCTTGAAGAACTTTGTCCCTCCCTCAGACACTCTAAAAGCAGTAGTAAATAGCATAATTTCCTTTATTAGAATCAGAATGAGGTGGTCCTGTGCATAGTTATCTACGGCCCTTTTTGCACCCTACCTCGTTCTGGTGTTGTCACAAGGGGATCATGTGAGAAGCCTCTTGCTCCATCTCTTCCTTCTTTCCGCAGCACAGCCAGGTACTTTCCCAGGCTGTGCTGGGGGAGGAAGTGCGATGGCCGCATGTTCAGAGCCTTCGCACACAAGGTAAGTGCAGGTGGGGCATGGGAGGGACATGCAATCATGCATCATTTTTGGCAATGAGCCGAAAATAATATAATGTGCAATCGCTGCCTAATGGCCTTGGGAGTGTTGTGCAATTGAGAGGACGTCATGTGGAACGGTCCCCACAATCGCATGACACTCCTGAGCCCATTTTGCAACAGGAATGGTGTGCGAAAAGGGCCTCTGAGAACCTTTCCGCACGTGGGGTGTGAATCGGGAAGAAATGGGCAGAAATGGGACTCACCGGATTTTTCCTGCGACTGGGCGAGTCTGTCACGAAGAGCAGCAGTGCGAGTTTGCCGCTCTGCAGTTCTCCAGCGTCCAAAATGGCAGCTTCCGGTTGGTGGAGGCTCTCCACCAACCAGAGAAGCTCGCCAGCTGAAAGCCCGCCCCCAGAAGATCTGCAGGCATGAACTGGCGTGCGCCTGCAAATCTGCTCCGGAGCGCGGCGACGGAGCTAGACGGGGTTGCCTGCTTCGTGCTTTTTAAAAACCTCAAAAAAAGAGAGAGGTTTTTAAAAAGCACGCTGCGTGACCAGTTCCGGTCGTGCAGAACTGGACTGAGGTGTGGAACTACAAAAAGTAGTCCACACCAGTCCACTCTATGGTGCAGAAGACCTCCTTGGGAGGTCGCTTTGCATCATTTTAAATACCCGGTGCGGAAATGGCCTGAGTCTGTTCCATTGAACTCAGTGGTGCTCACTTTTGATTGCACAAGTTTTGCTTGTCACATAAGTTTAGCCTTAACAGAAAACCTTTAGCTAATGAAATGCTTTTCATTAAAAAAAATACATATGATCTTGCAGACAGTTTTCAAAAGATGTGTTATTTTTTAAACCACTAGAGCAGGAGTGGGCATGCTCCAGAGCCCAGAAGACCAAACTAGATGATTTTTGGCTTGTTTTGTGCTCAAAAAGGCTATAGCCCAGCTGTTGTAGCTGCCATTTTGATGATGGGAAATGACGCATTACTTCCGGTCATCTATTAGCTTTTTTTTGGGGGGGGGGGGTGTCTTCTTCCTGTTTAAAATATATTTAATTAGTTTAGACTCTTCCAAAAAATTTTTTTTCAGTTGCAAAATAGTTTTTCAGCCTCCCCAAAATTGAGGGTGCTGGGGATAGAGGGTGGGATCAGTGGGGAGTCCCAAGGACTGAAGTGGACCTCCTAAAGAGCTGCATAACTTCCGCCCTTGTGCTATAGTATAAGAACACCTTCAAAGATGCTGAAAGCAGTATCTAACATTTCCCACTTCTCTGGCTTCCTGTGTGCTAATCTGTCACAAACACCAGTAAAACGTGAAAGCCCTATTATTATTTCATATATTTTTCTATAACACTTATTCTTTCACTCCAACAGATGACATCAGTTCTCCTAATCTGAAAAAGCATCCTAGAGTTACTCTTTCCTACACTTGCCCTCTGGTATGTCACTGGTCCTCGTACAGTTCTGTGGTGAATCTTGCAACCATAATGGGAAGATAAAAGTATTCCTGGGAATTATGTGCACCCAGAAGTCCTGCCAGAGTAAGGGACAAAAAGATCTGACCCTCTTATCATTCCTAGGCACTTCCTCTGCTGGTAGGACAGTCAAAGTGGTTGATGGACCACACAAATGTGACAGAATGAAAGAAGGATTCATAAACACAAGGTTCAGATTCTACGAAGTCCCACATTGTTTCACCCAACTTACTGCTATTTATTTTTTTGGCTGGTAAATATGAAAACCTTTTCCATCATAATAATGGGTCTGTTTGGATCTGTTTAGGCTTTTCCTGTTTTAAAACGTAGTTTTTCTGCCTGAAACTTTTAATATTTCATCAACAATGGTCTGCTTTTGGACAAGTAGCCCTCACCAGTTTCAATGAAGTGCAGCCCAAAAGATGGGCATAAACATAAAATCTTTTATTGTATGTATCTGCTTATTTTTTTCCCCAAAATTTCTGATTCTAAACCTGACATCAGTATTGGCATGGCCATTCACCCTTACCAGGAAGTGAGCAGTTTGAGCTCAGTGACAAGTTTCGAAAGCCAAGACTGAAAAAGATTTCTATTTCCAAATGCTTGCGTGAAAAAGTATTGAAAAGGAAATGACCTGATAGTATTCAAAATATTGAATTAAATTTGCCCATTTATTCCTATTTTAGTACTTCCGAAGCTTTGGAGGCAGAAACAAGCTTGGAATTTTTTTCTTTTTTGGAAGATAAATTGGATGCTCCCATCTCTGTCCTAGTATGGATGATCATGAAAGTTCTGGTACAAAAAAGTAGACTTTCCAATCTATGAACAAGAGCAGCAACACTGTATGGTGGTCTAGCCTTCTGTGTTCAAAACATTAGGAACATGAATTTAGTTAAAAACAAAGTTGGTTTTATGTTTCTTCAGTTTACTTCCTTAAGTACAACCAAACTCTTTCTTATTTTGCACTTCTTAACCTGAAATTTTCTTGAAGAAATTGATAATGAATAGGTAGCTAGAATCTTGATTATTCTAATGGATTATTCTAATCCAAATGATCTCAAGGTATTTCAGGAAATATAATGCTGTGGATTGTATCTTGGTGCTGTACTATAAATGGATGGTATAGAGAACACAGGAACCTCATCAGCATAACTCTGTCCCTGTCTTATTCCTATGCTATCTTCACGGTTGCACGGTGCGGTTGGATTGTAAGAAAAGCTGCAGTGGCTAATGCTGTAACTTTTCTAGAGGTGACCGCACTCATCAGCCGACACCTGCCTTAGGAACTGTGACTCTAGAACAAGAGCACATAGTATCAGGCCTCCAGAAAGCTCTGATCCAGAAAGCAAGAAGTTAGAATGGTGGCAGTTTGACAGCATGATTAAAAACACCTCTTACACATCCTCTGCTAACAAAGAAATCCAGACTGATAGTACACTTGTTACATACAACAAAATATAAATTGCTTCATTGCAGAAATGTAACTTCAGTGGAAAATTTCAGACAGTGTTTCTTTCAGTGTCAGTATTTTTGCCATATTTGGTAGGAATCTATTGCACAAGCTTCTAAATAATCTTAGGAAGTTGGACAGAAACATTTGTACTGGAAGTGGCAAGCAAATTATTGGGGGTATTGTGTCAGCAGAATCACCGAAGGCCTGTTATTAATGCAAACCAATAAAACTAGCACTCCTTATGTCTCAACCAGTGATCTCTCCCCAATATTACTAATATTTCCCTTGGAATGATTAATGGCATAATGTCTTAACTGTAGTTTGCAAAGCATATCATTTGGTTCTTTGGGAATTATGGTGCTCCCAGCACTAATGACTCACACAATGGCATTAATGTCAGTTACGGGTAACACCACATGTTCTTATGGTAGAGGGTGAGAGTCAGATGCTAAAACTGTGGCCAGCTGTAGGAGGGAAATGAGAGTTGGAACATGAAGATTCAAACCAGCAGGGATTTGCAATAAAAATCTCTGACGTCCGATCATGAGTAGAGTGAAAAAAGTGTACAATAATGATCACACTCCCTGCCATCTAGGGAGCCATCATCAGAAACTACATAATAATAAATCAGTTCTTACCACTGCAACTGAAAAACTGCCCTTTGTGAAAACGGTTTTTTTAAATATATAAAAAAAGAATGAATTGGATCTCTCCACAGCCAAACAATATAAATGCACATACTAAGAAACAGATTTATCAATGACCAGTCAGGTAAAACACTGCTTTTGTCCTAGATTTTTCAGGGTAACTGACATTGTTCCAGGACAAATAAGGAATATTTCCAATGCCTCCTGGGGAGAGGAAAAGTGTTTTACTAAAGACAAATTTAATGCTGAAATTTAAACTGCTTCCTTTTTAAAAAGTCAGGATTTGAAGATTATGCACATTTCCAAGTTGAGGGATATTTTACCACTATGATTTGTGCAGTCTAGTTGGATGCAGCACAACTTCCATTTCAAGACTGGAGAAAGGTTGTATCCTTGCTGTTTTCAGCTGGAACATCTAACCTTTCAGACTGTTGCTCAGCACAAGAAATATATGGACTCAGAAGAGGTGCGGGGGGGGGGCGTTGTCCCTAGATCCTTTATATATCTGGGTCTTCTGTAGACTGTGCTGGGCAGGTGACAGAATGCACTTGGATCTTTTGTAGGGTTGCCAGATCTCACGGCCTTGTCCTTCAATTTTTGTGGGGCATCTCTAGGCAAAAGTCAAAAGTGCAGATTCTCCAGTTTTGCTGGGCACAGCTCTGGGCAAGAGGAAAGGGTTGTATGAAACTCTCCAGCTCAGCTAGTAAAGCAGCAGCTTGCTACAATTTGCATTGCTTAATTCATTTGTTACTGCAACTTCCAAAGACTCTATATAAACAGTCTACTCAGTTCCTTCTCTCCCAATTGTTGTGGTGTCAGGGCTCACCCTCCATGCTGCTTCTCATCCAACTTCTGGCTAGAAGCAAGTAAGCTAGGTTAAATGACCCTTTACCTGTCTCCCCAAGCAGGTGAGCAGCTGCAGTTGGTACTTAATACATAACCCCTAATAACATCAACAGGGGCCATCTCTAGGTCTCAGGCTTTGACTGTTAAAACTCAAGGCCTGGCACAGTCCTGAACTGTCAACCTTAATCTGTTGATAGATATCTGCCTGATTGGTCATAGGTAACAGTATTGCTGACTATTTGACAGCACCAACAATGAGAAGAATTACCTCTCTTTTGGTGGAAGGTTGCTGAGCTCAGTTCAGTTCTAATACTCTAAACGAAATTCCTGGTCTCAGAATTGTTAAATGATAAGGATATGGCTTTAACACTGGACTCTGGCTGCTGGATCTTGGGGTTCTAATTAAAACACCAGATTCCTGTCTGATCTTGGGAACTAAGCAGGGTCAGCCCGGGTTAGTACTTGGATGAGAAACTGCTGAGGAATACCAGGTGCTGTAGGCTATGTTTCATAGGAAGGAAATGGCAAAACAACTTCCGAGTATTCCTTGCCTAAGAAAACCCTATGAAATATATGGGGTCACTATAAGTTAACAAGTGACTTGGAGGTACATGGACACACACAGACACACAGAAACAAAGTAGATTTTGCAAGCCTGAAGATTGCCCACTCCTGACTTAAAGTGTTTCATTTTACTGTTTTAATTTTTAATTTTACTTTATTTTTTAAAAAATATTTTCAAGCCATGATTGATTGGATCCATGGATACAGAATCTGCAGATATGGAGGGCCAACTGTACTCCTGCCACAGCTGTTCTGGGTTGGATGAGTGATCTCCTGGCGTACTATCTCTAAGCGATGGGGTCCAGTACTGAAAGAGGTCCCACACAGCTCATAGCAGCAGAGGTAAAATCAAGAGTGACCTCCCAACCTCCTGGGTGAGGATCCATGAGTGGCTCCTGCATTTAGGATTTTAAGGGTTAAGGCCAACGTCATGAATGGTGCTCAGAAAGCAGCTGGTAACCAGTGCTAGTCTTCTGGTATTTTATCAAAACAGTTTGATACCATACACCAGTTATAATAGCTGATGCAGTTTACATCAGCTGAAGCTGCAGGAGACTCTTCATGGAATAGATACATAGATCTGTCTATTTGTGTAGAACTCAGGAGGGATTTACAGTGTCAGTTTATTCCACCTAGGAGTAAATGTGAAATTAATCTGTGGTGAAATACACAAAGAGTTTGCTCCAGCATGCATTGCTCAGGATGGGCAATGCTATAAAAGATCCAGGCTTTTTAATTTGTGTGGCATTCTAGGAGCTGAATGTAAGCTGATCATTTTAATCTAGGCATTATCAGTGGGTAATATGGGCATATGGCTTTCACACAGTCCTTGGGTTCCTGCCAGGTCATTTCTCTTCAGCACCATCCAGACTGAGCTTAATTTTTCTAGCACTGGTATAAATCACAGTTCAGAATGTCTCTAGAAATAACTGTTAAAGTGGGTTGAGTGCGGACATGCGGAATCTGTGTTGGCATCCATGGCAAAACATAGAGATGGTTACTTTACTAGAGGTATCCGAAAATTCACCCTGCTGAAATCTGTCTGGATGTGTAAAAACTTATCTGTGTGCCAGAGGACAGTGTGAACTGACTCTGTGTACTTGGGTTGGAACTTCACTCTAGGGAATAACTGTAGCACCTTTAACCTGCGTATTAGTTTCTGATTTAGTCTTTTTGCTGTGCTGTCTTTCATGAGTGACTCACAAGCAAAACTCATGTGACCATAGGGGTGCATACCAGCAGTCACTTTAATGCAAAAGAGCCTTTTGGGAAACCGTTCATGCACTCTTTTTAGAGGTTAGCAAAGGTATCTATAGAATGAACTGAGTTAATTGAGCAGAAGCCAGGACAATGCTACTTTCCAGGACAATTTTAGCAGTTCATTTTGGTAAGCTTTCAGAAATCTGATATTGTTCTGGCAGTCCAATAATGTTATCCATGCAAGTCCATCACTGGAAATGAACGGGAGTTGCACCAGAGCACACCTTTTTGCAGCCATAGAGACACTGTAAGCTTATGGATAGATAATGTTTCAATTGTGTGTAAGTCAGTGTACCAGATATATTGCTGGCACTATGTTTAATAAAAGTATATAATAAGAGATACAGTATAGTTTCTTCTGTCATTGAATCACTCCCTCTGGATTTTTTTTTTTTTGGGGGGAGAGATTGATTTTGCAGTGGGGGAAACTCTGGCCTGTTTACGATGAGTACAGCATTAGGATTTTTGAACCAAGGGAGCAAAGTGAATAACCAGAAAAGTGTGGGTTTTGCAGCTTTGAGCACTGTACACACTGTTCTGTGTACATCGTCCTAGTCAGGTGCAATCATCAATATTGCTTTATTGAAGCTTACAGTAGTGGCCATTCCCCAGTTTCACCTTACTTCCATGATGCATGTGAAAACTGCTACTCCCCATGTATATTCACTGTGAGTACCTTGGAGATGAGATAGAAACCTGATAGATGAATAAATAAAATATGCGAGGAACACTTTGAGTGTTGCCAACAAATATTTTGAACCATTTCTTTGGGTAGCGTCAATATATCTTGTGCCATCTGTTTACTCACATTTTAGGCTATGAAACTGAGAGAAAGGCAAGAAAACAGGAAAAACTCTTAGGAATGGATTTGGTGGCTTCTTGTCTCCAGCCATGATGCTGAGAAAGCACAAATCAGCCGCAGTGGTGAACTCATGCAAATACAATGCCCCTGAAGGCCACAGGAATTGTGGAAAGATTTGTGTAAATATCTCATGCATTCTTGTGCTCTAAGGTTTATGGAAATAAAAAACCACAGTTAAAAGGCCTATGCCACATCCCCTCCCCCTCCCTCTTTTTGGAAAAAAAAATCCTCTTCTGAAATAAGTTCACACAAGAAATGATGAGCAGTCAAGAAACTCAATTGTTTCTATTTCATTACCAAGGGGGTAAAAGGGGGAAAATGGAGTTGTAGCTGTAAAATGAGGCAGAACAGGATGTGAGAGGAAAGAAGAGGCCGTTTTGTGTGTGTCTTCTGAACTGAGGCCTTTGGTGTGGATGGAAAAATGCAGGCCACACACAGAGTGAAAGGTTGTTTGAATTTGAATCACATCTATTTTTAATTCTGCTCTTATTAAGTTTAGATCTGAGCCACCCAAGATATTTTGCTGCCTGATGTAGAATAGCAAGTAGAATCTACTCTCACCCATCACCCATCAAAGTATATAGATCTGGATGCGCAAGTATAGCAGTTTGATACCATTTAAATTGCCAAGGCTTCTTTATGTGGAATCCTGGGATTGTAGTCTACTTTTGTTGTTGTTTGACTTCAAATTGTTTCTGACTTATATTGACCCTAAAGTCTCCCTATCACAGGGTTTTCTTGGCAAGATTTGTTCAGAGAGGCTTTGCCTTTGCCTTTCTCTGAGGCTAAGAGGATGTGATTTGCCCAAGTGGATTTCCATGGTTGACTGTAGATTCACACCCAGGTCTACAGAGTCATAGTCCAATGTTCAAACCACAGGACCGTGCTGGATCTCATACCACCTATTGTATTCCCCTGAAACGTAGCAATGGGGCTTTCTGGCAGTGAATTCTTAGTATCTCATAAAAGTATAAATCCAAGGACTTCATAGGATGTACTCACTGCATTTAAAGTGGTATTAAGAGATCACAATTTTGTAGTGTGAATACACTTCTGGTCAAGTTATTTTTGTCAGAAGAGTGCACAATGTTTTTTACTGTTCCCTAACAGTAAAAATGCAATCACAGAATATTAAATAAGTGCTTTTTCATGGCATTCCAAATCAAGTGTCTGAAGTGGCCAATCCACTCTGGCTAATAGTAGGATCAGGCTTTAAAAAGTCCTATGTTAGATGAAGTATGTGCTATTCTATTCTTTGAGGGGAGAGGCTTGTCATTGAACAATGGCTATTCTTGAGGTGGAATGATGAAAACAAATGAGACCTTCCCCCCTTTCTGTGTGACGTTTTATATAGAGTGGACCCTCCTTGTGGATAACCCTCTTGTGGATAACAAAATCCATTGATGCTCAAGTCCCATTATATGCAATGGCGAAGTAAAATGGTATCCCTTATGAAAATGAACAACTCGAAAGAGTGCCAGAGAGAGCCAAGGATCTGTGAAATGGCAGGAGGCTATAGCAGGGTATGCCTACACAACAGCATAGTATTTGGCACACAGCAAAATCAAGGTTTGCTTTTTGAATTTTTTTTCGAAATATTTGTGAGCCGTGGATGGTTGAATCCATGGATGCAGAACCCATGGATATGGAGGGCAGCTGTATGTGTAGACAACAGGTTGGACTTTTTCTTGCCTCCAAATCATGATTAGGGAAGGAAAAGATATTCAAATTTCTTTATGGAACATCCATTTTACACTTCTTTAGACTAGCAATTGAACAAAGCATGTCTTATTCCAGAAACCATATGTTTGTGAAGCTTGCCATGTTTTCTAGAGGAAACTATGTGTACGCTTTGAAAATGTATAGGATAAAATAAATTCATACATTTGAAAAATACACACAGATAAGCTTTAGTGTATAGGAAGAAGGCATACAAAATGTATACATTATAAAAATACATACAAAATGCATATAATTGAAAAATATATATATTGAAATACACACAAATTTTGATGTAGGAAGTCCCATAATTCAATATGGGAAATGCAGTGCTAATATGACTGCCTGATTTTCACATCCTTAAGCAGTGCATAAGTGTTTCCTTGCAGATTTGTGGCTGGTTTCTGTGCTACATATAGTAACCAAGCTCAGATGAGTTGTGTTTAGATTTTTTGAGGATGAACGTCCCTTTGCAAATAATCAAATGTAGCAGGCATATTATATATCATGAATTTGTTCAAAAGCAGGGTTTTGTTTGTTATAGAGCTTTGAAAAGTTAATTTTGTGTGCTACAACCTGCAAAATCTCACAGCAAGTGTATGACCATGGTAGCTGGAAAATGAGGCTCCACAAAAAGCTTTTTTCAAGCTCTGAGTTGTTACATTACATAAAAGAGGTGTAACAGAGATTCTCTTGGTACTCTCATTTACAGTAGTTGACTGCAGAACAGCTCTGAGCAATCCAAAAAAAGATTTGAGATTAGGTATGGACAGTCGAGTGTCTATATCATCTCAAAGAATTTGTATTGTGAGGATTTTGTGGCAAATATTCTTCAGGATTAACTAATCTTATTTGACTTCTCCTTACCTTTCTGTATTCAGTGCCCAAACATTTGCTGGCATGAGACATTTGACAATACATGGTAGCAGTCACAGAACAGACAGATAGGGCTAAGTTCCCTGAAGGGGCAAGGGAAAGAGAAGAAATCCTATCATGGTAGTGTTTGCATGCTTAATGCAACATTTTATTTTATCGTTTTCTTCTACTCTTCCTCTAATAAATTCAGACCAGTGTACATGGTTATCACAACAACCCCAGTAGTACTTGGCCCCAGGGACACATGATTGAGCAAGCATTTGCACCCATGCCTCCATAATCTTATTCTGACATGAATTTCTGCACAGCTTTCTCATCGCTGCAGTGAGCAGTGTTTGACAGTCATGCAGTACTAGTGGATATTTGACTGGACATACGCTTTGAAGTAGAATTCACAATATTTTATACTAATATCATTTACACCTGTAATTGAAACTGGCAGATTTCAAATTCTAATGTAACGTTTCAATCCCAACATCTGCATAGTATGTTCTGAATAAAAATATTGTTTAGAGAAATATGAATTCTGTGATTTTTAAATTTTGGTTCTCTTCTGCTTGAATGTTCTTTTCCCAGCTGCAGTCCTGGCCACCTGAAACTCCAAACAGAGGTATAGGGAAGTGTGTGTGTGTGGGGGTGAAGGAGAAACATCTAAACAAATCAGACTATCACAGGCCTCTCAAATTTTGTAAACTAGTTTACAGAAGTATTAAGATGTAAGGCAATCATTTAGTTTTGTTTTATATTATAAACCATTGGGAAGGCTGCCATCTTTTTGAGATATATTGAATAAAATGGATGAATAAATAAAAACGTGAGAACTTAATAGATGACATTTAGTTAAATCTTTCTAGTTTGGATAAAATGCTTTGCCATCACCCCTCTTCTTCAAATGTGTGATTGTATGGTGTGTGTTTCTTTTAAAAATAGAACATTTATTTCTCTGGCTGTTCTAGTGCAGGCCCATTTCATATACTCCAACTGTCCTGATTTGAGAGGGAGAGTCGCACTGAATGCTCTATCAGCCTACTTTTTCCGTTGCTTTTTAAATGTCCTACTTTCTCTCCTCATTTAACTTCCGTCTATTGTCCCCACTTAATTCAATTGCTGCAGATGAGTTCATAGTGCAAAAGTATAGTTGGCTGTCCACATTTGCAGGTTTCGCTTTCATGGATTTGATTATTTGTGAGTTTCTCAGACCCCTGCACCTCTGCTTATTTTCTGGGGGAATGTTCCTTCTTGGTGGCTCCAATCAGGCCATGCAGCCCTTTAAAAACCTGCCTCTGATCCTCATCCTCTTCCACCACCCACTGCCTAGTCAGCTAAGGACAGATCACAGCCCAATTTCTCAGCACCACAGACTTTCTCCCAATGTCCCCACACACCCAAAGAAGGAAATGGGCAAAAAAGAGGAAGAATAGGGCCACCAGGCTGACCACTCTTTTCTTCTCCTTTCCCTGACCTGGTTTGGACTCTAGGTGCCCACTCTCCACCATGCCCTGGGTCCCTTTGCACAGAAACACAGACATACCACTTTTTGATATTTTCAATTTTTCTACTTTTGTGGGGGTCCTGTGCGCCCAACCCTAGTGAATATGGAGGGCCAACCGTAGTTTGAATTAAATTCAGTTGTGGGGAGAGATGAGGAGGGGGCAGAGTCTTGACCTTCCCAGTAGGTTCAGGCAAATGCAAACTGCTGCCTCCCCCTCCTAGTCTCTGTGTCATTGTCAGTAACTCTTGACATCTTGACCATGCTCTGGCGTTGCTTAGCCACATGTACCCCAGTTTCCATCTGGGAAGTATCAGAGGGTATGCTATTTTTGTAGCTTCTCTCCTGTGCTCATCAATTTTTATGAAGGATGCAGAGCTCTCCTGACCCCAGTGGAATGCTCTGTGCTTATTTTATCTCTGAAAACAAAACATATTTTGCTGTGTTTTGTTCTATTTCCTACATGATAGAATCCTTTGTTTTCATCTGCAACCTCTGTTGCCTCCAAGAATTTTTTACTCCTTGTGGCTTGTCGAGACACAAGGTTCAGTAGTCTGCCACCAGGCCCTGCTCCAAGGTCGAGGATTCCCTCCTTTTCCTTCCCAGTATTGTCCTGCATCCTGGAGGGCCCTTCTTCATACAGTGCTGCGGCTGCCGTGACAATAAAGACTGGCACCAGGAACACTCTTGCTGCCACAGTATCAGTGGTGGAGCACATGCCAAACTCTGGTGACAATAGCATGACATCAGATCCTTTATTAGCAAAGGAAAGGTCTAAAAGGGAGGGGACATTTACAAGCATGCAATGCCACCTTGGTTCTGATAGTGTATTGTTCTTTTTAGCTTACAGTGGAAAATCCCTCCTCCTTTTAAACTGGCCTTGGTGTTTGTGTGCTTTAGTACAAGACAATAACCAGGAGTTAGAGCTGATTAAATCTTCTGGTTTTTCCCCATGGTGTGTGTGTGTGTGTGTGTTTAAGAAAAAGCCTGATACTTAATGTTTACTTCACTGAGAACTTCACTTACAGAATTGTATTTCAGACAATACAAAAAGTGTTCTTAGATGGGAGATATAGGCATGTTCCAAGAAGCTACTGGGAGAGGCAGAGAACATGTTGCATCACTTGTTTCACTGCTCATTATATCTAAACCTAGAAAGAGATTTGTAGAGCAGATCTTATTACGATCATTTCAGGGTTAAAAGATTTACTGTATTGTATTGTTTTCTGACAGACTGGCCATTTCCACACTAGACTGCTATAGCGCTATTATTCCACTTGCAACGTCCTATGGAATCCTGGGGTTTGCAGTTTAGGGAGGGGCCTTGAGGCAAAAATGCAAACCCCAGGATTCCATAGGATGTTGCAAGTGGAATAACAGTGCTATAACAGTCTAGTGTGGAAATGGCCACTGTAAGTCTCATGTTATCTATCAGAAGACAGAATTTGCCAAAGGTCCTTTCACAATATGTAATTATTGCACCATGATTACACTTTAACTGCCATAGTTCTGTCCTGTGGAATTCTGGGATTTGCAGTTTAGGGAGGGGTATTTAGAATTCTCAGCCTGAGAGTTCTAGTGCCTTACCAAACTACAAGCCCAAGGAATCCATAGGATACAGCCATGGAAGTTAAAGTGAAATAATAGCACCGTAGTTATGTACTGTGAAAGGGCTGCTAGGCTACAGAATGTATTCCCGCAGTCACTGTGAATGCCACTACAGTCAGTTGTGAGTGTTCCTTTGATCTATGTTCAGTGCTGTAGTACCAGTATATGGTTTTATCCTGCTTCTGTTTATCATGAGAGTTAGTCATATACGAACTGATCGAGTCTGTAGTATATCTATCAAGTAAATTATGTAGTCTTTAGATTAATTCCTTCTAGCATAAGACATCTGCAGATTTATCTGGATCAAATCAATGGGTTTGTTGACAGATGTACATAAGGTCTAGACCCCAAAACTGTCACTATCATTTGATTTCAGACAGATCGCTAAAAGCTTTAATTTCTCTTACACCATATCAACATAGATGACAGTTGTGGATGAATTAAAGCCTGAAAGTGAGAATTTCTGGATAATTCTTCTTCTCACACTTTTAGCCTGCCTCAAACACTGACAGAAGGAAAACTCCCAGCTGATTTTTCCTCTCTTCTCTGGGACAGGGGTCAAAGCCTAGTTTGGTCCTGGGGTTTTAAATCTTTCGTTGAACTTCTGGTACTGACTCTCAGCTCAGTACTTATTAATGTCTTTTTGTGAAGCTGGGAAGATGGAAGCCATTGTGAAAAAGAGCCCTTTCCCTAATAGTTGGCACTGGTAATAGAGGCAGACCAATGTTCTGTGGGACTATAGATTGTTCATCCCTGCATTAGAGGTAGTCAGTATATTACAAGACCACCACCCCCATCTTTTGATGTCTCGCTCTTTTGATGCTTCCAAACTATTTATTTTTATTTCTTTATTGAATGTATATGCCACCTTTTCTCCCAAGATGGGACCCAAAGTGGCTTCCCAAAGGGTATTGCCTCAGGACTGGTCTTATTATGTCATATGTGAGGACTGGACAAAACAAAGTTGATTTATCCCGTGAGACTGAAGGGGGTGTGAGAAGAATGCAAAAATGAGGGTGCTGTCTCAGGACAGTGACCTTAAAATGTTCTGTGAGAAGCAATCAGGGAAAATATGGCTACATGGGAAGAGGGGAGTTAAACTGAAATTGAAGATTTGCTTCAAATTAGGTTAAAATGGTTGCAAATTTAGGATGACAAGTAGATTGGATGTATGAATTCTGTAATGGATTTTAGAATATAAAAGGACATTGATGTGTCTGGAATGTGGTACATAATATAATGCTTTCCAAAATGTGTTGGTGACACATTTTTTAGACATGCATCATTTCATGACACAGTAATTCAGTTTTACTAGCAAACCAGAGGTTAAACGAACCGATTATGCACGTGTGATAATCAGAGGTGTATCTAGGGTGGGGAAAGGCAGCCCCCCCTATCCTGGCCTGCTGCCGTGTCCTCAGCAGGAAAGACCCTGTTGAGGGTGGCGGCAGCGGGGAAGGCAGCCTCCCTACCTGATTCTGGACCACTGCCTTCGCCCGTGATGAGGAAAGACCCCAGTGAGAGCAGCAGCAGTGGGAATGGCTCCTGTGAGGGGGGTCTTTCTCAGCCCAGGAAGGTGGCACACCTACACACTTTAGGTGACACACTAATGTGTCGCAGCACACCACGTTGGAAAGCCCTGACGTAATAGGTTTATAGTTTTAGTTAGTGAATATATGATGCTACTAAGTTACAGACACAGGATAACAATATTGGATTGTGTTTATAATGATATGGATAAATTAGGAGTTAGGAATGTTATTAAATATGTAATAGATCTATACTCTTAACTAGGAAAAATAAGTAACTAAAGCCATTTCCGCATAACGTTGCTGTCCTGTGATGGGGATGCATTGCTGGCGGTCTGCGAATCATGCTTTCACATGATGTTGTCGCAGTCCTGCTGCCAACGTGTCCCAACCCATTGCAATCATGGGATATTCCACTAACAGAAACAATCTGTTAATGGCCCACAATTTTGCAACACTTCCATTGCCGGTGGTCATGTGGAATGGGGGGAAGGGTGATCTAGGTGCTTCCTCCCCCAACGCAGCATGGGAAAGAGGCTGGCTGCACTGCGGAAGGAAGGTGCATGTTGCTCATGGTCCCATCCACAGGCAGGTGGCTGGGTGCAGAGGGGAGCATTAGGCACAAGTTCCCATCCCAGCAGAGGCGCTGCTGGGATAATGCTGGGACAACGTCGGAAAAGGGTAAGATGAGGAAATGGCTTAAGTCATTAAGCAGTAGTTAGAAAAATTAGCAGCATTAAGGTTAGTGGCTAGTACTAGTGTTATTTAATATGTATTGTAATTGACTATGTAAGTAAATGGTACAGAATGTAATAGAAGAAATATGGAAATATTGTGCTTGGTATGTTAACAAGAAAAAAAAATGCTTTCTCTTTCCAAAAGCACAAAGTGGGGGAGAAGGAAGAAGAGGAAGGTTGGATTTTTTTTTTTGAATCAGTTGTTATTTTTTTTAACCAGTGGTTAGGCTATAATCTCCCTTTGAAGTCAATTCTTTGCTGTTTTTTCCCTCCCTCCCTCCCTCCTTCTTTCCTTCCTTCCTTCCTTTCTTTCTTCCTTCCTTCTTTTTTATTCTTTAACCTTTAACTTCTATGTTTTTCTAGTTTTCTTTTCTTTTTATTTTATGCATTCATTCATGTATTTGTAGTGTTTTGAGTGTTCTTTTGGAAAATGCTAATAAAAATTTAAAAAAAGGCAGGGAGTCACCAGAGTACAGATATTATTTCTCTGAATGGGAGGGATGTTTCTCCTGAGGGTGCTTGTGAATTAAAAGGCTTTCTTCAGTTCAGATTACTAGGGTCACTTGAGCTGCCTGAGATGTAGAAGGAGAGGTAAGCAGAGCCAGGCAGGTCCCTGGAGCCTTCTGAGTTACCAGGCTCCTCTAGGAATAGATTTGGGGAAGGAATGTCAAGCAATATATCCCTTTCCTGTGTCTTGAAGTAAATCAATAAACAATAATAAACAAAATAACGAAGAGAACATGGGAAGAATGAAAATGATGAAAGAAAAGCTATTATATTGCATACAGACACACTGTACATGCCCCTTTAAAACCTTGTTTGGGAGGATGCATATGAGTATTGTATACAGAGCTGAAAAGAAATTCTAGATTCTGACGTTTTCCTTGTGCAAAACTGTGAGGTGCAAACAGGGTAATGGACAGCCCTTGAATGGATGTTGCTAACCCTAAGGAAAGTTGCTGAATACCAACACATTTACCAGCAATGGCATGGTGATTTATCCTGCTTATGGCTCATGAGTGGCTAGTTCAAAAGGGTGCAGTTTCTGGGCAGAAAGAAATAGGCACAGAGGCATTTGCATGTATCTAAAGTTTTCATGTTTATTGCAGGTGGGTAATAACTCCACTGAGAGCCAGTTATACTCTCTCAGCTTTAGAGGAAGGCAATGGCAATCCCCCTTTGCACAATCTTTCAAAGAAAATCTTGTGATATGTTTGCCTAAGGATCACCATAAGTCTGAACTGACTTGAAGGTGCAGAACAACAACTTTACCTGCTATAGATAACAAAGGAAGATAAACTGTCCTACATATCCTTGTTTTTACCTTATATAGGCAAAAGGAACTGGTCAGAGCCAAAGTGCTATCAAGAAGTGTCTTTAAAATGGCAGCCGGGGAGACAGCTTTGATAGACATTTCAATAAACAATGTTCTCATGTCATTTTTACAAATATCATGTGGTATAGGATTGTGACCCATATAGCTGTCACACAGAGCTGGACTCGTTTTGCAGGATGTAGTTGTTAACTCCTAGGAAAAGAGTGAGGTAGGGTCCCGAGAAGATCCTGGCTATTCTCAGCTGGTGATTTATCCCTCCACTTTTATCCCCCACAGCTGGGATTGTGTCTGTGTATTTGTAAGCAACAGCTAATTCCCATTTCTCATGATCTATATGTTTACAGCTGTGATGTCTTGATTTATAGTGTATGCTCTATAGGCCCCCACAGAGCTTTTCCTAAGCCTTGGTGTGTGTGTGCGCGAGCCTGTGAAATAACGGTGTGCTTTTTTCCACAGGGGATTTTCCCAGTGTGAAGAATAAACAGAGAGTGTTGGGGAAATAAACAGCACACACTCTTCCCACCCAAGCTGCTTTGTGTACAGATGTGGATCCCAAGGAATATAATGCTTTTAGGGGTGTTAGCATAAACTAAACAATGCTGGTGGTGAAACAGTCAGTGGGGTTCCCTAAGTAGAATGGAGGCTTTGGACTTGGTTTTGAAAGATAGATAGCCTCCTTTGGTAACTTTCGCTTGTTATCCTGCATGCCATAGATCTAAAAAAGGGAAGAATGTGAATGTATCAGAAAGCTTCAAAATATTATAGTAATTTTTTTTTAAAAAAGTGTTATTAACATTCTTTTATTTTAATATGGAATATGTCCTGAAGTCTTGGATAGCATATTGACATTTTAGCTTCCTTAAGCTAATAGTGGCTCAAACCTAAATATCCTGAAGGTACCAGCAGATACCTTCACAGATGAGAGTGGGGACACATGTGGCCAAGCAACGTCAAAGTGTGGTCAAGATGGCAAAAGTTATTAATGAGCAAAAACAGCCAAGCTAAGACAGGCTGTAGCAGTTTGATTTTGTCTAAGTCTACTGGGAAGATCAAGATTCTTCCCCTCCTCTCCTCTTCTTTCCGTTGAGTTAATTGAGTGCAAACTACTTTCAGACTTTGAACTCAGTTTGCAACAACTGAAGTAAGCTGAGGAGAAAGGGAGAAAGAGGGAAGAGGAGAGAAATAAACACATGCTTAAAGCAGCTGAAAAAGTGGGACAACAGAGGATTAATCAAATGGTCCCTGTCAAATCTGGGCAGTTGGAGTCTGGCAACTTAAGCAGGGTCAGACCCAGTTAGTACTTGGAAGGGAGATCGCCAGGAAATACAAGGTGCTGCAGCCTATATTCAAGGGAACGCAATGGCAAAGCTCCTTTGAATAAATCTAGCCAAGAAATCCCAGTGATAGATTTACCATAAGTTGGAATCAACTGAAGGCACATAACAACAACAAAGCTGCCAGCAAGAAAGGCACTTGCATCTTTGACTGCTCTGCTTCTCTGTAATTCATTGTACAAACATGTATCTATATGCCTTAATATTCTGCATTTCTATGAAGTAAAAGTCAAAGTGCAGCATGTACTATCACATCAAGGCATGAGTTAAGTTGTGCTAATATTTATGAAGGAGACTGGGGACACTAGATACACAACTCCCATTTTGGATGTCAGCTGTGTATTTATCGTAATATCTAGTATGGATCCAGTTTATCACGTTAAGAGGAATCCTTTGCTTTCTGCCCATATTTAGGGACCAGAGAAGACTGGAAAAATATTTCAGTAATAAAGCATACAAATAAAAAAGTGAACTAAATAAATATATATTTTAAATTCCAATATACCATTTAACAGCTAAACTCACATAAGAACTAAAATAAGTATATCTTGTGCTCTTATCTCCTGAGGTGACATAAATATACGTATAAGTTTTTTTCCCCCAACAGTCTGTGCTTCTGAAAGTGATGCAGGCTTTGGAGGGTCCCTGTCATAGTGTCTAGGTTTCCAGGGTACAGTTAAAAATTATGTAGCAGGAGTGGAAAACCTTTGTCCAAAGTATTTGGACCTCAGCTCCAGGAACCCTGTTTTCCAGTTTGATCTTAGCTTCCTCATTGGCTTGCATTTTCCCTCCTTTGAGTTTTCCTTTTGGGTTTCAGTCTGCCTTCAGATGCTATTTCTGTCTGGCTCTCTTAGCTTGTGGCTCACAGCTTCCAAGAAAACACAGATCTTAACTGTGGGACAACTATGAAGAATGGTTGTCTAGATGTTTCTGAGAATATACATGAAACAATTAAGATCATATTCTC
The DNA here is from genome assembly GCA_030412105.1 of Cyclura pinguis. NCBI lineage: Eukaryota > Metazoa > Chordata > Lepidosauria > Squamata > Iguanidae > Cyclura > Cyclura pinguis. The sequence continues at coordinate 210,391,787 of CM059602.1, forward strand.
AGCAGGTTTAAACATCACTTTGGGACATGTGGCGATCTGGGACATCTTGTGGTGCAACTCGTGTTCTACTAATGTTTTAGTGAATGTAGGGTTTAGCTTCACTGTTCTCTCTCCCAGCTTATGGAGACTCTTTTTTCATTTAAAAAGATGTCTTTGCAAAGTTTTCTTAGAGTTTCAACATCTAAAGTTTTAAGACAATCAGAATGTTTGATAGAAGATTTGAAGTAACACTATGCAGAAGTTTCTTTTTCTTGTTTCCTGTTTTGAAAAGGAAGGCATCTAGTGCTGAAAGCAATAGACTTCTCATCCAGCAACAATCTGTGCGGCACTCGGGAACTGTGGTGAGTGCCTGAATCATCATGTTTGGCAGTCATTTACCCACCACTCTGTTCTCCTTGGGGAACTTTTTAGTGGGTTGAGGGGGGAAAGAGGGAAGAGAGGAGGCAGGATGATATAAGGAAGGGTAGAATGAAGGGAGATAAATTGCCTTTTAGCCCCATGATTTATGCTTGGCCCAAGAACAGCTCAGCTTTATTTTCTTTCTGTTGGAATTTATCTTGGACATGTTGTTTCAATATCCGACAATCAGCTGGGCTCTCTTTGGAATGTCCCCAGAGAGGAGAAATAACCTCCCAGTAGGGTAATATGTTCAACAGAATGCTAAAATGCATTTTTGAACATCTGAGTTCTATTTATGCCTCCAGAGTACTTCCCATCAGCTTTAGGGGAATCAAACGATGCTTTGAAAGATGCTCACCAATTCTCTATGCTTCACTGTAATTTGCAAAAGAGCTTTCAGTTTTGAGCTGGTTTACTTATGGTGTATGATCCCTGCAGACCAAACATCATGGAGCTGTGGCCTTTCAAAATACATGGACTCCTTGGACTGACCTGCTATTTGTAGGATGCCTTAATGGCTCTTTTGATTAATGTCTCAGGCCCTTTCTGCACCTTACCTTTTTCTGGCGCTGGGGTGGGGGATCGTGCAAGCAGCCTCCGGTGAGAGGCTCTTGTGTCCCTACTGCTTCAGCTCTGCACAAGCTGCCTGCTCGCACGAGAGCCTCGCCTCTTCGTTCTGCAGTGCAGCCTGGGACCTTCCCAGGCTGCGCTGGGGCAGGAAGTGCGACCGGTGCAGCTCTGGAGGTTCCGCACACCAGGTAAGTGTGTGTGAGGCCCGGGAGCAATGCGCGATTGTGCACCATTTTTGGCTTCCAGCTGAAAATGAAAAGGTGTGCGATCGGCACCTGCTGGCCCCTGGAGCGTCGCACGATTGTGAGTGCGTCGTGCAGATCACTCCTCACAATTGTGCAATGCTCCAGGTGCCCTTTCGCATGGCAAATGCCGTGCGGAAAGGGCCTCAGATAAGATTTTAGTGATCACTAAGTAAAGCTTCCCAGAAGAACTAACAGTGCTGCTAAGGATGTTCAAGAAGCTAATAAAGTATCAGGTTTTCTCAAGTGAAAAAGGGACAAACTGCATGATAAGTTGAAACTTCATGATTAGAACACCTCGTGTGGCCGTTTTTTTCAAAATCAGTTACTGGGAAACAAACCTCTCAAAATGGCAGAAGATGCTCTTCGTTAACTAAAAATCCAGATGAATTTCAGCTTTTGGATTCTTTTGGTTATAAAAAAACACAGAGAACAACTCATACACTATCATAAACAATTAAACATTACTAAATGTGTACATTGCTTATGGCAAGGCTACAGTTATGATTATTTATAATATTGTATATGTAACCATGTGTTTAACAGCAGAATGATACAGTGGTTTGAGCATTGGACTATGACCCTGGAGCCCAGGGTTCAAATTCCTGCTTGACCATGGAAACGCACTGGGCAAGTCACACTCTCTAAGCCTCAGAGGAAGGTAAACCCATACCCATGATAGGTTTGCCATATGTCACAACAACAACAACAGGAAAGGAAAAGATTGTGGCTTCTCTCTTCCTTCTGAGTTGAGCGCAAACTACTTTTGTACTTTGAACACAGTGTACAGTGACTGAAGTAAAATTACAACAAAAAGGCAAAGTGAGAGATGGAGAGAGAAACTGGACCATTTTAAAAGCAGCTGAAAAAGTCAGAAACAACTTGTAGGTGAACAACAACAACAAATTATGTGTTGTCTTCTGTGTTTTTTCTGAAGATGGCCTAAAATAAAATAAAAAGCTTAAAAAAAAACCCTTCAGGCCTTTTAGCTAATTGAAGTCATGTTCCGGCACTCTGAGATGTACCTCCCTTTTTTCCTAGTGGATTTCATTGGATGCGCTCCAGTTTTTGTGCTTTATGATTTGGATTAGGACCATTATGCAGAGAAAGGAGGCTCAAACCTTTTCTCCTGCAGCAATACCATGATGCAAATTGCTGATGTTAACTATCAAAAAGTAAACAGGCAAACACTGTTCTGCAGCTGAGCTGCTTGCAAGGTGATGGCACAATTTTTCTTCAGAGGAGTGGTGCAGGAGGACAGGCTCTGTGACTCGTTTCTGAAGAAGAAAACTACATTCGGGGCTCCAGTCATGGAATGTTCATGTAACACTGAGTTTGGTATGAAAGAATATACTCTAACACATCATGTACTTCTTTTGTGATTATTGTGACTCTCAAATACTTTATGTGACATCCATATACCATGAAGCTTCAGGTGAAATAATTGATTAAAAACTAATTGATTAAAATAGTTTTTTAAAAAGTTATTCAACAGGGCCATCTCCTCCACTGATATTATGTGTGTGGAGTGAGCAGAAGGTTCATTTCCTTCTGTTCTTCCATGTTAGCACCTTCCAAAGAATGATTACCAGAAAGATAACAACCTCTTTTACTCCTCTGGGGAGTTTCTGTTATAAAACCTATTGCACTTGCTATTATTTTCGTAATACTCAGGAAAGCTCCACCAGACAGGACATCACTCTGCTGGAGTTTTCCTTTCTACCCTCTGTGTCTACTTCCTGACAGGTCTTAATGCTTACATTCTGGAGGGACTCCTTCATTATCAAACAATGATGGAGACACTGCAGGAGGAGAAACAGGAAGTAAAAGCAAACTCTGGGAGCAATAGCTGGAAAACCCGGATGTATGTTTCAAGTTGATCACTATGATGTTTTTTAATCTGCCATCTAGCCATTAATCAACAGATCATACTAATAAATGAATGAATGTCTTTGGCCCAAATGAACTGTGAATGGATTTGACTACTGTTAATTATGGTTAGGCATTCTGAGGTAATGTACATATAGAGGAAGACAAAGAGAAAGAACAGTGAAAAACATCACAACAGTATATGAAATATGGATTAGTGGAGGAAGGGACAGCAGAGAACTTAATTTCACTCATTTAGGAGAATGCAGCATTTTACGATGCCACAAAATATACCACCAAGTATTTTGAGTGTATCAGTTGAAGCAAATTACGAGTGTTAACGGATATTAAAACCCAATTCTGTGAGTAGTAGACTCTTTCTGTTGAAATATTACTTGTTACCACTGTTTCTAGCCCGAGCTTGTGGGATATTAAGATATCATTTCGATATCAATAATTTGGCCTTCTGTACCCATTCCTTTCCATGTGCTTGCGAGGCCCCCGGACAAGCATGCACACAGGCGCAGCCAACAATAGCCGAACCATTCACATCCCGATCTAGGCAGGCCAGTCATTGCCGAATGCAACTTCAGGAGACCTCAAGGCAAGTACCACATTATGTATGCACGCTACTTTCAAAAGATCCCCTGCCCCGCGCAGGCAGCTTGATGAGCAGACTATACAGCGCTCAAGCACTCCGCGTTTGCATACTGGCTACTCTATTGACAATCTGGCTATAACTCAATCATCTAAAGTACTGACCTTTCGGAGGCTTTGTCTCCAGCCCCACTCATTGTTTTCCCCAAGTACGGACTAGCCTGCGGCCACAATTTTCTCTAGAAGAACCCCTGACTTCGAGTGCTTCCTCGGATCGCTCTTAGCTTCCATCCCACCTTGCTGTCGCTTTGTCCAGCGAGCCTTCCCCTCAGCCCCATGTGCTGAGAATCCATGCTCCCCAGCTTCTTCGCTTTTACTGGGCTTCAGGACAGGTATAGTATTTCCCATACCAAACCTCCTCTCAAAATCCCTCTATCCAACTCCTAACTTTATTTCTATAGTTTCTTCCGTGAGTGTGTTGCATACACTTGTTTGATTGTGTTTCAATAAAACAGTTATTATTATTTCAACATCTGCCTTATCATTGACTCGGCCTGATCCCATAGACATAGGGTTCAAGATCTCGCTACGTTACCCTGCCTCTCGCATTGCAAACTTGTGCTGTGTGCTAATTCCCTCCCCACTGTTGTGAGCACATTTAGGTGTCCCTCCCGGGACCCCCGGAAATCAGGGTAACATAGTCTTGAAGGTAATGTAGTAAAATGGGCCTTATGACAAATATCCTGGTATCGTCTAGTGCTGTTCTTGGTATAAATAAAGGCGAACTGTAAAGCTTATATTGCTCCTTTGTTTTACTAGGGTCCTCTCTCTTTTCCAGCCTGATGACGCTATTGTTAGTCCTACCTACCGCAGACTCGTTGAATCAATGGGAACTTGGTAGGTCAACACTTAATTCCCATCAATTCAGTGGGTCTTACTTCATTGGGGCTAACAACTAGATTTAGGATCATAATCTTATAAAGCACCTAAACTTTTCTGAGCATTGTACACATAGATAAAGACTATCCTGATTTCAGGTTCACAGTCTTAAGAACATGAGGAACAAAAAAGGAAGGGAGCTCTCTCCTCATGTCAAGGAGGGAGTGGGCTTGTTTTCCACTGTTCCAGAGACCAGGACAAGGAGCAATGGATTCAAGCTGCAGGAAAGGAGATTCCACCTGAACCTCAGGAGGAAATTCCTGACAGTCAGAGCTGTCCGGCAGTGGAATATGCTCCCTTGGAGTGTGGTGGAGTCTCCCTCTTTGGAGGTTTTTAAGCAGAGGTTGGGTGGCCATCTGTTGGGAATGCTTTGATGTATATTCCTGCATGGCAGGGGACTGGACTGGATGGCCCCTGTGGTGTCGTCCAACTCTATGATTCTATGACTGTATGATAAGGGAGGAATAGAAAAAAGAATAAGTTTAGTTTCCTTCTCTTATTGATGGGCACACCCAGTTGAGTCTCGACTTTGCAGGGACGTCCAATCTAGGAAGCATCAGGTACACTTTCCCAGAGGCCCTTAATCTCGTTGCCAGTGGGTAAACAGCCGGTGTTTGCTACCATTCAGCTTGCCAGCCTAAGACAACTATCAATACAACAATAATTGATACTGACTCAGTGAACTGTAAACAGAGTACTAAAAAAGCTCAGATCCCTGATGGGGCCTTCGCTTCTGAAATTTTATTCTCATACTGATGCTGAAGAAGTTCCCATAGTTCTGCTATGACTTCTTATCTGTCTTCACAGGATATACTCCCACACTCCTTTTTCCAGGATCCCTGTTTCCTGTGGATCTTCCCACAGCTGCCAGCATAGACAGCTTGTGTCTGGAATAGGCTTCATGTCAGCTTGAATATGCTTATATTCTCTTACTAAGCTGAGTGAGTCAACAGAAATATGTGGCAGATGTTCAGTATCAGGAGGCAAACAAACTCCTTTTTTGCACCATGCTGCATGTTTTTTTCCTGTCTCTAACACCTTTAATTTCCTCTCCACAGAATGTGAAAGGATTTTCTTCTGCAACTACCATTCAGAAGTTTATGTTATATATATTTTTTTTGTATTTTATCTGGATAATATGCTTTACAATTGTATGGTATAGTTTTATTATTCCTTCCTTCACTTTGAGTTTCTGTATATCGGCATCTGTTTTAGATTGTATGTCTTTGGCAGAACCTACTGTTTTTGGTTGTTTTACCTGTAAAGCACCATGTACATAGATAGTGCTATATAAATAAACAATGATGATGATGATGATGATGATGATAAATAGTAGAAGTAGTAGTAGTTTGAAAGTTTTACAAGGATATGTACATTCCTGTGTCATGTGCATTCAGGCCTATTGGAGTTAAGTTCACTGATGTGAGCTGTTCCTTGTTTTAGCTTTTCCTGCTCATCAGTCAAAAGATGAATAGAATTTTTGAAAATTTATAGCAGTCACAAATTATGTGTACATTTACCTAAATGAGGGGACTACTAATTGACAGATCATTTTTTAATGTTTGAACACTTCAATCCCTGTGGAGATTAATGGTTTTCTATGACCCACAGGCCTAGAATTCCTGCTGTTCTACATAGAATTGCCTTTCTAGGAATTTGTATACTAAATTCTCTTAAGATGCTAATTTTGTAGAGAATCAGTTTTTCCAGAGCCTTTCACTTCCTGCTGTAGGTGTGCTGGAGTCCACCTCAAACGGAATATGCCGAACAGGGCAGATTAAGAGCGGTTGCTTCAGAGAAAGGCCCATCTAGTCAGCAGATGGTACGCTTTGTATTTTATTCTAGATTAACTACAATGCTCATAAGTGGATTTCTTGTATGGAGATAAGATGTGCATTGCAATGTACCTACCACTACCTTTGTGAGATTCGTGTTATGTTTGAAAAAGAAAAATAACATTAATTGTACAGTTATAATGGTATAGCCTATCTATCTATCTATCTATCTATCTATCTATCTATCTATCTATCTATCCATCCATCCATCCATCCATCCATCCATCCATCCATCCATCTATCTAATCTGGATTATTTATATCCTGCCCTTCAGTCAAAAAGGCTCTCAGGCTTACAGATCATTAATTTAAGAGTTTCCTGCTCTCAGACTTACAACTGAGACAAGACACAAAACATAAGGAAAAGGGAATGGCAGTGGGAGAGGGGATTAAGTCCAGCAGATGCTGGCTGCTCTTCTCTCCCTCAGAGACCAGAACAATGGCAGTTGGCATGGAGGGAGGGCCTTTCGCCAGCTGCTGGTCCAAGGCAACTGTGCCTGGTTGCTCTTCTTTTCCTCAGAGGCCACAGCAGTGGCAGCTGGAACATGAGGAGGGGGGCTCTCACCAGCTGCTGGGCCAAAGGATGACTGAACTCTGTCTTTTTGGTGTCCAAGCACTTGGACTTTTGGACTAGCAAGGAAGACAATGACGTTTGCTTTTAGACTTTCTTGTCCACTGTGAGTTTAGATGCATTTCTTAGTTGAAATTGAGACTGAAGCTGGATTTTCTCTGCAACACTATATCATTGTGAGGTATCCTAGTTGTACTGTAAAATATTTTGGAGTGGCTTAGCCTTGAATGGGCAAGCAAGACCCCTTAGGTTTACAAAAAGCCTGCTACTGGTAGAGACGAAAGTTGCTTCTGATCCAATACCTTAGAGATAAAGAGCTTCTCTCCGGTCTTGGAAAATTTTGAGCTAGTGGTCTTATACTTTTAAGAAACATGTGTCCTTTCTTTTTCTTGTTTGAGTCAGAAGTCAAAATGCTCACCACAACATTGCTCTTTTTTCATGTCACTCTTCTATTGTCGTCAGTTGATCTTAATTATTTCGTTATCGTGGTATGCACTGCTTTTCTTTGATGTAATTCTCTTTCTCTCTCTCTCTTGGACAGACATGCATAAACACATGCACACAGAGATCAATATTGCATTTTTGGACTCTTCTTGTGGGCATTGCTATAGGAAGTGTTGTGATCAGTGCCTGCTCCATTGGTTTCACATTATATGCATAGGTTGGGGAACAGGTATTCAGACTTGGGCCAACATGCTCGGTAAGTGACCACTGCCCACCTAATTAAGAGTTGAGACTGGCAAGCAGGTCATATAAATCCACTCTACTACCAGCAGCTATGGCATGCCCTCACTAGGGAAATGAAGTCACAGTCCTTCGTGCTCCCAGCAACTAGGTAGTGAGCAGAAGAAGGGTGATACAAAGACAATTATGTTACTTTATTACTTAATACATTTATTTGAATGCATTGTCATTCACCATACTTCAGATGGCAGCTGGGATTTGAAATGGAGGTGAGAGTCAGGGCAAGTTCATATGGGACAAGGCGGTCTTCAGGTCCCAAACTGTTTATTTATAGCACCCTAAAACCAACAGTTCAAATGGTGCTTGGAAATGATTTAGGACAGGATAGTGGCAGCTGGTGACTTCCAAATTACTGAGGTGGTGAATTTCCTCTGGGTTTTAGTCTAAACATTAAAGGAACTACCCCAAATACTGAACCTGTGTTGGAGTGGAGCTCAATAGTTTGAATGACTTCTTTTACCTTCAGAATAAAGCCTGGAGTGGATTCATTGCCCCACTGACATAGAAGATATCACCTGTCACTGGAGCAAGGGTGGCAAAGTACAGTTCATAGGCTGTATTCTCCAAAATATATATATTTTAAAGCTTGACATTGTGGCTTGCTGCCAAATTTCAGTGGCTAACCACTAAATGCACTAGAGTCAATGTAGAAAAGAATTATGTTCACTAGGCTATTGACTACCTTATTGATTATATCATGTTAGAAGTCAGTTTGATTATATTAAGCATATCAAAAAATTCATTTATGAATAAACATTCATTTCATAATAATTAATAATGTCTGAGTAATCTTGTTGCTAATAATGAATGGAGAGAATTATAATTCTTAAATAAATCTTTTCAAATATGAAATAAGTGAATGTGAATGGGGGGCATTCTATTTGTTAATAACAAGTGGAGGGAATTTTGTTTCTTAATAATAAGATTTAAATATAAAAATAAAATAAAATATAAATGGAAAAGTAGTTTTTTAAAAAATCTATTTAATATATTTTTTATCCCCCAACTCTGCTAAGTTCTGTCTTTTCAGCATAAATTTTAAAGGCAGTCCCACATTGCAAAAGGCCTAGGTGCATAAATAACTATGGTCAGATTTTCTTTGACCAACCTCAGCTGGTTAGAAATGATGGTGGAAAGTGTTTTATGAAGATTGATCACCAAGAGCACCTGCAAACTGTATCATGCTTGCTTTCACTACCTTTCTTATGTCCAGGTTCCTATTTCTTTGATTGGTCTTGTTTGTATGGTCCTTTCTACACGCTCCCTTTTCCTGAAGTTGTCTGGTGCGGATCCTGGCAGTGGTTCTGCTGGGGGGGGGGCATGACAGGAGTGCTCCCCTCTGCACTGGCTGGTTCCTTGCAGAAGGGAGCATGATGGTCATGCCTGGCCCTTTTCGCACGGCATTTGCCTTGCGAAAGGGTGCCTGGAGTGTTGCGCAATTGTGAGGAGTGATCTGCACGACGCACTCACAATTGCATGATGCTCCAGGGTAGGGCAGGAGCCGCTCGCGCACTTTTTCATTTTTGGCTTTCAGCCGAAAATGATGCATGATTGCGCATTGCTCCAGGGCCCCGCAGGCACTTGCCATGTGTGTGGAGCCTCCGGGGCTGCAGTGGTCACGCTTCCTGCTCCAGTGCAGCCTGGGAAACTCCCAGGCTGCACTATGGAAGGAAGAGGCAGGGCTCTCGCGATGCCTGCTTGGGAGCAGGCAGCTCATGCAGAGCTGAAACAGCGGGGACGCGAGAGCCTCTCACTGGAGGCTGCTCGTGTGATCCCCACACGCTAGCACCAAAAAAACGTAAGCTGCAGAAAGGTTCTCTCTTCCTTCTGCAGCACAGCCAGGTACTTTCCTAGGCTGTGCTGGGAAAGGAAGTGCAGCCATTGTGCTTCTGCCATGCAATCGTGTGTAATTGTGGAGAAAACCTGTCAATCATTTCATCCATGATTGTGCTGGCTGGAGATCGGAGAAAGATGGGACCGTGACAACGTCATGCAGAAGTGTTGTTGCGGTCCCATCCTTCTCCTGTCCCCATTGTGGGATAGGAGGGTTCTGCAGAAAGAGTCTTTACCTGAGTCACAGGGAAGGATCAATATAATGGTTTCTGTGACATAATATGAAAGATTATAAACCATGCCTCCCTGCTGGGGCTAATATACTCCTAGCGTTGTCCCATGAGTTACATGGAATCATCTTATTCTACCTTGGATAATGCAATGACTCCAGTGAAGGGAAGAAAAAGGAAGAAATGGCTTAACCTCCAGATGAGTGACGTCCAGAGATTGATGTGTTGTCCTTCTCCCAAAGACTTTGCTGGGCTTAGATTTACCAGCCATTTTCTCAGTTTGTACACTTTTTCACCCCTGGTAATGGTTAGTTTTGCTTTATCAGGGAAACATACTGGTATGTGCTGCACCCTAGTAGCATTATGAAGTGTTTGTTGCTTTTATTAAAAATGTAATTGTCCTGACTGATTTATTCTATGAGCTCCAAAACACAAAAAGTTCTGTCACAGCATGCTGAGTAGGAGACTCTCTTGTCTATCTAGAGAGACTTATATAGCAGAGGCCAGGAGGAATGGGAAAAGGCAGAAAGGAAGTGACTATGGCCGGTTACCAGGGAAGTGTGAAAGATTGCAAGGTCAGTTGACAGTTAGTTGGGAAACAGAGCTAGCAAAGTGTGTTTGAACGCTGGACCAGGACTCTGGGAAACTAGGGTTCAAAACCATACCCAGCCATAGAAACCCACCGGATGACCTTGAGCAATCATATTATCTCAGCCCAATAGGAAGGCAGTGACAAACCTCCTCTAGATAAATCTTACCATGAAACCTGTATGATAGGGTTGCTGTCAAATCAGAATACAATTGAAGGCACATAACAACAACAGCAGCAACAACAAAAAGGGGGATATAGAAGGCGCATTGTTGCTTTTAATTTAGGAAAGCAAATAAAGGATGGGAAACTTCTTGGAGTTGAGGAGAATCATTGGACCCCTTCTCCTCCACTGGGGCACAATCTCCCACCCCGCTCCCACTGAATTTTGACACCACAGTAGCAAAACCCCATAATTTTTGCATAATTATTGTGCTGATGAAATTTGGCCAGGAGCAGATTAAAAAAAGGTATATTTAAAAACAAAATAGAATTGCACTGATTTAAAGCAAAGTGTACATTCCCCATGCACATTGCTTGTAATGAACAATGTGTGTTTTTCAGCTGCTTGCTACCATCATGGTCTGATATTTCAGTGGTACAGCTGTGTGGCTTCTAGACTGCATGCTGCCTCACTCCTGTTACGTTCTGCTGTCTGCATAGTTTTAAAAGGTTTTTTAAAAAGGGTTTTTTAGGAGGGTGCTGAATTGTTTTTACTGGTTCAAAATGACTTTTTATTATTTTTAACTGTATGGTTTAAATTGTTTTATTATTATTATTTAATTATAATTTTATGTTGATCTTTTGTATGTTTTTAGTTATTTTGTTAGAGCTCAGGTCCAGACAATCTGAAGGACTGTATTTCCCTCTAGCCTGTCTGAGCAATAAGATTTTCAGGAGAGAGCCTTCTCTCTGTCCCACTACCTCTCCAGGCTCATTTGGTGGGAATAAGGCAGAGGGGCTTCTTGGTGTCTAATCGCAGACTTTGTCCCGAGGGAGACCAGAATGGCACGTTCTCTGCTGTTTCTCTGGCTAGCAAGGATTTTTTCCCCCTATTTCATCAGGTATTTAGGAATTGACTGTGGTGGCCTGCTAATGGCCTGCTATGCTGTTTTGTTAATTTGTCATATTAATTTTAAATGAAGTTTAAGTGACTTCACTCTATGGATTGTTTAGCTGAGTCTCATCATTGGGAAAAAGGTGGAGTATAAAACAAAACAAAACAAAACAACAACAGTATATTCATTTTAATTTGTAAACCACCTTGAATCTCATTTTGAGGAAAGAAGGTGGGATATAATTAAAGATAATATTAATATGTATTATTCAGCCGTGATATTTTGATCTTGTTATTAGTAAAATAAAGCAATCCTGAGATGAATCTCCAAAAACTGTCATCCCAAGGGATTCCTCCAGAGATTTCTCATGTCTCCTGGCAACTGAATGGGGGAGCCTGTTTAGTGGAACAGGAAGATAAGGGAAGTGTCTTTTGTTAGTCCAGCATTCTCTCCCTTTCCAATTTAAAAAGAAAGGGGAAAAAAATTAAATGTGATTCTTATTTGAAAGCTTTGAGTTCAAAACCTCACACTAGGTATGAAAACCAGATTTTAACACCTTGAACTGCAATGTGCACATTTGTTTAAATTCTCTTTCAGTGATGTCTTCAATATCTGGTGCCAGTTGTGATTTTTCTTTTGTATTCTTTACTCATGCACAGGATGAATCACACAACAACCTTTTTTCTAATTTGATAGTTTGACCCCAGTTAAATTGATCTCAAATTGTTCTTGTAATGCAATGTATCTGGCAAGACATCTGTTAACTAAACAAGGATGTATAAATCATTGGAAAGCTGAACAATACCTAGAGAAATAAGAAGCAAACTAGTTATTCACTGAATACAGTTCTGTTAGCGTGCAGTGTGAAATGCTGCAAGGGGGGAGCTGTTTTTTCTGGGTATCAGTGGAAAGAGGCTGGTAGGTGGTGATGTCTGGCACACTTTCACCTAGAAGTTGGGTATGTGTGTTGGAGAAACCATAGCATACTTAAGTACCTCCTGCTTCCTTCATGTCCTCTTTTGGGTGGCGATCTTGACCCACTCTTCCCCTTCCAGTGCAGTGTGAACACTGCTGGTCACTTTGGAACTGGATAGAAATTTCCTCCCTTTTACCTCCTTTTCCCCCCTGCCCCACACTGTAACTAGAGGACTGACAATTGCTTGAGGGTAGCTGGTAGTGGGGATGAGGAAAGGAGGAAAGTAGCAGTTACAGTGAACACCTTGGCACCCATTTGGTGAAAGGGAAGACTCTGAAAGTGCCTCTTTAGGTCCAGGGAGCTTGGGGTGGGGAAGGAGACTTTCCTTAGGGCTGGCCTGGAGCTTTGTCCTCACTTTAACTCCTGGGACTTGGGGTGATTCCTTGGGTCTACCTTCCAGTAGATGGCCAGACAGGGAGCCACCCAGCTATTGGGTTGCCTTTGGGGTTCAGGTGTTTCACCTGGGGGAAGGCTGAGGAGGAAGTCAAGGATAGATGACTGCCTCAGTTGATCCCATACTAGTTGCTCCCCCATCTTGCTCCTTTCCAGGTTCAACATGGTTTAAATAGGTTTTAGGCTAAATAAAGTTATTCAACCCAATCTTTTGTCTCTGGCCTCATTATTCCATGGTTGATAAGCAATAAACTGAACATTGTACAGTAGGATCATTGTGGAAAGATGTCTGATAAGTCTGTTCACTAGATCCTCTTTCATATAAGGCAAGAATGGAAAGACCAGGTGATTGAGTCTCAGGACGTGTTGAGGAGTACATCCTCTGAGATGGAGGTGCTCTAATAGTCAAGAAGAGTTCTTATTTGTTTTCCTAGTTTTAGCCAATGGAAAGAACCAGTATTCTTAGCCCCGAAGGCTCTTGAAGCAGCATATTGAACAGAATAATATGCATTGGTTCAATGGGCTCTGGGAAGACTTGTTCAAAGCTTTTGTGACTTTATGCTGTTTTTTCTTGCAGTGTATCCATTCATAGTCAGATTCTAAATTGTTGTTGTTGTTTGCAAGTGCAGTAAAGTCAACTTTGACTAATGGTGACTCTATGGATGAGAGACCTCAAAGTCACTCTATCGTCAACTATCCTGCTCAGGTCTTGCAGATGCAGGGACATGTCTTCCCTGATTGAGCCTCTCTGTCTGTAATGCAATCTTCTAGTGAGTCATGTCTTCTCATGATATGGCCAAAGTACAACAGCCTTAGTTTAGTCATCTTGGTTTCTAGGGAGAGTTCAGGCTTGATTTTCAATCAGACCCATTTATTTGTCTTTTTAGCAGTCCAGGGTATCCACAGATACCATAGATATCCAGCACCACATTTCAAATGAGTTGGTTTTCTTCCTATTAGCTTCTTCACTGCCTATCAGCTTTCTTCACAGCTTCAGATTCTATACAACTACTAAAAACTGCAACAATTTGCTTAGGTTAAAATGTGATCAAAATGTAAAATATCAAAAACATGTATGGTATTAAACTCTCAAAAGTGAAAAGGAAGAAGTGAGAATCATTGGCAACTGCTTTTGCTACCTTCCTAATGCTGGATGATGGCAATCCACCAATGTCAGAGACAGTGTACCTGCCTTTGGCCAGAACCTTCTAACTCCTATTTGTTCAGTCAGTTTATGATAATACCGCATGGAACTGTGTCAAAAAGAATTTGGCTACTCACATTTAGAAGGAAAGTGGTAAATGGGCAGGCTGATGTCTAAGCAAGGGATCATTTCATGTTATAGGTGGAATGTATATCTGAAGCCAAAACCAGGGAATTATGCTATACACCCAATATTTCTAACAGAGAAGTACACAAAGTGTGCCAGAAAGCATACTAAATAAGGAGTGCCACCAGGTCAAGCAATACTCCAGGGTTCAAGCTCACAAACATTATAAAAGTGAGTAGACTTCATATTTTTTCACAATATTTCTGTGCATGAGAGAAATGGTATTTTCCATGTACATGCATGCACTAATTTATCAAGCATGTTTTCATAAGTACACCAAGGAATTAAGAAAATAGGATATGTGTCCTGTGAGTAGCAGAGCTTCTTCTCTTATACATTTTATGTTGTGTTCACAGAAATTAGGTACACCCAAAGGCTATTCCCAAAGCCTCTTTTTATATAAAGATATCCCTCACCCTCTGTGAAAAAGAGAGCTTTGTTTTGATGAACTCTCTCTTTATACTGGAATGTGAGCATTAATTAAACATAGACAGCAAGAGGTCCTTTCAGGTGGTGTTTGGGTGAATACCTTCTAGAAAGATAATTAACCAACCTCACATAAAAAGGGCACTCTTTTCTCACATACTGAGCTGGACTGGTAGAGGAGGTCTGTAATGTCCTGGAAAGGAGGTATGTAAACAAAAAAGGTGGCAGGATTGGGTTTGCGGTGAACTAGGTTTGTCAGCAACATAAACAGCATGAAGAAGGCTTCTAAACAGAATCTCCAGCTGATCAGTGGAGCCGACCCACCACAGCCTTCAGTCTTGCAGAGAAAATAATTAACATTTCAGGAAGACGCTAGTGTGTCTGTAACAGCAGGGAACCTGAGATGTTATTGTCACTGTATAATTGTTTGACACTGTTGTTGCTACCAGGTGTAATTCTCTCTGTGAACAGAGGTTATAGTTACATTCTTTCTTTACAGCTTATATATTGGAAACAGTTTGTTCTGTCTTTAATGCTGCCTCTAAGGTTATTTTCAACAGTGATAATTAAATTCGTTTGCACATTTCCCATGTCTGTAATTTCAGTGTAAGATTGATATTGGCAAGAATCAACATTTAATTTTTTTTTAAATGCTTGTGGAATAAAATATGATTAAAATATGTTTTACCTGAGTTTCACTCTAGTAACTGGCTAACTGCTCAAGAATTTCATCCTTATGTAGCACACTTACACATGAGCTAAAGCATTTGATTAGTCCATCTGAAATGGAATAAACCACATCTTAGGCAAAAGAGTAACAGAGATGCTTAAAATGGGTTACAGAAACACATATTTATGGCTAAATATGTGGCCTGCTGTTAGAGACATTATGTCTCCATAGCACAGATCCAAATTGGCATCCTTGAACATTGGACTGCTTAAGTGACTTCCTAAATAATGGATTAAATATCTGATGCTAGGTACTTACACTGAGAAATTCTATTTGTTTAGAACATTGCTGTACTTCCCTCCTTTCTGTGAAGGATTTTAGTGTTTAGAAAAATTAAAACAAATAATATAATACGTTTATGCAACCAGTTGAGAGCTTAAGATACTTAAGATGCTGACAAATTATAAAAAGCTTCCGTGAATTTTATTCTGTGAGAATAAAACTGGGGCTGAGGGTATCACTCAGTGCCTAAAGGATACTAAGATTGGTGTCAGCTGTTTTTTTCCTTAGGGAAGGCATTCCTTGTTGGCCTTTAGCTACCTTTAATAAATTCCCAAACTGGCTTGTAGAAACACTGGGTTCATTTGAACAGCAGGAGAGGCCAGGGATCTGCAGTAACCCTGGCTTGTCATTAACCAGCAATATGCTGATTTATGCTGCTCCGTCTCAGCGACTGGAACTAAACAACCCATGAAGCTTCACATCATGGTTTGTTTATCATGTCTGGCAGACAATGTCCTCTTTCTAGTTTGATCCCTTCTGACAAACCAAAGAAAAAGGTCAAGAGGAAACCCCCGGATTTCTGTTCAGAAAAAGGCAGCTCCCCGCTGCCAAACATGATACATCATCCTTGGTTTGTTAAGCTGCTCCCATTGCAAACAAGGAGCAACTGAGCACGATGCAGCTTGTTCATGGCAAGCAAGGAGTCCTGCTTTGTCATGTCATACAAATTCACCTGCTGGCTTGCAGTGCTTTAATTAAAGCTGTGCCCTTGATCCCCTGCAACATCCATAGTTTGATATTTTGTTTGTCAAGAGAAGCAAAACTAGCCCATTTCATAAGGCTCAGGAAACAGGATTTTGTATCTCTGTGCTTAGCTAGATGGGGAGCTGCACATGCAAAAAATTACAGCATAGTTGATTTCCATGTGCAAATTATCAACAACTAAATTGCTCCAGAACTCACACTGGCTAGCAGCCATGCTTTAACAAAAGCAAGTGATACCCTTTATCTGTTATCACTTGAGTAAATGAGTAAAATGTGAACAGACCCAGGTGCTTAAGAGGGATAATTCTGATGAAATTTTGTAGTTTAAGCATTTCACAGACCTTTCAGTCAATAGTATAATTATACACTGAAAACTCCCTCAAAGAGGGGTGGTAGGAAACAGTGAAAGGAGCAAGCAGGCACCTTGTGTGATGGATTAAGTTGGAAAAAATAGCTTAGGTTGAGGTTTAGAGATCCAATCAGAGTTAGACCACAAACTGAATCTGAAACTGGGCTGATTGTGAGGCAATGACTGCAACTAAGCCACCCAGTAGGCTAATGATAGACATGATGATCACATAGTGAGCAGCTCTGGAGGGAAACAGTTGCATCCACTTATCTAGGAGTGAACAAAGTCCTTCTCCCCAAGACTGTTTTTGCAGCCCTCCATCCCTGCAGACTCCCTGGATTGCTCTTTTCATTGTCTAAAAATGGGGAATTGCCTTTCCTGGAAAGTTTTAGGAGCTGCAATTCATATTTTGAATAGGTTCCAGGACCTCCCTTCCCCACTGTTTGATATTAATAATTCACTTGTGTGCTTTTAAGCTGACTCTCACTTATGGTAACCCTATCCTAGGGCTTTCTTGACAACATTTAGTTAGATGGGGTTTGCAATTGTCATCTTCTTATGCTGAGAGATTGTGACCCATTCAGATTACCCAGTGGGTTTCCATTACTAAGAAACCTGGTTTCCCAGAGTCCTAGTCCAACACTCAAACCACTACACAATGCTGACAGAGAAAATACCTGTTTTCAAAACAGACATAGACTGTTCATGTTCAAAAGTTTTTTTCTTGCATTTTTGACTGTCCTTGTGGTCTCCAAGGAGCTGTGGGGGAAGAAAATTTACAGTAGTACAGCCCACTGTACTTTCTCACATCTCCCCATAAAGCTGAATGCTGGTGTGATCTGAATATGTGCAGTCTAATAGATGTCCTAGCCCAGCCACAGAAGGCTGCTTTTTGCTATAGAGAAGTAAATTGTGATATCTTGCTGCCCGTACCTGAACATTTTATACAAGAGGATTTTTTTTAAAAAAAAATTCATCAGCATGATTTTAAAAATATTATTTTGCATGACAATATACCAAGTGGACTTGATGGTGAAAGAATCATTCCGATGGTAGTGTCACAGCAACTGAGAGCGTGGTTTCAAATGCATTCCATTTATGAGCTGCCAAATCTTCAAAAGCTGTGAGGACTCATTTATGCCATGCCTTTGAAGACTAACTGATTGAAATGGAGCTCTTGCTGACAAAGCAATGAGCTGGAACCTCTCTTTGTCTCAGGTAAAGTTGCCAGGGTGAAATATAGAACAGGGCTCACAGGATGCTTAACATATCCTGGAGAAGGAAGACATAATCGAGTGCATCCACACTGATGAAAAAGCCCAGAAGGTACTAGGTAATATTCTTGTTCCTTCTGGGTTTTTTTTTTTGATCCATGTGACATTTGGCTTATCTCAGAATATTTTCAATCAGTTCCAGGTCTAATCAGTGATGAAAAAGAACCACTCTTGGGGTTGGTTTATTTTAACTCTCTATTTTCCAGAATAAAATAGTTATTATACTGACTGTTTCTGCTGATTTGCTTTCAGCTCCCAAGGAAACTCCTCCCATGATGTGGTTTTTAGTGATGTTTATGGGGAGGGGGCTGTCTTTTCCCACCAAGAGTTTGAATGTGATGTGGGACCAAGGGGAGGGAGAAGAGAAAGGACTGAAGAGAGGGAGTATGGAGATCAAAAAAATCACACCCACAGACAAACTAAGCACAACCCTCTAAGAAGAGGCGGTGGGGGTGTGTGTGAAGAAAAGAAACACATGTAGATTGGAAGTCTTGGGTAAAAATGCTACTTTGAATCAGAAAACTTGAGATATCTCAAAATATGTCTGCAGGTGGAATGAGGGATATGCGGGTACAATTTGAAACAATTGGAACAAAAGTCCTGGAGAGTCCTAAATGGTCCTGGTACTCTCAACCAGTGCAAATAGGCCTGTAGGGTAATGTTTGGCCATGCATAACTATGCAACGTCTTGTCTGTCAGTCCTTCACAGTACTAGAGCTGGATGCTTTTCTGTCCATCTGCACTTCCCATGCACCAGTACATGGCTGTATTGAGAGGGGGATGCTGCAGCAAAAAGGTGGCTTGTGAGGGAGAAGAAATCTTGTAAATCTGGCAGAACTACGCTACACCTTCCAACTACAAGATCTGCTAACTATTAAAGGTGTAGGAGCCCTGTCCCACACTGAACCTGGAAACCACAGCCTCAAGCAGTGATCTTGTCCATGGAAAACAATGGTGGTCTTCCTTAACAAGTTGTTATAGGAAAGCAAAGATAATGGATATGATGCCCTTTAAAGACTAAGGAGATGGAGGGTGATGGGGAAAAAGCATAGAAAAACCTGTGGTTTGTGTTACACCCATGCTGAAAATCTTTGGAGTTTTCTATAGGACTTTGAAGTAAATCTGTAATAAGGATAACAATGCTATAGACAAAAAAAGTGCAAAAGGGAAAAAAGATGAGTTTTTTTTTCAGTTAGGATGACTATATTTGATGGAAAGATCTGTTTTTGATTAACATGCCAAAAAGTACTTAGGCTGAAAGAAAATTTACTAGATGCCTTTAAAGGCAAACCATTTAGAAAGATGTCATAGAACTGATCCTGGGAATGATTTAGAAGTCAGTGTTTCCATTCCATTCAAAAATTGTGTTTGCATGTGTATGTGCACAGAATACTTCTGTCTTGCTACTCTGTTCTTCACTTCTTAGCATTACTAAGAATATGGATACTGAGGCTCTGAAATTTGAATCATTTCATATTATAAGCCTGAGGTATTATTATAAACCTAAGACTGGGTTGGACTAGACCGGTAGTAGGTGTCTTGTGGCCCTCTAGATGTTGCTGGACTGCAGTTCTCATCATTCCTCACCATTGACTATGCTGGCTAGGACAGGTTAATCTTGCAATCCAGCATCATGTGGTGGACCAGAAGTTGCCTACTCCTGGTTGAGGCCTCTTTGTAATAGAAATGGTACAAAATGTTACAAAGCAATATATAATTATAGCATGTTTGAGAAACAGACATACATAGAAGGTGGATTTTAATTGTTCACCTGACTGAAGCATGAGAGGCAGTTGAGGGACGAGGTCATGTTTTGGCCCAGGGAAAGCATTGTAAAGTCATGTTCTGGGACTCAGCTGTGGAATCAGACTCTCTTTTGTTCTTGATGAAGCATTTCTCAATCTGCTCTAGAGGCATCTTTTTCCAAACTTGGGCTTCCAGACATAGTTGTGGGCTTGTAATCTCCTTTGGTACCTCATCACCCAGAGCAGCTGAACTAGTTTATATTCTCAACAGCAATGAGAAATTCACCCGAGACAATAAATCACTGACATCATGAACTCCTGGCTAGTGTGAAGTAATTCAAAAATATATTTCTCAGCAGATTGCTGCAATCTGTGGCATTCTCATCAGGTGATTAATACTCAGATGGAACACACAATTCAAAGGAAGAAAGTGTGGTATGGCAGAACAACATTTTAAGATTTTGTAAAATCTTCATATTTAGATGGTAGAAGAAGATGTCGTGAGGATTTCTGAATGGTGTTCTGCATTTTTTCATTCAATAAACCAAATTATTTTTTACACATGTTTAATAATAAAAATAGCTGTGATGGCTAGTCCTGTCCAAGCCTGCCTTGAAACACTACTGCAGTCTGTACACATTCACACATCCTATGACAAAACCTGTTTCAATAGTATACCTTGAAGTCTCTGGAGAAAATGTATAGGTGCATTAGATACTTTTTTCTGATCTTCAAGTCATGGTTCTATTGCCAAAGGCACAGTGGGATTTTATTCACTTCACTCACACTGTTGTTCTCTTATGGAACCCAAGGATCCTAGTTAGGTTGCAATCCTATTCTTTACAATCCTACACAGTTATATGGGAGTAAGTCTCATTTGGGTCTTATTTCTGGGAGTATCAATGGCATTTACTTCTGGAAGACATTTATGGGAAGGGAGTCAGAGATTCCCATTTTGGCACTGATCAAACCCAGACTTCTTTAACTTCAGTGTGCCTGCTGTGTGTCCTTCCAGACTACCATGGAGAACAAACCAATGAAATGTAAAAATGCTAGAGAAATGGGGAAGGGAAGCTCCTTCACTGCATCATTCCTGGCTATCTTTGTAAGAATTTCGGGTTTTTATGAACTTTCCAGGAGAATCGTCCCCACAATCTGAGCTCAGAGGACCCTAATCCTATGCTTTCTGTAACACCATTTAGGTTTATGGCACAAGGAGTGGGGCATTCTTGGTAGCTGCCTCTTGTTTGTGGAACTCAGTTGATGTCCTGTAGGTCCTATCATCAGGTCTCATTAAGTTTCTAATTTGAAGATTCTGCTGTACAGTGCCTAGGAAGGTATTTCTGTAAAATGCAGCTGTGACAGATCTCCTTGCCAGGATGTACCTACAGCTCCAACTCTGGGTTCCTGTCACTCACCTTGCCCTTTCCCCCTCTTAATCCCATCCTGGATTGGGTATGAGAGTTCAAGGTGATCACCTATTTTATCAGGCTTGATAGAGACAGCCAGAGATAGTTTAAACAAAGGGTACTTCCACACTACACTGTTATAGTGCTATTATTCCACTTTCAATATCCTGTGGAATTCTGGGGTGTGTAGTTTACTGAGACCAAAGAGCTCTCTGACTGAGAATTCTAATGCCCCCCCCAACTGCAAACCCCAGGATTCCATAGGATCTTGAAAGTGGAATAATAGCACTATAACAGTGTAGGGCAGAAGGGCCCAAAGGCTAAAAAGCAGAAGTTTATTAAGACACAGAAAATAACGTTAACCCTTAAACTTCTCAATCATTCAAAGCTCTTCAAAAACAGAGTCAGTTTTTCCCTCTGTCTGACTCTCCTGTCCCTGTTCCATCTGTTTCTAACTCTCTGGAATCTCTGAAAGCAGCTTTTATCTCTTTATGCCATCTTTTACTATTTATTTTCTGCCAGAGACAAGCCTCAGTTTTGTATCATTTCTCCCCCATAGCATTCCCTGAGCTGTGATTGGCTGCCTTCAGTCTGGCTGGCCCAGCTCCTCCTTCACAGCAGCCTATATAAGCCTTTTAAATAAAGGCCTATCTCCTGATCAACAAAATCCATCAAAACAAAACATAAGAGAACTTGCCCTCTTAAGCCAATTTTGCCATCAGAAAAAGAATCCTGTAGTCTTTTCCTTGACCAGCTCCAACTAAACTGAAATAGGCAGCCTAGAAAACAACCTCTACTGGGGCAGAGAATGCCTTAATATTTTATGAACTTTAAAACATGGTAGAGAAAAGCATAATGAAATCCCATTGTACCATTAAAGTTAGTATAGTTACCCATTTGCCTCAGTTGCATGTGACAAAGTAGACTCTCATTGATGACAACCCCTGCCATGATTTCTTGCTATTTAAGGTGACACAAGACTCTTTGTCAGTTTTGTTACAGAAACGTAATGTGCAATGCTTAAAGATGCTGAGTTGGACTCTTTTTAAGGTGGGCTAGTCTTAAACTTGCAGAGTCTGCAGTAAAATATATTTATTGAGGAGCTGTGATCTGCTGAAATAAGATATGCTCCTCAGAATAAAGGAGGCATGTGAAAGTCTTGGGATCCAAGGGAGTGGAATATCATATACAATCATTTTAGAACAAATATCATCCTAAAAATCATGAAGGTATTAATACATACACAAAAGAACTTTATGATAGAGTTAGATGCATTTGTAGTTAGTTCCTCCTTAGTCATAGTGACATAAATAAACAAATCATTATTGTTTGGGAGATCCAGCTAAAACCACTGCTTGCAAAAGAGATAGTACCATGAGTTACTGTTTATCCATGTGAAAACTCTTGTCAGGCATGCAGCAACCTGCAGTGTCAGCAAAGATGGAAGAGCTTATTTTGATTTCTGTTAATATGCTTGCTCAGATCTCAAATCTATGGTCTAAACCCAGTTGTTAGGTTATGAAGATAGACCTATTGACTCAAGTTGAACTGGGCAAGTTGACACTTCTGTAAACTCTATCGATTTAATACATTTACTGTAGCTGAGACTAACAAGTGGATTTTGGACTCTTGACTCACAATTCAAACATTAATTAAACGGTTCTATTCACCAAGCTGGTGACCTTGTTGGAGGAGAAGGTTTGCCAGCTGGAGGCACGAGTTTCTAATCTTCATCTTATTAGGGAAGGGGAGGAGTTTTTGGATAGGGCAGAGAAGAAGTACCAGAAGACCGAATGCGCTGAGGAGCTGCCAGATCAGGAAGTCAACACACTGTGCCAGGAAACGGAGGCTTGGAGGAATGTCACACGTAGGAGCAGAAGGTCCAGGAAGGTAACAGAGACTCTCAACCTACACAATCGCTTCAAAGTTCCTGGCCTTATGAACGATGAGGAGCACCAGGAGGAGGAACAGAATGTCCACGAGAAGGAATCCAACTTTGGCAACAGGAACTAGATCAACGCTCCCAGTCTCAACAGAATGCCCAGGCAGTCCTAGAAGAACATGCTCATCAAGGAGCCCTGGAGAAGCCTCAGAGGAGGCGAATTCTGGTTGTTGGTGACTCCTTGCTCAGAGGAACCGAAATGGCAATTTGCAAACCGGACAAGCTCAATCGAGAGGTCTGCCGTCTTCCTGGGGCCAAGATCAACCACATAATGGAGAGGCTAACCAGGCTGGTCAAGCCCACTGACCATAAGCCCCTCATTTTGGTTCATGTCGGGACCAATGACACTGCAAGGAGCAGCTTTTACCACATTGCAAAGGACTACGAGCTTATGGGAACGAAGCTTAGGGACCTTGGTGCGCAGGTGGTTATTTTGTCTCTCCTCCCTGTTCAAGGATATGGCGCACGTAGGGAAAGGGCAATAGCAGAGGTCAACAACTGGCTCCGCACATGGTGCCGCTGGCAACGGTTTGGGTTTTTGGAACACGGCCTGAATTTCCATGAATGTGGGCTTCTGGTAAGGGATGGGCTGCACCTCACGAAACTTGGCAGGAATGTTTTTGTAAACAATCTCGCAAGGAGGATTCAGAGGTCTTTAAACTAAGTTCTGCTGGGGAGGGAGACAATATTATTCAAGGCCAGGACTCGGTGAGCGCAGGGGGAAAAGGCCCAAATGATATTGGACAAGTAGTGCAAGCGGCCAGTGGTGGGAGAAGTAGAAACTATAGTACAGGACTTGCAGGAAGGGCCCGGGGACTTAAGTGTCTCTACACTAATGCACCGAGAATGGGAAACAAGCAAGATGAACTTGAACTCCTAGTACAACAAAATAAATACGATTTGATAGGCATCACTGAGACCTGGTGGGATGAGTCTCATGATTGGAATGTAGGAATAGAGGGGTATAGCCTATTTTGTAAAAATAGACCAAACAAGAAAGGAGGAGGAGTAGCCTTGTTTGTCAAGGATGTTTTCACCTGTGAAGAGATCCGTGACTTAAACCCAGAAAGCCAGGTCGAGAGCATCTGGGTAAGAATTAAGGGAGCGAGAAACAATAGGGATATTCTGGTGGGGGTTTACTACAGACCTCCAACCCAGACTGAGGACTTTGATGATGCCTTCCTCAACCAAATGACCGTGCATTCAAAAAGGAGAGATACAGTAATAATAGGAGATTTCAATTACCCGGATATATGCTGGCAGTCAAACTCTGCCAAGACAGCAAGGTCCAGCAAGTTTCTTGCTTGTCTTGCAGACAATTTCATGGTCCAGAAGGTGGAAGAGGCCACAAGGGGATCAAATATTCTAGATCTGATCCTGACCAATAGGGATGACCTTGTTAATGAGGTAGAAGTGGTTGGATCTTTAGGGGGGAGTGACCATACCCTATTGGAATTTGGCATTCAGTGGGAAGGAGAAGATAAGTGTAGCCAGACACTCGTCTTAGATTTTAAAAAAGCGGACTTCTGTAAACTTAGGGAGCTGCTGGCTGGAATTCAGTGGTCAAGAATAGTGAAAGGGAAAGGAGTTCAGGAGGCATGGGAGTTCCTTAAAAGGGAGATACTGAAGGCACAGTCTAAAACTGTGCCAATAAGGAGGAAAAATGGAAGGCATCTGAAGAAACCAGAATGGTTGACTAAAGAACTCTCAGTTGAGCTAAGTGTTAAGAGAAACGTGTACAGGAAATGGAAGAAGGGGGAAACCACCAAAGAAGAATTTAAGCAAGTAGCTAGGAGATGTAGGGAGGAGGTCAGAAAGGCTAAAGCACAGAACGAACTTAGGCTGGCCAGAGACATCAAAAACAATAAAAAGGGCTTTTTTAAATACGTCAGTAGCAAAAAGAAAAAGAAGGAGACGATAGGGTCACTGCGCAGAGAAGATGGCGAATTACTAACAGGGGGAAGAGAAAAGGCAGAACTACTTAACACCTTCTTTGCCTCAGTTTTTTCCCAGAAGGATACAAGCACTCAACCTGGCCGTTGGGGAGCAGGTGAGGAAGCAGGGGAAATGAGGCACATCATAGATAGAGAGGTGGTACAGGAATACCTGGCCACACTGGATGAATTCAAGTCTCCAGGACCAGATGAATTGCATCCTAGGATATTAAAAGAACTGGCAGAGGTCATTTCGGAACCGCTTGCTATAATCTTTGAGAAATCTTGGAGGACAGGAGAGGTTCCAGCAGACTGGAAGAGGGCAAATGTTGTCCCCATCTTCAAGAAGGGAAAAAAAGAGGACCCAAATAATTATCGCCCAGTCAGCCTGACATCGGTACCCGGAAAGATTCTGGAGCAGATCATTAAGCAGTCAGTTTCTAATCACTTAGAAAGCAATGCGGTAATCACGAGAAGTCAACATGGATTTCTTAAAAATAAGTCATGCCAGACTAATCTTATCTCTTTTTATGATAGAGTTACTAGCTTGATAGATGAAGGGAATGCTGTGGATGTAGCATTTCTCGATTTCAGTAAGGCCTTTGACAAAGTTCCACATGACATTCTTGCAAAGAAGCTAGTAAAACGCGGACTGACCAGGGCTACTGTTAGTTGGATTTGTAATTGGTTGACCGACCGAACCCAAAGGGTGATCACCAATGGCTGCTTTTCATCCTGGAGAGAAGTGACTAGCGGGGTGCCACAGGGTTCTGTCCTGGGCCCAATGCTGTTCAATATCTTCATCAACGACTTGGATGAAGGAATAGAGGGCATGCTGATCAAATTTGCAGATGACACCAAATTGGGAGGGGTTGCTAATACGCCAGAGGACAGGATCAAAATTCAAAATGACCTGGATAGATTGGAGAGCTGGGCCAAAGCTAACAAAATGAAATTCAACAGAGAGAAGTGTAAGGTCCTACACTTAGGTAGAAAAAATGGAATACAGAAATATAGGATGGAGGACACGTGGCTGGATAGCAGTACGTGTGAAAGGGATCTAGGAGTTTTAATAGACCACAAGCTGAACATGAGTCAGCAGTGTGAGGCGGCAGCCAAGAAAGCCAATGCAATTCTCGGCTGCATCAATAGGAGTATGGTGTCTAGATCGAGGGAGGTACTGGTACCACTCTACTCTGCTTTGCTTAGACCTCATCTTGAATACTGTGTCCAGTTCTGGGCACCCCAATTCAAGAAGGACACGGTCAGCCTGGAGCAGGTCCAGAGGAGGGCAACCAAAATGATGAGAGGCCTGGAAGACATGTCTTATGAAGATAGACTTAGAGAGCTGGGTATGTTTAGTCTGCAGAAGAGAAGGTTAAGAGGGGACATGATAGCCATGTTTAAATATTTGAAGGGATGCCATGTAGAGGAAGGAGAGGGCTTGTTTTCTACCGCTCCAGAGACCAGGACAAGGAGCAATGGATTCAAGCTGCAGGAAAGGAGATTCCACCTGAACCTCAGGAAGAACTTCCTGACAGTCAGGGCTGTCCGGCAGTGGAATAGGCTGCCTCGGAGTGTGGTGGAGTCTCCTTCTTTGGAGGTTTTTAAGCAGAGTCTGGATGGCCATCTGTTGGGAGTGCTTTGAGGGTGTTCCTGCATGGCAGGGGGTTGGACTGGATGGCCCGTGTGGTCTCTTCCAACTCTACATTTCTATGATTCTATGATTCTAACTGGGACAAACCAATAAGATGTAGGCCTTTGTGCACTTTTTCTACAGTGCATTATCTGAACACTATTCTGTGGGGTGATGAGTGCATAAGTGAAGTAACAGACATGGTTAAAAACATAGGAGTCTAAACTTATGCATATGTGTATGTTTAAGTATCTCTGCATTCAGTGGGAGGGCCTAACTACTCTAAAGGCACCAGATCCTGTCTGATTTTGGAAACTAAGCAGGGTCAGCCCTGATTAGTACTTTGATGGGAGACTGACAATGAATACCAGGTGCTGTTGGCTATATTTCAGAGGAAGGAATGGGCAAAACCATTTCTGACTATTCCTTGCCTAAGAAAACCCTATGAAATTTATGAAGTCACCGTAATTCAACATAGTTCAACTGGCATGCATGCACACATGCACACACACGTATTTAGTGGAACTTACTATGAGAAAACATGCTTGAGATTGGATTGTTACTCCTCCCTTGCCATTGCTATCGTAAGATAAGCAGTACTTCTTCCATCAAGACCTGACTTAGGGTGGCCTGAAACATTTTTGTCTTCATTGTGTAAAACAACACTATGTTTTATCCCTTTGGACAAAGAAGTGCCTTGGCTCGTTCACTTCTATCTTTTCCACTGTATCTGGCTGTGTTCACAGCTTGTGAACAAACTGGAGGTGTCTGCAAAAATGCTTTGGCTCCCTCGACTAGTCATCTTGCAGTTGGAGTGATTTGATGATACTGGGATGTAGCAAACATGAATCATTAAACACATACACACACCTCAAATCTTGGGACAAATTCTGTGGGATTCCCACGTTGGTTATGTGGGAAAATGTTGAACATATTGGATACATTATTTTTTGGGCTGGGACTCTCAAACTGCCTTTTGCTATGCTATTGGTTCCTATTAGATATTGCTGCAAGGGTGGGGAGCCTTGAGGGTCACATTGCCAATTTTAAATTGGCAAGTAACCCAAGCCAAAAACCATACAGAAACATTCTTCTCCCAGAAACATTCATACAAACAAGTACATCCTCTCCTCACTCTTTGGAAGCAGATAGGAATTAACTAGCAACCTGGGTGGAATTGAAAGGGGTAGAAAGGAGAAAGAATGTCCCCAGGCAAGTAAATCAAAGCAATTACTTGATTTGTGAAAAAAGGAAATTTTGCTACGGTGCTTCCAAAAAGAAGGGTGACTCCAGATTTAGGTGGATCTTTAGGTAAGATGTCTCGAGGATTGCCCTACCACTGTTGGTGATGCATTCCATATTCATAACATCTGTCAGTGAATCCAATCAAGGATGGCCGTGCAGATGCTGGCTTGACTTCCTGTTTCAAGCTCCTTCACAGCTCTTTTCAGAACAAGTACAGTGGCCCCTCCATTTTTTTGTGAGGGTTTTGGGTGCAGAACCCTTGCAAACATGGAAAAAACATGAATATCCCCGCCGCAATTCCCCCTCATTCCTTTCGGGGGCTCCCCCTCTCATTTCCTTGCCTTCTGAGCATCAAGGCCAGAGGCAAGGGAGGCAAGGGAATGGGGGGGGGGGACTTCTGGAGGGGAGAAAGAAAGCTAGCATGAGCCTTCCCCCCTTTTTTTGCTTATTGCCTTGGTGCAGGTCCTCAGTGTGACCAGAGGCAAGGGAATGGGAGGGAGAGCTTGGGAGAAGGAGAAGGAAGGCATGCATGCCTTCCCGCATTTCTCCACAGATATTGTGCTTTCTGTTTTCTACTAATCATTATCAACAAGCATTATGAGTGAGAAATCAACAATTTACTTAGTTACTTACTGTTCATTCATTGCTACCTCTCTGTCATATGGTCTCCATCTAATGAGTGTTGCATTTCTGCATTTTTCATTGGTAAAAAGCAACACAGAACCTTGCATATCAAACTTTAACCTTAGTCTTATTGTTAGTCGCTAACTAAAAGATACCAACTGAATGAATGTAATTTACCTTTATGTTGATTCCTATTAAAAATAGAGTCAGTCAGTCTTTAATTGGGATTAATCAATAGGATTGAGGACAATAAAACAAAAAACAAAACATATTTTTACAGCCAGTGCACAAGAAAATGACAGATCCTTGATACTATGTATGCCTCTGTGTTTTCTGCATGAGCTTAGGCTTCGCTGCCCCCTTGCCCAAACTACATAGTTATAGATTTGTTTAGATCTGCACTATACATTTACCTTGGATTGGTGCTATGTGTATGGTATGGTATGGTGTATGCATACGGTGCTCTCTCATCTATCCTGCTAGGACAAAGTAGATCCATTGGAGAATGGTCCTGTTTGCTGGTCTGGTAGTTTTACCAGCTAGTGTCGAATACTGCTGAAAAATTAAATAATTCCAGTATTAACAGAACAAATTATCCCCAATCAATTACACAGATTTGGATGAGGGGCATGTCAGTGGATCAGAAATCACATGAACGTGAGTTCAGGACCTAATCTGATTCATGTGAAGTTAGCATAGCTAGCAACCCTTTACCAGATAGCTATAAATATTAGTAGCAAGAACTTATCTGTTTAGAGACTAGACAACTACAGATCTAACCTGTAAAGTAACCTGATTCAGTCACTAAAAAAGTAGCTTTCTAAAGCTGGTCTCTCAGCGAAAATGAATAGAAGTGTTGTTGTTGTTTATTTACATAGCGTCATTGATGTACATGGTTCTTTACAAGTACAACTAGAACGGGGGAACAACATTTTCAGAAGCACATTTGCCACATTGTGACATGTTCTGGAACTGATCCATGAGAATGAATTTATGAATCCAGGATCTCCTCAACCTCCATTTTGCCACAAAAACATAGGCACTGGCATTGTGCATATATAAATATATAATTCAATAAAACTATTTTAGAAGACAAAGATTAATATTGTTAATATGGACCACATTTTTTTGAAACAGGTCAATGGAACCCAGCCCTTACCTTTCCCATGTGAAGGGGTCACCTGACATCATTTCCTCCTTGATATTGTGAAATGAAGTTCATGACATTGTTCTCAATGTATTTTTCTCATGGAGCCCTGCCCTTTATATTAGAGGTGAATAAACAGATCATAAGGTATAGCATTATTATGCAATATCTCAGCGATGTGCACATACATTATCACTTATGAAAAAGTCACCTTATGTCTAGTGCATCATTAAGTTCTTTTTCCCCTGGGAATGTGATGGTGTCACTACATTTCCCCTTAAGGGTGGTGTCAATTTTTCAGTGTGTGACCTTTCTTTCAGCATTTAACAAGCCTCACTGAAGACAACTTTCTTCATTGTAAAACCAGGCTTTAGTTTTGCAACACACACACACACACACATCAAGAATAATCCTTTTTTTACTTGCAAACTACAAAACAAAATCTACCCTTTTTAAAAATTCCAAGAAAGAATATCTCCCTGAAGTCATCCCCATCCCCATCGCCATCCCCATCCCAAACTAATTTTACGCTAAGCCCAGAATACAGTAATGTCATTCTCTGAGTACAAGTAGTACTAAGCTAATAAAGAGTCTTAGAGCGTGCATGTGGGGAAAATACAGGGGCATGTTTCTACTTGAACCACGAAAAGATGTAGGCCCTTTCCACATGTGTGTGTGTGGGGAAACGGGCAAAAACGCCCCAAAACGGAGCTTACCTGAAGCCGGGTAAGTCCATCGCCACGTGGAGCAGCGCGAGCTCGCTGCTCCGCAGTCCTCCGGCGTCCCAAATGGCAGCTTCCGGTTGGTGGAGGCTCTCCACCAACCAGAGAAGCTCGCCAGCTGGAAGCCCGCCCCCGGCAGATCTGCAGGCATGCACTTGCGCGCGCCTGCAAATCCGCGTCGGACCCGGGCAACGGAGCGGCATGGGGCCGCACGCTCCGTGCTTTTTAAAAACCTTGAAAAAGAGGTTTTTAAAAAACACGCAGCACGGCTAGTTCCGGCTGCTCCTGAGTGGATTCTGGTGTGGAACTACAAAAAGTAGTCCACGCCAGTCCACTCTATGGTGTAGAAGACCTCCGTGAGAGGTCGCTCTGCACCATTTCAGAAGCCCGGTATGGAGATGGCCGTAGTACAATCAGGAGTGGACAGA
The DNA here is from genome assembly GCA_030412105.1 of Cyclura pinguis. Lineage (NCBI taxonomy): Eukaryota > Metazoa > Chordata > Lepidosauria > Squamata > Iguanidae > Cyclura > Cyclura pinguis. The sequence goes on from CM059602.1 coordinate 210,422,559, forward strand.
CACACTGGACAATTACACAATTATAGAACTTGGATTCCATTTCTGCTGCCATAGCTATATCCTAAAGATATAGATATCCTAAAGAATCCTCGATATATAGTTTGGGGAGGATTACAGATCTCTAGCAGAGTATTATAAATCCTTTACAAAGTCCCAAATCCCAGGATTCCATAAGACAGAGTGAGGGCAGTTAAAAAGGATCAAACTGCAATAACTGTGGCCATTTCCATACCGGGCTTCTGAAACGGTGCAGAGCGACCTCTCACGGAGGTCTTCTACGCCGTAGAGTGGACTGGCGTGGACTACTTTTTGTAGTTCCACACCAGAATCCACTCAGGAGCGGCTGGAACTAGCCGGGCTGCGTGTTTTTTAAAAACCTCTTTTTCAAGGTTTTTAAAAAGCACGGAGTGTGCAGCCCCGTGCTGCTCCGTCGCCCGGCTCTGACGCGGATTTGCAGGTGCGCGCAAGTGTGTGCCTGCAGATCTGCCGGAGGCGGGCTTCCGGCTGGCCAGCTTCTCTGGTTGGTGGAGAACCTCCACCAACCGGAAGCCGCCATCAGGGACGCCGGAGGACTGTGGAGCAGTGAGCTCGTGCTGCTCCACGTGGCGATGGATTTACCTGGCTGCGGGTAAGCTCCGTTTTAGCGTGTTTTCGCCCGTTTCCCCCCCCACATGTGAAAAGGGCCTGTGTTGTGTCAAAAGGTGTCATCCATATAAATGAAATCTACTGAGCATGTACCTTTAATGTGTTAGTACTTCTCTCTCTCTCTTTTTTTTAGAGAAATTTAGCAATACTAGATTGCGTATTGTTCTACAGTCAGACTTTAATTATCACTCTTAAATCTAGGGAAATGTCAGTGGTTGCTATCAGGGCATTCAGAACTTTTTAGAAAGGTGATATAATGGTCCCTCTATGACACATTGGAAGCTGTCTTCAAAATGGAGAGGTTAGAATTCAATATAAGGTGCAGCTAAGCATGAGAGCCAGTGTGGTTTAATGGTCTGAGTGCTGAACTAGGATTCTGAGAGACAAGCGTTCGAATCCCTGCATGGCCATGGCAACGCACATTCTCTCAGCCTCAGAGGAAAGTAGTGACAAACCTCCTCTGAAAAAATCTTGCCCATAAAATCCTGTGATAGGTTCACCTAGGGTTGCCAACATTTAGAAATGTCTTTAAGGCACACAACGACAAGTAGCAAGCACACTGTTTTAAGCATGCTCACTCTTCTGGATTGTAGCTAGAAGGTTTGGCATTTAGGGGCCACATGAGAGAAGAAAGATGTTTTCCTTGCATGAGGTCCATCCTAGAGTACAATTCTGCCATCAGTATGAGCCAATTCTACTGACTATTTTGGGGTCTGATTGTGAATTAACATAGTATATAGCAACGTGATTTTTAAGTTAACAGCACCTTGCCATTTATTAAGTCACTCACAGAGCCCCACATCAAAAGTGATGAGAGATCAGTTAGTAAAGTCAGTTTGGAGGTGCCCACTTCAAATACTTTGTAACCAATAGCATAAATAGTAATGCAGTGAAAGAATAGCCCTAAGATGTTTTTTAACCTATGTCTACGGCCATTTCTGCACCGGGCTATTAAAACGGCGCAGAGTGAACTCCGACGGAGGTCTTCTGCACCGTGGAGTGGACTGGGTTGGACTACTTTTCGTAGTTCCGCACCTCAGTCCCCCCCGGAGCGACCGGAACTGGTCTCACAGCGTGCTTTCTAAAAACCTCTTTTAAGAGGTTTTTCAAAAGCACAGAGCACCCGACTCCATGTTGCTCCATCGCCACGCTCCGGTGCACATTTGCAGGTGCGCACTAGTGAGTGCCTGCAGATCTGCCAGGGGTGGGCTTTAGGCTGGTGAGCTTCTCCGGTTGGTGGAGAGCCTCCACCAACCAGAAGCCGCCATTTTGGACGCCGGAGCAGTGCGGAGAGACGAGCTCGCACTGCTCCTCTTCCCGATGGACTTGCCCAGATGGAGAAGAAATCCGGTGAGTCCCGTTTCTGCCCAATTCATGCCCCACGTGTGGAAAGGGCCTAGAATGGCATAACATTTTCAGGCAAGCAGTTAAAATTTTTCTAATTGTTATTACACCAGTTACCTTGTGTCTTGGCTACAGAATAGAACAGTAATTAGTAGAACGTGCCTGCTTTGTAGAAGGACTCTACAATTATGTATAAAGAATTTTTTTTTATCCTTCCTTTGTCCTAACTGCATTCTGTCTGGCACTTCCTAATTTTTTTCTACAGTTTAGACGTTTTAACCTCATGTGAAATCAGCTGTTCACTGTAGTCAGCAGCTTATTTCTTGGATAATGTGGATGTGACCTATATGGACATCTGTCTGTCTGTCTATCTATCTCATGGTGAGATTATGAGATGATCCCACTTTAATTAATAAACAATATGTGTGTGTAGCATTCCATATGAGAAATGTGTAAGTTGATATCAAAGGCAACATATGTAGGCTGATGTTACATCTCCTCTGCCCTCCTCGAAGACTCTCTATGTAAACAAAATGCCAGATATGATGCAGGACAGGGATCTCAATGACAATTGTCTTCATCAAATGCTCTATTTTGGGGACATGGTTCAGTGCCTTAAATAGTACCTTTGAAGTTCATACTAAAACCCAGATTGGAATCACTGTCCCACTGACAGTGCCACCAGCCACCACTAGTTTTGTTTGGTTTGGCTACGTGAATGTCCTTCCACTGAGGCAGATGGATACCTACTGTTAGTAGCTACTTTACTTTTATGGAATTCTTTTACCCTAGACCACAGATAGGAAATGCAAAGAGGCAGGGGCCATCCCCCCACCCCCATGATCATTCCATGGGCTGCAGTATCACTCCCAGCACAACCAGAAGTGATGCAACATCGCTTCTTGTCTTGGTTTCACCCCTCCCTCTGCAACAGGCTTTCTTCTTTTTCTGGGTTTTTAATGAGGTGGTGGCAGACAAGGGAACCCAAAGTGTCATGTTTTTATGGTCCTGTAGAAGCATACCTCGGCATTAAAACTGGCCAGCAATTTTGAAGTTTTTGGTGGGGATGAGGTGGCCTTAGGGCCACATGCCCTATGCCTGCCTTGGATGCTGACCATTGCCTTAATTTAGGAGCAGTGTGAGGACTTCATGGGCAAATCCAGCTGGATAGGATGGGATAATTCTGTTTTTACATCTTGCTATCTGTAATGAGCTTCTAGAACAAGTATGTGATAGAAACTTAAATATATAAACCAGTATATAATTAGACAGTGAAACTGTATTTCCTAGAATAAAATAACATTGATACTGGCTTCTTCTGTCTCCTTTGGCAACTCCACTTTGTGGGTAGCACCTTTGGATATTTATAACCCATCCACTGATCCTGATTTCCAGCAACAATGTTTAGAAACAAGTTGCAGATACTATGGGGTATAAAAACAGTTCTCCTTGAGGTCTTCAGCAGGTTCCTTCAACATATATTGCCAAAAGGATTGCAAAGATCACGGTTGTTATAACCCAGAAGGCGTGTGAGAGAAGTTACGAGACCTCCATTAGGAATATAAGACTGAAAAGAAATTAAAAGTTTGTTGGTAAAGGACATTTTCAAGTTGAGAAAGAAGACTGAATGGAATCCTGGATGTAACTGGAGCAATTCAAATGGACGTTGAGGAGATGAATTGGACTCCGTGTGTGCGCGTGTGTGTGTGTGAGAGAGAGAGAGAGAGAGAGAGAGAATTGACGTAAACTTCCTGTGAGAACTCTGTGTTCAGTGGCCAGGCTTTGCTGAGTAACAGAGAAAGGAGTCAGAGCTGTGATTATTTGCACTGACCAGAGCTTGTCTGGCTGGGGCTGTGCTGTCTCCGCACAGTTGGACTAGATCATGCTTGACACAGTTAGAGAGGGAGAGAGCAACTTGTGGCTCCAGCATGTCGGGCCCACTAGGCAGGTTGATGAATGTTCTGAGCTTTAAGAGCTTGCCACCCAGGCCAGGCCAGCCCATCCACAATGAGTTACAGTTTCCCCTATCTCCCTCCCAGCACCTCCTCCCCCTCCTTCCTCTCTCCACCACGACTGCACTCCACATAAACAGTGCTACTCTATCTTCAAAGCCCAGTCATCATGTCACTGTGTCAGTTCAGAGCAGACTCTGGGATCACCCTCCTGGAAAAGCATGTCTGCTGTTGGCCGAGCCTCTCCAAATAAACAGGATTAGACAGGCCGTTTCTTTCTGTGTCCTAGTTTACAGATGCTTCTTCTTTCCTCAGCTCTTGTTGCAAAGTTGAAGGGTGATGGTTCCTCCCCCCACTTTATAAGAAAGGGGACAGGACAGTGCAGGTTTGACATGAAATATTTCACTGGAGACTGTGACACATTACCCATTTACGCCTCTTCTCAAAGGCTGAAGTTGCACCTCCTCCTGAGAACCTTTTTTTTTTCCAGGGGAGATGGTTGTATTATGGGAAAGAAGCCTTGAGGAATTGCACAAGGCTGTCATCTCCTAGGGAAAATGTGCTTTGCTTCAATGCTGTTCCCACCACTGTCTTTTCCCGTTCTGTGCATCTGTTTTCATTTTCTTCACAATGGTAGTTTCAAGACATTTTCTCTCCTTTCCACATCTTCCCTCACACACACCCCCGCCAGCCCACTCTGATCTATCCAGAAACGATGAATTTCATCTGTGCTTGAAACAGGGCAAGAAACAATAAACTTTTTACAGGCGCCCAGGGAAGGCTGTTCTGCAAACCACCACTAATTCTGCAACTCTCCTCTGCAAATCATTAGCATTAAAAAAAACCCTCCTGCATTAAAAATAATTTCTATTATGTGAAAACACTGTGCATCACACTCACATAAGAGGATGAACTCAGGATGTGGCTTTTTTAATGGTGTGAAAGAAATGCCCACATTTTAAGCCTGTACGACAATTTTTTACATAATGGCTTAGTCAGTCTGATAATTCCTAGATTGGTTAAGAATAGGTCTAGCCTACAGATAAATTTCTCTGGATTCTTATTTCGTGGATTACTTTCAGCATGTTCTTATTTATATAAATTAGTTAAAGAGGACACATACTTCATGAAATAAACTTTTGGTACTGATTAGAGCTTGGAAAGAATTGGTTATTTATAATTAATTCCTTTCTCCAATAGTGAAAGTATAATTACATTACTCTATGATTGTAATTTAATGAGGGATAGTTTTGCTCCTTTTCCAGTGTATCTGTAACTTTTCACTTATTTTTATGGTTATGTGGGTGTGGCATTATTAAATGGAAGCAGAATATCACATGGTTCAGTTCTTGGCTTATGTTCCTGCCTTGTGTTCTGTTGTGGGTGTTTACGCTATAAGGTAGATGGAAGGAGTGTGTGTTTTGTGCCACAAGCAAGAAGTTTGTAGCATTCAGATGTTTTTTTTTTTGAAGGAAGTACCTAAAATAAACAACTCTAGTTACATTTGTGAAATGGACAATAGCAAGTCACTTTTAAAATTAATCAGCTAAATGAAGGATTGGAAGAAACTGTGGACAATTACTTTTAAAAAGTAATTTCCAGATTCTGATAGTGAGCTTGCTTCTCATTCTAGAAGACAAAAATAGAGACAGAATATCATACAGAGAAGGAAGAAAGATCCTTCAGCTTGTTGGGATCTTCATCCTATTGTATTGAAGAATCACAATAAAAGTCAAATGTCATTCTGGGATGTATGATATATTTGTATATGACAGAGAGCCAGTGTGGTGTAGAGGGGGCCAGTGCAGTATAGAGATCCAGCATGTTGTAATGGTTTGAGTGCTGGACTAGAACTTTGGGAGACTTGGTTTGAATCCCCTCTTGGCCATGGAAGCCCACTGGGTGATCTTGGGTAAGTCACATTCTTTCAGCCTCAGAAGAAGGTGATGGCAAGTTCCTTGTGAATAAATCTTGCCAAGAAAACCCCATGATAGGTTTGACATAGGATTGCCACAAGTCATAAATGTCAGAAACTTGAAGGCAGACAACAACAGCAAATGTCTGAAAAACAACCTTTGCACTGGGCTCCTTCCTTAAAATTCATTGCATGGGTTAGGGTGTATTTTTTCTATGCCCATCCAAAATAAAGCTTTGTAGTGGCATGAAGAAAATTCTTTGATCTGCAAGGCAACTGCTGTGTATAAATGGGTTATTGTGTGGAATTAGCAGTTTCCCATACAATAGTCTTTATGAAGCTGATTTATCTGGTGGCTATAGTTGGCCTCAAGGGGACTCTAAATGATGATAAAATCCATGCTGCGGTCTTCTAGATGTTGTCGAACTAGATCTCCTATTATCCATTGCCTATGGTGGGTGGAGATGGTGGAGTTCAAGTGGAATAACAGCTGGAGGACCATAGCTTCCCCACTCATGGCTAGTATGTGATGTTATTGGATGCTTTATTACATCACATTACATTTAGTTATTATATATTATAATAGCTTTAAAGCAGAAAGGCTCCTAGAGCAGCTTACAAGTCAACCTTGGACCCACTTCTACAGTCTCTGGGAGCTCTCCCAGGTACTGTAATATCTAAATCTGAATAACTGCTTACAGGTGAGAGTTTTCCAGTTTTAATGACTGTTGTTGCGTCTTGCAGTTGATTGCCTTCTGCTCTGGACAGTTTTACCTCAAATTCAATACAATGTTGGGCCAGTTCTCAATCTGGTGGGGACAGGCTATCAAGCAAAAGTTTACAGTGAACGTTAGCACATTATATAACGTGATCCTTCACAAAGTCCTGCTTCACCATCTTGCTGTGGGGAAACGACCCTGGATTTTTGAGAGCTTATGCCAGTATAGCATATGCCCTGGCAGGTTCTACCAGGCTGCTAAGCTTTGGAGATGGACTGTATGTCTGTATGTCAAGGACCCCTTGTCTGAGTACAGGTCTTTGCGCTTAGTGCATCACAGCACCAGAAGGTAGTCTACGTGGTGATGAACTGGCTAGAAAGTCAATGATTTTATCAATGTGGGTAGTACATGCACTGCAATCTGCTTCAGTGAAGGTACTACCCACATAAAATCTCTGACCTTCAGGGTATATAAAGTGGGGCTGGTGGACTGTGATGAGATTTAGCACAATATGATGTAGTCATTCTTTTTCTAGTTCAGTAACTGAAAAGGATTACAGGTATATAGTTTGTCTGCACTAAAAGCAGCAAAGCCCTCTAGTACCAGTAGTGTTCCTCTAGTGGAGTGATGCTACTTTAAGGAATTTCTCACCTTGGCCATGGGACTAGGGAACAATGGAAATCACATGTCTTCCCCATGCCCTTTTGTCTAGCCATTTGGGTTGTGACATTCAACAGCCTCCAGAGAGTATCAGTGTGGGCAAATGTGGCTGGTTGCTTAACATCAGAAATTTGCTAAGTGGGGCTGGCGATAGAATCATGTTTGGCAAGAAAAAAAGAAGGAACTGATTTCTTCCAAAGCATTTGTATTGTTTGTATACCTGTTGCCCAGCAAAAATGCTTTTTTTCCCTTTAAAAAAAATAGAACAAGTGAATGGAATGAGTTTTATAACCCTTCCCTGCCAGTCGATGATGTAGTGTTGCTTCTCTATACATGATGTAGCCTGACATCGTTTTGAAAGACTCAGTGTTTGGGTTTTTAAAAAATAAATCATAGTGTGGTGGAGTGTACTAGAAAGTTTGTCAGCTGGATGACAGAATTTCATTACTATTAACCTGGTGGTCATATCTGTGGATCAAATAATGGATCCCCTCCTATAATGTTACATTGTTCTGTTACCTGACTATTGCTGTTATTCTTATGATAATACATCCATCACCATTCACTACATTTCCAAAAAGAAACCTGGCAAGAAATGTGATCATTAAACTGCCTGGCTTTCTGACCAAATTCTTAACTTCTATATTTTGAAAGTAACAGTTCTACTATTTCTGTTCATTTATCCAGTGCATCTTTTTTTTTTTTGTCTTAAACATGTACACACCAAAAATGTTTCAATGTCCAGCTGGGTTCAGATTTGATCTCATGCTGAAATTTATTTCCAAGCAGTTTTCCTTTATAATTAATTCTGTTGTCCCTTCATTATCCCTCGTGGGGTTCCTTTTTACAACTAATGAATGAAACCAGTTGTTCTGTATACAAATAAGCACCAAATTAAAATCTGTGATTAAGCTCCTCCCTGCCCCAGTGTTAAGTGGATCTAAGTACAGAAACTGAGATATTTCTTTTTGTTGGCTTAAGGAAACGCAAACTTAAACCAATGATGCATTTTTTTTATTTTTCAGCATTGCTGTCATTTGTGATTTTGAGACAGTCTGATTTATTGCAGCATGTTTTGGGCACCTGGAATTATTTAGTTATTTGATTAAAATACTTCTCTCCTTTCCTGCATCAGAAGAATTCAGTGTGGGGTACAGTCAATGTGAACAACCTAAAAACAATGTTTAAATGATTGAAAACAGATTAAGACAATTGAACATAACCAAAATATAGACTAAAACCAGACCAAGATTCTGAGTCTAAAGGCTTTGCTGAAGAGCCAAGTTTTAATATGGTGTCAAAATAAGGACAATATCAGTGCCAGATAGACTTCTGAGGGGTAGGTCTATTAAAACCATGGCACCAGTGCAGAAATGGCCCTTGTTTGTGACTCAGTATAGTATCTTGCTCCAAACAGGGAGACACGATGTAGGATCTCCTTGGCAGAACCTGATGCTTGGGGTTGATATATAGGGGAGGTGTTCCATCAAGGCTCCAAGCTCTTTAGGACTTCGGTATTTCCAGAATTACCACCACCTCCTCCTCCTTGAGCATTTATATCTCACCTTTCTTCTAATAATGGGACTCAAGGTAGTTAACAACTTATTTAAATTAAGCCTATAGAAAGCCCTAATAAAAGTATAAATATAGGATTTATTTAAAAAGTGATTAAACAATTTATCAAGTTAAAATCTTAAATATTCATAATGTTAAAATTCTTTAAAAGATTATACACAAACCTTAAAAGCAGGATTGCACCTTGAACTCAATCTGGAAGAATATTGGCAGTCAATGCATTGCATTTTCTTTAAAACTCATGCACTATAGTTCCTGTATGATATTCCAGGCAGCAATGAAGCCACAATGTTTTGTACTGGTTGCAGCTGCCGCATTTTCCTCAAGGACATTCCTCAATACAGACTACATTGCAGTAATCCGGATAGAAGTTATCAGTGCATAGGTTACAGGGGCCAGGTTAAACATGTGTGAGATTGCTGGAGGTCTTACCAAATTTGGCCAAGAGCACTCTGAGCCACCAAGGCCCCATCAGCCTCTGCTGACAAAGATGATATTATGAGTGTCCCAAAACCATCAGCTGCTCCTTCAGGAGGACTACAGTCTCACTCGGGATAGGTTGCTTACCCTGTTCCCAGACTTGGGAACCTCCAGTCCACAGGATTCAGCTTCTGTTAGTTGGTCTTCATCAAACCCGTTAAAGCATCAGCACACTAGTCTAGTACCTTCACAGCCTCATTTGACTCTCTGACAAAGAGAAACAGAGCTGGGTATCATCAGCATACCGGTAGCGTTCAGCTCCTAATGCCCAGATAACCCTCCGTAAAAAGAAACTCTGCATCTGTGACTTCCAGCTGTTGTGGAGTGTTGTATCCTAAACCTAAAATGGCAGCATTGTGTGTGTGGATGCTTCAGTATTGAAGTGTCCACATGCAAGTCACCACAATTTAATAATATGGGATGTGAACTTTCACATTTTTTGCTATTTGCAGGAGGTCCTAGAATGGAACCACCACAGATACAGAGGGCCCACTGTAGTATGGAGGGCAGAATGGAGCCCTGTAGCACTCCACTATTTAACAGCTTTGTAGATGCACAATAAGCCCTCCAGTCCTACTTCATAACCAGTCCTGCAGGTAGGAGCAGAGCCGCTATAAAACCTGGCCTCCTACTGCCACCCCACAGACAGCATTAAAATACCCAGTGTTAGTATGACAAACACAACAATGGTTTGAAAACACCTGCTGATACTCTTGTGCTCGACATGCAAAGACAAGTTGAATTCCATCATGTCCGTGTTTGTTTCCCGGTAGGTAAAAACTGGCACTGTTTGTCGGCATGTCTTGCAAGCTCAATTGTCATTCTGGCTAGCTCTTACAGTAAACTGATTCCAAACAAGTTTCTTCTACATCCTGGAGTAATCAGCAAAAATGCAAACAGTTATTGGATGTTTGTTCTGTAAATTCATCCGACTGCACAGAATGACTCATTATATTTAGTCTCTTTGGAATTATGCTGTCTGAACCATAACAGGTGTATTTTCAAGGAGTTATTAACACCTGGAATAAATGCCTTGGGGAATTAAGGCTAGGCTTAAACAACTTGTTTTTAACAAGTAGGGGTAGTACAGGGGTAGGAGGTGGGGACTTCCAAAGATGTCTAAAGGTCTATATATATGCTCTGAGGACAGTGTGCAAAACTGCAGCTACAAGGTGTGATTCAAGCTAAGATAGGTCCCATTTAAGTCACTTTGGTTTAAGTATAAAATCAATTATTATATTTTATTTTTATTGCAATCATTTCTTAACTACTGCTCAATACTGCAGCTTTCCCAAGGCAGCTTATAGTATAGAATATGGAATTCATCATCAAGATAACTTTTTCATAAGATTTTGGTGTGTTCTGTCTTCCTCTGAAATCAGTTAGGCTTTAAATGGTTAGCACTGGATGAACTGTACATTGGTGTTGTTATGTACCTTCAAGTGGACACCAAAGTTATGGTGGTCCTTTTATAGGGGTTTGGTGGTAAGATTTATTCAGAGAAGGTTTGTTATAGTCTTCCTCTGAGGGTGAAAAAAATGTGACTTGTCCTTACATAAGGATAATTAAAACTGATTTTCAGCTGAGTAACATTTTGATCTCTGTATCTACAGAATTCAACAGGGAGTTACCTTTTTATGTTTTAGTGTTCTTTTTGTTTCAGTTCACTTTTATGCAAATCGAAAAGGACTTTATGACCAAATCTGTAGCCAATATAACTCCCCAGACTTAGATAAAAGATGGCTAACCATTTTGGACCTCTTGTTGTATTAGGCAAGTGTCAAGTGCCACTTCAGTGACCATTACATCAACTGGTTGTTGGCCCTTTGATGTGGTCTTGCCCCTAGTTTAGAGCTAAGCTGACCTAAAGAAATACTTTGGAGCAAGATGGTGCTAATGGGTTATGAATAGTGTTGTCTTAACTTACCTTCTGGAGTCAGAAGATTTAGACATACAATCAGATTTCCTGGAATACCAGGAATTTACAACTCCTGAGTTAGAGATGCTGGAGGTTGAGACAGAAAGAGGCCCTACTCTCCAGCAGGTGCTTGAAGATGTAGTGCAGCCATTTGCCAAACATAAAGAAGCTGCTTCAGTCTCAGAGAGTCTTAAGTCAGTGAGGCTGATTAATTAAGCACCCAGTGCCTTGAAACACCTGGATATAAATTCACCAGCAGTTCACTGAAGGCTTTGTTGCTTACAATTGTCTATCTTGGTGATTGGTAGTACTCTTTGGCCTTTCATGGTCCCTGGACTGGCTACTGTTTACAACTCTGTTTTACTCCTTGCTGCCTTTGTTTATTTGAACTATTGATTTGCTGTGCAAGTTCTGGACTGGCTGATGACCTATCTCTTGTTTCTCCCTTTATCCTGTTGGATAACCTGTGAATGACATGAACTGGCTTAACTACTCCACAGCTCTTGCATTCCAGCTGCCTGCCTCCTGGGGCACTTGTTGCTGGGAGATGCTAAAGGGTCATGAAATACTTCTGAAATAATCAAGCAGTGTGTTTTTAATTTGTTTCTTTGATGACTGCTTGCAAGCTCCACAGCCAAAGTAGATGTGCTACAGCACAACACTGGAAATGAGGAGCAGCTACTCCTTTTTATTCCTTTTCCAATGTTGTGGCACTTCACTTCCTTCCTACACTTTATCTTCTTTCTCTTCCCAGCTGATGCTGTGGCAGTTCACAGACTGTAGTACTGCACTTATACTGAGGGAAGCATTCTCTTCAAAGCAAGTGTCCACCTGTCCTTGGCACGGACAAGCATTTCTCATTTTAACAATTTGAGAGCAACATAAAGTAACAAAAAGGGAAATTGATTCTCACAACCAGTGAATAAAGTTAAAAAGGTAGGGTTTTTGTTCCTATTCATCCTTAAAGTGCAAGGTAGGAGAAAGTTGATGATGCTACAGAAAGGCTCACAGATTCTCTTGCCTGTGTGCAAGGAAGCAAAAGACTTGAATTACCTGCGATCATGTTTCAGATCTACTGCACATTGATTTAGATATACTTGTTGACCTTTTGATACACTTGAGCCCCTGTGGCAGAATGCATGCTCAGAACAGCAGAAGAGTGCTTCCATGTCAGTGGGGTAGCAAATCTGTTCCAGGCGTTAGCCCTAACTTTTAGGAAATTATTCAAACTGTCCACACTCTATCTTCAAAATAGGTTCAGCATTTTGGAGAGCCTCTCTAAACCTTGGGCGAAAACTTGGAATGGATTCACTATCATACTGACAAGGATCCACCAACCACTGCTGCGTATACAGTGAGGGAGTGACAGATTCCACACATGCCTTCTTTGGTATATCTGCAACATGCCTGATTTCGGACCCTATGGAGTGGTACATTATGTATATAGGCTTGAAAGACATGCCGGCAAATGCATACGAAATGATGATAAGGACTACTGTTACCCTGAAAATCTGGGGGTCCCAGAGGGACACTCAATATGCTCCAAGTGATGGGGAAAGTAAGCTCAACGGAGCACAAGCAACAGCAATGCAAGAGGCAGGGTAACCTAGCGAGATCTTTTACTCAATTTTACAGGGTCAGGCTCAGTCAGAAATCACACAAAAAGTTCCAGTGAATGACTTTATTGAACAGTATTGGCTCTCATCAATGCAAACATGCACACACGCATCCAAGGGCTAGAAGAAATAAAGAGTGGAAATAAGATTGAGGGATTGTTGAGGGATTCGTAGCTTGGGCGATACTACACCTTTTCTTGAAGTCTTTGGTCCGAGAAGCAGCGAAAGAAACAGAACTTGGCAAAGAGACCCTGAGGAGATTGCATGGCTATCGGGAGGGGGGACCGGTCAGTTGGTATGACCGGGAGGCATCCTTCCTTACTAGTCCAAAAATGGGGACTATTTGTAGGAAAAATTTACTTTGAAGGCAAATCCTCTCCCGGGGAGGACAACAGGGGACAGCAAAGGAAAACAACTCCATACCTGGCACTTTCTTTGACATCGGAAGATAACAAGGTGTCATCTAAATAACAGGATCTTCCTCCGCTTTGAGGCTGCTGTGTGAGTTTCTGGAGATGGATTTGATAAGATTTTATGGCTTCCAGTGCCCAACTTTCTGGGAACGCTCTTACTCCCTTCAAGTTGACTCCTTAAAGGTTGATGACCTTTTGTCAACCGTGGGTTATCACAACATGAGGTCTCCTGTACTACGTGACTGGGGAGTTTACTGGCCTGACCTGGTTGGTTTGATCGTACGTCCGTAATTGCCTACATGCGCATCTGGGTGACCTCTCTGGTGGGTTCAATTAATTTTATATCAAAGTTGTAAACCCTGGGACAGGGTTTACCAAGGGGGCAACACTACTTTCATCCCATACCCTATGGCTGGTAATCTGTTAGGGTCATACATAGGCATAAATCAACCTTCCAACTGTGTATGTTTTGTTTTGGTGGATGTGAAAGTTGATATTTTCCTCTTCTGTCCACACTGACAAAACCCTCCTCAGGCTCACTGTAGAGTCACTGCAGTCTCCCTGGCCATTCTGTACCCACCAAAAGCTGAATGAAGAGGCAAACTCATCTGGCTATATTCTTGTAAACCAGCTGCAAAATGATTACATCACCCTCTGAGACCTCTTGAGGGCATCAGCAATCCACAGTGGAGGTGGTAATCATTTCATGTCTGGCTATGGGAACATAGCCAGATGCTTGTCCAATCTCCCACCAGGCATGGAATGGTCATGGGAGGGGGATGGAGTGACTGTATAGTAGGTTTGGTGGGTGGTGAACGGCCAGCTGTAGTGTAGTTTCATATGTGGAAACTATACTGAATCATATAGGATTGAAACTTCAGTGTACAAGGATGCCTGAACATTTGAAAAGGGCTTTTACATATTAATATTAGACAGCTCTCCCGTAGATCTGAAAACAAGTAGTTTATATTATTTGATCTGCTCTTGCTTAAATCTGTGTGACATACATTTTTTTTTTTTGTGGTAGCCATGACTCTTATTTGCCTGGATGAACTGGTATGTCATTCACAGGATTACTCAAGAGCAAATATCCAAGGACTCTAGCTCAGCATGAAGCTCATTTATTTGGAAATGAGATCCAATTAACTCTGTGGTATTCCCCAAATAAATCCAGGGCACAAGTTATTTAAAGGGGAAAGCCATTTCACAGCTAACTGTGACCTTTTTTTTCTCATTCCTCTTTGAGCACTATATTTGTGTGACTGGTTCTTAAATTGTTAAGCAACTGTTGTGACAGCTAAAGCAGAATTACAAGAAGCACTCAGAAATGTGTGAAAGAGAAACATGAAATGATGTTAATTTTCCATCAGGTATAATTAGTCACTTGTCAGATGCCTTAAAAGACTTTTCACTAGTTACTGAAGTGCTTCTTTTGGAAGCTTCCATTCTTCTCCTCTAAACACAGAGAGAGTTCTCATCATTTTTAAAAGCAGCATGACAAAAAAAATATAATCAGGTCTGATACAATTAAGATCAAGTCAGGGCAACTTTGTTATGTGTTGGGAGAGGAGGTTTGAGTGGCATGTGGCTATTTCTGAGCATGTATGTTGATTTTATGTGGTTCCTTCCTCTACTAGGGAATGGAAAAATATTTGAAAATATTCAAGAAATCGTCAAACAAACAAACAAAAACCACAAAACCCAAGCTCCTTGAGTGTCAGGAAGCCATGATGAAGAGAATCCTAGATGGATGAGAATTTCTGCAGTTTGGGATGTATTCTGTACAAAAAAATTGATTTTTTTGATACACAAAATGCCTTTTAAATGGTTTAAAATGGTTGTAAGCATTTTGAGGAGAGTCAGTGTGGTGTAGCGGCGTGAATGTTGGACTACAACCCTGGAAACCAGGATTTGATTCTCCACTTGGCTGTGGAAACCTGCTGGTGACCTTGGGTGTATCACAGACTCTCAGCTCCAGAAAACCCTATGATAGGTTTGCCTTAGGGTCACCATAAGTCAGAAATGATTTGGAGGCAAACAACAGCAACATCAACAAGCCACCTTGACTCTTCTGCTGGGAGAAAGGTGGGATATAAATTTAAAAAGGAAATGAGTAGAGTGTTTTAAGGGCCTTTCCAGAAGTGCGCTCTCTCTCTCTCTCTCTCTCTCTCTCTCTCTCTCTCTCTCTCTCTCTCTCTCTCTCTCTCACACACACACACACACACACACACACACACTCTTACATACACACACACGATATCTCATTGCCCTGTTGTACTAAAGCAAGATCTGCTAGGTGCAATTTAGTATTACTATTGTTCTGCAAAGAAGACTGTGACATTCTGTCAAGGTGCAAGCTTTTCCTCTTTAAAAATGTGCATGTGTGTTCCACTGAGTGAAGAGTACTGATTTGAAATAAAGCCATGCTGCTGCACAGAGATACCTTTGCTGTAATTTGCCAGGCTTAAATTAAGGAAGGGAATGCATTGAAAGCATAGATGAGCTCTGCTGCTGAACTGAGGCATCAAGGAGGAACCAGTTACTTAGAAATATGACCATGAGGGGGAAAAAGTTATCAGCCAGTAGAGTGAGGACAGAGAGCAGCATACCACTGCATGGTCCTGTTACTGTAGTTTCTAGTCCGGACTTGTGGTATATTAGATATCATTTGATATCAAGAATTTGGCCTTCACTACCCATTCCTCTCCATGTGCTTGCGAGGCCCCCGGGCAAGCACGCACACAGGCACGGCCGAAAATAGCTGAACTATTCAAAACAAAATCCAGACGGGCCAGTAACTGCCAGACTGCAGCTTTAGGAGACCTCCAGGCAAGTACCTTCTTAAGATCACATTAAGTATGCATGCTGTTTACAAAAGATCCCCTGCCCTGAGCAGGCAGCTTGACGAGCGGAATATCCAACTCTCAAGCACTCCGCGTTTGCATACTGTCTATGCTATTGGCAACGCTGTCATAATTCAATCATCTAAAGTGCTGACCTTTTCGGAGGCTTTGTCTCCAGCCCAAAACCCATTGTTTTCCCCAGGAACGGACTAGCCTACAGGCACATTTTCCCCTAGAAGACACCCTGATTTTGAGCTTCTCATCGGATCGCTCGTGACTTGCCTCCCGACTTGTTGCCGCTCCGTTTGATAAGCCTCCCCTCAGCCTCCACGTGCTGAGAATCTACACTCCCAAGCTTCTTTCTGTCCACCCGGCTACAGGATCAGGTGTAGTATTTCCCCGAAAATCCTCCTGAAAATCCCCTATCTATTTTCCTCTCTTTATTTTCTTAGGACTGCTTGCGTGACTGCGCAATTGTGCAGTATTTCTTAATTTCGAGTGAGTGAGTGTGTAAGTTTGCTGTGACTTCATAAATAAAAGAACATAATTTGAGCTTTTTTGTGTCTTGGTCCTGACTCGGCCTGACCCCGTAAACATTGGGTTCAAGATCTCGCTACGTTGCCCTGCCTTTCGCATTGCTAACTTGTACTCTAGCTAATTCCCATTCCCCATTATTTTGAGCACATTGAGGTGTCCCTCACGGGACGCCCAGAAATCAGGGGGTCCTTGGGTAGAAACTGCCATTTCATTCATACAACTGTAGAGTATCCAGTAGTCAGAACTCCTATAGCAGTGCCAGCTTGGACAAAAGTGACATTTGCACAGGAAAAGCACTCAAAACTTTAGCTAGACAAAGAATGTGTGGATGTAATGAAAGAACTATCTGTTCTCTACCCAATTGTTTGGAAAAAACCAGATTTGCTGAATCTGTAGAAAAATTAAACTATCTCACAGCCTGAAATGTTGGCATCAGCAAGCAAATACTGAAGATGCAAAATCACAGGCTTTGATGCTCTGTTGCCACTGAAAATGTTTAAGACTTGGGCTACAGCTCTAACTCCTTTTAAGCTTTGTTGGTGTTTAGCTGCTCATTACGGGATTTTTCATTAAGATCATCAAGATTTTGCCTTATGTCCTTACATACCCAAAAGGGGAAGACAAAGTCTGTCCACATTAAAACAATTACCACTGTGAAATTAAATACCAAGTTTGACATTGAAGGTAGGAGGGGAGGGGAGCAGGAACATCTTCTTTCAATTCTTAGCATAAAGTCATAAAGAGTATAAGCCTATGTCAGTGGCATAGAAGATCCTGGCTGCTTTTTAAAACTCTATCCGTACCTCCTAAATTCTTGGGTTGCTTGCTAGTGTGAGGTAATTTCTCCTGTTATAAATCACTGTGAGAAAAGCCAAATGAAGAGGAGACAGCAGAGCATGGGAACATTAGAGCTGAACATCAGATTGGAAAACAAAACACATAATAACTTTTCTGGCCTGCAATTGAATTGGTACTTTTAATCAGAAAGAGCCCAGTGGAGCTGTGAGAATCCCTCTAAGAAGGCTGCCAGAAAGTTGAAAGTATTTACCAGTGGGAGGGAAGAGCAGATGACCTAAAGCAAAGATCATTCTTGAAAGATAGTACCCAAATAATGAAAAACAATGGGGTGAGGGGAAGACATTTTCATCAAGACCATGGTCTGAAAGAAAGGGTTAAAGTCCCTCTATATGTGTGTTTGCGCATGCACATGCCCACGCCATCAAGTTTCCTGTCAACTTATGGTGACAATAGGGGTTTCATAGGGTTTTCTTAGGCAAGAGGTACTCAGATGTGGTTTTGTCAGTTTCTTTCCTACCAAAATATGGTCAACAGTGCCTGGTAAGTCTCTGCTATAGTGTTAAAGGGTTAATCCTTCCCACAGTTTGTCCTAAGTAGAATTTGAACATGTGCCTTTTTCATCTGAGTCCAGTACTATATTACACTTGCTCTCTGTTGCTTCTGTATGTTTTGTTTGTTGAAGCTGTGGGCTTTCTTTACCTTTAACTCACTCTGATCTTTTCTGTCTCCCTGTTCTGTGTATAGATGGCTAGGAATTAGTAACATATCGAGAAGTTTCCAAGGCTGATTACCATATGGATCTTCCCCATGCTATTCCAGATGGAGGATTTTTAAAATGTTCCACCCCTTCCCTTCTTTGGTTTTTATGCCAGGGACAAAGCAGAGAAGTTTGTGGGACGTGAGGGACTGGGAACTGTGCTGGAACTTCCTACTCTCATCCCAGGATTCCCATGAGTAATCACTGTTTCTCTAAAAATATACTCATCGTTTTCCACTACTCTGCAAACATGTTTGTTATATAAAGCCTTGATCTTGTTTGAAAATGAAAGACAAGACAAGAAAAAAAGAAAAGAAAAATGATCCTCAAGATTTTGCAATGGAAGCTATAGCACTCTGTGGGTAACAGTGCATTTGATTTCTTAGCTAAGGCTGCAGTCTGCCTGGGAGAACTCCCCACTGAAGACAGTGGGGCTGACATCTGAGTATGTGTATAGGATTGCATTGATTTGGGTTATAATTGCCTGTGGAGCCTTGAAAGGAAATCTTGCATAAACTTTGTTGGAAATGTCACAGTGCTCAGTACTTAAAGAGTTAAATACGTCTCAAAGTAGCAGTGAAAGAGTTAAGTAGGTTTCAGTGACCCAAAATTTCTTCATCTCTTATCCAGCCATCCTAACTTGAATGAGATGTAAACTGATATGTTTAAGAGTGTTTCTACTTCTTCCATTACTACCTCCTTATTTTTCACTTCTACAAAAAGTGAGACTATTTTAGTTCAGTGCTAGTTTAGCACCCTTATCTACAGTCGGCTCTCCACATTTGTGGGTTTCACTTTCATGAATTTGATTATTTGGGAGTTTCTCCAACCCCTGCCTGCCACCTCAAGTGCCTCTTTTCCAGGGGAACGTTCTCTCTCAGCAGCTCCATTCAGGCCGATTAGCCCTTTAAAAAGCTGCCTCTGGTTCTCCTCCCCCTCTATTAGCATCTGTCTGGCCAGCTAAGAATGGCTCACAGCCTGATTTCTCAGCACCACAAACGCTCTCCCAATGCCCTCACACACCCAAGGAAGGAGACGCGTGAGAGAAAGGAGGTAATAGGGCCACCATCCAGACCTACCCCTTTCCCTCTTCTTTCCCTGACCTGGTTTGGACCATGGGTCCCTGCTCTCCCCACCATGCCTCTGCCCCCTTCCCACAGACATACTCACATTTTGGTATTTGTGATTTTTCCACTTTTGTAAGGGCCCTGTGCCCCTAACCCTAGCGACTGTCTCCAACTGCAGCTTTCCTACGCTTAACCGATTTTTTACAACAAAATCTCAGTTTGTTTCTTTACTCATTGGTGTCTTTGCCCCTTAATGAGAATTACTAGCTGTTGTACATACACATTGTCCATCAAGTTACATAAATGTAGTGTATACCCATAGAGATGACATTCAACATGGTGTAGTAGTTTGAATGTTGGACTAGGAATCCAGGAGACCAGAGTTCGTATTCCCTGGGTAGGGAAGCCCACTATGTGAAGTTGGGCAAGTCATATTCTCTCAGCCTCAGAGGAGGACAGTAGCAAACCTCTTGCCAAAAAAACCCCCATGATAGGTTTGCCTTGGGTTTTTCATAAGTTGGAACAGTTTCAAGGCATATAACAACTATGTACATGGAGAAAAGCAAGTTTAAAAACAAAACAACGAAGGCATGCTTTTAACTTCAGTTGCTTGCTGCACCAAGCATTCCTGGAAACAACTTATGATAGCTTTTAGCAGGCTGTGGAAAAAAAAATCACCTCTCTCTCTCTCTTTGCATGTTGAAACCACAGGAAGACCATGCTTCATAGTAGACATGGTTTATAACCCCAAAAGTTATAGTTGCTTGTTGCATTAACTTCTCTCCCTCTGTGGCCACCATATTTACAAAAATAATAGCAGAACTGTTATTAAAGTTGGGCCACCAAAGGACAGTGTGGAAATGCTGCTTCAAAAGGAAGTGTTTCCAGCTCCACATCTCTTTCAAGAGTTATTTTCCCATGCCGTTTCTGGAAATGCTTCAGGAAACCGCATTCCCTTTTTTGTCCCTGTCCAGCAGTCTGATCTTTTCTTGCTCAGACAAACAGTCAGTCAGATCTCTTCATCACAAAGAATGAGCTGGAATAGAAATTAGAAATGAAAGGACAGAGAGGGAGGGGGGGGGAGGGAGGGAGGGAGGGAGAAAGAGTTGGGATTTTTAAATATTTATTTCTAGGCTTCATTTAAAATGAAAAAAAAAAGAATGTTAATGATTTATTTTTGTTTTTCCATTGTTGGGAGATAAGTATCCATTTGCTTTATTTTTTAAACTCTTGTTATTTCTTTCATTTTCCTAGAGCAAGTGTGGCTACTTCTTGGGTCAGGCTGACCCCAGCCTCAGTTGTGGGATTGTCATGGAACTGTTTCTTTCTTTTTTTAAAAGAGTTTCATACAGTAGTTTTATATTACTACATTTTGCTGTACTCCCTATGCTTTCTTCTGGTTTTCAGAATGGACTCTGGAAAGCAGAACCACAATGGCTTGTTTCAGACATAATATATGGGTTTGATATTATAGGGTGAGTCTTGTGTGTGTTCATATGCTCTGCTAAAGTGGATAGGTGATAGCTGGAGTGAGGTACAGCAAACAATGACTTCTGTTCACTTTAGAAAACAAACCAGGGTTCAGTGTGCAGTTCTGGTTCAGAAAGCAAGTGCAAATAATAGTTTGCTGCTTCAAATGAAATGGCAAACAATGGTCTTGGTAAAATATGAAGTAACCAAATGCATTCAAAATAGCAGTGTGACTGAAGAAAGGAATGTGAGGAGGAAGCATGCAAGGTCAAATTTTGTTTCCATAGGTCCTTGCCATGTTTTGGTGTGTATGAACCAGCCCAAGGAATAGAACAGAAGCTACCTTGGGTCCTGTTCCTGACAACTCTTGGGGAGTTTCTTGTTGCCTTGGCAGGTGATCCTGTTGAAACCTTGGCTGATCTCTGGAATAAGGAAATGGCCAGGGTGATGGACACAATTATCCCTATGTGTCTTGTTACCCTGTGTACTGGGGGTCCCAGGAGGGACACCAAAATGTGCTCAACTAAAGGTGGGGAAAATTAGCTCAGAGCACTGCTTAGCATTACGAGAGGCAGGGTAACGTAGCAAGATCTTGAACCCTATGTCTATGGGGTCGGGTCGGGTCAAGTCAAGTAGCACACAAAAGTTGAAATAATAAATTATGTTTATTAAACACAAGTAAAACAGTGTATGCGACACACTCATACAAGATAACTAAAGAAGATAAAGGTTGGAGTGGTATAGAGGGATTTTTAGAGGGATTGCTGGTTTGGGTGATACTTCACCTGTCCTGAAGCCCAGAAAAATAGAGAACGAGGCTGGGGTGCGATGTAGCTCAGCACGTGGAGCTGAGGGGAGGCTCGCCAAGCAAAGCGGCAGCAAGGCGGGATGAAACTCAGGAGCGATCCGAGGAAGGTCTCGGAATCAAGGGTTTTTATAAGGAGAATGTGACTGCAGGCTATGCCATATTTGGGGGAAAACAATAGATTTGGAGTTGGAGACAAAGCCTCCGAAAGGTCAGAATCTGAATGATTGAGTTATCGTAGCGGTTCTCAATAGAGTAGCCAGTATGCAAACGCAGAGTACTTGGGTATTGTATAGTTAACCCATCAAGCGGCCAGCGCGGGGCAGAGGCTCTTTTGTAAGTGGAGTGCACAATTAATGAGAGTACTTGCCTGGAGGTCTCCTAAAGCAGTGAGTCAGCTATTTCTGGCCTGCCTGTATTGTCGTTTGAATATTACGGCAATTAACGGCCGAGCTTGTTTACGTGCTTGTCCGGTGGCCTCGCAAGCACGTGGAAGGGAATAGAGAAGTGAAGCCGAATTATGATATCAAAAGGATATCTTTTAATATCCCCAAAGCTCGGACTAGCCAGGGCAGTAACTGTCTCCTCCCACAAAGTGGAACCAAGTGAGCCCCCTATTGACTAGGGAGCTGGTGGTGATGAAACAAGTGGGATGGAGACTAGAGTGATGACGGTGGAAGACTCAGAGCGATTTTGACCAAACATGGGCTAGAGCTCACTGGAAGGCCTATGCAGTACTGATGGTGGCAGCAAAGAAATCATATTTATTTGCCACCATTGCTTCTGCACAATGTTATCCAGCGGAGATGTCTTGCGTAGCCAGGGCCCACAAGAAAACAAAGATCACTTGAAAGCCTGCTGTGACAAATCTACAAGACATGTTTCAGACAATATCACTTAGATCCACTGTGACTTGGAAGATATAGTTGAGACATATTGAGTGATATAGTTGAGACAAGCTGAGTCTAGATGCCTGCTTGTCCTGTGTTTTTTGATACATTTCAGTTTGTGCAGCCTAAGGATGTGGACAGGATCCCTGGAAGTGAGAGGGCCACCACATGTGTGTTGGATCCTTGCCCTTCCTGGCTTCTGAAAGCAACTAGAGGGGAACTTGCCAAGAAGGTAAGGGGAGTGGTGAATGCCTCACTATAGCAAGGGAAGATTCTGTCCTGCTTAAAAGAGGCTGTGGTGAGGCCATCACTAAAAAACGGATTCCCTGGATCCCACCATTCTGAATAGTTATTGGTCAGTCTCTAACATTTCATCTTTGGACAAGATTCTGGAGCATGTGGTGGCCTCCCAGCTCCAGGGGTTTCTGGATGAAACAGATCATCTAGATCCATTTCAGTCTGGCTTCAGGCCTGGATATGGGATGGAGACAGCTTTGGTTGCCTTGGTGGATGACCTGTGCAGGGAAATGGACGGACCATGTGTGTCCCTGTTGGTTCTGCTGGACTTCTCAGTGGCTTTCAGTACCATTGACCATAGCATCCTTCTGGGCCAACTGTCTGGGATGGGACTTATGGGCACTGTTATGCAGTTGTTCTGGTTTTTCTTGGAGGGGTGGCAGTTGACCTGTGGGATCTCTCAGGGTTCTGTTTTGTCCCCCATGCTGCTTAACATCTATATGAAACCACTGGAACAGATCATCCAGAGTTTTGGGGTTGGCATAACCAAAAATGCTGATGACACCCAACTCTACCTCTCCATTCCATCTAATTCTAAAGAAACTGTCTTGTTTCCATTTCAGTAACAGACTGAATGAACAAACTGAACTGAAGTGGGGAGGTTCTAGTATTAGGAGAGATAGAGAACATTATCCACATGGTGTTGTTGTTGTGTGCCTTCAAATCATTTCTGACTTATGGTGACCCTAAGGTGACCCTATCATGGGGTCTTCTGGTGGCTGAAAGTGGATGACATTCCCAAGGTCACCTAGAGAATTTCCATAGCTGAATGGGAAATTGAACGTTGGTCTCTAGGGTTGCAGTCCAATGCTCACACCTCTACATCACATTGACTCTCCCTACATCAGTAGTTCCCAATCTTGGGTGTCCCGGTGTTGTTAGACTTGAGCTTTAAAAACCCTCAGGCGACATGTCCAGTAGCGAGGAATCCTAGGAACACAGTTAAGCAATGTATGGAGACCCCACAGGTTCAGGACCATTGCTGTACACCATGCATAATTTTGTTGAACTCTGTCCCCTCCTTAGCTTTACTCTAAGTTAATGAGCTCCAAATATTGCAATCTTTCCTCATAGCATAGATTGATGGCTATGCATGAAGAGGAGACTGATGTATGTGAACATGCATGTCTGAGAAAGTTTATTATGTTTCTGTTTCTACATGTACCAACACATCCCTCAGGGAATAAAATGAGAAAAAGAAATTCTCAACGATGATTTAATAGAAGACTTTAAAGACTGTTGTACTGGGACACTGCACTATATCACTTCTAATACTATTTTAAAAGTAGTATTTACTGTCAAGAGCAAAGACAGTTGTAATTAAGATCTGTGTTATAAATATTGTGTTAAATGTAAAATGTTAGTGTGATTGTAGCTTTCCTTTTAAAAAGAGAAAGAGAGCAAAGTGCATGAATAATGTAAATGCAAGGATAGCTATACTGAGCATAAAACAGAGTCCCAACTCAATACTGTGGAAGTGTCTTTGTTAAGTCAATCAAAAGGACACAGAATTTTCTATGCAAACTTTCAAAACAACAGGTTTCATTACCAGGAAAGAGAAAGAGAAATGATGTCAGAACTGCATAATCCTCATGTTGTCTTGAGATGGTATGGACGAAGAATCTGCAGACTATCAAATTAGGTTTATCTGGCTGAAGTTCCAATGGCTGTAAGCTCAATAGGAACAACAAAGACCTCTTCCTTCCCACCAGTCTTTAAAAAGATATTAGATGGCCATCTTTTGGGAATGCTTTCATTATGGATTCTTTTCTGACAGGGGGCTGGACTAGATGGTCCTTCTGTTCACTTCCAACTCCATGATGCTATGAAAGGCAATACAAGAACAATTAACATTGGTTCTCCATTTGAGAATATGGCCCACTGAAAATGTAAGCCTGCCTCTATCCAGTGCAAGGCTCACAGAAAGACAGCAATGAGTTCCTCAAAGTCTCTTGATGAATGAATAATACTGGCTGTCAGTGTAGTAGCAAAAGTAATGAAGTTTCACCCATCATTTGTGAATATTAAGAGGACTATCTTAGGCTTGGGTCTTCAGTAACAACTGATGACGGATCAGAGCAAATATCACAATTCAAGACTATTTATGCATCCATTCATTCCACTTATATGCTGCCTTTCTCCCAGAGTGGGATGCAAGGTGGCTCACACAGCAAAGGACTATTGTGTGTATAATTTTAAAAAAGCACTTTGCTAGCCCTGTTTTATTAGTTCACAACTCTTTTCGAGTCTTCTGTTCAGTTGCTGGCAGCAAGCATAACACTGAGCAAAAGTCACTATCCTGTAACCAACAGTGAATTTGGATTTTATTTTGGCTGGTGAAATCTTGGTGAAGTTTAGATTTTTTTGGAGGGGGAGAGTGGAAAAAGAAAGAGGAGCCATTAAGGAAGGGGGAAGGACACTGCCTGTTTTCACAAAGACAGACAAGAGTGAATGTTCTTTACTATTTATAGTTAAACACCAATGGCCAAGAAGTCAACATGAAATAACTCAAGAGAGAGACATTGTCATTCTTATGAAAAATGGTTTGGTCACAGTTTTTGTCACTGTACCAACTGATCCATGTTTGGAGAATGTGCCACTTTCTTCCCATTAAATGAGAAAACAGGATATCTCTGCCAAGTATGTTAATTTGTGTAGAGTTCAGTTATTGAGCAACACACCAGATGACAAAGAGCTGTTTCTCCACAACTTCTGTGCTATGAGGACAGTGAAGATTTTCAAGATGAGTTCCCAGCCATTGCTCTTGTAATAACTGAGCTGTTTTTAAGTTACATTTGTCTTTTTAGCAGTCTACAGTATCTGCAGAATTCTTCTCCAGAGTCACATTTCAGATGAGTTGATTTTTTTCCTATTAGCTGTTCTCACTGTCTAGTTTTCACAACCATATATAGAAACTGGAAATATAATGGCATGGACAATACTGGCTTTAGTATTCACTGATCTTCTCTCTCTCTCCCTCCCCCCTCCCTCCCCCTCCCCCTCCTCACCCCCAACACATATATATTGGAAGAGGTAAGATTCGCTCAGGTTCATAGATCTACTCATATATATTGCCCTTTCACACAATGCAGTTATAGCATTATGATTCCGCCATAATGGCATCCTGTGGAATCCTGAGGTTTGTAGTCTGGAAAGGCATTAGATTTCTATAGCTGAGAATTCGTAAGTGCCCCTCCCTGAACTGTAGATTCCAGGCTTCCGTAGTATCTTGCCATGGTAGTTAAAATGGAATCGCAGTACTATAAATTGTGCAGGAGGAAAGAGGCCACGTAGTCAAATGTTAAGATCTTTTGTCACTGTTTTCCTTCCAAATAATAGCTTAACAGCAACGTAACAGAATAGTCATTCTTTTAAAGTGTTGCACTGCACACATTATAATATTACAATAGGGGCCATGATGGCAATGGTGTTGGGGGGAAATTATAATAAAAAAGTAGCTTTTTCAAGCTCTGATAGAACCTGTAGTGATGCAAGTCGTCCTGAATAATGACACATAGGCCATTTCCACACTACACTGTTATAGTGCTATTATTCCACTTTCAACATCCTATGGAATCCTGGGGCTTGCAGTTTAGGGAGGGGCCTTTGGAATACTCAGCCAGAGAGCTCTTTGGTCTCAGTAAACTACAAACCCCAGAATTCCACAGGATGTTGAAAGTGGAATAGTAGCACTATATCAGTGTAGTGTGGAAATGGCCATAGTTACAAGGTCTTCTTGCCTCAGCTCTGTTCAAGGATGGTGCCTCAGCAGGAATCACCAACCTATGCAAGACATACAGGCCCCCACATGCTAATGCTGCCCAAATGTCCTTCATGCACTGGCCTCTCCCTTCCTGTTTCTGACCTTCCCCATATTAAGGCATGGAGAGAGCTTCTATTCATGTCAACTTTAACACCACTAGAACCTTATACATGACTGGGAAGCATGGCTCTTGATTGTTCAGAGGGTTCTTCTGCTTTACACCATTTTAATTCAGTGCTTGGTTTTTAAACTGTTATAATTCATTTAAAACATTTTAAACTGTTTTCATTCAGTACTTGGATTCAATATGAACATTTATTTAATTGCTTTTAAATTGCACTTTAGTGTTGTAACATTGATTTTTAGCTGCATATTGTAAGCCACCTTGGATCCTGCACTTGAAGAAAGCTGCAATATTAAGTAAATAAATAAAGTTCAAGTGAATATGAGAAGCCCTCTTCAGGCCTTCCTGCTGAACACAGGGAAGGTTGGGAGGAAGAGGGATGGGACATTAACAGTGGGGTGGTGGTGGTATGTGAAATGTGGTGCCTCCTACGCACATTGATCTTTCATCTTCAGATGAAATATCTGAACAGATATAATATCTGAACAGGGCTCCTTAATGCAGATCTGCTTGTTACAGAACACTATGACTAAAACTATGTTTTAGGGAGGTAAAATTTTACTGTATCTGTTTTAACTTTTGTGTGGGAAAAAGGTGGGATAGTAAGTAAGTAAATATTCCCTCCCTCCTGTACAACTGTGCTGTACAACTGCTCTCATGTCTAGCCATGATTGAGTCTCCAATGTTCCCTTCAGACTGGCTTAGCATTAACTGAGATAGATCTGTTCCGTACTTTCACTGGAAAGATAGTTCAGCTTGTTCTGAGCCAAACCAAATCATTTTACACAAGAGTGTCTAGTCTTTACCCCAATCCTTTGAGCCTCCAGGGTCTCTGTCCTTGTAGAAGCCATGGATGGTGATCTCCCATGTTCCAGTACAGTGTGCCAACTACAGCCAGACCTGAGAAATGTGATTGGATAATACTATGTTTCCCAAATCTATTTGCAGCAGGTGCTGGGGCAGGAGGCAAGAGAGAGGTATATTTTCCTTCCCATTCATTTTCACTGTAGGAATGAGGTAAACATTTGAAAAGACATGTCCACACAGAACTTCCTCCTTTAATATTCATAAGCAATACTAGAATAAACACAGCCCTGACATAGCTGATTGTACATTGAGCTATATTCACCATAGGCCTGTGAACTGTCAATGCCTGCCCTGTTGCCTCAAAGCAAAGACTTCTTACCATGGAACAGAAGAAAAGAAAGATGAAAATGATTATGACTGTGGCTGTCTCTTATTTATGGCATCATATTTATTTCGAAAGACTACTGAGATTGGGATGGGTAGCACCGAATCCTTGGGATAGAAAATGCTGTTGTGTATACCATTCCCACTGAGACTTCCAAGACTTTTCTACATTGGTGGGTGCGATTTTGGGCCCTAGTGGGTGGGAGGGAAAGGGAAGGAGAAAGGATTGAGCCAGAGAAGAATTATGTTTCCTTGTATCTGAGGCAAACATTAAGAAACCTTTGAAGTTCTGACAGCATCTCTACTTGTGGCTTGATATTATCTTGTTCAGCATTTCCCCATCTGCAGCAACCAGAGTGGTGTGCTATGGGCAAGAAAACTGGTCAGAACATATATTAATTCCATTACAAGGGAGGAATGAAGGACCTGAAAACAGGGCTGCAGGTTTTGTATTTTGTGTAACCTGTAGTTCTGCCTGTAGAGTGGAGAGTGATTTTCCCTATTTTCTTTGAAAAAATAACATTGTTGCTTTCAGGAATAGTCATCTGCTGTAAAAAATGTACACCGATTGATATAAATTGGATTTACGTTACTGTTTACCAACAAGTATAATTGATTCCAATGGGTCTGTTGCAGCTGGAATTATCATTTGAATGTAGCTTAATGTCTTTATTTTTCATGTCTCATGTCTGTACAGTGACAGTAGTTTTTTTTTTCAGAAACAAATTTACTGATGACATGTTTGTCCTACCTTTCCTCCCAGAACTCTGGGGTGGCATGCATGGTTTTTCCCCATACCAGTTTTTCTTCAGAAATATCCACGAGACAGAGACAGTTGTTACTGCCCCGGCTAGTCCGAGCTTTGGGGATATTAAAAGATATCCCTTGATATTACAATTCGGCTGCACTTCTCTATTCCTTTCCACGTGCTTGCGAGGCCACCGGACAAGCACATAAACAAGCTCGGCCGTTAATTGCCGTAATATTCAAACGACAATACAGGCAGGCCAGAAATAGCTGACTCACTGCTTTAGGAGACCTTCAGGCAAGTACTCTCATTAAGTATGCACGCCACTTACAAAAGAGCCTCTGCCCCGTGATGGCAGCTTGATGGGTAAACTATGCAATACCCAAGTACTCTGCATTTGCATACTGGCTACTCTATTGAGAACCGCTACGATAACTCAATCATTCAGATTCTGACCTTTCGGAGGCTTTGTCTCCAACTCCAAATCTATTGTTTTCCCCCAAATATGGCATAGCCTGCAGTCACATTCTCCTTATAAAAACCCTTGATTCCGAGACCTTCCTCGGATCGCTCCTGAGTTTCATCCCGCCTTGCTGCCGCTTTGCTTGGCGAGCCTCCCCTCAGCTCCACGTGCTGAACTACATTGCACCCCAGCTTCGCTCTCTTTTTTGCCTGGGCTTCAGGACAGGTGAAGTATCACCCAAACCAACAACCCCTCTAAAAATCCCTCTACACCACTCCAACCTTTATTTTCTTTAGTTATCTTGTATGAATCAGTCGCATACACTGTTTTGCTTGTATTTAATAAATATAATTTATTATTTCAACTTCTGTGTTCTCCTTGACTCGACCCGACCCTGTAGACATAGGGTTCAAGATCTCGCTACGTTACCCTGCCTCTCGTAACGCTAAGCAGTGCTCTGAGCTAATTTTCCCCACCTTTAGTTGAGCACATTTTGGTGTCCCTCCCGGGACCCCCAGTACACAGGGTAACACAGTGCCTAGTCTAAGGTCAGTGAGTGAGCTTCGGGGCTGAGTGAATATTTGAACCTCTATCTCCTTTCTAGCCCAATATTCTCAAACCACTAAACCATACAGACTCTCCACTGCTCAGCTGTGTATACTTAATCTCCTAGCTGCCCTAGGAAGGAAATTAGTGTGTAAACTAAAATACATCAATTTACAGTAGAAATAAAGATGAGAACCTTGAAGAGTTGAATTGGCTAGAAAAGGTTAAAGTCATTCATGCTATTTTTATAGAATCATAGAATCATAGAGTTGGAAGAGACCCCAGGGGTCATCGAGTCCAACCCCCTGCTATGCAGGAACACCCATCAAAGCATTCCCAGCAGATGGCCATCCAGCCTCTGCTTAAAAACCTCTAAAGAAGGAGACTCAACCACACTCTGAGGCAGCATATTCCACTGTCGGACAGCTCTGACCGTCAGGAAGTTCTTCCTGAGGTTCAAGTGGAATCTCCTTTCCTGCAGCTTGAATTCATTGCTCCTTGTCCTAGTCTCTGGAGTGGTAGAGAACACATTCCAGCTTGTTGACATCCTTCTTGAATTGAGGTGCCCAGGATTGGACACAGTATTCCACAGTATTTTGATGAACACAGTTGTGGAACAGTTATCAATTGTTTGGCAGACCTTAATTAAATGTTCCAGTTTGTGTATTTCGCCATCAGTAAATAGTGGCTGAACTACAAGAAGCAAAAGAAACGGAATACCAGATAAATAAGTAATTATCTTTCATTTTAATCTGAAAACATAATTTGTTATAAATTTTCTGCAGCTACTTGCACAGTCATTTGGGTATATGTTGAGTTCAGGTGGATTTCTAAATGAGTGCAACAGAAACATAGTATCAATGCAGAAGCGTAATATCAGCTAGTAGTTCATCTGGTTCATCAAACAGCAACATAGCTTTGCAATCCAGCAGTCATCTGCAATTACCTTTTGAAGTGTAAAAGGAGAAAACATTTTGCAAACAACAGGTGAAGGATGGGATTTAGTGTAAAGCCATGCCTTTTCTTTTAGTCCGTAGTGTAATCAGACAAACAGGATTAAGCTATTCAGTATAAAACAATAAATGTATTTATAAGATATCCAGATTGGCTTCAAGAGACTGTACCCACAGAGTCTGGGATTTTTCTAGTAAATGGGTTTACAGACCCCCCCCCCCATTAAACTGATAACGCAGCACTTCCCTTTAATACATGTGAACAAAGAAATATGCAGACTCTACTGTCAGATGTTCCACATTAAACAGAACCATGTGTCTTAAGAGCCCTGGATTAATTCACAAAAGGTGCAGGTCTCTGGCTCCCTCAAGAATTCCTATCTGAAAAGTCACTGAAGTTTTTGTGCAGACTGAAAGAAGATACTAGCCAAGAAGCAGAAATCCTGGGGCACGATGCACTGGAAGTCTCACTAGCATTAGCCCCAGTGAAAGGAATGTCACGCTCTTGTAAAATGAACTGCCTTTCACTTCAGCACTTAGCAAACTGGGGGCACTCAACGCATACTTCATACAAGATGAGCACAGATTTCAAATCAATTGTACCACTGACTTTTACACTTTTGTCTGAATTCTAATTTGAGGTTTGTGAATATAATATACAAATTTTGTTTTTTAAAAAAACTATTAATTATGGCTTTGTAAGTTACAACTCACAGGCTTGGCCAGATGCATTGCTATTTACCACAGGTGAGTAAGTAAAACTCAGCCCAACTTCCTACAGTGCTGTATCTTGGGAACAAGATGTCCTCAGTAGGCACAGCTCTCATGAGGGCCATTCCTTTCTGAGAGTGAATGCCACCTTTGTACATGCCCTTTTCCTACTCTCATTCTACATGGCCAACAATCCCCATTCTTCTCTAGCCTCCTTGCCAGTCCTCACACCTTCAGTTCAGCATCACATAGGCCTACCTGTCCTATGAATGCAAAGGTTTTTCTCTGCCTTCTTTTCTTGTTGCTCTTTCATTCTAGCTACTTCCCATATCAACATTTTCTCTTTCCTTCAGTCTTCTGCCACTTCCATTTCAGTTCCTGCTAGTCAGATTACTGTTAGTTAACCCCTCCCACTAGCTTTCTCATTTTCCTGGACCTCTTTTCCTTTGGCCTTCCTTTTTCTTTTCAGTCCCCAGGGATTCCCTCAACATTGTCATTTCTGCTCAGTCTTAGCAACTAAGAGGTCTGGTCTGTGGCACACAATGCATTTTGTTTGCTAAATTCTGTGAGCAGCTCTGTACCTGGTAAGTGCTTAGATGACAGACTGAATTGAACTTGTTGTCTTGAGTTCTAACATGGGAGAAAAGTAGGATACAAAAAAAAAAAAGGCACTTAACCTTCTTTTTCCTAGGCTATTTCAACTTCTATTTCTTATTAAAACTTTCCTTAAGCTTCCTCCATAGATGCTTCATTGTTTGCAAATAATTTCCGAGTGGCTACCCCAAGGTTGATGTAAACATTTTGCAACATCATAGTAGTTCAGTCAATGGGGGAGCATGTAGGCAACACCTATCTTTTACTATAATTCTTACTTATGAGAGACCCTTGCACCATCTCCATAAAAAAATGGTGTAAGGGTCACAGTTTAATGATAGGACATAGGTCTTTCATGCAAAATACTCCAGAATTTTACTACCAGCATCCTCATTTAAAGGATGTTTGTTAACAGGGCCAATATTATGCCTGTCAGTATAGCTCTTACTGTGCTATGTAGACCATTGGATTGTTATAGAATAAAGCAGTGGCTGTGTTCCAGCCCTTGAATGCAGACGGAACAAATCTGCTTCATACACATAGCTTCCCATATACATGTTTTTCCTCATTTGTATTACTACAAATGCTGAAGATATGGAATTTTATTTTATCCTTGGTTATAATCCTCGATTCTATAATCTTCTTGGTCTCAAATCCTTTCTTCACGAAAGCATTACTCAGCTGTTTATACTTCACATATGAGAAGTGATGTGATTCTAAGAAGTACACAGAATGGATATTCTTAAACAGAAAACTCTTTAAATATGGTTGAACAAAAGAGAAAGGAACATGTGCTGAAAGGAGTTATAGAAAATCTTGCAACGTATCTCTGCATCTGATCTTTTTAAAATGATAAATCTTTTCCTTATAAGTTAATGACACTGCAGTAACTCATTCCTATGTGATCAGAACTGTTGCATTAAAACCACTATGAAGCAACCTTGGTTTAATTGGTATTGCTGAATTCTTCCACTTACTAATGAAGTGAGAAAGTGACCTATTTGCAAGGAATGGGTACATTTTGAACTGTGGTATCTAAATCTTGACATGCTGACCTGGTTATGTTTTGTGCTGAACCATTTTATTCACTCTGGATTCCACCAAATCTCAGGGAGTGCATAGATAAAATATTCCCAAAGAATGCATGGACATGTACAAAATTACAGTTGGCCCTTCATGTTTGTAGATTTAACTTTCACAGATTTGATTATTTGCAAGTTTCTCAAACCCCTGGCCCCCCCACCTCAAGTGCTTCTTTCCTGGGGAAACTTCCCTCTTGGCAGCTCTGATCAGACCATGCAGCCCTTTAAAAATCTGTCTCTGGTCCCTCTTCCTCCTCCTCCTCTTCCTCCTCCACCAGCTGCTGCCTGGCCAGCTAAGGACGGCTTGCACCCTGATTTCTTAGCACCACAAACCCAATGCCCCCCAAGCAAGGAGATGAGCGAGAGAGGAAGTACAGGGCCACCGTGTCACCCAATTTCCTTTTCTTTTCCTCAACCAGGTTTAGACCCTGGGTGCCCATTCTCCCCACCATGCCTCAACACCCTTCTCACAAACATACACATACATTTTGATGTTTGTGGTTTTTCCACTTTTGTGAGGGTCCCGCACCCCTAACCCTGATCTGGAAATAAAAAATTAATGACCTGTACAAAACCATGGCTTCCCTCAAACAGTCTGGAGTACAGTGGGGTTGCTCATAACAATACACTGATCCTAAGAAAATCACTTTCTGCCCCTGCCCCTCAGCAAGACATTATAGGTGCAGAATAGTTTCATATGGATGGATTGGAAAACTTTCCTCTTAAATCCTGATTCGCCATAGTCCAAAAGAGTTGATGGTAGTTACTAGCCCAGAAAAACAGGATATGTCAAAGCTATGGCATCAGGCTACTGTGCGTTTTCAATTAACTCTTCAGTCTGTTTATTTACTACAAGCTATTACTGTATTCACATTGTATTCAATCTCTTTTGCTCTATCACAGAAACAAAGGTCCCAGAATGAAAACAAAGATGATACAACATTTCAAAACCATGCTTAGGCCAGTCACCGAGAATGTGCTCAAAATGTTGTTGGGTATACATTTCCCCTTGTTTTATTAGTTCTCTGTTCACCAAATAACACATGAGGATGCTTTGCACTAATCAGTCACATGGGGTAAAGAGAAGATCAATCTACAGTGCCCCAGAAGAGCAGACTACAGCCACAAATGCCTTTTAAAGAAAGAAGTCCTTTTCAGTCTCTCAAAGGAAGCAGCTTGATATTGTCTTTACAGGAGGTCACACTGCTGGTCAGCCTCCCTCTGTGTGAAAGAAATTCCTCTACAGATCCTCTCAACAGCACTCACATGATATATCAGGTTTTGGTGTGAAGGGTCACAGTATTTACAAGATCTCCTGTGGTTTCAGAAAGGTGACTAAAAAACAGATTCTCGGCCCTCAGGCTAAAGAGGGATCCCGCCCCCCCCCCAAGACGTTGGTTTGGCTGACTGAGGAGAATACAACCCAGAAGGCATATCTAATTGATTGACAGCAATTCAAAGTCTCTGTGTAAACAGTGTTTTCCACAATGTAGTGCTTTTACTAATGAAGTATCTTGAGGAATGAGTTAATCAACAAATGGACTCAGGGAACATCAATCTCTGGTGATGAATAAAAGCTGCAGCTACCAAGGGTTGCAAAGACAGCTATGACTGATAAATTTTAGGTTAAAGCTAGGTTCTAAAGTCTGCATTTATTTCTATTTTCTTGAGTATTTAACATGGTAAAACTCTTATTGAAGTGCCATTGGATGTTAAGAATTTGGAGAAGGTAGTATGTTGGTTGATTGATTAAGTAATGATTACTGGCTTTGGGATCATCAGATAAGTTAATATTCAGTTAGAATCACCAAAGCAGGGGGTAATCAGAATATTGCTATTGAGGGCTTTGGATTACCATTTCTCTTGTCCTGCATTAACATTTGCAATCTCTGTGGTGAGATTTATGGAACTTCACCATTTAACAGGATCATAGATTCATAGAGTTGGAAGAGGCCACAACGGCCATCAAGTCCAACCCACTGCCATGCAGGAACATGCATTCAAAGCACCCCCAGCAAATGGCCACCCAGCCTCTGTTTAAAAACCTCCAAAGAAAGTGACTCCACCACACTCTGAGGCAGCATATTCCACTGCGGAATAGCTCTTAATGCACAATCAGACTTAAAATCTGCCCTTTTCAGATGATGGATCTTGACAATTTTCTCCCCAAACTCTAATTTAACTGCACATCACCCCTATAAAGAAGTTTTAGCTAAAGGACAGAAACCAGCCCAAAGTGATCCAGTGAACTTGGCTACATGGCTACATGAGGACTGCATCTCAGTCCCCCTAGTTCCAAGCCATTATCTTAAATGAACACACATTTAATGTTCAGATTCCATCTACTGAATCATAGAATCATAGAGCTGGAAGAGACCACAAAGGCCATCCAGTCCAACCCCCTGCTATGCAGGAACACATATCAAAGCACTCCCAACAGATGGCCATCCAGCCTCTGCTTAAAAAGAAGGAGACTCTCTGTGGCAGCTTATTCCACTGCTGGACAGCTCTGGCTGTCACGAAGTTCTTCTTGAGGTTCAGGTGGAATCTCCTTTCCTGCAGCTTGAATCCATTGCTCCTTGTCCTAGTCTCTGGAGTAGTGGAAAACAAGCCTGTTCCCTCCTCGACATGACATCCCTTCAGATATTTAAACATGGCTATCATGTCCCCAATTAACCTTCTCTTCTGCAGACTAAACATACCTAGCTCTCTAAGCTGCTTCTCATAGGGCATGGCTTCCAGACCCTTCATCATTTTGGTTGCTCTCCTCTGGACCTGTTCCAGCTTGTCGATATCCTTCTTGAATTGAGGTGCCCAGAACTGGACACAGTATTCCAAATGAGGTCTAACCAATGCACAATAGAGTGGTACCATTATCTCCCTCAATCTAGACACCATACTCCTATTGATGCAACCAAGAACCATGTCGGCTTTGTTGGCTGCTGCATCACACTGCTGACTCATGTTCAGCTTGTGATCTACTAAGATTCCTAGATCCCTTTCACATGTACTGCTATCCAGCCACGTGTCCCCCATCCTATATTTGTGCATTCCATTTTTTCTGCATAAGTGCAGGATCTTACATTTCTCTCTATTGAAATTCTGGTTATATAAATTGCACCAAATCATACATGAGAAACTACGGCTTTACTGGTGTTGTTGTGTCAAGAACTATCCTAGTTCAGGTTAATACATTACATGATCACATGATAAATTATCCCAGCATAGTGTAGATGTTGAACAAAGGATTATCACATGTCCTCCTTTCCATGCACATGTCCTCTTTTTCAGAGCTAAAATTTCTGTCTAGGAGTTGTTGTTTTTTTTAAAAAAATGTTGCAGTTTTCTTACAAGCTCCTCCATGTCTGAAACTTTGTAAATCTAATTACAGTGAGTCTATGGGACAGAATGAAGCACCGTACAGAGAATATCACCGTATAGAGAATATCCTGTCATGAGAGATGGCCCAGATTACAGCTTGTGAATTTAATGTTGTTATTCTGCACTGATGGGACTCACAGCGAGAGGCAGGAAAGGGAAGGAGAATGGCGGTGACAGTGGTTCTGGTGAGGAAGGAGTTACTGTGTGGTATAGAGTGCTTTGGGGCTTCTTCTCTCTCCTCTGCAACACCTGGATGTTTATCTCCTCCTCTTTTCTTCTTCTTGGGACCCTCTGTCCATTGTTGCCATCCTACCTTGCTATTGTGGGAACCTACAGTGCTGGTGTAAATGGACAAGCAGGTGTGAGGAATGGGCCTCTGGTTCCAGGTTGTGTTGGGATATTGCTGCCCTAATCAGATCAGTTGTTGGTATTATTAAATATGGCTAAGTTATTACAATTCTTATTTAAATGCAAGGAAGGCTAGGAATAGTTCTTGTAGCCACTATCACAGCTTATACAGTAGGGGTATTTAAAATGAACATCATCATAGTCAAGTCATTAAATGTATCCTTTTTTTTGCTTTTCAAAATATGATAACTCTCCCAAATACAATGTGCAGTTCAGATCACATGAATTATGTTTATCTACTCAAGCATGTAATGCAGATTGTATGAGTCTAGGTACTGTAGGCTATATTCCGGAGGAAGAAATTGGCGAAACCATCTCTGAGTATTCCTTGCCTAGGAAAGCCCTATGAATTTCATGGGGTTGCCATCAGTCAACAGGCAACTTGAGGGTATGTGTGCGCATGCACGTGCACACATACACACTCATATAAGATTTCTGATGTGTAATCAGCCTGGTAAGTAATGCTAGCTAATGCTAGTCCGTATTTAGTCTAGTACTGGCATCCCATTTCATTTTTCTTGTTCAAATTACCTTTTGTAGCTTTTGAATCTTGAGGTCTAAACAATTTACTGAGTTGAACCTAAATTTTAATTTATTTTACAGTCATGAAGAGAATTCTCAGTGTAGGTGAATCAAATAATTTTTTTCTTCAACAGACCTGATGCTTCTGGATCCAAAATATGTTTCCTTTTTTTGTTTTTTCAGGAACGCTAGCAGAGAAGCAGCTTTTATAAATCAGAGGCAGGTAAACATAGCCATCTGAGTCTGGCATATCATCAACAGTCTCTTCTTTTGTGTAAGTTCACAAACAGCTAGACTGATTTTTGCTTACTCTGCAAATATTATTGATACAGGTTTATGACACTGATTTGCAGGTGCCAAGACCATATCACTGGACCTTAAGCAACAATTGAGAATGATCTAGTATGCATTTCACCCTTCAGTGCAATTGCACTGTAAATGTCCCTATAAGAGTTTTGTGTGTGTGAGTGGGTAGGTGTATGAAAGCACAAAATGCAACAAAGGACAATAAAAGAAAAAGGATTTCATCACCCCCCCCACCTTTATGTCTTTTTTATAACTGGTATCCTTCCTTTCATTCTTCCTTCCCCTCTTAGATGTATTCAGCTACACACAGTACAGTCCTTTATAGGAGAGATGGCCATCTGTAGGGCTTGTAATATTGGACTAAAACACTAACCAGGATAGCCAGTGCTAAGAGATCATGGGAGTTGCAGTCCTACAACATTTAAAGGGTCTCAGTTACCCACAAGCACTTTGCATGTGTACTCAGGATTAAGCCACAGTGAGTTCAGTGGGACATTCTCTCTGAAAATTACATATTACATATTACATTTTACATACTGTATGTATGTAAAATTACATACAGTATTGCAACCAAGATGTGCTAGTTGCACAGTAAAAGCAGCTAGTAAAATCTGTTCTGGGCGTCGGTGACAATTTTTAAAGACAGCACATGAAAGGAAATACTGCACCTATGCACAAGTGGAGCACCTGCATATCTATACTATATATACTGGCAATACATGAAGATTGCATCTGCAAGTCACTGGTATTCAAATAGGTGCTATGACGCCCAGTGGATATGATGCAGGTCTTATGTGAAATTCTTGTCACAATATTGTTCTTAAACATGACCATTTATGGAAATCTTTCAAAATTAATAAATGGGATTGAAACATTCAAGGCTAGAAAATGTGAGGTAATAACAATATGGATTTCAGTCATGTTGCTCTGTGTGAATTCTCTCTGCTCTGGATATACCACAATACTTGGCTCTCCCCCCTAAAAAACCAAACGGACATATAAAAATCATAACTTATCTCTGAAATGGTGTGGACAAAAATCTGTAGGGTGTGTGTGTGGATGGGTGGGTGTGTGTTGGGCAGGAGTGGAGAGAGAGAATGAAAATGAGAATTTTCAGATGCATACTAAGCATAGTATGTAAAGTGCCATTATAATGGAGGATTGTGTGTGTGTGTGTGTGTGTATGTGAACAAAATATTTGCACACCTTTGCTTCAATGAAGGAGGGCTCATTATTTCCTTACCCCAAGTATCTGTAAAAATGAAGTCTTGCAGATTACATATTGTTTGAAATGATTAGCTATCTATTTTTTCCATAAATGTTACATTTCATTTGCAGTATTTATTGTGTTTTGTACTACATTGTCTCTTCTCTGAACTTTTGCCCAGTTATTTTATGCAGGGTCATTGTCAGCTTTAGGCTTCTTTATTCTCCAGATTTCAACTTTTCTACTTTGCAAAATTTATGGGTCACTGTAGTACAGGTCCCTTTTTCTTTCATGAATGCATGGTCCTGGGTTATTTTCAATGTTTGCCTTAGAATCATAGAATCATAGAGTTGGAAGAGACCACAGGGGCCATCTAATCCAACCCTCTGCCATGCAGGAACACACATCAACGCACTCCCAAGAGTTGGCCATCCAGTCTCTTACAAATCCACCTAACAGTAGCATTGTCTAGCCCACATTTTACTAGCTTCTTTGCAATAATATCATGGGGAACTTTGACAAAGGCCTTACTGAAGTCAAGATATGCTACATGCCTTGTATGAAGCTTTTGGGTAGGTTAAATTCCAAGTCCAAAAATCAATGCAACCACTTCCAGCTTGGTATTTTTTTCATAAATAAATAATATATTTTTCATTGCCCATTTGGAAGACAGAGAGGGCTTAGCAATTTACATGATCCGGTCCTTTCACTTGGACAGTTTTAATGCTCAGTAAACACGTGTATATATTAGTAGAACACAGAATTCACAGAATGCATTGTAACCCTACAGTTCTCAGGTGGGAGCTACTTTTCTCTGTGTTCCCTATGTGAAAAGCAAATTGCAGTCCCACAGTCCAACGTTGTAGTATCTGTTTTTCATCTTACCATTCTACCTTCTCCTTCTGGCCAGGTTCTCAAAAGTAGCGCTGTCATTTTTTGTTTTTGTTTTGGTGGGGGAAGGGGTTAAGAGATCCCATGTGGTGTAATGGTTTGTGTGTTTGAATACAACTCTGGAAACCAGAGTTCAAATCCCTACTCAGTCATGGAAACTCACTGGGTAACTTTGGGCAATTCACACTCTCTCAACCTCAGAGGAAGCCAAAGACAACCCCCCCAACAAATCTTGCCAAGAAAGCCCTGTGTGGGTTTTGCCTTCACCATGCAACACTCAGATGAATAGAAAACATCTCTTCCAACACCCACAAGCTCCCTGGGGCAAAGAAGGCTAGCTGCGGTTTTTGTCTCCATCCTGAAATCATACATCTCAGATACAAATGTAATATCTCAAAGGCTGTTTGTGAGAATCGGGTCTCTTGCAGTTGGAGGTGTTCAACCGGTATACAGATGGAGGTTGATGAAAAGGTGAAATACACTGTATTTCATAGTGTATTGTTTCTCATATTTTCAGGTCTGATACCTGAAAGATATCCAGTGGTGCACTTCTATGTTGCACTGTGCTGTTATGGCTTGCTTTCTATTTCCCTTTCTGTTGGGATGCAAATCTCTTTCGCTCCCTTTCTCTCCATATGTACGGGAAACAGAGAGAGGGAGAGAAAGAAAAAGAGAGAGAAGGCAAGCATGACAGGAATACAGTACCTGTGCAAAATAGGAACTGTTAATTCTTCCTTTGATGTCAACCAGAACCGCACTCTTGTGGCTTTGCATGTGAAAACACTTTTGTTTTCAATTAGCAATTATAGTAGTTATTTAAACTTACTTAAACTGTGAATTAAAAGCCAAAATAGCCGGTAAAATAATCTCTAA
This sequence comes from Cyclura pinguis, assembly GCA_030412105.1. Taxonomy (NCBI): domain Eukaryota; kingdom Metazoa; phylum Chordata; class Lepidosauria; order Squamata; family Iguanidae; genus Cyclura; species Cyclura pinguis. The sequence goes on from CM059602.1 coordinate 210,463,023, forward strand.
AATTATTTGAATACCGATCAGGGAAATTGAATGCATCTTAGAGATGCTAGCTAACATGTTAATTAATGAACTGTTTTTCAAGCATTATTTTACCATGCAGGCAAGAACGGGGTTAGAAATTAAAATGTTATCTTGGGGTTTCATGCTTGAATTGTCTCCAAAGTAAGCAAGCTAAATGCTTCATTAGTTTATTTTCTAAAAACGACAGCCATGTAAATATTGTGGATTAATTTAGAGTTGTCTTTTGAGCCCTGAAGGAGATGGCACTGTAGTTCTTCTATCACATTTTGGTGAGTAAAAAGGGTCTTGCTTCGGCCACCTCAGTGACGTCAAGAGATGTATATTTTTTCTTTAAAAGACAAACTAAACGCAAACTGTTCAGAACCCCTGCTCTCTTATGATTTTACATTCTAGAGGTAATGACTAATTGGCTGAGTTTCCCAAGCTATTTTATGTTTCTCTTGCTCTGGTTACAAGTCATACTAAACCAGCGTCTCCGCAGGGACCTATAGGGAGCCAACGTTTCCAAAGGCTGTATAACATTCCCTTTGCTTTTAATGCGTAAAACATTAACGAGGCCATTCGCAAATGCCTTAAGAAAAGGACGGCTTCCCTCTCTTGGGCTGGGTACGAACCCCTCACCTTTCGCACACTGGCGGCATCCCGGCCCCCCCTCGCCCCCTTTCCCCCCTCCCACCCTCTTCTCTCCCTCCTTCCCCAGCCAGCAGCACAGATTTCTGTTTGTGCCAGTGGGGTGGCCTGGCGAGACCACAATTGCTCTACTCCACAGATTGACGAGCCCTCAGATGCCGATTTACTGTACATGGCAGCCACTCTGGAGCCGAGGCACATCTGGAGTGGAGTAAGCTTACCGAGAAACAGGGGCCAGCTTTAACTGGAGCCAGTGGAACTGAGAGCAGCCGATGAAAGGCATCTTTCCCGCCTTCCCCTTTTGCCTCAGTCCCTGGGTAGATTTCCTAATGTAAACAGAGTTGATGGGGGGAAGGACACAGTAACTCTTTGCAGAATGTTTGTTGTTTAACGTTCTTTATCTACTTGAGGTCAAAAATCGTGCCTTAGGAAAACAGAAGCTTTGCGTTTCATTTAAATAGCTAAAAAGCCTGCATATTGCAGTGGTGTGCGGCATTGCTCCTGCCTCCTCTTCTTCCTTCTTCTTCTTCAGCACGAAGGAGGCTGAAGAGACTTGCTCGCTTTGCTGTTTATTTGTTCCTTTTTATTATCATTTGGGGGCTAATTTCATTATCTGAAGTGAAATTATAAACAAGCTGCCTGTGCTAGATTTCTCATCACTTTTAAAAATGTATCAGATACTTTAAGCCACAAACAGCATGCAGTTCAACCACAGCTGGATCATTTTAACAAAGTCTACATACACACATACACACCCGAACTACATTTTAAAAAGTCCCTTTTTTGGTTTATATGTATCATCTGGAAATAAATATAAGAAGATTATGGATGGATGCTTTGTTTTACTAAATGGCAAAAGCATGAACATTCTGTTGTCATTTGGAGCTGAGTGAATTCTTACTTTCTTTTTCAACACCAGGAAGACATGGTTGTTTTGATCTAGATGGACTGATTTCCTAATGGAATCTACTGAATTTCTGAGTTACATTATTAGCCAGGGAGTTTTAGATTTTTTTTTAAAACTAGATTTACATAAAGTAAGGAGCTGAGGTCTTATTTCACAGGTAATTAAAATGGAGAGCAAATAAATAAAACATAGGAGCTGTGGACAGAAAAAAAAAAGAAATTGATGATGGGGTGTTACATTACACTTCATAATCTCAAAAATGAAATGGGTGGAATTTTAAAAACCCCCTGTGGACCTTTCAATTTTAATCCTACCCTGTTAAAGATAATACTTAAACATAAGTTTAGTCAGAACATGATTAGGCTAATGTTTAGAACTAAAATATATGGCACACTGACTGCAACATGGAGCCCCACAAGGGATATGAGAGCCACACATGCATTTAGGAGTTTTGCTTTTTCAGATGTACCAGTTTCCTTCACTGACCTTTCAGATTGTATTTGAAGTTCTGCAAAAGCAAAAAGAGACCTTAAGATTTAATTTTGAACCAGTACTTGTCAATATTTCCTGAGCATTACAGGGCTACTAGGTACAAACTTCGAAGTTAGATTAAAAGACACCAGCTCAAAGATATATACAGATACAGATCTCCAGACGAAAGAGATGTTCTTTTAAATGCACATAGCTAGTTTCAAGACATTTTGCTGGCTGAGGCAAACATGATCTACATTCTGTATATGGAATCTGACTGGAATTGCAGTTGAACAGCGTTGGTAATGGGGCAGTGCTTTCCATCATACTCATGAGTGGCACCTCAGGTTGGGGAACACAGGACAAACTTGCTTAGAGGACTATGGGGAAATATACTTCCTACCTCCTGTCCGCAGTGTCTTCCACCTGAAGAACCAACCTGACTCTGCTTAATGGAGGCAAATAGAGTCCTAATGGAGGGCTGGCCCTCCTGCTGATTAATAAATAAATGATACAGAGTGGCATGGAGAATTTTGACATTGCCATTTGTCTCCTGTTCACGTTTAGCTATGTGGGATGGTTTTAGCTTTCTGTGTTGCAGAATGTTGCCCAATGTTTATCTATAGTAGGGGTGGGCTACTTCAATGAATCCAGGGGACAATTTTACCTCTCAGGGCTTGCTCTAAGCTGGAGGCCCCTACCTGCACCTCCAAAATTTGGCAGCAAACTGAAAAAACAATTAAAACAAGCAGGAAATGCTTGTTTTGAAGATGATTTCCCAGTTTGTCACCAGATTTTTTCAGCAAACAGTGAAAACTTTTTTTTTTTTTAAACAAGTGGATTTAATAGTGGATTACTGATGAAATTCGACATTTGAAGCTTGATGGCAAATTTCAGCAACATGATTTTGGATGGGACCTAGGAATCACCAAAATAATTTGGGAATAATTTGGAATCACTCTGTCCTATATTGGATCTATACTGCATATATGTCTAAACTGCATATATATGTAAAAACAGGAAAATGAGAGATAAAAAAAGACTGAAAATTTTAATTTCAAGGAGACAGATTTGTAAAATATTACATGTAAAAGCAGGGGTGATTAGGAAACTTATAACATTCTCAGTGAGATTATAACTATTTTTGTATGTTAACATATACAATGACCTTTTATATGACAGGATGATTTGTAAAGGATCACAGGATATAATATGTTAAACATAAGTTTATGTGTATGTTAAAGATTGGTAACTAAAGTAGTTGATTTCTCAAAAACAAAAACAAAAACAAAAAAGCCTCCCTGGGAGTGTCTTTGAAATGATCACCTGTACCTTCCAGCCAATATGCTTTTTTTGCAGCATACCTCTGAAGAGCAAATAATTGTAATTATTTGGCTCCTGATTTATGTGGGGGATTATATGTAGATTTACACAACTGAAATATTATAGTATTGATTGATTTGTAGAGGTAGTTTTCCCTTCCTCTAGTTTCACTTGAAAAGTTTTCAACATTAGGCTTTCTCCCTAAAGCCTGAACAATCTAGGGGGTCTAAATTGAGAGGAGAAATATGTATCACTCATAAATTGAAGGCCATTTATTTCTTTGCTTTCTTGCAGTTAGATTAATAACGTACATTCAAACTTGAACAGTAGGTTTATGTAAAACCATGCTTCAGCCACAAATGCATAGATTTTTTTAACCTGCCTTTTCTGCTTGCCAGAAGATTTCCTCTCCATATGGATGATACTTGTGAAAAATCTGAAAAACAGCCATTTATAACCTATTTTCTTCAGCGGCTATGTAGCTCAGAATTGATATAATGTATGTAACATAAAATACTGGACAGGAAAACAGTAAGACAAGATTAGTAGAGAAAGGCAGTAGTGATTATTCCATAAAGGCCTATAGAAGAGCTGCAGTTCTGAAATGGCTGTGTCAGCCATTCAAAATGCACACGTAATTCCTCTGCTAGATACATGATATACAAGTTCTGTGACACTGCAGACATCATGGAGCCACTTATTTGAAACTGTATGAAATTGCTAACTGAATTTTACTTAAGGCCTTCAAAATTAGAAACCACTGCCCCCATTTCCCCATATAAGGTCTAGGCTAGTCCTGCAAAAATCATGAAAAAAGGTCTGCATCCATCTCCTAGCTCATGTTTTTCTTCAATCTGACCACTTAGGACTTTTTTGATGCAGCTACCAAGGCATGGAATTGGAAACAGGGACATACGAGGTGAAAAGACACACTAGCAAATGGCTGAAGCCAGGCCTCAAAAGGTGGTGGAGAAGTACCACTGGTAAAAGGTCACAATTGCTTCCTGTCCTATAGTCTGGCAAGATTAGAGCTGACAGTCTTAGTCAACTTGCCACCAATTTTAAATACATTAAGGAAGTAAGTAATTGAAGAAATTGTTTAGTTAACAGTACTTCTTTTTTAGGGCTCTCTATATAATGGGTAAGGCAGTACCACCCCGCACTTCAGGCATTCAACATATATGTAAACTCTACATGTGAGAAGATGGAGTGGGGACAACTGTACTAGCTCTGCACTCTCTGTCACCCTTTTTCTTATCCTCTGCATGAAGAGAACAACTACATGAGGTTCCAAATCACAGGAACAGCTTTCACAAATAAAAGTTGCTCAGCTTGTGCAGAAGGTGATGAAAATGTCAGTGGGCAAGAACAGAGCTAGTACAAGTGAGTCTCAATTTATGTTACTGCCATATACAATGTTGCAAATGTACAGTGGGTTTCAGAGTCCGTGGAGAGGGCATTGCTTCTGCTTGGTCCATCCGCGACGGCTGAGGTGGTCTTGCCCACTTGATGAATGTGTGTCGGCGATGCAGAGGGGCCCACTGACATTTCTCCAGGTCACCTTCCTGTTGGATCATGTCCACTATCTCTTGGATCCATGTTGTACCTGCTTTGGGGTAGGTGCAAATGAGAAGATCATCTGGCTTTGCTTGGAAGCTCTGGATCTGGGCCCATTCATTACAGGTGGTTTTTGCTAGGGGAATGCCATCTATTTCACCTAGCTCAGGGCGTTCTGTTGGATTAGGACCTTCTTGTTCTCTGGAAATTGTTTACAAACTGATGACGGAGAAGGAGAGGCAAAAAGCTATGAGTGCTATAGCAAACAGAAGTCTCTTGGCACTCCTAAAATCAAGACAAATGTATCTGTTTGCACCTCAAAATTTCCATAGCATAGTTTTGCAAGAAAATAATAACTTCATCCATTTTCCTCAACTCAGGCTTGTCTCTCAGCCAAATGTACAGTGTTACAAAGTGAGGTGAGAAATGAGGTGACTGAATTGAGGCTTTAACACTAGAAAAGCTGACTGGACTGGATTTCTTCTACTTACTGAGGTTGGGAGAGTGGGGAGGGACAGAAAGCAACTTCAGTTTTTGCCTTGCTGGAAGGAACGGATTTCCTTTCCCTGCTTTAGAAGGGGTGTGTGGAGGGGAGGAAGAAACTGGAATCATGAAGTTTTGACGTGTCTAGAGGGGAGGGTTTCCTCTGCCTGCCTAGGTGGGGGAGTTGCAATGAGAAGACAGCAAGAGAGAGAAAACTAACAATATCAAAAGAGGTAACTCTGCAGTTAAAAAGACTAAGAATCTTGTGGCTCTGCATATCAATGGGGACTGAATGGGAAGAGAAAAATCAATGGGCATATTGTTTAATGACTGTTGTTGTTGTTTTGTAGTGTGGTTGGTAGAGGATGTTATCCTTCTGATGTGCCTCTGCACCTTCTGCAGAAGATACAGCAGGGGGAAAATTGCAGGCCTTCTACACCTGGAAAGGCTGCTAGAGAGGACAGCAGAAAATACCTCTTGCCATTACCTCTGAAGAGGAAATACCATCTAATGCTCACTCCAGCCAAAACCTCTTGGGATCAGCAGTTGCTCCCCCTTCTGGTCTCTCTGGAGAGCATCCCCACATTTCTCTACCCTGGAAAATGTGAGCTTTGGTGTTTTATGGTGGTGGGTAGAATAAAACTGGTAACTTAGTGGATATTTCAGCTTCACTGGAATATATTCTTGTGGTCTGCAGTGATTTAGTACAGAACTGGCCTCTCCACTTTATACCACTCCCAATATACATTGCTAGTCCAGGAATGAAACCTAAATGTAAATTTAGACCTGCTTGTATATGCTTCTTTATTGCACCTGCTTACATATAATGCTCAGGCACATGCTGAACACTTCAGGAGGGCTACACTTATTCAGTATTCAATGAACCATATGCTGTATGGCTAAAAATGTATTTTTAAATATATTTTAAATACAGAAAGTGTTTCCTACACATTACCTGCTTACTTGAGAGTAACTCTAAATGAATGCAGTATGATTTACATCTGAGTAGAACAGCATGGGTTTGTATTGCACAATCCTGTAATACAATTTTTCAGCCTGCTTAGCAGCAGCAGAGTAACTGAATTACCACTTGTCAACTGTAAACAGCATTTCAAAACAAAATAAAACAGACGGGTAATACTTCTCCAACAAAAATATGTACTTATTGCATAAATTTTCAAACTATAATTCCATTCCAAATATAAATATATCCTAAAATAAACCACAGCACATTTTAGAAAAAGCACAAACTAAAACAAAGAAATTGAAAGAACCACTAGAAAAAGAACAAAAACACAGGGAAAGGAAACCACAAAAATGGGGGGAAAATTGCAGGCATTAAATAATGTGCTGACTAAGCAGAGAAAGCTGTAAAGTACAAATAGGTTAAAGGAAAGGAAGGAAAATACCACAAATTTGCTGTCAGATCAGATGTGATTGTCTCTCTCAGTTGTGACAGATTCTGTTTCCTTATTTCATTAAGGTCAGGTATTGAATAGTAACAGGGAGATACAACAGGCCTAAAATTTCTATAATTTAATTGGGAGGCATGGGGCTTTATTGTATAAATGTCTCCTACCAGAAGTCTTCAGAGACATTTTAGCTGCTGTAACTGTGGCAAACATGTATTTCAAATCCTCAGTTAAATTTTGATTTTGAACATTTATCTAAAGTTGAGAGATAAAACCTGAATTGCTGAGATATTAAGTTTCTTACTGGTTCGTATGCTGGACTGTTGAGAAGAATAAATGGAAGCAGCATTCTAAGACTATGGGTAATTGCTTCCATTGACTTGCTGCATTTCAGGAGTAGAATAGCGTTAGGGTAAGGGATGTTACTTGGTTTACATGGAGACAGAGTTTAAAAGAGCATCTCTTTGATTTCAGAAAGCCTCTTAGTCCAACTGGGAATGTTACTTTCTTTAAACTACAACTCATTTGGAATACTCATACTGGCTGAGGCATTCTGGTAACTGTAGTCCAAAAACAACTTTTCCAAGCACAGACAGGATTATACATTGACACATATTTATTAATTTATTAATTTATATCCCGCCTTTCTTCCAGTATGGAACTTGAGGTGTGTCACAGTTTGAAACAATTTAAAACAAATGGACAGTACAAAAGTTAAACAATTAAACATACAATTATATTAAAGATATTCATTTAAAACAGCTTGCAAAAGGCAGTTAAAACATACTGTAATAATAACGATAAAATTTACAAAAAATAAGTTTTGAAATCTGTCATTCACTTATGACAGTAATTCTAACTTTATTTAATGTATATTTGAAGTGTTTTTTATTTCTTTTTATTTATTTTAAATTACTTTACATAATCTAACATAACATTATATACCTACACCTACACAATTACAACCATACATCACAATAAAAAAAGGAAAATGGGAAAAAAAACCCAAACCAGTACAATATATTAAACGTAAGCAAAAATACAGTTTCAATAAAATCAGTTAATACAAAACTAGTTTCCAGCTCCCCAAACATAGGCTATAAGTGCAATGCATCTCAAGTGCATTAGCTTTAATGTGTGTATTCAAGTACACACATTCAGAAGAACATAAAAGTAAGAGGTAGATCTCAACAGTTGAGGTTAAATAGGCCTCAGATTTCCTGAAGAAATGTGGCTGATCCAACACAGCTCTTCTTAAGTCCTTATGCTTTACTGGGACCATTGCAATGTTATGCAAGACTTTCGACTTAATTCGAAGTGTCATAAGAGACTCTGAATAAGCCCAAAGCCTTGTCGAAGTAGGGGCATTGCCGTCTTTGTCTTCCCCACCTGGTAGCAACTATCTGACTCCCCAGAGGTTTCACCACAGAGGACAGGATATTTTCTCTTTCCCTAATACATGGAGGGGGGGAGGATTCTACTCCTCTTATTTACACCAAGTTGTTTGGCAGAAACACTAAACAATTCCAAAGAATAACTTGTATGCTGGAACAGTCCTTAGTTCTATATTGTTGAAGTTTTTAATCATCTAGTATGTTAGCTCTATGGAACTGTTGACTGAAAATTACTCCTCTCAACTATTTTCACTCCTGGGAGACTTGCAGCATTCCTTAACTCTGAGATATAGCCACATTTGATTCTTATATCTGATAGAAAAGCAGGTGAAGAAAGCAGAAGGAGGTAGAGTTTCCAGATCTCAGGGCCTGAACCTCTGTGTGAGTGTGAGAAATCTTAGGCTAAGAATGTAGTTTTGAAAGCACATATGCATGTGTGTATGTACAGTTGGCCCTGTACATTTGCAGGTTTGACTTTCATGGATTTCATTATCTGTGAGTTTCTTCAACCCCTGCACCACCAGCTACTTGTTTTCCTGGGGAACCTTCCCTCTCCATGGCTCCAACCAGGCTGTGCAGCCCTTTAAAAACCTGCCTCTGATCCTCCTCTTCCTCCACCTCGTGGATGCTGTCTGGCCAGCTAAGAATGACTTGCAGCACAGTTTCTCAGCCTCACAAATCCTCCCCTGATGCCACCCCCACACCTAAGGAAGGAGATGGGACCTCATGCCACTCCTCCTTCCGTCTCCTTTCTCTGACCTGGTTTGGATCCAAGGTACCCATTCTCCACACAATGCCTCAGCCTCCCTTCCCACAGACACAGACATATGAACAGACATTTTTATATTTGTGATTTTTCCACTCATGTTGGGATCCTGTGCCTCTAACCCTTGTGAACGTGGAGGGCTGACTGTATAATCTGTATCTATGGCCATTTCTGCACGAGTCTATTATAGTGCGATGATTCCACTTTCAACCTCCTATGGAATCCTGGGGTTTGCAGTTTTGGGAGGGGCCGCCAGGATTCCATAGGAGGTTGAAAGTGGAATCATTGCGCTATAACAGTCTCGTGCGGAAATGGCCTATGTCTCTCTCATTTGTTAGACTTGGTGTTTTTTGTTTGAATGGTCTGTTTTATGTAACTGTTGTTGATGCTTAGTATGCCACACTTAATTACATCACCAGTGGCTGCCCTTTGTAACATCACCCTTGTAATATCACCAGGGCTTGCCCTATTACATTACAAGAGGTCATCTCTTGGTCTCAGGCTTTGGCACTGAAATCTTAGGGCCTGGGATAGTCCTGACCTGACAGCCTAAGTCCAAACAAATAGGCCCACAAAGGAATTGCACAAGTCTGGGCTTTTTTATCTGATATATTCACAGCCAGCACTTTCATTTTCCAAATATCTAATTGCAACACACACACACACACACACACACACACAATTCATATGTGTATTTTGGATTTTAACTGCTGCTTCTTTTATTGTGAACATAAAATATAAAAAGGAGAAACCCATAAGGGATTACATAATACAACTGTATTTATTTAAATAGGGATGCATGCATTTTTCTCTCTTTTTAGTTAAAGACTTGGCAGTAGATAACATTTCCATGTATATCTAGGAATGATTGATTTTTTTTGATAGAGAATTAGTTTTGTTTTCTGGTGAGCATTGGGAAACCATTATACAAGTGGGCATTAATCACTGTCAAGGAAGAGCTGAGCAACTCTGAACACTTGTTCTCCCTCTGCTCTTAGCAACTTGTGGTAGAACAAATCACAGGGTTTGGTAACATTTGGTGCATGTCAGAAGTAAAAATGACTAAAAAAATTGAATGTATCAGCACATATTTAATAACTTTTAAGTGATCTTAAGATACAAAATTATAAAATGGGAATTGTCTGGTGAAATTAACCAGGCATTCCTGAGACATATATATCAGTTGGTATAATAACCTCTAGCATTTTTGCCACAGGGAATTGCAGCCTTTATTGTGTTATGAGGACAAAGCCTCAGAGATTTTAACAGTGTTATTAAAATTTATATGAGAATATTTGCACTGTTCATACACTAAAATCTTTATCATTAACTTTGAAGAGCAACAGTTATGAATGAATGTAATAACTAATCTACTGTCACTGACTTTGGGTTGTTACCACAGACAGTTTACTTGGCTTTTTCAGAATTTGGAAATGGTATTTCTCACCTCCTCCACACAAGCCTTCTCACCCTCCTGCCAACTTTTTGGAAAGGAAAAATAACTTCATTTGGTTTGAGGTGTTTCAAAAGTTATTTGAGGAGAAGCATAGCTGGCTACTGACAGGAACATTAGAAGTCAGCTATGTGGCTCATTTTTAAACACGGTTTGGGGTGGATCTGTACAACCCCCTAGAATGAGGGCTATGAAACAGGCACAATTTAACTGTTTTCATAGAATTAAAAAAGGGCAGCAGCAAGAACAGCATATTGAATAAGTATTTAGTAGATTTTAGGGGGAAAAAACCCAACAAAATATATGTTGACTGTCTGTCTGTGTACAATGGTTTGGTTTATTCTAAACATTTGTTCAGACAAGTATTTCAAAGAGTTGAATTAATATGTATGTCCAATATAGATACAGAACTACAGTGGATACTCACTGTGGTTTGATGGATAAAGTACCACTGGGTCAAATTGTGCAGCTCTCCATACATGAGGCTTTAAACAATACATAGTAGATAGCTTGGCAAGCAAAGGATAGTTTGGCAGGTTCAGAAGAGCAAAAAGCATTGCAGTGCTTGGGTCACCTCCATAGCAGCTCTTTATTCTAGTATTTCCATCTTTTACCCATTTACTTTGCGTGAAGAATTCAGACAATGTTGTTACCAGTGTGATGTTTTCTGTGTTTTCATTCTTCTGACCTGATTTGTGGTGTTTTTCTCCCTCCTCACTTAAAGTGCAATTGCAGTGTTGGCCTGTCAAATGTGAACTGGCAATGTGCTGATGAGGATTTTGAGGGCTACTCTGCCTTTAATTAGTAGCTTCCTCTTTGTGGCTTCAATTTCAAATTATTTCCATTTCCACATGAGCCTAAGGGAAAAAAAATACAATGTTTCCAGTTGGAATGAACCTGTTTCTAATCTAGTTGTAGCGAGAATCTCTTTCACTCCATTGTTTTACACAGGACCATGGGAAATGCCTACAATCAGAAATTAGGAAAATAGAGGCAGTGGGCACCCTACTTCATGGTGTTTCCTGATATGTTTGTACAATTTTAAAGTTAGTGATACAAGGTCAGGGTTAGTGTCATGGAAACAGTAGAGGAGAAAGCTGCTGCTGTTCCCCCAGAAGTCTTATTGTATGTACACTGAGTTTGCCGTTTTTAAAACGGGAATCATAATGATGCAGTTCTCATGAAGTTTCAGGCTCTAGTTTGTGTGGACTGCTATCCTTTTGTGACCTGAAAATGTCACCATTTTGTAGAATATCTCTAAGATTAGGAAGAAAAGGAGTCCATACAGTGCCTGACTGCACATTTTTGTGCCTATGTCAGGGATGGCCAATTGTGGGCCTCCAGATGTTAATAGACTGCAACTCTCCAAATATTGGCTATGACGGCTAGGGCTGATGTGAGCTTTAGTTCAGCAACATCTGTTGCTCACCCTGGCAACCCTTGCTAGAAACACTAAGAACTGTAAAATAAACCCCTTATTTATATAATTAATTGTATTTCATTTGCACCCTGCCTTTCCTTCAAGAAGGTCAAAGCAACATACGTAGGTGACTAGACCTGAGGTCCCACAGGGAACTGCATGGGCAAGTTGGATCTCTCAGCCTTTATTCAACACTCTAACCACTACTCCTGCTCCCCCCATTGCTTAAAACTCTAGCTCACCTCTGTGGCAGAACAATAGTTGGAAAATTTAAGAGAAAACTATGGGATGGAAGTTGCACCTGAAACACATCTGTGGAGAGAAGATAGTATTGCTGGAGAACCAATGTGTGCATATGAGGGGTTTTGTTAAGACAACACTGAAATTATATATGCATATGCTAGTTATCATTTGTTCATTACACATTTCATTGTGAAAGTCCCCTCCCCGCAAGGATGTACAGATGTTTTTAATGGAAAGTAGCAGGACATAGTCTGTGATGGTAAAATAAGGCCGAATCCACTGCTTTCTTGAAATGAGGAAATCACTTATTTTCCTCTAGTGTCCTCCATAATTCTTTTCCCCTGACTAAAACATACCTTGGTCTGCTTGTGAGTGTGGTAGTAACTATGGTGGCTGCTGAACTGGGGGGTGGATAGGGAGCAGGGGGAGTAAAATAAGTGTCAAGGAATTCATTGTCTGTCCTCCACCTGTTGTTATTCTGGTCCCAATCAACCTGCTAGCCAGGCTGGAGCCAGTGGCCATCTGGAAACACTGCTCTGTTTATAAACTTGGCATGAAGCAGCACTCTCGGGCCCTGACCTCCCACACAAATCTGGAAACAATTAGAGCAAGATGATAGGCAGGCAGCGCAAGGAAGCGAGCTAGTGAAAGAGAGAGAGAGAGAGAGAGAGCACGAGCACAGAATTGAGAGGAGGCTGCAGGGGAGAAAGAACAGAGAGTTCCCTTGCTCTTAACACTAAGGAAAGATTGTAGATGTTTTTGACAGAAATATTTATTCAGATGATTTCTGCCAAAAGGTTACCCCATGATTTAATCATAATGGTGGTTCTTCTTATGCTTTAATCTGGGTTTTCCAAATGGCCCTTTTTCCTTTTTATTAGTTCTAAAAAATTTCACTCTAATGCTGCTAAGGAATGGAGAGAAGTAGGTTCAGACCGCAACCGCAACTGAAGGCAATCTTTCTGAAAACCAGATCACATGATACTGTTCCCACTCATTTTTACCAGCAGTAAAGCCTGCCACCCAGCAAGCACATATTTGTGTGCTTTCCATAAAGGCATTGGCTTCTTCATCCCGGCTTCTTAATAAAATGTTGGACCTTTTTGGGGTTCCCTTCATTAAGAGCTGCTTTGTAGCTGTTTCAGGAGAAGGAATTGCTTTTCTTGCATGTGCCCCCCAAAAATCAGGCCTTGAATTTTAGACTCAGCTTAGGCTTTGTCTGATTAAGAACTGTTAGCCAGGAAGGCGGCTTGCCAGGCATGAATCTGATTCAGTGATCAAGAGGGAAGGTGGAAGAGGAAGGATTTAGAAAGAACAAATCAGGCACTTCCCTTTCTAGAATTAATTGTACAGGCAACTTGTTCTTCCCAGGTCTGAGTAATTTAACCATGGCAAGTAGAGATGCCAACATGTTACTTCATTTCTTACAGTATGTCCATTTGGTGAGGGGAAAAAAAGACTGCCAGATGAAGTGCTTTTACAATAACTCCTGTTTGTATGATTAAAGGGAAGTTACCTTCTTTGCTCACTTAGCAAAGCTATTGCCTAACTGTTATAACTTGGGAGCTGCCTGACACTTGTGTTAAATTTAGGACTGTTATTTCTCAACATTCTCTTCTGCAGGAGATGCAATTTATTAAAAAATTGCAGACACCATGACTGTTAGGGCATAGAGGCACACTTCCTCGGAAAAGTTGAGACTGAAACATGGAAGCAGAGGCATTTCCAGATGACTGTGACATGAGAAACAAAAAAGGCTGTTTTACTTCTTCAGTTCCTACGGTAATCACCAGCAGTCTATCTACACTGGTCTATGTTGATTTACATCTTGACATGGGACAGGTACAGGCAATTGAGTCTGAGTGTGTGGGTTCTTATAGGCAGGTTAAGAACCAGAGAAGAAAATCTAGTTTCCCCAAGGATTCTGCATTGCCCAAACTGAAGTGTAGGATATTGCCCACTGGGTGCCTCTGCAAATTTCTGAAGAACAGGAATGGTAATATTTTCTGTGAGCTAGTCTAACTGTTCAGGGAAGAAAATTCTTCACATGTTGTAGCCAGTGGCATGCTGGCTTTCATGTTAGTGGGGTGAGGAGTTAACTTCAACATGGGACCAAAACCTTACAGGAAACATCCAAGGCTGCAAAGCTTGACCTGCAAATAGATCCAGCACCTTGGATAGCTCATTTAAAGTTTAAAAACCTGGAGTGGACTCACCACTCCACTGACATGGGAGTCATCAGCTGCTACTGGTTGTAGCCATTCTCAGATTTAATAATATCAAAACAAAACTCCTTTCACACAGAAAATTTCTAGGCAAATACCCTTCTCCCTGGCATGCTGGCTTTCATGGACATGATGACCTGCATCTTACAGTCTCACGGGGGTTATATGATTTGCTTTTTCTGAATGTATAGCTTTGACTTCAGTGACAGATAGATCAATAAGCTGCAAACCTGGTCCTACAGTGTCATGTGGCACCACAGCTTATACTGGGATTCAATTTGTTTCTAGAAATTATGCTGCTGTATTGGCTCTAGAGAGTAAAAGAGACAAAGTATGTCAGGTTGTGCTTTATTAAGTGATTTTTTTTTAAAGAGGTGCTTTTTATCAATATGAAGGGTTTGAAAGGAGTGCGAATGGGAAAAGGACAATTTGGCCTTTTTTGGGTCTCAGACTAAAACATTTCTGTGGGAATGTAAATAGCTTAAGGCCTTGGCACAGGGCTAGTTTTTGCCAGTAAGAAAGAGGATATGAGGGAGCCTGATAACTGAGAACTAGATCCCGTGAAGTGCCGAATACAATATTTCACTTGTGAAAGCCTATAATTTTAAGGAATGTGTGTAGTGCTCAGTGGGACTACTTCCAAAGTACCAGTTAATCATGTGCTTTTTTGGGCTAGATTGCTTTACAGAATGAAGTCTCAAGTGCAGGAATATATATTTGTGGGCAAATAAAAATCAGAGGGCTTCATTGCTGTTAATCTGTTATCTCTGCCATTAGTTTGATATTCACACAGGGCCTCCCTCCATTACCAGAAATAAGTTTTGTCAGTTAAGGTTTCTCAGACTTGCTAAAAGCAATGAGTGGTCACATCAGCATCCTTAACTGTGCTGTTCCTAAACTTTCACCACAACAGCCAACTCAGGAATGCTTTTTTAAAAAAAATATTTTCAGCAGAGCCTTAGAAAATGTAAAAGAACAGAAAATGGGAAGTAGGGCAAAAATTAAATTAGGGAGAACTCCTTTACACATGGCAGCATGAAGGAGGCAAAAAATAGTCCAGCCAGGAGGACAAACACATAGATTCTTTATGTAGTCTTGGCAGTTTGGAATAATGGAATATACTATTTATGTGCACAAAGTGGTTTAATCACTAAATCAGTTTTAAAACTCCTAGGTAGCTGTGTTGAAACTGGAATCATTTGAACTGTAATGTAAAATATTATGTTTATTTAACCTTTGTAAACTGATCTCATCCATCCTTGTGAACTTGCTGGACAGTTTAAGATCCACATTCTTTCCAAAATCAATAAAATTTTATATTTTTTCTTGAATTCATAAATTTAATTAAACTCAGAGTTAGTTAATGAACATCATTATTTGGAAACTGAAAGACTTACAAGAAACCTCTTGATATAAGAGTAAGTAAATATAAAGTTCATGCAGTATCACTAGCTAATAGTCTGTTTCCATTATCTTCTCAGTGCTGTACCTATCTGAGGCATGATTGACTGGCTTCTAAATGTGGTACAGAGTTGCAAAAATGAACGGTTTCATGACTGAGGATGAAAGTACTATAACCATTCTCTTGGTAGCCTCTCACTGGGCTGGGACTGTAAATTAGAAGAAAGGTTATCCACTTCCGTACCATTTTTGCCAACTCTTTGTTCCTTTGTACCAAAGGTAAAGAAAAATCAAGTAAAATCTGTTAGCTGTCAGCATAAAATTCCTGCTAATATTACTACTGTTGGAAAGAAAAACCAAAGCACTGGCATTCTCTGAGTTCTTGTCCTAATGGAGTAGAATATAGGCCCTTTCCACATGTGTGTGTGGGGGAAACGGGCGAAAACGCCCAAAAACGGAGCTTACCGGCAGGCGGGTAAGTCCGTCGCTATGCGGAGCAGCACGAGCTCGCTGCTCCACAGTCCTCCGGCGTCCCACATGGCGGCTTCCGGTTGGTGGAGGCTCTCCACCAACCGGAGAAGCTCGCCAGCCGGAAGCCCGCCCCCGGCAGATCTGCAGGCACGCACTTGCGCGCGCCTGCAAATCCGCGTCAGAGCCGGGCGACGGAGTGGCGCGGGGCTGAGCGCTCCGTGCTTTTTAAAAACCTCAAAAAAGAGGTTTTTAAAAAACACGCAGCGCGGCTAGTTCCGGCCGCTCCTGAGTGGATTCTGGTGTGGAACTACAAAAAGTAGTCCACGCCAGTCCACTCTAGGGTGTAGAAGACCTCCGTGAGAGGTCGCTCTGCACCATTTCAGAAGCCCGGTATGGGAATGGCCATAGTTTATATGTCTGTCCTTCCTTCCTTTCTTTTGCGCACATCTGTTCTTACCTGCTGTTCTCTTTCTGCTTTTTTTCTCCCACCGCTCTTGATTTTTCAAATGGGCATACTGGCTGGGGAATTTTGAGAGCTGTAGTCCTAAAAGTAACTTGACTAAGCTCTGCTTCACACTAGCTAGGCTGTAAGAACTCCCTCTCCCATCTTGGGGGCCTTTGAATTGTACTGTCATTATCTACTTTAACTTTTGGGCTCTGAAAAGGAAGAAGGAGATGGGAAAATGGCAGTCTCACTCAGTAGTTATTTAAAAGCTACTGTTTGATTACCCCAGATATAAATTCTTCACAGAACGAGACATATTGTTTGGAAATTCAAATGTTAGCAATTTAAGGGTAAACAAAAAGAGATATTTTGAAACAAAGAAAATACACAGGTTGAGGAGAAAATTTTAGGCATTTATTTCTGAATTCCTGTTAACAAGTCTACCAAAAAGTATTCCTCACAGATCATTTTGCAGTATTCTTAACAACCAAGTGCAGTTCTTTCCTTCTATTTTCCAGCTACATAATACAAGGCAAAGGCCAAGAGTTAATGTCGGGATCTGGCCAAAGCACTCCTTGAAGGGGCCTGTTGGTGAATATTTTTGAAGTGGCAGAAAGGAAGCACCAGGGCAGTGTCCTTCCTGCCTTTGCTGGGCTTCCCGTATGCTTCCCTGATGGAATGTTAGTCAATCCTGTTACTATTCAAACACAATCTCTCATGCTGTCATTTGCCTGGCTTTGATTTTCTCAGCTTGTGCTCTCCGCCGGCACGCTGTCTCTAATTCTCTGACTAATGCATGAGTGTACAGGTGGCAAAGGAAAGGGTGAACCATGATGGAAATTACCAGTGATTCAGATACAGAGTATGACCTATTTATTTCCAGTGCTTGCTGGAAATACACCTGCTTAATAGTGCTGCAGCAGACATCGTTGTGTAACACAGCCAGATCACAGTCTGCAAGAGTTCTTAGATATACCCTTTGTGGTTAAAAGTCCAGAGGCAACTGCCTTGGCTGCCCTCTTGCCAGAAATATCTCTCATATGCTTCTTTCAAAATTCCCACACACTTTATTTTGACTCATCTTTTGTTACCATTACTTTACATACACCTTCATGGAATGAAGGATAACCAACTGGGTTGCATCAGGTAGGCATTATTTTAATTGTCACTGCTTGCCCATGAAAGGGACAATTCCTTACTCAGATCATTTTTCTATACATGAGCATCAGGGCTGCTAGGTAAAAACTAGAACATATGCCAGAAGATGATCAAAGTATAGGGATATGGTGAGGGACATGGAAAAAGTTAGAGGTATGGATCATTTCAGAAGATTAATAGGGCTTCAGTCCCACTTATTTGGGAGTAAATCTCATTGAACTCAACAAGATTTAGGTAACATTTGAACTCAAGATTTCCACCATGCCAGATTAGCCCTCTGCTAGAGTCCACATTAAGTAATGCTGATTCCAATAACTGAAACACATAGAGGCTTACGTCCTTACTATGGTAGACTTATGGAATCAATTAGACCCATGGAATCCATTAGATTTGTCAATGTATTGACTCACATTTCGACAGTTGATCGAATGGGTCTAATCTAGGGCTCTATCACACTACACTGTTACAGTGCTGTATTCCACTTCAAATGCCATAGCAAGAGTCTGTGCAACTCTAGAGTTTGTAGTTTAGTGAGGCCCCAGAGCTCTCTGGCAGAGAATTCTAAAATGCTAATCCCAGGATTCCATATAATGTTGCCATGGCAGTTACAGTGGATTATAGCACTATAGCAGGTAGGTCCACTAGTTGGGATTAATCCACAGCATGGCAACTGGAGTAGGTAGAGCTCAAAGCCTTGGGCAAGGGTTTGGGGCTAATAGCAGAAGCTTTGTGTTTGTTCCCATTGCTGGTGCTGATAGAGAATGGCCATGTATCCTTTTCTGGAAAACAAAAGACAAGCCTTTATTTGAAGGACTTTTTTTTTTTGCAGATATCCTCCATCAATTTTTTGAAGGTATCTTCTATTTGAAGAGCTGTCTAGCCTAAGTCTTATTTAAAGACAAAGAACCATAAAAGAGGGAGGTCAGGCATTTTGATGCACCCCATTCTTAACTAACACCTGGACATCAGGCTCAGCAGGCACACAGGTCTCTTGGCCACACTCTTCCCTACAGTACATCCCTAACAAGATGTACTGTATTTCTCTTTCAATTATAAAATTAATTTTTAAAATTTTGCATTTGTACCTATGAATTAGTCTGTTCATTATTATTATTTTTTTTTGTGCAAATTAATGCCTTCTTTCTTTGTATGTGATCTGTAAGTGACCGTTTTTGATAAGCAAGGTGGGCTTAACTTTCTGGGCTTGAGAGCAATCTCCTTAAGCTGCCACCACCCTGGTTTCAACATGCTTTGCTACAAACCTCTCTTTATTCTTTTATCTACTTGCCACCAGTAAGGATTTGGGGAAATGGACTGGGATAGAAGCTACAGCATTTCCATTCAGCCAAACTGCACTTTGGATCTAGTATATTTTTGATATATTATATACCCCGGGAGCCAGCAACATGTTGGCAATTTTCAAAATAGGCTTATCCTGGCTTGTATAAACACTGTTCAGTTTACCTGGCAGAGACACAGTCAGTGTTTTAAAATCTTATTCACTTTAATTGATGGAGTGTGGTTCCATAATTAAATCACATATCCTGACCTTAATGAGACAGTCCATTCCTGTTGTACCCAATTTTTCTGTTCTTGGAAATCATTTTATTTTTCATTGCATCAGTAAGACATTTTAATGATTTTCAGATATTCATGGATAATACTGTGCTTTAAAAGAAAATAAGAGATTGCAGCCCAAAAATATTTGAAAGAAAGAGATAAGTGAACTATGTTTGGGTATATAGGACTTACACTGTTTGATGAACAACTAGCAGAATATTAAGTACCTGTTGCTGTTAACTCACGTGCTGTTACTATTTTACTATTCCCAGTCCCACTCCTCCCATAAATTGCTACAAACTTGTCCTAATTCTTTCTCAAACAGTGCTGTAAATTTGCTTTATTCACCTATGTACACCTATCTACCTATCTGCTCTTTGGGTGTCTATGAATACCTAATAATATCCTTGCGTATCACTATGCCATGCACCAGTCAGTAGTGATGAAATGGTGGGAAAAATTAGCAGTGTTTGCTATCCACATGACCTGTGTGTTTGAGCTATATGCAGCAATTAAATATTGTTACTATGGAAGAAGTGGGAGATCATAATAATCAAGTAAGAAGAGTCATCTGAGTTCATAATTTAAAATAATAATACTGTGGAAGAATTCTGAGGTACTGGATTTAGACCAATGGTTTTCAAAAATTATAGAACTTAAAGAGTTTGATCTATTCTCGCATTTTATTAAAGGCAAATCAACTAAAGAAGTTGAAAAGAATTGGGAACCAGTGATTAAGCATATTAGAGACAGATGGGGTATAAAAGTCTGAGAATATAAGTCATCAAGAATACTATAAACTATTAAGTAAAAACAAAAGTCTGACAAAAGACAATATATTGTAATGATATCATTTGATACACAAAGTAGATATGGAGGATTTAGACAAATTGGAAAAGAACAGAGATAGAGGGACACTATTTTTCTTCAAAAGGGTAATATAGAAGAGTATGGATAAGATAATAGTCTTAAAGGAAAATAAAAGGAAAAGTGTACCAAACTACAGAGTATGAGAAACAAACAAAAAAACCCACCCCCCCCCCAAAATGTAAGAAATTTCATACAAGAGATGTAAACATAAAGTGTGAAAAGATAAACCAAAATAATGACATGGGAAATAATATTCAAGCTATTGTATATATTTGTATATATTTGATCAAGCTTTGCCCAACATGTACAACATTGTTTTATATTTTTGAATTTGAGATGTATCTGAATAAGTTTGTATAAGACAACGCATGTTGAAGGCAATTGGAAATATTTTTATTAGGAATGATGTATTTTTTATTTTCTCTTTTCTTGATAAAAATTAAATTAAAACAAATTAAAATAATAATACATGCTACTGCATAGAGTTTTTGCAGTGTGAGAAGTGGAAGGCAGTTGCAAGGTGATCCATGTGACATCAGGGCACTTTTAAAAATGGATGGTAAACACAAAGACGCCTGTGGCTCTGCACATCAGTTTATTTGGATACCCCAACACTGCAGACAATTTAGAAGCACAGTGTTCCACTGAAAAATGGAAAAATGGAAACTGTTGTCATTGTTTATTCTTCTGACCTCTAATTAGAAATAGTTTCTACTGAAAATTCTGCGTACATATGCCAATCTAAAGATAAAATATTCTGAGAGACATAGGTTTAGGATCCTTCAAGTGAAACTGTCAGAGAAGTCTACTTTTTCTCTTAATGCCTCTATTTTTACTTGGTCTTACTTGGTTTTTTCTGGCCTATATCCAGATGGAGAGAATGGGCCAGAGATATGTCCTACAGTATTCCGGGTATGTGTGTTTATTATTTTATGAAGCTTCTAAGCCTAACTGCATTGCTAGAGAATTCTCCCGGTGAATTCACCCATATGTGTTCTTCACCTCAGTAGCTCTCTACAGTATAAATTGGTATGGCCAGCTAGACAAGCAGAGCTGTGGGCTGGGGTGGTGTTTCTTTGTGGATGTGGTGGTGTCAGGAGAAAGGGTTTAGCTTTGGTCGTTACTAGAAAACATGTTGAGACAAGCAAAGGCTATTAAAAAAAAAGACATGCTCTTATTTAGACAACAATGGAGCTAAAGTCCTGGCAGTCTGATACAATAGAACAAGATCACTAAGCATCCTTTAAATGGATTACTAGGAAAAGACTGATATGAACTAGGGCACATTTATTTGAAAATATCCCTTGGGTGTGATGCTGTCAAAGTTTTCAGTCGAGAAGGATAGAACTTGGCATTATACTTATGGAAAGAAATAACAGCTGACTATAACAGACTTTTGGGTCATAGGAGAAACTGATTATGGTACAGAAAGGATATCAGGGGAGGAACACAGTGCACAGTTTTACACATGAATGCCTGAAGCTTCCATGAGAACATTGGCGAACTAATATTGGCAGAGGGAGCATAAATAAGATGGGCATATCACTAATGATGGAATAAAAAGTATTCCTCATTTTCACACTGGAAGACAGCTATGCCTGAACCATGTATTTCAAAACTGGATTTAAAAAATAAAATAAAATAAAATGCACGATGCAGAAAAAGCAAATACAGAGAAATTGTTCATTTCTTGCAGTGTTAACCTTTGAGATAATCCAATGAAAGTGATTGGCAGTAAATCAACAACAGACAACATGCAAGAGTTCTTTACACATTGAACAATATTTGAAGAATATATGAAATATATGTGGAATAAATGTATGGAATATATGGAATATGTGAAAATGGCCCTTGCCATTTTGGAATCAGATAACTTCATGAAAGAAAAACAGTGCTTGCAGATGAGGCTTTTAATTTCCTCACTGAATTTTACAAGGAATCAATCTAGACATCCTGGTCTTCCATTTATAACCTTACCATGTTTTCCTTCACTTCATCCGTTATTTTTCGTACCGTTTAGAATAGAAGAAAGAAAGAAAGAAAGAAAGAAAGAAAGAAAGAAAGAAAGAAAGGACAGCTGTAGAATGACTCGACAACATCTTCTTACTAGTAGTGAGAGAAACCCTCCATCTGGAAGCATGCCAAGTCTATTAATGATAATTAGCCATGTTAGCAAAATTGTCAACATAGTTTTCTCTCACTTTGGATTTTTTTTTAAAAAAAATGTTCTTTCTATCAAATTTACAGAAAATGTTGCAGTTTTTGAATTTTTTTTTAAAAAAGAACTAAGTGAAAGTTTCATTCCTTTTCATTTGTCTATCAGTATTGGCTAACTTCAATAATTACAACTATTCTCAGTAAGAAGGGGACTATGGCCATTTCTGCACTATACTGTTATAGCGCTATTATTCCACTTTCAACATCCGATGGAATCCTGGGGTTTGCAGTTTAGAGAGGGGCCTTGAGGCAAATCCTTATTGTCATGTAGCTGTTAAAGATGAGGAGACTCTAAGCAAAATAGGAGGGAGGCAAATCCAGCATTGCCAACATGGTTGATTACACAGGAATTCAAAGGCATACTTTTAAGAACTAAGTAGTCTTAGGTATGTCTATCCATTTTGCTTATGTTTTTTAAAGAACCAAAATAATTTTCACACATCCTTAAATGCAGCCATAGCCACTGGCTGTGCTGGCTGCAGGACTCTGACAGCTGTACTCCAAAACATAAATTTTCAAAGTTCTGCCACATAGTAATAGCAGAGGCATCGCTGCAGTAGATAAATGTCCTGATGTCACTATGGTTTTGCGCAACTTGTTGATTAAATCAACTCTGACAGGGTAAGTCTTTGTCTGTTAAATCCATTAAGTGCAACCCTTACTGCTTTATTATTTCACCCACAATCAGTCCACATGAGACTCAACTTATGTTAGCCACTGTGGTAGAATTTAATAAAAAGATCATTGCTCTCAGTTACTTGTTGTCCTTTCATATTTCTTTTCTAAACACTGCCTGTGGCCCCTTCTAGCAGCTGTACCTGAGAATGGAGAGATATTTCCCATCAAGTTAATGGTCTACTGCATACATACCTTAGGAGTCCCCTATGGATTACCAGCCTGTGTGCTAATATATTACTGATTGTTTTCTTGTAGGGTGGGGAAGCACAAAATGTCAAGCTGGCAAATGACAAAAATAAATCATGAAGCATTTTAGCTGTTTTTACATGAATGCTACATTCGTTATTTAGGAGACAGAGCATGTTTCCTGACCACTAAAACACCTTTTCCGCTTCATGTAAGTCAACACTTCAGCTGTGTGTGTATCACCAGAAAGAGTGAAATCAGCCCAGCAAAAATTCAGTTTTAGTGCTCCACATGGTCTCTAGGGCACAGATAACTTATGCATCATCAAGTTACATAGGACTTTGTTTTCAATACTACTCAGTTTCTTGGGCACTTAAAATCAAACCCTTCTTTTCAATGGCGCCCCCTCCACTGACATTTCATTTTAGAGAGGCTACTTGTTTGAAAATAGCCCCATGCGTAAAGCATACATCATGTACATCTAAAAGGGCCTAGCAGGGAAAATGCCAATAAGTGAAGCCACAAGGAATCCATATTCTAGTTATGGTTGCTGAATATATTCAGATTTTTGAAAGAATTTGCTCTTTCACAATCCAGCTTTTTCTTGGCATGATGTTATATTGAATCCGTGTAGTGTTTATGACACTGACATTTCTTATTGCTAAATAAATAGATAAATGTTGATATCACAAATCTTCAGTGACGGGAGAAAGAAACTGCTATGGGCTTCTGCTTAAAAAAATGCAGTGATGAGTTCAACACACGTATCATCATTCTTATCGTTTGAAGACTTGTCATGGCCAGCTTGACACAGTGTGATGAAGTGATTAGAGTGCTGGACTATGACTTGGGATACACATGTTCTGTTCCTTGCTATGCTATGGCACTCAGTGAGTATCTTTGGATCAGTCACTCTTGCTCTGCTTCTAACTTACATGATAGGAGGATAAAGTGGGAGGTAGAGAGCCACACAGACTGCCTTAATACTCACTGGAGGAAAAACAGGATTCTAAATGTAACTCATTGTTCTGTTCTGAGTACAGGCTGGGTGGGTCCCAACAGCAGGGTCCAGGCATTCCAAGAACTAATATAGGCACTCAAGGGGAAGGATATTACAGAGTTGCAATGAAGTCCAAGGTCTAAGCTGGTAGGCATCTTGGGCAAGGGCAATTCAAAAGCAGTCACAAAAATAATGCAAGATCAGAGACAATAGGAATACAAAGGAACTGGAGCCAAGGAAGGAGGTGTTAAAGGCTAGCGTCAAGAAATAACATTATTTCCAACAGCCATTTTTACCCAGAACTAAAGCTTACAGGCCTGATCTACCAGACATGCACAAGAGTCTCAACTGCTGGCATTTTGGCTGAAGTCCTTCTCATGAGGAGGCCTTTCCTCACAAGAAGGCCTTTGATTACCATTTTGCATTCTCTTCAAGGTCATCAGCCCTTTCAACCTCTGACATCTTCTCTGGCTGGGAGGTGGCCCTGTCATTTTCTGATTCATGGGCAGAGCTTCTGACTTCTTTGGATGAGATTCCTTCAGCTATTTCCCCTGAGGAACCAGGGTTAACTGAATAGATATTTCCTGTGTGGCACCTGGTCCAGGAGGCTCTAGTTCATCTTCACAGGAAGATTCCTTCACCAAGGACATGTCACTAAAACTACAACAAAACTTCTTCCAGTCTCAGTGAGTCATGAAATCAACATTATAATCTGAGATTCTTTAGGTATCAGCAGTGAGGGGGACTGTACAACAACAATTACTGTGGTATGTGGAAAAATGATGATGATTGATGATTACTTGTTACCAATACTATTGGGCAGAATCCTGTTGAGCAGTTATGAATGTGTAATCACCATAGATATGGAGCAGTGCAGTGAATCCTGATCTGACTCTCCCAGTCCCCACTTATTGCTATTGTGCTCAACGGGAGTCCATTCTCCTGTTACTTGGAAAGCACCTGACTGATGTTCCTACCCCCTCCTGTGAGCGATCCTCATTGTTACAAACAGAAGAAGGCTCACTGTTGCACTACGCCTTGCACTGGAGATTGCTTGTGTGAGAGTTGAGTGGGAACATTAGTCAGCTGCTTCCTGAGTAACAGCGGAACAGGCCCCCATTGATCACAGTGGGTGCTGCCCAGTAAGTGGAGATTGGGGGACTTTCATGGTCCCTATGTGTCCCTCAGACTAGGGAATACATAGGGATCATGAATACCAAACAGTAACAAATGCATAACTCTAGGTTACATGTTTGTCATTTGTCAACAGGATTCTGGCCCACTGGGTTTATATCCAGCTTTTAAATATAGTTTAACATTTGCAACATTACAGAGGTTAAACATGTTCTATCCACTACCAAACAGGTGGAAGAAAAAAGGCAAGACACTGTCAGAAAAGAGGTGCGAAAAAAGGGATGGAAAATTATGATAAACAGAGCAGGCAAAGAAAGAAGCATCCATCTATTATTCACAATTACCTGTTAAATCCATCCATCTGAAGACCATTTTTTGTATGTCATGCAATACTAAGGGAGGGAGGATGAAAGAATTCAGAGTTCTTGTAGGTTTCATGGTTGTGCTGTGGTGTTATAGGTACTACCATCCCGAGGAAAATACACCAAAATCTTGGGTACATGACTTGATGCCTTTTCACTGACATAACTGCCTTTTGTGTGCATCTGCATACTTACTTCCTTGTGCTAAAATTTCAATTTTTGTTCCAGATTAGAAGTGTTTCAAGGTGAGTCCATACTTACTGAAGGAAGGAAGCAGAATCGGCAAGTACAATAATTACTGTTCTAGCTTCCACACTCTTTCATGTAGGTTGGGCAGCACTCATTGCTGTAACAAGGCCTCAGTCTGGTAGGAAGGCCTCTGCTATGTGCATTGTATTATCTTATACCAAGGACTGTATTTTTTAACCCCTTACAGTGAAAACTGTATTTAGGGTTGCCAGGTTTTAAGGACTCATACTGAGTCTCAGGACCAGGGTTCTCAGATCTCAGGGCCAAGACCCACTGGTCCACAGGGTATAAGGGAAGAATCTCAGTAGTGCATCTCTTTGAAAATCCCCACATCGATGGTGTTCTGGGCCCCTTGTGGCTGCAGATTGCTTTGGAGCAGCTACTGTAGATGTTGTCTGTTCAAAGCAGAGCTTGAGAAACTTTCTTTGGTTGCAAGTCTCTTGTTCTTAAAAAAAAAGTGCTTCAAAAAAGTGTTCAAAACAGAGGTTGAATTATATTTTCAATGAAGAAGTGTGAAAATGTAATTTTCAACCAGAGGAATTTTGTACTGTTTTGTTAGACTTAATGTTTGTTATTTGAATTATACGCTCTGGACAAGCGTGGTTGATGCCTTATGATGTCACCTGAGGCCTTCCCTTGTGACACCCACAGAAGGCATCCCTAGGACTCATCCTGGGTGCTCCTGATCTGGCAACTCCCTTCCCCCTCTCCTTCTCCTTCTCACTTGATTGCTGGATTCATTTTCCTTCTGGCTGGAATACTTCTTCCATCATATGCCAAGCTTGTAACTTGAGATTTTGGTTATGTGCATGTGTGAAGTAGATCAAGGGACAGAGCTGGATCTTGGAACAAATTGTTTAGCTAAGATTCTTATTTTAGTTTTCACTCAGAGAAATATTTGTTCTGTGCTTGTGCTTGTGTGTTTAAATGACATGCTATGAACAACTGTGATTGGTATTTGATGTCCTATGCATAATGGCATCACCAAGAGCCATCTCATTGTGACATCTTGAGGGTCCACTCCCCTGTGACATCAATGTGATTGGCTCCTGGTACATTACCATGGGGAGTGTCCCTAGATCTTAGGACATGACACAACTCTGACCTGACAGCTCTAACTGTATTGCTTTTGGAACAGTCCAACCATGGTCTCGTCTGCAGGAGGCCAATATAAACCAATGGGACTTAAATTGTGACTAACAAGTCTCATTCCTTTCATTGGATTTACTCTGGGTAGAACTAATGTTACATTTCTCCTCTGTTTTCTGAAAATTGAAGGTTTTGGTTTCTAAGGAAAAAAACTCAGGAAAAGTTTTATAGTAAGAACAGTTTGATACTAATTACAAATAAGTGTGATTAATGATCAAAGCTAATAAAAAAAGATGGTCAGCATATGGGAACTTAAGGGTGATGACTTTTCTGAGTGGAGAAGTTTCATTGTCAGCCTTACACACACTGCAGTGTAGGCGTGTGGGAAAGGTTACACTGAATTTGCCCTCTCGTAAGAATCACTTTAGAGCAAATAACAGTTCCAACATGAGAAAATAATTCTGTGGCACAGGAAACTGAAGTCTTATTCAAGGACTCATTAAATCTGTTCTTTGCATTTCTTTCTCCATATATCTTAGTTCTGTTAATATTTATGGTTGTAGGAACTTAGTTTATTGGCTGTGGTGTTCGCTTTAATCAAACTATCACATGCAGCTTGACCAATGGCTCTAGTTTGTATCTAATACCAAGGGAATATGCATTTGCTGTATGATATATTCTCATCCTCAGAAATTATGCCTGTTCTTTAATCACTCCTTCTCTTTCCCACTGGTATTTAATTGAATGCCAAATGTGTGTGGAGGGGGTTGAGATCTGTTCTACATTTTTTAAAAAGACTTTTAATTATATGGATTTCTTACTTGAAAACACTATGACCAGAAAATCTAGACAGACTAATCTGTGCTTCCATATAGTTGGCCCTTGCAGATAAAGGGGTATTTTTGCCCCTTGCTTAGACTGATGTTGTATACACCTTTTTGAGTGTGGTATTCATGCCCCCATATGCTACAGTGGCTAGTTGGCCATCATAGCCACTGTACCTAAGTAGTTCATTTAGGTCATATGATTCTGCATTAGTGTGCTCAAGGACAGGCAGATAACCTCTGTGCAAATCATGTGATGATGCTTAGACTGCTTGGGCAGGAGAGCTTTCCTTGAGTTATTCAAGACTGAGAAGTTTCCTCTCCATTGTTGTTGGAACATTCCCTTCCAAGAGCACTAAAAGAGAAGTTGCAGGAGATTAGTTGGTGGCCACTTCTGGGCTTGAGAAGGAACAGGCTGCTTCCTGACTTACACTATTTGGAAAAATGGAGTCTTACACTGGCTAATTTTGAATTATAAATAGTTGCCATATAGGATTCCCAAATGCCAGGGCTTGGCCTCTCTTCTTCAGGTCAGGGAAGGAAACTCAGAGCAAGAGTGCTGCTTGAAACCTTTTTTTTTTAAATAACCTGTGTGCAGCTGGTCCTTGCTGCAGAAATACATCAGACTAGATATTGTAGACTTTCCATAGGTCCACCTGTCCTCTTCTCTTCCTGACTCTCCCTCTCAAAGTCTCTCAAATCACAGCTGGCACCATGACTCAAACGGAGGGAATGGTCAGCTTGTGGAAAGACTGAGGTGCTTTAGCTAGAGTTGCTGAATGTAGTACTGCAGGAGTTTTACTTTGTGACATTTCATATCTTACTGTTAATTTTACCAGTTCTTTTCTTATTTGTTATTTTTGCTTTTTTAAAAAAATAAACAGCATTCTCTGAGCAATTGTGGTTGAGGCTTTAATGTATCATATTTAATAGTATAAGCCAGGTCTACTCCCCTTAAGGTCTTCTGGGCTTGCCCATGTGACATCTCCAAGGGCTTTCCTTAGGCCTCAAGCTAACCTCTCAGTACCTCAGGAGCTTCTTATATGACAATCTGTATTGCCATATTTGTAAGGATTTGAACTGAGAAATAGTTTTGGAGATTGCAACGCTGAGCATTTTGATGTGATGAATTCCCTTCAGTAAATTTGTCTCACCAATATTGGCACCTTAAGATAATATGACTTTATGTGTAATTTTGCTTGCTGATCCTCCTCAGTGTCCTTGGGTTAAGGCAGCAAGAAGGATGGAAGTCTACTCCATGGCTCTGAAGGTGAAACTATATAATATGCTTTGCATATATGTAGAAGAGGTGCTTCCTCAAGTCTGCTTATCATAGTACATGCTCTTTTTTCACATGTTTTTAGCCTTGCTTTGTGATTTGATTTGTCCGATGAGTCTCATTACTGGGGCACATATCTCCTGTTGCTGGATGGAAAACAGGGAATCACAGGGAATATAGTTTCCCTTTAACATGTTACTTAATCCTAATTCAGGTGGGGACATTCAATGGAGTTGCTTGTTGATGGCAGGGCTGTGTGTTGCCTGTTGACTTATGGTGTCCCCATGAACTTCATAGGGTTTTCTTATGCAATAACTGTTTAGAGGTGTTTTTGACAGTTCCTTCCTCTGAAATATAACCTACAGTACCTGGTATTCATTGACAGTCTCCCATCCAAGTACTAATCAGGGCTGATCCTGTTTAGCTTCCAAGATCAGATGGACTTTGGTGCCTTTAGAGTATTTAGGTCCTCAAGGCAGGGCTAGTCCAGGACATTTTGCTGCTTGATGTGAAATGTAATAATATTCCATTATTCTTCTGGGAGATGGGGACAAAGCTGGGAATTCTTTTTTGACCAGCATAAGAAAAAGAGACAAACCACTTTCCAGTGAGCACCTGTTTGACCATAGAGGGCCAAGCAGCTATATCAAAAAATCTAGCTCATACTTTCCCAACTGATGAGAGGGAAAGATAAGAAAAATGTAACAGAGGATCTGATACCACTATGATGTTCACTACAAATACATTAGTATCCATTATTTCTGTAATAAACACTTTATAAAAGACTGAAGAAGGGGGAAAATCCTTCCAGATTCATGAATGAAATGTGACCGTGGGACCCTCATAAGTAGGAATCCAGCGTACTCTTTTTTGCTACTTTGCATCCACAGCTATTATGAAACTTTTCTTAGTAAGTTCCAATTACTTCCACATTGTTTGGATGGAGACCAAAATACTCCCCATTCATCCTGCAGCCTTCTGTCACTCTATTCTTTTCACATCCTGTTCTTTCTGGGTACATGATCTGGGATAGAGATATCTGATCTTGAATGCTATCCTGATGGGCATGCTGTATCTCCAGGCTTCCCCCCCCCCCCACCACTGTGGAATGGGTTATACTATTCCCAGTACTTTGTTACAAATATCTATTGGCTCAAGGCAGGTCCAGAGACTTCTAGCTATATTAACAGGAGGTATTGCATTCTTCCAAACTGATTTTAACTATTTTTGTGGAATCACTGAGTAGAAAATGCCATGGCAAAGTCGTATTTTTGCAACACCAAAAAGATCATATGGCCTTTCTTTGTTTGTTTTATACACATTTCTTGATAAATTTCCTTTCAAACTTTTCTGTTCTCTCCAAGTTACAATCAGCAGGTCCTAAGGGATTTGATTGTGGATTTGAACTGAGGCGATCAGATCTGAAATCCCAGCTGAGTTGTCCATTAAAAAAATCATGGACATATCACGCCCCCCATCCCACTCTTGGAACGTGACAGATCATCCTCTGATCTTTCTCAGTGTTACTACATATATCCTTACAGTGGGAATGGAAATAATAACTTTTGTAAATGTTCTGAAATAAATGAGATAAGGATTGCAAAGAACACTGTGTACTAAAATAAATATATAGACATGATTAATAACATCCTTGCAGATTACTTTGAGGCTGATGTTTACTTCATCTATTATTTCACTCCATATTAATTATGTTTCCCTTGTTAATTTTGATTTTCTGGCCGTGCAGTACCTCAGTATTATACATCTATTTGCTTCTTCAGGCATGATATCAGTGCCTTTTTACTTAACATAGGGCTGTTCCCTCCCCACAGTAGAAAATTTCCCTCCATGTGCCTTCAAGTAGCCTGTCAATTTATGACAATCCAATGAATTTCACAGGGTTTTCTTGGGCAAGGAGTATGCATTTGCTTAAAATAAAATCCTTTGCCTTTCCTTTCTTGACATCTCAACGATGGAGCTGACTGAAATGAAGTGAGTGGGGAGACAAGAGCAGGTTGGGTGGAAGATTTGGAGTGACTCTGTCTGAATACAGGCTAGAGCCTATTTGAAAGCCTCCTCCAGGACAGTATAGACAGCAAAGAACTTACTCTTTTGTGCCCCCTTTGCATTTGTAAAAAGTCATCCCATACAGTTGCTTCAAGAAGCCAGAGGTCTATCACATTCTGCTAGTAGGAATAGAATGTAGACCACTCAAAGGTGCACTGTGAAGAATTTACACAGCATTTTGCAGATAAAATCACTTAGATCCATTGTGATTTGGATGTTTTGGTTGATATAGTTTTGGTCGATGTAACTTTGGCCCCTGCTTGTCTAGTAATAATAGTTCTATTTCTGTTTGTGCAGCCCAGGGATGTGAACACAGGTTCCTTGGAGAAATGAGAGCTTTGACCTTCTTGGCTTATTAAAAAGGCCAAAGGAGGACTGGTCAGTTGGGTGAAGGGAATAGCCAATGCCTCCTCACAACAAGGTAGGGTGCCAACATGCCTGTATCTGAACTTTTATGGTATAACATGATTTCTGATTCTACTTCTCTCTAAGTTTGCTTCATGAATGAAAAGTATATCATTCTATTGATATAAATGATCAGGGCAAACAAGAGCAGCAGAAGCACACCACTAGAGCTTCAATCATAGATACAAACAAAAGAGATAGCCTTGTTGACATCTACACATCAAGTGCAGGCTAACCACATAAATCCTAGTTTTCCAGGTTGTAGAAAAATAAGAGAGCCATCTTGGCTGCCTTGTCAAAGGCAGGGCATTCAACTCTTTGGCAGACTAATTTTGTCAGGTTTTCAAATCAGTGTTAGGATTTTTGCTGCTAAGAGGAAAAACAGCATCTGATTTCAGGAAACTGTCAGTGTGTTTCAGAGGGTTCGCATGCTGAGATGTTTTATTTCTTGTGCTTAATTGATTACCACCAAATTTCTGAGGTTTTCTCAGCATGTCTTTGAAACCACCATTTAATGTATTTCTGTGTCAAGAAGGATGATAAATGACCTAGGTAGGAGAGTACTGTGTTCTGGATCCCATCCCTCAACTGAACCTGAAGCTGGAGGGGAGGAAAACATGGCATAGTAATAATTATAGATGCACAAGTTCAAGAGTTGCTAGTGATAATGGAAAAAACGTTAGCAGTGCATAGGTTTTCCACAGCTGGAAAAAAAAAAGTGTTATAAATCACAAAATGAATCCCAAGAAGGGCAATGTACCATCCAGAAAACAAGATAGTCTTTCTTTGGATGCATTTGGTGTATATACAGAAAAACTGGTTATAACATTAAGCTGAGTGGTTATATAATTCTATATATTCACTTTCCATGTTCGTGAGACTTGCTTTTCAATGGCATACATTGTGCAACTCTGGTTGATGCTTAATATATCACACTTAATGATATCACCAAAGGCTGACCCTTGCATCATTGCCCTTGTAACATCACTAGGGTCTACTCCATGACATCTGAAGGGGTCATCTCTAGATCTCAGGGCCTGGGATAGTCCTGACCTGGCAAACCTATATGCATGTGTAACCAGGGATTACACTTGCATGTGTTACCAACAGGATTCCAACCAATGTTGTACATTAGTTGTTCTCCCCTAATGCTTCTTCACTATTTATGTGCTTGAAACCAGGACTCAAGATTCTTCTCTTCTGAAATGACTTCCCCTTGTCTTAAGTTTCCAAATGCATGTTCCTAAAAACAAAAGCTGC
This sequence comes from Cyclura pinguis, assembly GCA_030412105.1. Lineage (NCBI taxonomy): Eukaryota > Metazoa > Chordata > Lepidosauria > Squamata > Iguanidae > Cyclura > Cyclura pinguis. Next base: position 210,495,983 of record CM059602.1, read on the forward strand.
TGGTTAAGGAAGAGGTGATTTGGAGTGTGGAAACAGAAGCTGGGGGAAAAAATAACACATTCCATCTTCTGAGGTGCTTGTCTGATCCTGGCCACATCCTCCTCAAGTGTTTTTTTTTTTGTTAAAAAAATCAACAAAGAACTTAAAATCCTGTATGTAGTATTATAGCCAGAACAAAGTTGAAATGGGCATAGCATTATGTATCCACTAATTCACTTTGGTTACTGATGGCATCTTGCCAAGTATGGACTGCCACATCTTCTCCACAGAGAGGACAGATGAGAAGTGTTCTCTATGAAGAAACACAATAAACCTGCCAATTTGGCATTACATTTCTTAAGTTATTACGCTTGGCTTGTGGTTAGGAATGGAAGAATCAAGCTCCTGTAACTGAAACCTGTGTAGAACACCATGGATTCTTTAAACGATTGCCTAGCTTTTAGAGGATTTTAATGGCTTTACACCATTTTGAAAAGTGTTAAGTAAAAAGTGAATATTTGGTTATAATGGCATGTGTAAGTCAATATCTGACTCCTTGGTAGTTTCAGTGAAACGTCTCTACTCTCCTTTCCAAATCCCTCTTCCCCATTTCTCAATACATGCATAAACTATGGCGCTATTATAAATGACGAGGTAAATTTTCAGTAGTTTTCCTACATAAATAACTCTGCATGTTTTGCTGAATAACATTAACAAAAGCAACTTGAGAAGGATGACCTTGACATCTCGATAACATTCTAGGCTGCTTTTTATATAACGATTGGAGAAAACTGGCAGGCTCACGATTGAACTTGGCAAAAACTGAACTGCTTTCCAGAAAATAGCTCAATCTATTCTGAGTCTAATTCTAGCCCAATTTGTTCAAACCCTTAATATCATTAGAAAAATGAAAAGGTGCAACCTGCACTGTGCAGTTCTCTGATGAGTCTTGAAACCTCCATACTGGCCCATAGATTTCCCTATCCCCACTTTCCAAGCCCCTTCCCTCTCTCCTTAATCAAGTTTCCAAATCCCTTCCCTTCCACCAGTCCTCTTACTTCTGCTGATGTGCAGGAGCTGGCCTAACAGAGAAGAAGATGTCTGTGCCCTCCTCCTCTATGTTATCTACATGCCAGATGTGGTGGCCACCCTATGGGAACATCAGCAAAGATAAAATGGGAGGTGAGATGGCTTAAGCTGCCTATAGGTTTTGATTTAACTATGAATTAGATGAGGATACTTCAGGCTTTACTGCTTATCTCATATTGAAACGAGCACTGCAAACCTACCAGACTAGTTTTTATGTCTAAAGTAAGGAAAAATGAACTCATTGCATCCCTATAAAAATGAGGTTCACAAACTCTGAAATTACTTGGCTCACAGCATGAATGCCCCCTGCTTTAAATGCATGGCTTGTTAGAACACAGGCTTGTAAACAAATATTTGCAATGTCCATTACATGTAACACACAGGAGCCGCTTAAAAGGAAATCATTTCCCCATTTTATAAATACAAGTATCAAAACAATCCTGACTGTATTCTGTGATACTACTAGCAGTCACCACCCACACCTTTGCAAAAATTAAACAAGTTGAGCAATGGTATTTGCAGTACCCGCTACTTAAACAATTTATCTGCAGCTCTTTTACTAAAGCAAGATGGATAAATCATGCCATTTGTATTTTTTGCTTCTTGAGAAAAGATTTTTGAAACATTATTCCACAACTACCTGGCACTTCCTGTCATGCTTTCGTCTTGAAACAGCCTGAAGTAGCTAAAGAAGGTAAGGCCTCTTAACTGGAATATTATAGCTTTGAAATAAGGATGGGACTGAATGGAAACTACCATACAATTACTGAGAAAACTACCAACAAAGTCCAAAGACTTAGAGCAAGGCAATGAAAGAAAAACTAGGGGGCATTTCCAGCCTGCTCGTTGATCATATGCCAACTCCGGGTGCAATTTCCAATAACCCTTTATGTGGTACTTTATCTCCTTCTTGTGGAACTTTCACACTACATTGTTATAGTGCTATTATTCCACTTTCAACATCTTATGGAATCCTGGGGTTTGCAGTTTAGGGAGAGGCATTTAGAATTCTCAGCCAGAGAGCTCTATGGCCTCAGTAAACTACAAAGCCAGAATTCCACAGGATATTGAAAGTGGCATAATAGCATTATAAAAATGGAGTACGGAAAGGCTCTAAGTCTCCACCAGTGGACTTACAGGAAGTGGGATGGTTGGCAGGGCAGAAGCAGCTGCTTCGTTTGCTTGCCTGTTCTCCAACTTGCAACAAGAGCTGGGGTGAGGCTACTGAGAGCAGCTTCCTCTCCCTAGTCACAGATCTGATATGGGGGTACTCCTGGGTTTGTTTCAGCTGCTCTTGAGTATAAAGGGAAGAAGCAGCCTCCATTCCCAGTGTCTAGGAAGACAGAACTCTGCCCAACAGCACCCCAGCTGTTGTTGTACACTGTGGTAGGGACTTTGCAGAAGGAGGTATCAGATGTCTCCTACTGCAAGGTCCAAAGGGGAAAAAGAGAGAGAGAGAGAGAAAGAAAGAAAAGAAAGAAATACATATACAGGTATAACCCCTAGTCATGCCTGCATATGTCACCAACAGGTTACCAACCATAGGTAGCACCACAGAGTTTGTTGCAGTTTTTCCACACTGCTGCAGTCAACTGCCAGTCATTACCTGAATATCACATTGTGCATTGTGCATTTTTGCCACTCAAAGAGGAGGAATGGAAAAAAGGAAATGGAAAGAGAGAGGGAGAGAGAATGAAGAAAGAAAAAGAATAGGGAACTGAGCTTTGCTTACGAAGAAATTTGTGGAAGAGGAAAAGGGAAAGAAAAAGAAAAAGAGGGTGGTAATGAGGATGATGGAGCAAGGACAGCTGCAATGATGCAGGGAAAAGGGATCATGTTATGAGATGAAGGAAGAAACGGGGGCTGTCAGGGAATGCAAATCCATGGAAACATTGGGAACCTGAGCAAGAGGGGAAAATGATAACAGATGAAAGGCAGAAAGATCTTTCGTTATATAGAAAGAAGAAAGCATGATGTCCAAAGTTGAGAGATGAAAGTTGGCATCAGCAACATATGCAAATAAGTCTAATTTACCCTGCGTAACAACTTTTATGTTTGTTGTGAAGAATTCATTATCTCCCTCCCTCAACAATATCGACCCCATTCGGACTAATTTTCCTCCTCCTACCCTTCCTTCCATATCCATTTAGTGGCTGGTGGGGAGCAGAGGGTACCAGAAAAAATCTAGCCATATTTCTATGACAAGTGCAGAACGACAAAGGAATACTCCAGGACTTCTATAGGAGGATGGAGGAGGATGTCATTGCTGTGCATCTGGCTATAAAGACATAGTCAGATGTATCTCCAGCACTCCAGCTCAGTCCCCCAGCTCTCCCCCAGCCACTAAATGACTACGGAGACTTACTTCCCTGCAGAAAGAAGAGGAGATATGACATAGTTCCACCTGAGAAGTACTTTATGCTACATGTTCTGATGTAGGGTCTCAGCCTCAAGTGGCAAATATGGGACTGCATCATGGAAAAACAAGAAAGAACAGAATATATGCTATGAACTGGAAAAAAAGAAGGAAAGAAGTTTGCAAGAATGATTAGTAGGCCTACTAATACTCTACTGGATTTGTAGTCTTGCAGGGTAGTCTAGCAGAGTCCTGTAGAGACAGTTTCCATGGTGCAAGGTATAAAAGGATAAAGAGGTTTACAGTGAAGGAATTAAAGAGAAAACACCAAGTTATAAACATGAGCGACATGGTTTTATGCTGCTAATGCAATGGTACAACTGTCCTGAGTTAACTAAAAAAGGTAAAAGCAGTTTTCAGAGTGATTTGTGCTATGCACTTCTGACCCAGAAGGACACTCAGAGTAGAAACTACCCTTTACCCATTTCTGATTTGGCAGCAAAACATTAGGAACAATTCATGTGAGACTCACTATGAACAGTAGAATGAACCTGACCAAGTGTAACAAGAGCAAATACTTCCCCCCAGCAGTGAGCACAATTAAAATGATTAAGGCTACAGTCTTTAGAACTGGGAGTAAGTCCCACTGAACTCAGGGGGACTAAATTCTCAGCAGTCATGCATAGGATTACAATGTATTCCTATGAGGGTAGTTTAGAGTACAGTCAGAAAACCCAGGCTGTGCATCAAATACTAATAAAAAGAACAGAATCTTGGAAGAATTCAGCCAAGGGAACCATTATAATATGACATTTTAATTGAAAAACAAGCAAAATGTTAACAACAGGGAACATGTTTATTGAGGACCAAATGCACTCTGAAATATTCTCAACTTGTAATTTTTTAAAATTCTTTCTTTCTTTCTTTCTTTCTTTCTTTCTTTCTTTCTTTCTTTCTTTCTTTCTTTCTTTCTTTCTTTCTTTCCTTCCTTCGACAGGAAAATATTCTGTGCCATTTTCAGAAGTCTCCAGGATAACAGTGCTAACAGAATTTTGTTGTGCTACTTCTCATAAAATTTGTTACAGATCTTATTAACCTCCACTTAATGTTTAAGTTATATCTCCACATATAAATAGCATGAAGATATTTATAACCAGTGTTCTTGAGGGACTTATCAAAGGCACAAGGAACCGGATAAATAGCATATACAGCTAATTCCAAAAGCACGTTTTTTTCTCAATCTATAATTGCTTTAAATGTTATCAAAGAAAGTGCTAATGGATCAAATATGATTATGTCAGTGGAATGCTCCTATGTTACAGTATGCCAGGATTTCATTAAAAATTTCAATGTACCAATTTGGAATCCTCTGCATTTTATTGCTCAGACCTCCCAAACTGTACAGAAGATCCACAGAGGCAGATAATGCAAAAGAAAGTGTGTATTCTGACTTCCAAATCTTTCAACTTGAAAAGTACACCAATAATATAAATGTAAGATTTAGCACATATTGTCTGTGTGCCTGTAATTCTGTCATTGGGTGATAGCTGTCAGCTAGAGTAACAGTACATATTTTCTTCTTTTGTTTGTGGCCTAAGGTCACAGAATGAAGTAGTACATAATGTCATTACGTCTTCTACTTCTACTATCAGCTTCTGGAAAATAGACTTACCTGTACCCAAGTCTGCCTATTTTTAGCCCTGCTGCAACATTTGTGAAATTTTTAAAAAGGCTTTGTCAGAAAGGACCTCAGCCATATGTCACTTATTTAGACAAAGATATATGATCCACACTTCCAATTGATCCACTTTGCATCTCCTAGATACCTCCTTTCTCCAGTAACATATTAGTGGAAAACTAACTCTTTCTTAAGAAACGATGGTGGGACAAAATGAGGGCCAACTAAGAATTCTGCCCTCCAGTGAAATTTTCCTTCAGTCCCCAAATTTCTGGCATTGCAGAGAGTGAAACACTGAAATCTTTCATTCCCTTCATAACTCTCCCAACTCTTTTTCTTTGGATGCATAAACTGCATTTCTAAATGCTCAGGTGAAGTTATAAAAACTGCAATGTTAGAAATTTGGGGTCTGAAGTAAAATTTTCATTGAGGGCAGAATTCTTTGGGGAGCAGTGCCCTCAATGACCCCTCCTTTAGCAACACCTCTTTATAATGATTTAATTTCTTTAATTCACACAGTGTCAACAAAACAGCCTTACTGTGTTCCTTTTCTCTTCCCCTCCTATGTAAGCATCCACATTATGGGTTAAAATATTGAGAATACTTAAAAAAAAAACAAAAACCAAAAACCTCTTGGCTTTATAGAAATACTAAGAAGATTTCTGTCCAGCTTTAAAACACACACACACGCTCATGCACATGGACACATACATAATGCCAGTTCATTGCCAGCCAATAAATACATCACAGATTGAATGAGAAGCTCTTGGGTTTTTTGGAAAACACTTGACTGGCAAGCATCTAAGGGGAATATGTTACACAGTTAGTTACCTTGTCTGAATAAGATAGTCAGACTTTCCTGACTCATTATAAAGCCGCAGATGTAATACAAGCAGTCTCATAGGCCACTGTGAAATGATGAAATTTTGATATGACATAGGCCTATTTATTCTTTCTCTACATTCTTCTGAGGTAATCCAGGTATTGTTTCTTATATCTGAGGCCATTTCTGCACTACACTCTTATAGCGCGATTATTCCACTTTCAACATCCTATGGAATCCTGGGGTTTGCAGTTTAGAGAGGGGCTGGCCCCATGATTCCAAAGAATGTTGAAAGTGGAATAATCGTACTATAAGAGTGTAATGTGGAAATGCGCTGTTTCCCCAACACTAAATGACAGCTAAAGTACAGTGCATAATAACACATACTCTGAAGAGATAATCTTCTACTTTACCTCCTAAAATGGCCTCTCATCAGATGTGACATGCGATATTAACTTTCACTTTTTCATTTTATTCCCCTCCACACTGCAGAACCTTTGGTTTCAGACCACTAAACAAAATGTTTGTGCTTCTTAGAAATCCAAAAGAAAGAAAGAAAATTGCTAGCGAGGTAATTTCTTCTATCCTTTGTTATTCATAAAAAAGCCCTCACACAGGGAAAAATTCTCCTCTACACCCTAGTGTATTTTATAACCGTTTCTACAAAGAACACAATTTTTAAACAAAAGAAGACTTACAGCAAATGCTTATTAGGCTGGTGTGGTTGTGCAGTTCATTAAAGGCTAAACCAAAAATAACACAGAGCCACCTCACAGTAAGGTAATGAGATCCAATTGAAACTGTTACTTTTGGCATTTCATTTAATCACTTATACATACGTCTGATGTCAGTGTTTCTGGTTTTTTTTTTTTTTTTGGAGGCCTTAAAAAAGAAAGAAAGAACATTCATTTTGTACAAGAGTTCACGCTAGTAGTGTACTCTTAAGTCTTCTGATGTCTTTGTAATAAGCTATTGTATGGTAATACAGATCAGCCCACCCTGAAATGTGTTTTTCTCTACATTTGTTCATGCATACTCTTCATTATTTAATGTAAACCGTGGTTTGCCAGAATGATATACTTGACACCATGGGTTGGGACACATGTTGAGACCAATATCTGGGCACCTTGACCTAAATCCCATTGCTACTCCTAACCAGAGGAAGTCCAATTACTGCAGCAAATCTACAATAATGTAAATGCCATTGCATTAGGGAATCTATACTAGTTGGGTCTAAGAATGTGATACAGGCCCTGACTGTGGCTTTGAGTATGATTTTTCTGCCTATATTTTGTATTCTCTTTTTTCTGGGGATGGTTTATAACAGAATTATCCTATTTACTTTTACAAAACCCCTGTGAGATAGTATCCTGCAAGATAGAATTTGACCTAAAGTTATCAGTGACACCTAAGCAAAGGTAGAAGTGTATTTTCCCTCAGTTCAACCACAACTCTCAGTCCACCACATCTCAGTGGATCTTACTTCTCTCTGGCCACCTCCACACTATATTCTGACTCTTTCTTGTCCTCCTAGAGCTCTCTGCCTGGTGCACCTAATCTGCTATAAACTGCTTTTAAGCTCACTTTGGCTTATGGTGAGTTGATCCTATGAAAGAGAAACCTCCAAGATCCTGGTCCTCAACATCCCTGCTCAGGTCTTGAAATTCATTTTTTTTTTAGCTTCCTTGATTCAGTCTATGTGGGCTTCCTTTTGTACTGCCTTCAATTTTACTAAGAATGATCTTAGTTGTATTGTGTTGTCTCATGATATGTCCAAAATATGCTACCGTCAGTCAAGTCATGTCATTCATGATATGTTCAAAATATGATACCCTCTAGTGAGAGTTTACACTTGATTTGCTCTAGGACCTATTTGCTCTAGGACCCCTTTTGGCAGTCCATCTGGTCTTTTCCCACACATTTCTAATGTGTTATTTCTCTTCTTGTCAGTTTTCTTCACTTTCCAGCTTTCACAACTGTACACAGAAATCAGAAATCCTATGGCATGGGTGATTTTAACTTTGATATTTAATGATATATCTTTACACTTGAGGATCTTGTCTAGTACCTTCATAATTGCCCTTCCAAGTCCTAGTTTTTTTCTGATTTCTTCTCTACAGTTCACTATAGCCTCCATTAAGGCTAATATTGGGGCAACATCAAGACGATGATGAGTTAGGCACTTCTGTAACTTTCTGGCATGTCTTAGTTTATCTAAAATCTCCCCATGAAAATAATTAGAGCTTTGGAGAAAAATTAAGACAGAATAATGAAAAATGAAGGGCTTATTTTTACTTATTGGTTTTCATATAGGAGTTTGTGGATGGTAAAACAACTAACAGAATAGTTTCTGAAATGGCTGCTGCTACATACATAAACACAGCAACCAACTGCTAATTTTTTCAGTGGCTACAAGGAGTTGTGCATAGTAAAAATCTCCATGGAGAAAGCAGCACACATCTGCATTATAAGCAAATCTGGGCAGAAGCTCACCATATTTAAAAAAACTGAAATCAGTCTCATTCAAAATTGTAGTTTCAAATTGTTGGAATCTCCCTAGCTGTGCATGAAATAGATGAGCAAAGTTTAAAAAATCTCCTCTTTTTCCTTCTTTAATGCTGAGAAGATACAAATATATACTGGAGAGCATGCTGCCAGCTGCTGACCAAATCCCCCAAGGAAGTTCAAACAGGTGGTTTGAATTCTAATGACAGGTGTTACTAGTTCCTATGTCAAGGACAGCCGGCTTTCTACCTCTTGCACACATGCTGGAACCAAAATCCTTCTCTTGAAGGCAACATTTCAAAGCTGAGCAAATTTGTTTCTGTCACAGTCTACATTTTTATTCCCACTGTGGTGCTCATTATGGTTGTAATGACACGCACATTTTTTTTCCTAATTTGCTAGCTCGGCAGCTCCCATTGTACTTGTGGAATAATTAGATTTGTTTTGGCTTCCTTGCACTTGCTTGCTCAATAGTCCAAATTTTGGCACTGAGAAGGGAGTTTGAGTTCAAACACATATTGGTTGGAGTTCACAATGCAAGCGCATATGGAAGTTTTGCATCTGCGTGATATTTTTGATGTTGCTGTTAAAGTATGTTGTTAAAACAGCCCTGGCAGATAGAATGAGAAAGAGCGTTTGCTTTTAATTTTGACTTCATTAAAAGGAGGATTTCAGAAAGAGGTATAATAAGTTATAAAGTGTACAATGCTTTCTGGAAAAGAAGACTAATGACCAAATGTGGAGGAGGGGGGTACTTTCATTTATATAGTATTTTCACATCTTTGGCAGCAGCAAATTAATGCACTGCTGTAGCCCAAACTATGTTTTATGAGGATATGTGTGGAGGCTGCTGACATATTTTCCTTGGTAATGTGTAGATGAAAAAAAATGCACCATATGATGTCACTATGTAAAAACTTCCCTGCCCATTTGTCTGTTTTGCTGCATCAACTGTCATTCTTTTTTTCCATTTACATGTTAGGAAAGAGATATGGAGGTTTCTTGACTGCAGTTAAGAGTAGTCGCTTAGAAGGAGGGCAGAACTACAACTGTTGAGCAATAAACAGGTGCCAATGAAAATGTTGTCTCTGTTTTGAGTCTTCCCCTCAATGTTTGGAACATTTACCCATGTTACCATTTTGTGCTTTTCCTCAGAATTGTTTCACAGCATTGGTCACCAATGGTAGGAGCAGAGAGACATAGAAATGATGAGGCCACAAAATGCCATTTGCACACGGTACATTGGAAGTGTAATTCAGTGCAGAGACATTGGTTTTCACAGTATTGCCATTTTGCCTGTTTAATTCTGCTGTTAGAAAAAGAAGCAAATAACCATCTTTCTTGATTAAGCAAAACAACTTCCAATTAAGGTACCAGGAGTATATTTCTGTTTTATTGAAGGGCAGCTAATGCATATGGTCTTTCCATCTCACATCCTCAGCAATAAAGTGTGTCAGAAGCAAAGGTTTAAATTTGTTTATTTATTGATTAAAATATTTATGTCAGTGTACAGTGTACAATTAAAATGTAACAATTTTCTTTTTTGCAGAAAAAAATTGTTGAAATGGTCTGAAACATATTAAATCATTTAAAATATGTTAAGACAGTTTAAAACCATGTAGATCTACAAGAATGATGAAATCATTAGACCCCCCACCCCTGCCCTAGCCACGTTTTTACTTGTGGCCAGAATGAAGTCAGCATCAATATCAATCAGATCTCCTTGGGGAGGACATTCCACAGCTAGGGTGCCACAGTGGAGAAGGTCCTGACCCATGTCCTCCCACAGTGTATTTCTCCCATTTATGGGGGACAGAGGAGGGACCTTCCAGCAGATCTTAATTCTTGTGCTGGCATTTATAGGGAGAGGCACTCCTGAGAGTGTTGTGCTCCCCAGTTGTTCAAGGTTTTTAATGCATTCACCAGCACTATGATGAATATAGACTAGAAGCATATTGGCAGCTAACGAATTCCTCCAAAACTGATGTTATATGATTTCTATTTTAGTGCATTTTACACAAGCTGCTGTTTTTGTGTCCTCTTCAGTGCCAGTCTAACATACATACATACATACAGCACATTTTAATAATTTAATTAGGAAGTTGTCAGTACATGAACTACTATGGTTAGGTTAAGCCAGCTGAGACATTCCAAACCATGGAGTCTACCATGAAACTTGCCTCTAGCGACAGAGATAGGTTTAAGGGTATTCCCAACATAAGCACATGCCATCTTAGGTGGACTACAAGGACTTCTGGACCTAGGAACAACCAGTTCACAGTGTCTCCATCTTACTGGGATTCAGCTCCAGCCCATGACAGCATACAGGCACTGGTCCAGCACCTGCTCTGCTCTAGCTGCCAAAAATGACAAGGAGAAGCAGAGCTGAAAGTCATAGCATACTGATGGCACCTCATCTCAAAATTCCTAGTGATCCCACCCAGCTTCATCTAGATATTAAACACTGTATGAAATAGGATGGAAACTATACAGCACCCTATAGCTCAATAGCCATGGGGTGGAAGAGGAATCCCCCTAGTGCTTCTATCTGGAATGCGTCACATAGATAGGAATGGAAATATGATAACATGATGCCTCCTTCACCCATCCCACGAAGCCAGTGCAGTAGATACCAAGTGATTCAGATGGGCAATTTGTGCTGATTTGACTTATACCATATTATGTCTCTTTGTGTCACTTATTGCTGCTTCTTTCAATTTCCCTCTCCAAACACCCTTAAAGAAGCAGTGGTGATGGCAGAGAAACAGAGATGGATGAAACTGAGATAAACCTTTGCTGGCAGCAATGGATTCCTTTTTCTCTTACTCTTCTATCCAATACCTCCCCTTTTCCTTCTGAAATTCAAAGATTGTTAACATTTCTCTAGAACCTTAACAGTAAATTGATAGGCTCCCATTACACTGTCATTGCATTCAGAAAGATTCAAGCCCCCCTGCCACTACTTACTTTCAGCTGGAGTCAGCGGAGACTCTCTGCCTCCCGTTTTATCAAGTCCTGCAAGCCTGTGACCCAGTAATGTGTTCCTCCCTCCCCCCCGGCTCTCTCTGTGGTGGAATGATCTTTCCCAGCATAGCAAGAACAGTACTGGAGCCTCTCACTTTATTGCAAGTACTCTACAGAGAGTTAAAAATAAAAACAAAAACAAAACTAAAGGGGCATTTGAGGGAAGATGAGGGAGGGAAGCAGTGCAGAAGGTGGGCAGACATCTGTCCAGACATCTGAATGAGGGACTGAACATGTCCACAGTCATCACAATCCAAGTGACATGCAAACATCTCGATTTAAAGAAAATTTGCCTTTCAGACAAGTATAAAATATTTCAAAACACTGTGAAGGGGTGGGGTGGAGATACCCCAAAACAATGTGTAATTCAAATACAATAACAAATTCTGCCACCTTCCAACACATTTTCCCTCTCTGGAGGAGAAGACCATGATCAGTAGTATTCAAAAGCTGCTGAGTGTAGCACTCCCATAGTCTTTCACCAGGAGTAGGTCATCAATCAGGACAACTGTTTCAGTACCACACCCTGACCTGAAATCAAACTGAAATGAGTGCATATAGTCTGTTTCTTTCAGGAGTGTCTGAAGTTGTGCAGTTGCCACACACCTGAAACGCTTCCCCCAAAATAATATATTGGGGTGGGGGGGAAGAGTGTATGTGTGTGTGTGAGGAGATAATAGTTCTCACAAAACTCTGAGCCAGGCAGATCCTTTTCAGGAGAAAGTACACTACCATCTCTTTCAAAGTGGCACGCACCACTCATGAAGAAAAAGAAGCAAATAACATATAAACTTTATTAAACAGAACAACTTCAAATTAAGACATTTCCTACCCTTGGATGCATCCAACCACTCTACTTCTGGAGTTCTGAACAGCCAAGATAGGCAGGGGGTTGAGCTTACATATGGTGGGACAGACTGACACAAGTGTCTTGTCCACACCATCATGCTGCACCAGCTAAAGCTTGGCCAGAAGGAGTACTGGTCACTCTTCTAGACTGTGTCATAATTGTGGCATCAAGAACTGTGTGAATACAGGTGACTTCTCAAAGTGCCCAGCAAATTTATCAAAGCAGGTAACAGAGTCTTTGTGGGACTAATCCTAACAGGTTCCTTACCATTCAGAACAACGCTGCTAGGCAGCATGTAAAGGAGAGAAGAAAAAAAGAGAAAGAAGAGAAGAAGCATGAGTTTGTTGCTGACCTCATTGGGCACTGCAGTCATCATTCATGTTCAGCTATACTTGGTCTGTGATCTGCATAAAAATATAAGCACTTATGCAAATAAGTTGATTGTTTCAAAACCAAAATGCTCATGAAATACCCCACTAAGCAGTGGCGGTGCATGCTACTATATTTGAATTATACTGTACTCTCATCAGGATGCAGTAAATCCATGCAACAAAGCAAGACTAGTAACAAACTTATGGCTGAAAATCTGTTTTAACCTAACAGCTTAGTTACACAGTGGCCATAAGTATGAGAGTAGGTGGATGACGGCAGGCCAGCTTTGTGGCAGAATTGTTCCTGGGCATTATCTAGTGGGCATAGTACTTGCATCTGTCCCTAGTTCTTATAACTGAAGATCAGTCACTGCCACATCAGGCTAAGTGTCTGGCTTAGTTCACCACTCTGTTTCCAGCTGTACCCTAACACATGCAGAACTCAGAAAAGTTACCTTTTTGGACTACAATTACCATAATCCATGGCCATGGTTGTTAGAGAGAATCTGCAGGTTTTGTCTCCAAAAAATGATTCCAATTTCTGAGTCCATGTGGCTTTGTAAAATTGAAAAACAGAGCTTTGGTAACAGTGCTTAGAATCACAAAATAGCCCTGAAAAATGTGGGACAAAGCTATCATGTGCACATTAAGCATGATATCATGCATATGATATCATATATATGTTGAATAGTTGAATGGTCTTAATAAATGTTGTCTTTATTAATATTGCTTGTATAATATACTTTTGATCCTGTTTACCATTGAGTGCTAAAAGTGTTGTGGCCAAGTTGAAAATATGCCATCATATATGTTGATCTTATACCATACAAATGTGGAAAGGATTTGTCACAGTTTTCATCTCAAATGAGATTATATGAATTAAATCCCATCCTGCATTTCCTCTTCCAGACTTCATGTATTGCGTAAGTAACTCAGAACTGCCTTTATCTCATATTTTGTTTTTAAACGTCTGAGAGAAATAAAGATACTATCTTAAACTTTCTCCTGGTGAACTATTTTCCCGTGTAAAGTCCTTTAGAGATGCTGGAAATATAAGTGAAAATGATGAGAAATTATAATGTATCTTAGAAATGCAATCTCTGTAAGAAAAAACACAGATTGCAGCATGGATATGATTATACTAAATATCAGTCAATTGGAGTTCAAGTAAATCTTATATCTTATAAAGTTGTGTACATGATGTTTTTCCTTTTCACATGGTGGTCAGTATATGTGGAAGGAACAGATGTCAATCAGTGTGACTCATACAGATATGCCACCAAAATAATCTAGGTGGGTATAGATTTGACCAGAGGCACACGGGAAGGTGGGCGATGAGTGAGGTCTGCCCCGGGTGGCAATTTTTGGGGGATACCCCATGATGCAGCCACACCCTCGGGCACCGCGGTCATGCCCCCACCACTCCGCTCCCCCTCGCCACGCCTCCCCACCCGAACTCCAAGTTACGCGGCTGGATTTGACAAATGTATCACAGATAACCAATGGCATTTAATTTCGAAAAGGAACTACAGTTGGTCCTCTGCTTTCGTGGGTTCAGCACTCATGGATTTGATTATTTACAGTGTATTTTTATTTATTTTATTTATTTATTTCTTAAAAGTCTTATTCTACTTTCCCCTGCCATGGAAAAAATGTTCTCTCAAGAAATCTCTGGTTCCTCCAGTGTGATTCTTTCAGAAGTGGACCATAGAGTCATGCTGGAGGACCTAGAGATTCCTAGAAAGAACACTTCTCTAGGCATTGCTAGGTCCTGCAGCATGATTCTGTGGCCCGCTTCTGCCAGAAGCTGACCATAGAATCGCATTGGAGGACCTAGAGATTCCTAGGAAAGTGTTCTTAGGTTAAAAATAAAAGTGCTTGTAATTTTTATATCTATGTTTCTTCCACTTTCACCAGGGTCTTGTGCTCCTAACTGTACTCTGCATCAAAGGCCTGCATCTGGAGATTACTAGACCTAATCTTGCTCCCATTACTTTATTTATTTAGGACTTTTTCTCTGAATATGGGGGTTCCCAATGATCTCCCATTCAGACATTGATTGGACCGATTTTCATAACGCAATTGTTGTGCATCATCAAACCCTACTTGTGGCTTAGTTGCTATCAAAATACTAAAGAGTTAAACCTCCTAGCTGCACATACCTGTTCACAAGTTCACCTAAGCTGTCCCACACTGACATTAGCACAATTTGTAAACACAGTCAAGAAACCACTGTGAACATCTTCCTAATTGCTATCAGCTTCTTCCTTCATGGAGCAAATGATCTTGGAGGAATTCATTCACAAAATTCATTCTTACACCCAAGAATCGGTAATTTTACAATGTTTTTTCCTTGTTGCAATGAAGTCATCAAAAACTGCACACTTTTTAATGCTTCTTTACAGTTAGGGACTTATTCTGTTGAACAAACACAATTTTTGTCCACAAAACAGCCAGGGTCCAATTTTTTAAAAAAAGAAAATGCAGTTTTCTTAGCAGAAAACTTATTTTCTGTGCAGAAATATTAACATGTTGTGTAATTTCTGTGCTGAAAATGCTGTTTTCTGTGCAAAAAACCCACATGCATTTTTCTTCACAGAATAAGTCCTGAACAGTAAAACAGTCACTCATCCAGTGACTCCTTGTCAAGGTTTCCTTGTCATCCTTGACTCTTTGTCAAGGTTTCTTGACACTAAAGAAAGCTGTTTTTAAATAATTTCCCCAATATTTTCAAATATTCTTTCCATCCCTACAGAAGAGCTACTTCAGGAGAGTGGAAGAGGAGTTATAATATCACCCTTTTGCTTTCTAAAGTAACCTTCCTCAATCAGTTATCCTCCAGATATGTTGGACTCCAGCCATTACTTTTATCCACTGGCATGATCATACTGGCTGGGGATGATGGTATTTTGAGTCCAACACGTCTGGAGAATGCAAAGTTGGAGAAGGCTGCCAAAAAAAGTCTCCCAAAAAGTTGCCACACTTGTTATACAATATGCCTTATGTTCTTTCTCCTTAGTTAATGCAGAGGGTCAACTCATACCTCAATAAGGGCTTGTTTCTGTGTTTGCAAGTGGTAGGGATAGCAGCAAGCACTATTGGTTTCTGGAGTTATTCTTTTCAGGGGCACATAAACGAGAGAACATTCATGAGTCTATTGAAGAGTTTCTTCTGAACATTTCTGCTGAGCCACAAATAGATTTGTGAAGTTACGCAGACTGAAACTTTCTGGATCTAGGCCCAGGGTTCCATATGGGTACTAGAAGCTTATGGTATACACCTCACTGCTGGATTATCACATTAAAAAGATGTCTGAATAATATGTGCTGGAACATAGTTTACCAGGTAACTATGACTTTTAAATACTTGCAATGTGTAGACATCCATCCAAGAGGAAATGTGGGTTTACATAAGTTTTACTTTTATATGATTTCCCATTCTGTTATTTCGATTCTACATAAACACATTTTATAAATAAATAATGTTCCCGAAACAGTTTCTTTTTTGTTATTGTTTCTCTTAAAATAGCCCTACTATTAAAGAATACTGAAATCACAGACAGAAAACTCCATTTAAATAATGTAACATTGACAGAACCTGACACTTAGCCTGGAAATTCAGAGCTGTGGTTGGCATCTTATTCTGAATGCAAGCCACTGTGCCTTTTATTTTCCACAGAAGCATTATTGTAGGTTTAAGTGTGGATTTCCTGGTTATTATTATTATTTTAATGTGTATGTTTCTGCCTTTAGATGACAATCCAGTTTGCAGATCAAGAAGTAAAACAAACAATTGTTCCGAATTATCTTTCTAGATGGAAGAAAAACAAAATAATTGTGTGTCCTCTTATAATTCCTGGCAAGAACCTGGACACTGTGTTCTGTAAAGCATGAGAAAACTTTCTTCACCTCATTACTTGAAGTCCAGTTTTTTACAAATGTAGACAGTCTGGAAAGTTCAATTTGGCGGTCAATCATATAGCATACTTTGGGTTCTATTTCAGCATACTCTCTTTTTTTTTTGTGCTCTGGGTTCTGCAACTGCAGTACTATTACTACTACTACTATTACTAAACTGCAGTAAATGCAACAGAACTCTCCCAATATGAATGCTGCTAGGTTCTTTAGTTGTTAGCAATGGACAGACGAAGTACAGGACATTCACAAGTTACTTGCAGTCACTGCCTTCTGGAAGCATTGTGGTGAATTCAAACAAAATCATATTTAGAGCAGATGCATTGAAATGACTGGAACTTAAGTTAGTCATGACTTCAGTCCAGTTGATTTCGGCTGAAGACTTTCTTCATTGCCAAAAAACTTTCTGATGATCCTTTTCAATTGTCGCAATTGAAGTACCTGACTCTACAAGTGAATCTTTCATAACAGCTCTGTGTAATAATGGAAGCTTGCCAACAGTGAATTCCAAATTTTCTGAACAAGGAGGATATCAGCAAGTGGCACCCTGATCTACTGAAAGGCCAACAAGGTGACTGCTTACGTTCAGCTGAAGCCAGTGGAGACCCTCTGCCTCCCCTTCCATCAAGTCCTGCAAGCCTGTGACCCAGTAGTGTATTCCCCACCCCCCAGGAATTGTGCACATTGTCAAGATTCAGAAATAGTTATTCTCTGTTAACTAACCTTCAGTTTTCCTTGAAAGGGCTTGACCTATATAATTATACCTTTCAGCTTCTTTTTAAGTGATCTTCTCATTTTGGGGGAACTTTCCCTTTTGAAGTTAAATGTAATTATATTGTACTTAGTGGGCAATTTCCTACTCATGTATATGTTGATTTTCACATGGCTGGGGTAACTGTTTCATTCACTCATAAGATCCTGGATGCTACTTAAACAAAATTCTATATTACACTAAATATGTAACTGGCCTTGGTGGAGCTGACATAATCAGTTCTGCCTTCATTACTAAATGAAACAGAGAAAATAGAATAATCTGAAAGCAGAATGTTTAAGAACCTTGTATCTGAGAGCTGTACTGCATCTTATATTTGCCAAAAGTCACAAATAACACCAGTGTTTTATTCAAGGGAAGAAGACCTACATTTGCCAACTTAACCCACATCGGGTTGTGTCTCCCCTCATTTGAATCTCCTGTCAGTCATACATTATGGTATGGGCTCTTACTAGTCTCATCTGCTGACAATAAAACATACTTTTGAGTTGGGAGTAGAGTGTATCCTGTCTGTTGAAACCTTCTTCCTGTCTGTAGGAAGGCATTGTCTATCCCATGGGGCAAGTGTTCCTTGCCAGACAATGCAAAGCAGCCTCTCACCTTCCCTTAGAACTCAAGAAAGGAAACAGGAGAGCTGCCAGCAAGAGATGAAGAGGAAAAACATGCCACATCATTTAGTGCTAATAATTACCAGAAAGTCTTGATAGCTGTAAGTATTTTCCATTTTCAAAGAGAAGGTGAATATTACCATCAGATGACTACAGGTTTTAAAAACACTGTCTGCTAAGACTAACACAGGGCTTTTGTTAGCAAGTAAAGGTCATAATAAATAATACAGGGCTGTAAGCAAGGCAACTTAGTAATATCCTGAATTAGGAAATTGAATTAGGATCATATAAAATAATGCAACTCCTTGAAAATGTACACTTTCTCTCTCTCTCTCTCTCTCTCTCTCTCTCTCTCTGTGTATGTGTGAGAGAGAGAGAGAGAGAGAAAAAGAAAGCACATTTGAGTGTGTATGCTAATGTCCTGTGTATGCTAATGTCCCGTGGAAACTTTGGCCAGTTTTCACAGTTGGTGTGATAGTACAGGTTTGGATGATAGGCTGGAAACATCTTTAAGCCATGTGGCTGATTTTTTTTGTAGCTGTATGTTACACTTGGTAAGTTCCTGATCCATGTGGTAAGATCAAAACTTGTATAAATTTCTTCTGGACTCTAAATCCAAGAAATCTCCTTGCTAACTAGCTGTGGGCTTCTGGGAGCTATAGTCAAAAAAAGGTAATTTTCCCAAGCGTTGAGAGGCATTAATAAGGGAACTCAGACAAAGGAAGCCAGACAGCAGTCACTGTTTGCTTGCAGTGTAATAAAATAAAATAAAAGTAAAGTAAAGTAAAGTAAAGTAAAGTAAAGTAAAGTAAATACAGAGATATCTCTGCTGGCTCATCTGGAGTCCATGAATCATTTCAATTAAACATCATGTACTCTGGACAAGGGTGGGGAAGCAGTTGCCAGAGTCCTTCTTTTGTGAATACGAGGCAAAGGGCCTTAGCCTTGAGGCAGTTAGTTACTTACAGAAGATCCCAAAAACCCTATACCGACTCATGATTTTACCCTAAAATATTTAAAAAAAAAAAAAGTACTTCATGGCATCACAGAGATATTCTGTGCCAAAGAGAAAAGAAATCTAGATGTATTAAGGAAAAAAAGTTTTTTTTTTTTTAAAATTTATTAATTGCAAGCAAACCATCAGAAGTCGTGATGGGTGCTAGTGAGGTAAATGTCTATCTAGCTTGGGAAGATGGTGTTGAAGGGTATTCTTGTTTTTGTTTTTGTAAGAACCAGCATAAGAACTCAGATCTCCATCAGTGGTGCAACCCTGAATGTCCCACACACCCCGTCTAGTCTCAACAATATTCCAGAACAAAAATCCTAGATATCTTATTAAGATAGAAAGGCAGACAACTCCCACTGATTCTTCTGTTGTCCATTTCTCTCCTTTCAGCTGTCCTTCTTTGGTCTCTTATGTCATTTTCCTTTCATCTCTTAATTCTTCCTCCTGCTTAGATTTTTTTTTTAAGTTTCTGGCTTCTCCATATGTCTTTCTATCCAATAACCCTACTTTCTCTTTTCCCTCTTCTGTGTGCCCTCTCTACTCCTCTACATGTCTTGTGGATTACCTCTGCGCTTTCTTTATTTGTCTCTTCCCCCACCTCTTCCTCTCATCTCATCCATCACATGTCCATTCTCCCCTCTTACTTATTTTCTGCAGCCTTCCTGTCCCAAGTTTACATACGCAAGACAGTGTGCCACAGGCTTCCTTTCCCTGTTCTTTCCTTGTGATTTGCTGCCTCTTGTTCTTGCCATTTGCTGCCATTGTTATTGCCTGCCATGAAGTGAAAACCTCTGGCAAGGATGTAGAACAAGCTGGAATGGGGGTGGGAGAATGGAACAAATGAAAACACCAGCCTCCCCCAGCCCATTCCTTAGAAAATTCCCCTCCACAAATTGCACAAACTTTCCTTGGTGGTGGTGGGGAACCTACTTTTGATTCTGGCTTTCTTGCTTGAAATTTCTGTATTGTATTTTGGTGTTACAGACGTACCTTGACAACTGGGACAATAGTATTTCCTTTTCTTGGATTGAATCGGTGCTGGGTGCGCACCTAAATAATCTTTTTCTTTTATTTCTGGCTAATAACTCTGAAGATGTAGGGTATGGGTGGAAAGACTAGACTCTGCTGGTGCTTTCTGATTGGTTGTGCATAGCTTCAAGTTGATGCCAGTGAAGTCCAGTAAATCCTTGGGCCGAACTGTTTTCATTATTATGTAGAATTTCCGTTTCATGACAGAAATAATACATTCCAGGCAGTGAATTTCAGGGTGATAATTATACTTCTTGGGTGGTTAAAGTTACTCCACCTTAGCTGAGTGAGTAGATTTGCCCACTGGCAAAAAAATGGCAAACTTTTCTTTTAGTTTCAGCTGATTTTTAAAGGAGCAAGAGAGGAAAAGGGTAATTTTGGCTATATTTCAGTATTATTAGCTAGGTAAGAAAACAGTGGGATTACAACTGGGTGCAGATTACGTCACATAATTTAATGTAATCTGAAGTGGAAGATAGCTTTTTGGATGCAAATTACATCCTGGTGTTGCTGTCACTGAGCTATCTCAAAAACAGAGTAACAAATGCATTCTTGCCCCCCATTTATACATGAAGAATATATCCTGGTTTCATTTATTTTCTACAGAATGAAAGATATCATTCAATATTTCTGCCCATAAAGTTAATGATGTGGAAGAGAGACAAAAATATATGGGATATAGCTTTAAGTCAGCATTTGTAATTAATATTCTCATTTTTTGGCATTAATACTCCAGTATCAATATTTGGATTATGGTAGTAGTCACAGCACTCAAATTGCTTTCTGAACATATAGAATAAGAGGAGTCCTGAAGGACCCTGTGGAAAGATTTGTTCTAACTGGCAGCAAACATATCATATGAAAATAAATATAGCTTTTTAAAGGATACATTTCTGTTCAGCATGACTCAGATGACTCTTATCTATTCTGCCGTACAATAACTTTCTGTGTGATACATATACCATACCATGTGTTCCTTTGGTCCCATCATCCTGAAAAATGGGCCAAGGTTCCATTTGGGAAAATAATTCCAGACAGTTTCATTCCTTGAGAGACTCCAATGGGTTTTGATTTACATAACTTCGATATCCTATTGGCCAGCACTCACATGTTTAATGTAGGCTCGAAAGGAGAGGGTCTGGGTGCATCCTGCTAATTCATGTGAGCAATCTACCTGATCATAAATCTTATACATCAGGTTTCCTCATGTGGTTGATATCCTGTGTGACTATATACTGCACAGCGTTTTTTTGGTATAATTTTTATTGAAAGTTTATCTGGAAAATACCCCCCCCCCACACACACTTCCATGCTTCCAGTTGAATTTCTTCCAGTTGAAATTGCTTATTTCTATTCCATTACAAACATAATTTTCGTCTTACAGAGAGCAGAACAGTTACATTATTTCCTCTTTGATTGCTCATACATTTATATCCTTACCCAATCCAATACTCTTTTCCATTCTTTCTCAAAGTTCTGGATAGATTTATTCTTCAAAGAAAATGCTAACTTTTCCATCTCTATCATATCCAGAACTTTTAATTTCCATTCTTCTATATCAATATGTTTCTTTTCTTTCCAGTGCTGCGCATATGTCAACCTTGCCGCAGTTATTAGATATAATAATATCTTCTGATGACTTCTTATTTCCCTTTGTTGCCCTAACATATTCAACAAATAAAGCTCCAGTTTCATTTCAAAATTCAGCTTACGAATTCTTTGGATTTCATCATGTACCCCCTTCCAAATTTTTTTTGCTATCTTACAGGTCCACCACATATGGAAAAAAGACCCCGTCTTTTCATTGCACTTCCAACAATTTGAATTCCCATTTTTCGTTATTTTTTGTAATCTTTCTGGGGTCATGTACCATCTGTAAAACATTTTATAAAAGTTTTCTCTTAAATTTAAGTTTGGTGTAAATTTTATATCTATTTTCCACACTGTTTCCCAAGTTTCTAATTCAATTGAATGTCCCAAATTCTGTACCCATCTAACCATTGTAACTTTAACTGCTTCTGATTCCATTTCTCTTTTCAACAATAATTTATAAAATTTGGAAATTCTTTTCTTTTGGTTATCTTTGACTATCTAATTCATTCTCTTTTCTCTCAAATCCATATAGTTTTTGGTCCATTCTAAATCTTTCTCTGAGTTGTCTCCATGGAAACAATTTAGTTCATGCCCTTCAGCCTTTAATTCTTCTTCTGTACACATTCTTGGTTTGTAGCCCTCCCATTTCAATAACTCTTGATATGTTAATAAATTTCCTTGTTTTGTTGGGGCGATTTTATAAGCTTCTTATGGTGAGGTCCATACTGGTAATTTTGTATAAAATATTTGCTGTATTTGTGGCCAAACCTTCAACAATGTCTTTCAAATGCAATGATTTTTAAACTCTTTATTCACTGTAGATCTATCATAACATAGACATCCATGCCATTCAAATCTATCGTTTATTTCTTCTAAGTCTTTAGTGGTTGTGTTTTCTAATTGAATCCAGTCTTTGATCCAATCTAAACAACATGTGTGGTAATAGATTTTTAATGATGTTAAGTCAAGTCCTCCTCTCTCTTTTACTGCACAGCATTAGTTACTGTGGTTACTACGATTGTTTCATTGTTCCACCTATTTCTGGTGATGTCTGTTGGTTATTGTGAATGCTATTTTTAATGGAAATGTGCAGCAGCAGAAACAACAACAATAGGAGAACTTTTAAACAGTAGGTAGTGTACAGTTTGTTAAAAATATAAATTACCACACTGTACCATAATACAATAATATGATGATTGAAGATACGAGGATATAAAACCAGCAGCAGCAAAGGAAAAATTACAACATAGCAAGGCAAGACTGCAAGGACACCCCCAGTCATCTCTCAAGCTGAAGTGCTATCCTTATAATCTGCCATCTTTGATTTGTTGTTTCTATATATGAAGAACTGGAGGTGAGTAAGCTTGGGAGAAATATGTATGCAGAGGAGATCCTGTCCTCAAGAACCAGAAGGATGCATTGGTGGTAAGATGGCTTTAGAGACAACAACTCTTTGTTTTCTCCAGGACTCTTGTGATAATCATGGTTTAAATGCAACCATGATTTAAATACAGGGCACAAAGGGTTAAGTGACTGTGCCCTGACTCATACAGTTGCTCCTGACTACAGAAGACCACTGGATCAATGGAATTTATCTATGTGTTAATCATCCATCAACAATTATTTCAATGAGTCTGCTCTAGCTGGGATGAACCAACAGGATTCAGCCCTATATGTGTGTGAATCAGGATAAGCATACAGATACCTTTCATCATTTGCACAATAATACTTCAGTTCCCAGGGATTTTAATGAATGCAGCTTGCAACCAGGGCTTTCTTTACATTCAGAATTTGAAGATATTTATATTACCATTTTAGCATGTGCCACACATAGGAAATGAAACAAATCAGGACCATGGCCTATGCTGACTTCTAGTCATTTCAGTTTATGTCATATTTCTTGTACAGTAAACCACCACAGGCTTATTTCAGCCACTTTGTGACTTTGACATTCCAATTCTTCTCCCAAAGGAGGTGTACGGTTCACATAGTGCTGCCATGCTGAAAGAATGTATGGTATAACCTGCGCTTATAAGACTATGGTAGTTCCACAACATATTCTTTTCTGTGGGAGAAAAGAGGTTATGATATCCATTTATTCCTGTCAGATAGCTGAACTCATATTTATCACACATCACAGCTAAATTCAGTTCTAAAGATCTGAACAGATCCGAGTCTAGGTCCATGAAGGAACAAAGGAGACCTGAGTCCACATCCAGGACACCAATTTGGTCATACATATCCACATATGACACAAAGTGGACATAAGAAGCAGAATGGTCCCAACATATGTAACAATTGCCTGTCATTCAAATACACCATTGGGCAAAGAGGTGAACTGAGAATATCACAGATCTCATTAGAGTATGGAAAGCAATTCGGCCACATGACTGAGCATTCAAGAAACTCCTTTGATGCACTGACCAGCTGGCATGCACAGAGGAGTCACAATGTACCATGAGCTGCTATTGGAGTCATTTGCATTGCTCATTAATTGGTTGTTTGGTTGTCCAGTGGGCAAGACACATACAAGAAACAGTGCACCTGCACTTCTGGCCCCACGTCCTGTGATAGGTGGAAGAGACACAACTGAGCTTTCTGAAACTCCAAGTGTGAGGGTTTCCAGAATGCAAAGAAGCCTACATGCAAAAACTCTATGTGCATATGTTTTCCCCATGCTGATGTCCATGCAAAATGTGTGGAGGTCAAAGATTAGGATGGCACAGTTATATATGAGCCTCATCTCTCTTACTTGAATAAAATATCAGTGAGCTTCAGATTGAATGGTAGACTGGATTTCAGCACTTCAAAACTCTTCATCAAGAATATCTTTCCTTCTGTCCTTAAAAACTCCTTACTTTTTCCCTCCCCCTTTTTTCATCATTTTCCTCTTCAGGCTTTTAAGTCAAACACTGAGTCTGATTAATGAGGGCAAAGATTACAAGAGCATTAAGTTCAAGAGCAAGGTTGCTTATTTGTTTAAGAGAGCTGTTTTCTGAGTGTTTCTCTATATATTCAGCCACATGGTTGGACTGAAATACTACAACATACTCACTGGGCTATATGAGCATTGTTTTGACAGGAAAGAATGCTTGTAAACAGCAGAGCAAACTAATCAAAATGTCCATGTTCTTAAAAGAAATTCCACATTTAGATAAACCGTTCTCATAATCTTGGCTTGTGGGGAAATGCCTCTTGGAGGAGGTTTCTTGGACACAATTTTGTAGCCAGATTTAAATAGCAGTGGGTGAGAAGCCCCAGAAGAATTTGTTATGATTAGAATTTTTTAATATTTAGCAATGTGAAGGACATGCTCTTTATGTTCTGCATATTTTTTTGGAAATGATATGTACATATTTTCCATTGCATGAGACATATTAATCTCCCTCCCTCTCTCTCTTTCTCTTTTTAAAAAACATATTTTGTTGCCCCTCAGATCATGATTTAGCCCCCCCTCCGCCAAAAATTAGCAGTGTTCGATGATTTCTGTCCGGAACAGATACAGACAAGCATGTAGCTCCTTTAATTCATGGCTTTAACACTTCTAATCACTTATAGGTTAAGAAATGAGTTTGGAAAACTAAGGTTTTTTGGGCTACAGGTCCCAATATCCTGCAGCCAGCATGGCCAGTGATAAAATACATTTTCTAAGCTTTAGTTAAGAATAATTTTGCTTGAAAACATTGCCATTTCTTGGATTTCTTCCAAAACTAGAACACCAATGGAAAAGGATTTTCTTTCCTTCAAAACAGTTTATCCCGTTTTGTGAAAATGGG
The DNA here is from genome assembly GCA_030412105.1 of Cyclura pinguis. Classification (NCBI taxonomy): domain Eukaryota; kingdom Metazoa; phylum Chordata; class Lepidosauria; order Squamata; family Iguanidae; genus Cyclura; species Cyclura pinguis. The sequence continues at coordinate 210,521,356 of CM059602.1, forward strand.
AGAAACTGAAATAGATTTTTCCCAGCCATGCAAGAGTGAAAAATTTGTTTTAGTCCCTGTTTGATTAGAATCTAGCATTCTGGCAGAAAGTCTGACATTTGTCCATCCCTAGATCAAAACTGGATAGAATCAACATGTGTGGACAAGTAGAAGATAGCCGGTCTTTCTGGCTAATGACTTTTGTGTGTGTATTAATAAGCTATAGGGGTTTGTACATGTGAGCGTACATATGTATGTATGTCCATTCACACACATACCCATAATGCCTTTGCTTGGCAGAAATATTTGTTTTGTATGATATAAAACTGTGACTAAATCTAATACAGTGTACATGGAGAATATATATATGTATAGGGGCATCTTCGATGTGGTAAATATTCAGTGATGGGGGCGCTTAACATTCAAAAATAGAAAATTTCAAAGGGGATCAGCTGTGGAAGGCAAAGCGGAACATCACAGTGACAACCTAACCATAGTTGTTTATGCACTGCTGACTTGCTAATTAGACTACTGCAGTACATTCTATGTGGGTCCTTGAAGATGACTCAGAAGCTGCAGCTAACACAAAATACAGCAGCAAGACTACTGGCTAGAGCATATCATATCATCATCATCATCATCTTTATTATTATTATATTTCTATATCATCTGTGACCAGGCCTTCTTTTTACTCTTTCAGATTGGTAGGGCAGCTCCTCCACAATCTGATAAAGTGCCCTGTCACTTCATGCACACACCTTTGTCTTCCCCTTTAAACACTTCTTTTGAGTAAAGAGTGAGGTGTTTCAATGGTTAATTAGAACCCCCTTAGAGTTTTATGGTAGTGTGCTGTCTTTGGGTGCTAAATACTGTATATATCACTCAGCTGAGTCAAAATTTATCTATAATCTTTATTAAAATAACAAACAGAACAAAGAATTGGAGACTGAAGCACATACAGTTTTTCAAAGTTCTTTTAACCAGTTTCCTTGTGTCTTGAAACCCTCATGTAAGTACCAGTATTACAATTAGCCCTTTGGGTGCCCTATGACCAAAGGCTCAACTTTCAAATCTAGGTCACACTTTCTGACCAGATTAAAAAATGTTTTGATTTCTCTTCTGCCTTTCTAGGCTTTCAGAAACAAACCCTCCTCCACTGACCACCCCCCGGCTGACTGAGGATCAGGTTAAAACATACATAAATCAGGTTAAAACATACATCATTAAACACACACATACCAGTACAACAATTAGCAACATCCAGTGCACTGTGTAAGGTGGGCCTTGTATAGTCACTCATCAAATACCTGGCGGAATAGAAAAGTCTTCAGATGTTTATGGAACAAGAATAGGGAGGGTGCCAGCCTAACCTCTTTGATAAGGGAGTTCCAGAGCCCAGAGGCAGCCACTGAGAAGGCCCTCTCTCATGTTTCTATCAGATCGGCCTGTGAGGGTGGTGGGACAGAGAGAAGGGCCTCTTCAAGACATCTCAAAGCATGAGCTGGTTCATAAAGGAGAACAAAATCCTTGAAATAACATGGACCTGAACTGTGTAGGGTTTCAAGGGTCAAAACCAGCACTTTGAATTGCACCCAGAAATGGACTGGCAGCTGGGAAAGCTGTTTCAACAAAGGAGTTGTGTGATCTCTATATAACCAGCCCCAGTTAGCAATCCGGCTGGGGTTCTTTGAACCAGTTGAAGTGTCTGAATATTCTTCAAAGATAGCTCCAGGTAGAGTACGTTACAATAATCCGACTGGCAAGTAACTAAGGCACATATCACTGTGGCCAGATCTGATGTGTTAAGGAATGGCACAGCTGGTACACAAGCTTTAACTGTGGAAATGTACTCCTAGACCCCTCTGACTTCCAGGCTTAGAGGTGAATCCAGGAGCACACCCAAGCTGCAAACCTGCATCTTCGGGGGGATTTCTATATGGCATAAAAAATCATATAACACCAGTTTCAGAGGAATTGCACTGCTTGCCAATACATTTCTGATTGGAATTCAAGCTGTTAGTCATGGCATTTAAACCCCTAAATGACTTAGGACTTCGATACTTGCAGAAGCACCCTGGCTAACAGACCCAGTCCCGGGAGAGTGTAATATTTAATATTAAAATTATTAAGCCAGAGGTTCACCGGACAGGAATGTAGACACCCGGGTCTAAAACTGAAGCACAACCAGCAAGATCAGACCAAAACTCCCCCAGTCATGCCTCCAAGAGGGAAACCTCAAAAGGCACACTCACACCCACAATGGACCATCAACAACAATGGCACCTTGAGGGGATTATGTGTCCTCCTGATGAGATTAACACTTGCAACAGCGAGAAATACAAAAACTAGGTCCATCTGCATGATTCGGCCACTGTCCTTTTCTGAGAAAGGGTCTGCCCCTGAGGCATATTTTGCCCTATAATTGAGTCCTGGGACTCTCTTTGGAGAACTCCCACACTCCCACGCTTGACTAGTGCCCCGCAATTCTGCTAGTCGAGAGCTCCCCTCAGCGTTCTTCCTCTGCTGAGCCACTTTTGCCTTGCTTCTTCCTGTGCTGAAGCCTACACGATCAGGTACAGCATAAAGCGCTCTCTTTCCCTCCACTTTCCCCAATCTTCGTATCTTTCTGACTCATTAGTCCTTGTGCACTTGTGTGAGTGACTGCTTCGTTGTGTGTATGTATGTGGATATTTTGCCAATTTTGCTGAATTTTTACTGGTGATTGGACATTTGACCTGGCTGTTGTGTGGTCTGACTCTGTAGACATAGGGTCTAAGATCTTGCTGTGTTGTCCTGCCCTCTGCTTTGCTAAGCAGTGCTCCGCTAATTTCCCCAGTCTTTGTATTTTTGGAGCAAATCCAGGTGTCCACCACAGACTCCCAGAAGTCAGGGTAACAGCCGATCTCTGTGTCTCATCAGTGGGAACAATACACTGTGTGAGGATGTGAAACAGGGCCTTTGCTGCTGTGGCGCCCTACTCCGAAATGCCATGCCTTTGGAGGCCTGTTCCAAATGCAGCTTCTTATCAGAGCCTTTGGCAGTCTAGTGATTTCCTCCCATTTGTACATGTACATGGCTTAAACTTGTCACATATTTTAATATGTTTTTAGGCTATTTATATTACCTTTTTCTGTTTAAAGCATGTTAAATTGTTTTAGATTTATTTTTATTGTAGACTGCCCTGAGATATAGAACAGGAAATACGTACACACCCACACGCAGGGAGTGGGTTGAGCTGGGATCAGAGAGGACTGGGGACAATTCAAAAAGAGTCCAGCCTATTAAAGCAGGGGGAGATTGCATTCCACGCTCCCTACAGTTCACATCTCATATTAAGAAGAGAGTGTTTATGTTCGGACAGGCTGCTACAGTCCCATCGTATAATTTTCCAGTGTTTAGAAATAAATATAACATTATTATTTTTCTCTACCCAGCATGTAATTTTATGGAAGCAATTGTTTAGTTGTTAAGATGTTTGTTGCAAAATAATTTGAAAAAAAAAAGACTTTTCTCATTTCATTATTCTTTGAGATAACATATTGCTTCCTCTCAGTTGCACTCTTCTGGCTAGGGTTAAATCAGGTCCTCTGATTTTTTTTGGGTATTCACATAAATCACAGTGAGGGGTTAGCTAAGGGAAACTTGTTTGTATGCTTCCAAATATAAGTCTTTGGATTTAGTGTTGTTGTTTTTTTAAGTTGGAATTCTTTCTCATTTAATGGGTCGATTGCCAAATTTCTTTAAAATTATAGCAGTTGCTTCCTGTTTTCATAGTCTATCCAGAAGCAGACACACAAGCTAACAGAACAAAATGCCTATATTAGGCTAAGCAATAATACTTTTGTCAGAGTGCAGGTGTCACAATGATTATACACACACACTCACACACAGCAAAACAGCAGGCAGTTTCATTCACCCCAAAAGGAGCTTATTGACTAGAGTTCATGTGTCTGAGCTCATAAGGTCAGGCTACAGAACAGCAGCCAAGATTGTGCTGTTGAAAGTTTTTTTCTTCCTCAAGTAGCAGACAAACATCTTGCTTGATTCGTAACCATCAGAAAAGGAAAACACTTAAAAACACACACACAAGAGGTTACTTTTAAAAGCGGTTCTTTCCTTTCCACCAAGATTTTTTTAAATATAACTTCCCCATCCCTTCACTGTCTTACTTGGATAATATGATTGTTTATCAGGTTAGTCACATTTATCAGCAGTTGCAATGACATAATCTGTTTCACTACGATAACCATGATTTGTGGGCGATGAGTCCCTTGATGGAGAGTAGAGATGGAAATCATACAACCATCCAGATGTTGTTAGACTGCAAGTCCCAGCAGCCCTAGCTATCATTGCCAAAGAAGAGCAGTGCATTGCAGTCCAAAAGATCTGGAGGACTGGATGATTACCACCCTGATTTAGATCCTTCCTTCATTTCCCCATCAAGTTTTGATTGTGTAGGCAGAAACTTTTTGTCTGCGTCTATAGTGTCCTTGTTTTCAAGACTTTCAGGTATTATAGTATATTCTGCTCCTTCTATGGTTCTTAGAAGAAGACTGGGCCCTATGTTATAAATGTGGCACACACAGTAATTTGGGTTTTCATCACCCCATCAGTAGTGGGGGCTTTGCTCACCCAAAAGGAAAGAAAAATGTCCATTTTAAAAACAAGCCTCAGAAACCTGGGTGAGGAATATAAAGGAATGTGTGGAGAAAAATTGTGGTGGGGCGAGGCAAGTACGTGTCTCACAAATAATAAAATCAGCTAAAACCAGACTTGTGGCGGGAGGATTGTATTCCATTTTCCTGATATCATTAGGGTTTCATCATTAATATACGAAGTACTCCTCCCTGCATTGTGACTCAAAGACAGGAGTTTTAGCTCAGGCAGATGCTTGCAAAGGACAGGAGATCTGGAAGCAAAACCAAGAGGAAAAGAATGGCAAGCACAGCTCAACTAGTGTTGAAAGAGGTCAACAAAAAAGACCAGTATAGATGAATTCCAGCATTCAATTTGGTTATTCTTTGATTCATTGGCAAATGGCAGTTATTGCATCTACATCTGTTTCTATGGAATACATATAGGTAGGTTCACCAAGCCAGCTTATCTTGCACTGAGTGAAAGACCTCAGCTCTTCCTGGGAAACATTTCAGATAACAAAGAGATCATCAAGCAATCTGTCGTATCAGATATGCTCAGAACCTGGAATGCATTATTTACAAATAACTAGTTGTAATTAATCGCCTTTTGGGAATAAAGAATACATAAGTAGTTACGTTCTAACTTAACTAGGAAGAACTCTACTCATTTTATTATTCAGCTTTTAAATTTCTTTTATAGTTCTAGGGGCATGGCCTCACTAAATAGTTGAGAAGAAAGAATATTATACGGTTCAATTGCTGCTTCATACTGTGCCTTGTGCTCTGCTGTGAATGTTGAAGCAACAATGAGGTGGACAGGAGGAGAATATGTTTCGTACGATAGACCTACAGCTTGAAATATTAATAATATTTTTTAAAATGTAAATAACAGGAACTTTTGTGAAGGAAGAACGTAAAAATTGCACCATACTTTGGGAAGACATTGAAATTATAACTTTCCATGCTCTGCCTATACCTCGGGGGGTATGCACAAGCACTAGAGTTTTCAACATTTTCTCCTTTAGGTGATATCTCTTGAAGCCAACAATGGCACCAGGCCTGTTTTGTGACCACGTGCATCTTTGCATGGAGACTTTCAAGGAGGGCTAGGAAATCCCTGTCATCCCCCATCACAATTAGGCCATCACTTTCCTTGGGAATCTTCCCAAGCAGGTTGACACAGGCTGTTGGTGTAGTGAATGTCCTTTGAAAAACTGCATTTCTTTTTTCTTTTTTCTGTTCTGTTTATTTAGAATTCTCTAAATTGTCAAATCCAGTAAGAGCAATCGTCACAAATTACCTTTAAGCCATTATCTGCTCATCTTTTTTTTTCTTTTTTAAGAGATACTTTTCTGAGAAGAAAGAGACAACATTGTAAAATTCACGAAGGCAAAAAGAAAGCATTGTAGTGAGGTAACAGAGGACTCTAGCTGCATCAAACGCATTGTAGGAACATTCTGTTCATTCCCCTCTCCCACATCACAGATTTGTTTTTAAAAAATAGAAAAGAAAATACATAAACAGGGCAAACAGATTTGTTAGGCATAAGAAATATTTTCTTTCTGAACTAAGGCTTAGATTGTAGTCTGGTGATCCCTGCTATGGAGTCATGAGTGTCATAAGATAAAATCAGAACTTCCTCTCTGAGACCGAAGAGAGAAGTCCAAAGGGAGAAACCCAACCTTGAAATGCCCACTTTCAACCTCGGTGAAGCCCTTGTCTCTCTGATATCAGAGCACAAATTCACAGAGGCAACAAGGAGGTAGGTCAGGAGACTGGCAGACAGGAAGAGGCTTGAACAGGCCCTCAAAAGAGAGAATAATGGATACCTGCCCAGGAGCTGGAATAATAATTTTCCTCCCATAGATTGCAACATGAGGAAAATTGTTCAGAGAAAAAAAGGAAATAAAACATCTTCCTTGTACCACGAAAGCATAAAAAGAGTAGGCCATTGGATAAGGCCATTTGTCCCCTTTTGGCTCTTGAAAGATCCAAGGGAGAACAGTTATGTTAGGTATGGAGTCAACAGTAGCTTATTAAACTGGATTGGGAATATGGGAATCCATTTATTTCCAGCCTGTGTCACTTTTGTGTATTTTGTGTATCTTCACACACAAGTCCATTCTGTCCACATTTCAGCACTAAGTAGTAAATGTTTCTTAAAAAAAACAACAACCAAAAAACATCAGCACAGAAATGTGTATATGAATACTGTATGTTCTTTTAAACCTGCTTTACTTCAAAATATGCACTCCTAAATGTATTTTTCTTTCAGTGTATTCATTTAAAGTATATTGTAAAACATTTTAAAGCCAAGAATAGCATCAGAACATTCCAGAAGTACAAAGCCCAGCTGACAAGAAAAGGAGAATCAGGTACTGTTAGATCACTTTAGGGAAGAGAGTTCTCATCATTTCCAGGACAATCTGATCATTGGCTGTTAATGCTAAGTGGGAAGGCACCATAATGAATGGATTTGGGAAATGCGTTAACAGATAAATCAGCTGCACATGCAGTTGCGAGGTTTCCTTTATACCTGCACGAGCTAGCATGGCCGTCTCTCCTCCAGTAGTTTTTCTGCATTGAAAAGAGAAAAGAGAAAATCTAAAGTCTTTTGTTTATGTGAGTTGCTGTACATCTCAACTGGCAATGACACAGACCATACCAACAGCCTCTGTGCTTAGAAGTGTATTTCTGAAATGGTGGGTTTAAAAGGCTTCAGTGGAACTAACTTCAGAATAAGTATATTTAGGGTTGCAGTCTGCATCTCTAAAGGAAGTGCCAAAATTTACTTTAGAGTCATAAATGATTGTGTTATGGGCTACATTGTAGTTAAATCCATGTGCTTTGATTTAAGTGGATTGTAGGCCAGCTTGTAAATCTAGTAGACATAACAAAGCAAAGCAAACTTTAACCATGTGAGAAATCTTTAACAATCCATAGACCAAAATGTTTCAGTTTTGATCAGTGATCATTTAAATTTTAAACCAAAAAGATACTATAAAAATAGAGAGAGTTTTAGTAAAGCTTTGTTTGCACCCATAAAGTTCATTTCTGTATTGCAGAGACCAGACAGGCCTATGTCAAGATGCAAGCTGTGTCTTTGTGTGTCAAAATACAATGCTAATAGCTGCAGTTACACTGCATTAAAACATTTAAGGTACCTGCCACCTGATCCCATCTATACAGCCACAGTATGTATTCTATCTGAACCATCACATTATCATTGCTACAGTTACTTTACAGGGTAATTCAAAAGCAACAAATCTGACCTGGGGATCACATAACATCAGCAGTGTTACCAGATGGCAATATGGATTGAATGGCAAAGGCAAAAGAAAAACATCTCTAAACAACAAACTGCTAAGCCAAGAACATGCTATCTGGCAAAGTAGAACACATATTTTTTGCTATGCATGGTTCATTGTGGTTAGGACATGGAAAACAGGATGATATTTAGTTATTCATTCACTTAGATTTAAATCTAAGAATATAAGAAAAACCTTGCTTTCCCAGCTTTCTGTTCCCATATTAGTCAGCCAGATGCTTGTGGAACACCCAAAGCAAGACAGGACTGCAACAGTGGCCCTCTGCTTCTTTCCACCAGCAGGTGATATCCAGAGACAGGCGTGAAGTAATTTCAACAACCCTAACAGTTATTTTAGTGACAACTATGGTTTATGGTGTTTCTACTCAACACTGTTATAAACATTTTATGCCACTTTAATTGTCCTGGCTCCATCCCATGGATTGGGGGATTTGTAGTTTAGGGATGTGCTTATGCTCTAATACATTCCCTTAAACTACAGCAGAGAAATATATGTACTTCACCTCATCCCAGGATTCTACAAAATGGCATTATGGCAGTCAAACTGGTGTCAAACTCTTATAACTGTACAGTGCAGATATACTCCAAATCTACCTGTCCTGCAAATCCTTTTGATACATAGAATGGACTGCTGTTTTGCCAGTTCTTTCCAAAACATGCTTGTACATTTGTTGTAGATTCTGCATTGGATTTAACTTGGCCGGCCTGAACAAAAGGGCTCAATGTGTTCACAGAAAGCACCAAGGTAAAGCGGAGGCTGTTCCCATGATAAAAGAGGGGCATTTTGTCTTATGAGAGCTGAGATGAGGGCAGAGAGGACAAAATCTCTATGGTCTCTATTTCTGGAGAGCCTGAGCCTTTGAGGGGGTCTAAACAATGAAAAACAAACAATACATTACAAAATAAATTATGGTATCAGAACAGTTCTGCAAGTGACTGTAATGCCTGTTGTTAAATTTAGGGGAGGCCTGATCCTTCATCTTTCCCTGGGCCCAGTGCCAGTTCTCTGGCATCATGCCACATGTTCTGCCTTTTCTCTTCAGCCCCCTTATGTTTCATTTTGTTCCAGAAGATTTCCCAGTCCTGCAGAGTAGCTTTTCAGGGCACTGCAGCAGGAAGGGGGAAATCAATTAAAAAGGTTGCTTATCTGACCTTTTTCTCCATAGCAAGTGGAATTCTGTTAAGTGCTCCTTGGGCTCCAACTCACTCTCAGTACTTTTTCCTTTTACATATTTTAATAAATCTGTATCATCTCATTATGTATTTATTAATAGTATTTCTGTATCTACTTCCAGTGCACAACAAATAAAAACCAATTAAAAGTATACAAAGCTAGAAACATTCTAAAAACACACTGAAATACTCTTTACAAACTCCTAGAAGCAGTCTAAAAACAACCCTAGAAACAATCTTCTGTGTATACATACCTATTAGAAATAAATGCAGGTCTCAGCAGTGCAGTTTTTTCAATAAATACCTGATTCTAATTGGTATTGTGCTTGGATATATGGGAAAGGGGGATACGAGACATTAGCCTTCTAACCTGCTTGTCTGACACACTGCAGTTTGAGTGCTTGGATTTTGTGTGCATCTCTGCGTATGCATGTTTTTGCAGTTTATGAAACAAAAGTATTTCCAGATTAATATGTAATATCCAAATGTTTGCTTCGCGACAATTTGTAGTGAAAACAGAACAAAAAAATTCCTTCACAACCAGTCTTCTTCCATTTTTTTGCACCAGAATTCTACAGAAATGTTTGCTATTCAGCATCCAGTGTCTCCAGTATAGTCAGTGAGCCAATATGGACCAATGGTCAGAGAAATTTACAATCCTTGGTGAAGCTAAGAAATGAATATATTAGGTTTTGCGCCCCAATTTTAAAAATCTCATTTTTTGCCTGTCTTGAATTCTTATATATTCTTATATACCCGGAGCAGAATCTAAATCTCTTTTACCGAGATCAGACAAATTCAATAATCAGTTTTATTATTAGAATGAAGAAGAGTATGTTTTTCCTGCTGTCTATTTTACAGGTATAAACATCCTTAAACATAGGAAAAATAGCCTCAATCTAGTATATTAATCTTGCTCAATCAATTAACATTTTAATCAATAATAATAGTGAGTTTTTTTTTAAATATTAAATGTCTAAATGTATAAGATCCATTGCCCTTCTCTCCAAATTCAATCCATACCCGATAGTCCTCTCCAAAATCATCAATGTGTTTTACCTGCCATCCAGGTCCCAGAGTCTAATAATGATGAGGTGCATCTCTGAAGAAAGAAAGGGCAACCCTAATTCACCCTGAATTTACAGAATTTCGAATCTAGCTCTTTAAGCACTGAGAGCCCTGCCCTGAATGTAACCAGTTTTGGTTTCTCCTACATCAATTAAAAAACGAAACTTCCATCATAATATGGCAGAATTTGCAGATTTTAGCAAATTCTTATTAAAAAACATTCTTACCCATCTTTATGTTTGAACACAGGAAAAAACAACTCAGAGCCTTTACTCATAGTTTCTAAAATCCAGATGGCTATTATCATCAATTATCTGCTGAGAGCATAGGATGCAAATTCATAAGCTCACTTCCTTCCATGGGCATTGTTTTTTGTACAAAAATAGATCTGATGTATGCCAATGCAAATAGTTCTTCTAAAGTCTAAGTCTGCACAAGTCTTTTATTAAAGCCTAATAATTAATTAATTAATTGATTGATAAGAGAAAAGCCAAATTTTGGAATCCCTGCTGGTTTCTTCTGTTCTTTAATGCTCAATATTTCTGAACAGTGGTCAACCAGGTAACTAGTTTTTATTGGTAAAAAGGTGAACTATGGAGCCAACACACAGCAGACGATCTAAATGGCTATCTTTCTGGCCAATGAAAAAGCCAAATAATTCATGATTGAAACAAATAATAATAATAATAATTTCTACTCTCATCATCATTATCATTATCTTTATTAATTATATTTATTTATTTGTATCTTGCATTTCTGTCAAACTTGGGAATCAAAGTGGTTTGCAATTTAAAAAGAACAATACACCTAAAAACATACAAAAAGTGAACATTAAAATGCAATTGAACTAATCATATTAAATAAGTAAATGTTCAATGTATTTTGTTTCAAACTGTTTTTAATCATGTTTTTAATAATATTGCTATTTAATTATTTTTAACTTTTGTAAATTAATGTTTTAGCAGGATCTTTTAAAATTGTTGTAAACTGCCTTGAATCCCCTTTTGGGAGAAAGGTGGGATATAAATCTAACTAAATAAACAATTCAAATCTACATTTCAAATGATAACATTGCAGTTAAAAAGATAAAAAAGGCTTTTAAAACAGCTCAGTTTAAAACAATACAGCACATTAACATGTTCTTTAAAAACTATAGGTTTTAACAGCTTGTTGGAATGGAAAGGTTCATGCTTGCTGAGGTAAGGACAACAAGAAGTGTGGCATTCTGGCGTTCCTGGGAAGGAAGTTCCAGAGTCTAGGGACAACCACTGAGAAGGCACTGTCTTGTATCCTTGAAAGAGCTCTGGTGGCACAGTGGTTAAATGCCGGTACTGCAGCCACAAGGTTGTGAGTTTGATCCTGCCGCACTCCAGGTTGACTCAGCCTTCCATCCTTCTACAGGTTGGTAAAATGCTTGTTGGGGGCAATTAGCTAACACATTGTAGACTGCTTAGAGAGGACTTAGCTGATAAGCAGTATAGAATCACACATGCTATTTCTATCCCCCCCCCCCCAGCCCAACCTTGCTTGTGACAGTGGTGGGACTGAGACAAGGAGTTTTTCTGATGATCCTAGGGCCTGGGCAGACTCATATAGGGAGATATAGTCTGCTAGATAGTCTGGAAACAAGCCATATAGCTCCATCAACATTTTAATCATTTAGGGTGCAAGTTTGCAAATTTTTTACTGGTTGACTTAATTTTATGCCTCTCAGTTTGGATGTTTACATTTCAGGTATTTTTATTGTACTGTATTATTTTTAGAACTGTACATCATTCTGTAGTCATTCTTGGAAAAAAGGTGATTATAAATTGTAACACAATAAATGAGTGAATGAATAAATTAATAAATAAATGAGAAACACAGATGTGTAAATGTCATTAATTGCAGGCTGCTGATAATGAGCCTTGCTTGTCTTGTAATATGGGTGAGTGTACAAGGTAAGATTCTCCCCACTTACTGCAAATCTTGATGACCCTATCTATGTCTTTTGTTGATATATGCTTGAATTTGTGGAGACTGACATTATGATGGCAATTAAGTTATTTATTCACAGATTTACATGGTCGGTTTGGGAACTGCCCTGATGAAGTGTATTTTCAGCGGGGTCCTTGTAGTGCCTCCATTTCTTGTTTCTCATTTTTCCACTTTGAATTGCACTGCAGGAGCCCTGGTGGCACAGCGGTTAAATGCCAGTACTGCAGCCACAAGGTTGGGAATTCGATCCTCCTGGGCTCCAGGTTAACTCATCCTTCACCCTTCAGTAAAATGAGTACCCAGCTTGTTGGGGGCAATTAGCTAACACATTGTAAACTGCTTAGAGAGCACCTGGCTGATAAGCGGTATAGAAATACACATGCTCTTGCTAGCTTGGAGTCATTCAGGTGCAGGCAAAGTAAAGTGATAATGCTCACCTATTCATTTTTTACCAGTGAATTGGTGATCCTTCCATCTGTCCCTGTGAATCTAGGCAACTGGAAAAAAACAAAACAAAAAGCAAAATAAAACAGAAAAACAGGCTTCATCACAAGGCTTCTAGCTATTTTTGCTTTAAAAATACTGACTTGTTTTATGAATGGGAGAGAGAAAGAGGTTGTGGCAAACTGCTCAGTTTCATTAAACTCAAGCTAGCCATGTGTATGTCATTGACTTAGAAAGGCTCAGAAAATCTTGGCTACTTTTACTCTTTTGTACTGAAAATAAAATAACAGTGAGAAACACAACAAAGCATCCTCTTTCTGTCTGTTCTCATTTTCTTGTTAGATACTCTACTAAGGATACTGAGTTAATAGAGTGTTTCAGTCTGACATCACAAGAACAAAAGCCAGAGCAGATAATCATTCTAAAACAAGGTACAATGCCTGTGTGTCATAAATAATGATCTTCAGCTAAAATAATTTTGTGATTGGCTCAATCTTTCTGAATAATCTACCTTTCCACTGAAGTTCTGGCTTGTCAGCTGCCCACCCGCCCTCTGTTGGCTTTAGTTTTGCATAAGCCCCTTAATATATTTTACTTGGCTTTAGTTTTGCATAACAGTACCACTTTTACAAGATTGTCATCCTATGTGGCTTCATCAGTTGGTCTCTGAACATTTTTAGTGGGCACATATATCTTGCAGCATCATATTTGTGGGAATGAGCTCAGGTGCCTGTCATTCCCCTCCAAATCTTGAGCAGTCATATTTTGTGAAAATCTGCAATTTCTGCAAAGACATGTTCATTTTTAAAAATATTTTTGATAAACTCCTGTTTGGCTCATCGTATGTATCTTGAAGGCACACAACAACAAAAGTACTCTTTTAATAGAATTGGTGTAAAAAAAAAAGAAGGAGATGGCATAGCTTTCAATATTTATCAGACTCATACTGAAGAAATAGAAGTAGATGGCCAAAAATTGCAATCAAAAAGAAATTAAGTTGAATGTCAAAACACAGTGTCCTTGTAAGTTGTGATTTTTTCTGGGCAAGTATATAGGAGAAAAATCTATTTAGAGAGGCACTGTTTCTTTCTAGTAGCAATAACATGAGAAGCTAAACATCACTTTAGAGCCTTCTTCAAATTTTGCATATTTCTGCCCTGTGTTGCACTGTATATTTGGTGTAGTCTGCTGCGCTTTCTAATCATACACTGCATGACTTTTCTTACCTTATTTACATCTCAGGTTAACACACCAACACTTTAATGAAGCTCCTCAATAGACCTTTAGCAACCAAAAGTACAGCTGCAGTTAATGCATGGCAATTTTGCCTTTTTAATATGGGTAAATAGGATTCAATATTGAATTCTGTTTTCAGTCAACACTTTTCAGACAGGTAAAGGTTTCAGAGTCAGCCGCTGCACAGCAGCATTGTGCATCACAACTGCATTATATATGGTACATCAGTGTGTATAAAGATTTATGGCATCTTCCTAGACTAACTAATTTTGCCCAGGATTTCAGTAACATAGAAATCTGCCTGATACTGAATCAAATTGCTGAACCATCTACTGGTTCTCCAAGGAGCTGGACAACAATCTTTTCCAATCTAACTTGAAACCACTTGCATACAAAGTAAGGTCTATTCTTCTGAGCTGTGATTCTTCTGCCAAACCAGCCCAAATCCAGATTTAAACATGACAAATCACATATAGATAGGAAAAACATGTGGCATGGGTACTTTTGTTCACATATGCAATAGTAGCATTCTGGTGATCATTAGCTTGGGCCAGTGCAGTGCCATCATTTTATCATAGAATGCATAGCAGCTAATATGCTGGGTTAAATGATACATAGATCACATGAAATGCCATAGGAGTGAATTGATCTTACATGACCACCAGTGTCATGTTTAAACTGGGAGTCTGAATGGATATTTCAGCTGTCCAGCAGTGTAAGCAGGACATATTTTACCTGACAGTGACACAGAATGCTGCAAACCTGCATAATGATCCTTTCCTGTCCCGAGAAGAAGGCATATGAAATCAAGCAACATTTGTTCTTGCAATACAGAATGCCATTAGACAAAACCAAACCCACACTTCTAGATACCAGGGAACAGCTTGTCCTCTATGCATAGTCTGCATCTTGCTTTTAGATATTTATGCACATCTTTGAGGAAGTGCCAAAAAGTCCAGGAGTGGAGGAGTTATTATCATCTCTGAAATGTTGTGGGGAAAATGAAAGTGGGGGTAGGGGTGAGATGCTGGCTCAAATTAACATACAAAAACAATATTTTGTCTCAAGTCACTCTAGCTCACATTGACCTTGGCACAGTTACAATAGTCATATTTTAGGTACATTAACCGCTCCTGAACAGTTTCTCCAGTGTCTTAGGTACAGACATGCTTTTCTTCAACAGGAAATGTGCTGGACTGTTTCTTCTTTCTCTTTCTACCTCTCCGTTCTTTGCCAAGATAGTCCAGATAATGAGTCATATCCCAGTGACTTGAGCTTCATTTCTGAAGGTTTTTGGGAGACTTTTAAAAGGATAAGGATTTTCTGTCCTTTGTAAGGATGACAATGAAATGTGGAACAATTGGTTAATTTGAATTTCTTTCCTCTGCGTGGGTGAAGAAGATGATGATGATGATGATCATCATCACTAAAACATCATTAAGATGTGGAGAAAATTCTCCCAGGGACATTTACAAAAAATCCAATATGAGTTTTTAATTTTTTAAAAAAAACTACTCAAAAGAAATTTCAGGATTATCCTGGCTTTGATGCCATTGCAAGGAGTTATTTCATGCACGCATGCACGCACACACATACACAGAGGAAGGGAGGGAGAGAGGGAGAGATTATACCCCCCCCCCATGTTTTGGCTGAATTCCTGTGTCAAAGAGACACAATGTAAATTTATGTTCACACAGTTGTGATTCAGTTGAACTATTGTGACTCATCACACAATTGTGATATCACACAGCCAAATGAAGATTGCTCATTGATGTGTGGCAAGCTATGCACAACCATGTATAACCATGAACAAACGCACAAATGTTCAACATGCAAGTGCAACAGCCTAACTCCACTTTTGTAAACTTCTACTGAAATACAGATGTTTTATGTTACCTCAAAAAGTGCAACTTCGTGCAAAGTGCAAAAATGCAACAACTTACACATGTGTAAAACGCCAACAGGATGTCAGCTGTAGAGTGTAAAGACCTAAGTCCATCCAAACATCCATGCATTCTATGGGAAACAGTATAAAAGTTGAATGAGTTCTTCCTTTCAACTCATTTTGAAAATCATTTTTATATCTAATATTTTCAGTTCCATATACTAATAATATCAGCAGTTGGAATCAACTCTGTAATGAATAATTGTCAAGTACAATATACAGTACCTACTGGCAGAAAATAGAAAAGGCAAAATAAATCTGAGAGGCTGAATTATCTTATGGAAACATCAGTTCCAGAATGCTAGTCTGTGTCCAGTAGCTAATTTTAACTTGTCAGAATTTAGCAGCTTTGATTTTTCTCCTCTAAAAATACCAGAAGGGATTACAGTGTAACAGGGATTAGGCACTTGTCAAGTATTATTTTGTTAAGTAAAACAGTATTTATCAAGACTAGATGGCTCAGTGCTCTTGAGGTGGGATAGCTTTCTAGGTCAGTGACTCACAAATATCCAGCTGCAAATTAAGTTAATCAGGACATTCAAAAAGGTTCTTCCCCCCATAGTAAAAGTCAAATGAATGAGTGATTTCAGTTGTGCTGTGAGCAGAATTTAAAGAGAAACGTATGTCCACCAAACAATTTGTCCTTTTATCCTGCCGGCCTACCTGAATGTTAGAGGAGCCCAGAGATACGCAATGATTGCCTTTAGAAGTCTCTAAAAAGACAGTCCTATCTGTAGAGTTTGATTGGTCCAAGTTCAGAGAGCCTGTCACATCTTATGCTCTTATGCATGCCTGCTAGCAGGGTTGGAAGGAGAAATTGCGTTCGCTAGTCTTTCACTTTCTTTTAAAGCATGTCTTTCCCATTGAGTTCCAAAACACGTGGTGGTGGAGATGACATACCCTTCAACATTTTATGGATTAAAACTAGGACAAATGAAGCCAACGGTGGTGGAGCATGGAGTGTGTCGAGGGGGGGCAGGAGGAGGCAGGGCAACAGCATGATGGGCGTGGCCACTGTGCATGGGGGCATGGCCAGGGCGCACAAGGGCATGGCTACAGGCTGGGAAGCACCAAAAACATTGCCGCCCAGAGTGAATTGCCCTCCATGTTCCTACGCAACTGGTAGCCAAGCAACATCAGAGTATGGTCAAGATGGCAAAAGTTATTAATAAGGAAGAACACATTAGCTAGGAAAGTCTGCAACAGACACTGTGAAACTGCCCAACATTATGACTATAGAAACATACAACAGAAATAAACATGAGACATACTCACAATTTAAGCAGATGAGACCTTTGCTCAAGTTCCTGCAACATATGTTATCCTAAGTGGATTTCTCCAAGCATGAATGAGAGTGAACTCCCATATCACCTAAACAGCAAACCTGATTGATTGATTACACACGTGTATGCAGAGGCACTGCAAACACTGACCTACTTTTTACAACCGTTTATGGAATCATGCAAACACTTAACTATTCACTTGGTAATTCTTATAAGAAACAAGTATAATCTAACTTTTCATTTACACCAAAAAGAACCTCAGATTTCAACTGAAAAATCCAACATGTCTCTTGCCTACACAATAATAGTGAAATGTCTTGATGGACTTTAGAACATACCACCTCTAGAACTCCAAACTTAAAGGAATTATAGCTATGTCCGACCTGTTGGAAATGTTCGTCAAGAAGGGAGTCACTGGCTCCTGATTTTAAATGACTCTTATCTATATCTATATATGTTTTGTTTACTTTATATTTATATATCTATATATTTATATGATTTAATCATTAATTCTGTTCAGTAACGGTTTATGTAGTTTAATTTTGTTATTCACCCGTTAGTTGTTGTTTTGTAAGACAGAGGATTAAGCAGTATTGTCCTGTCTCAGTTGGAACAGTTGGATTGTATATGATTATAGGGAGCATGTAATTCTCCAATTACAACAGATCCACTACTGCCAGTATGTTTCTGGAAGCAATTCAATATGCTGGTTATGATCTACAAACTCCCATATGATTCATGTACAGCTTATCTGGCAGCACATTTCTTCCCATCTGAGACTGTAAAGCCTCTGAGATTCTCAGAAGAGGCCTTTTGTTTAGTCCTACCACCTTCACTGGCATATCTGGTGGGGAGGTAAGATAGAACCTTCCCAGGGGTTGCTTCTAGGTTCTGAAATTCTCTTCCTAGAGAGGCTAGACTGGATTTCTCACTGTTTTTTCATAGAATGATAGAGTTGGAAGAGGCCTCATGGGCCATCTAGTCCAACTCCTTGCTCCATGCAGAATCACCAGCTAGAGCATCCTCAGCAGGTAGCTGCCCACCATCTGTTAGAGGATGTCCAGAGAAGGAGACCCTGCCACTGGTCAATTGATTCCATTGCCAAACTGCTCTTACTCTCAAGACATTCCTTCTAATATTCAATCAAAATCTACTCTCCTGTAACTGAAAACCATTAGAGCTGGTCCTCCCCTGCCCCCTCTTCTCTAGGACAGCCCTTGAGGTATTAAAGAATGCAATCATGTCACCCCCAGTCTTCTTTTCACCAGGCTGAATATGCCCAGCTCCTTCAACCTTTCCTCATATGTTTTGTTCTCAGTGTCTCTTATATCCTTCTTGCCCTTCTCTAAACCTGCTCTGACTTTTCTATATCCTTCTTAAAATGAGGCACCCAGAACTGAGCACAGCAATCCAGATGAGGCCTGACCAGCATAGAAAACAGTGGAACTATCACTTCCCTCAATTTGAAAATGATTCTATTAATGCAGGTTAAATAGCATTTTTATTTTTTATTTTTATTTGCTGCAGCATCAGACTGCTGGCTAATGTTCATGATCAACAAATAATCCCAAGGTCCCTTTTCCATGTAGTACTGCTGAGCCATGTATCTTTCATCCTACACCCATGCATTTGGAGTTTTGCATTTTTCTCTACCAAATGTCATTTTATTAATTTCTTTCCGATTGTCTACTTTATTGAGGTCCTTTTGAATTTTGTTCCTGTCTTCCAATGTGTTAGCTACTCCTCCCAGTTTTGTGTTGTCTGAAAACCTGGTAAGGATTGCCTCCATCCTAAGCCACTGATAAAAAGTTTGAAGAGTAATGGCCCTAGGATAGAACCCTGAGCCACTCCACTGGGGACCTTTTTCAAGTTTGAAGTGCAGTCATTTAGGACACCTTTTTGAGCATGGCTTTTCAACCAGTTATGGATCAATCTGACAGTGTTCCCATCTATGCTACATTTAAGCAGTTTGCTAATCAAAACATTTGTGGGGGACCTTAGCCAATGCTTTGCTGAAAACCAGATAAATGACATCCATAGCATTCCCACTAATTGCTTCAATCATGACTTGACTTTTTTTTAAAGTTTGTCAAAACCCATCTTGGCTTCTACTGATCACTACATTACAATCAAGATGCTTGCAGACCAACTCCTGTATAATCCATTCTAATATTTTTCCCAATATTTCAGTTTAGGCTGAATGGTCTGTAGTTTCCTCTCCCTCTGCAACCCTTTTTTTGAAGAGAGGGACAATGTTTACCTTTCTCCACTCCTTTGGCACCTCACCTGCTCTCCAAGATTTCTCAAAAATGAGAAACTGGTTCAGAGAATATATTAGCAAGTTCCTTTAGTATAGTGGCCTCTCCACATTTGTGAGGGTTCGGGGTGCAGAACCCTTGCAAAAGTGGAAAAACCATGAATACCCCCCCCACAATCCCCCTCTCATTCCCCTCCAGAGCTTTGTCTCCATTCCTTTGCCTCTGGCCCCAGTGTTCCACTGGGGTGGGGTGGGGGAGAAGACAAGCTAAAAGGCTTATTGGTACTTTCTCCTCAGGCAGAGAAGAGTGGAGTTCTGCAGTTCTAGATACTTCTGGTTGCCATCTTGAGAAAGGAGGGGTAAAACTAAAAAGAGCAGCTGACCAAACAGCAGCAGCATAGAGGACATGCCTCCAGCAGTAGGAGGGGACTTTGCTCATCCAAAAGGAAAAAAACAACAACATCCATTTTAAACACAAGCCTTGCAAGCCTGGGATGAGGAATGCAAGGCAATGGGAGGAGGAGGCAAGCGTGTGCCTTGCAAATAATCAGATGCACAAATGTCAAACCCACAAATGTGGAGGGAAGACTGTACTTTGGGATGCAGTTCATCTGAACCTGTAGATCTGAACCTGTTTAGGTTAGCTGGGTGATTCCTGACTAACTCCCTGTCGATCTTCATTTGCAATCCAGATCCCTTACCTAGGTCTCTCCCACTGCGTGGAAATACATCATTCTCTTTTTTCAGGAAAAACAAAACGAAATAAAACCAAGCAAAATAGATATTGAGTAGTTCTGCTTTTTCATTGTGATCTGTTAGCCTTTTGCCATCCTTATTGAACTGCAGCCCAACTGTCTCCTTGGTTATTCTCTTTCCTCAAATGTATCTGAAAACTTCCTTTTTTGTTGCTCCTTGCTTGCCTATTCAGTCTCAGCTCATTTTGAGCTTTAGCTTCCCTTATGCTAATCCTGCAAGCTTGGGCCATACAGCTGTACATGTATACATATATACTCCTTTTCTTTTCACTTCCTCCTTGGGTTTTCTGTGCAGGCACATAGGCTTTTCCAAATGTTTTCCATTTTTCTTCTTTCATGGGATCACTTATGTTTGTACTTTTTCAACTCATTCTTCAAGAATTCACACTCTTGCTTAGTGTCTTTTTAATGTAACATGTCTAGCTATGGGATTCTACCCAATAATTCCCTGAACTTGTTAAAAACAGCTTTCTTGAAGTCTAATGTTCTTGTTTCACTGTATTCTTCTTTGCCCTGTCCCACAACAGAGAATTCTAGCGTTGTATGGTCAGTTTCCCCCTAAGTTACTGACTACTTTGATTCTAGTCAGTAGAGACAGGCTTTTGTTAAAGACCTATCAGGTTTTTAAGAATTGAATTTTTTAAAGAACAGGTTTTTAACAGAGTGCTGCACTGCTTTTTATAATTTTAATAGTACGTCTTAAATTTTAAATTTTATTAACAGTTTAATTACATTTTAATGTTGGCCTTTTGTATATTTTAAACTATATTGGGTTCATTTTAATTTGTAGGTGGCCTTAAGTCTCAGATGGGATATGAATCGTGTTAATGATAACATTGTTTAACAATAACCTTTTTTAACATTCTTACTAATAACTGCTAGTGCCATGAATTGCAATTAATGGATTCATAACCTAAAATTCTACCTAGAATCTATAACTGCACTGTATTCAGTTGCACTAAGTATTCATAACCATGGCATTATTGCCACTTGTCAATGCCCTCCAAATCCCACCTTAAACTCCAGGGACCAGCTTCAAGTGATGGAGGTCTGCTCTTCTGGCAACTGGGCTACAGCAAGACAATGTTTCCACCTTCTTCCCTCTGTCAGTAGGCTTGGCTCTTGTCATATGAGCAAGGAAATAATGTCTGTTTTAACATAGGCAATAGATGAAAGGGTAGTAGAGATTGTTAGCATTACAATGTATCTGTTGCTAATTGCTGTTTGCAACAATGTATCAATTGCCAATTGCTTTTTGCAACTATGTATCCAGTTATGGGTTTACAAAAGGTGCCAAGGCACCAAAAAAGGGTGATCTGCGAATATTTGATACCCTGGGCATCTGTTGGAAGGGTAGAATGTGAAACTACCAAGAAGGTGTTATGAGAACAGACAGGTCTAAGATAAGGTGGCAGAAATTGTGCAAGTTCTCAAGATGAAATATATGTAAACATCTGGAATGCCTGGGAAAATTTGGTTCTGATGAAGTGATGTGATATTTATGACTTTCACCAATCATTGCAGTGTGCACCTGAATTTGAATGTCAAAGGATAAAACCTGTTGCCATCTAACATATGCCAATCTCAACAATTTTTGGAAAGTCGCTGTGTTGCTTGCTAACTTGAAATACTTCTGAAATACTTGAAAACTTCTGTTGACACTCTTGAGTGTTTTCTGTGACAGCAAGTTAACCAATACATGACACAGTCTAGCAATCAAGACTGTGACAATCAGAAGCAAGAACTTCCTAATCACACTGCAGATCACTGGGAGGAGGGGGCTGGAAAATTAATCTTGCTATGCAGCAGAACAGACCTCCATTACTTGAAGCAGCTGGTGGCCATTAAGGTAGGTTTGGGGACTTGTGTCAGCAGATGATACTTAGCTACACATTTGTAATGATGTTGCTAACCAGGATCTTGGGCAACATTATTCAATGCTGTCTCCTGGATTTTGCTTCTCATAGCTCTTGGAACATTGTTAATGGGAGTTGGAAAGAATGGGAAGCAGTAGAAGAACACATGGAAAGTTCATGAGACAGTTAGTGTGATTTTTAATCAGGTTTGTCAGATGATTTATGGAGTCTCTCCCATGCACCAAGAGAGGACTTGGCCCTTTTAAAAATAACTTCATTTCCCTTATGATAATCCAGTGTGGGTTCTGAAGAAGGGATAAATTAGATGGCAGGAACAGCAGGATAAGGAAAGGTAACCTGCAAATTGACTTAGAAATTTTTTGAACATGATTTTCCAACCAGTTATAGATCCATCTGACAGTGTTCCCATTTATACCACATTTAATCGGCTTGCTAATCACAACATCAAAACAGCCAAGAGTTTGGTTCCTATTTTATATCTCACCATTTTTTAATGCAAAAGAGGCAAGGAGCTTTTTCAAACTGAAATGTTGCTAGCCACAAGGTATCTGCTGCTTTCCTTTCTCATCCATTCATTTTTTTGGGCAGTGGGGGGGAGTAATCTCAAATTCTCTCGTTTAATTTATAAAGACTTTGTTAAACCTGGGTGATTTTTCATTTTAAAAAAACTAAAAAAAAAACCTTCACTCATCTGCAACAGCCAAGTTCAGTAAGTACAACTATGCCCAGCATGGTGTCATGCCTGCTGCCATGTAGCTGTTAAAGATGAAGACCAAGTCAGAAAAAGAAGAGGTGGCAACCACAAGTGCAGTTAAACACACTAGGATTCAAAGCCAAACTGTCGTTAGAGTGAATAGTTCAAAAGCCTTTGCATAGATGCACAAATCTATTAGTGACTGGTTTCTCTCAGATTTCTCCCCGTTTTTAAAATCTCAGGTTCCTTTTATCTCAGTTCTGAAGAACTTTGTGATTTATAAAAAGTTCCCAAACAAACAAACAAACCCCAAACACCATAGCAAATGAATTCATCAATCATCTCCATTTGTCACTTTTGGTTCAGAAAAAAACAAGTAGGCAGAGTGGTACGGTTTCTCTCCTTGCATTGGTGGTTGATGAACAGGTAGGGAGGGAGTCATTTCAGATCCAGTGGCAGCATGAGTTGTTTCCCTTTGTCCTCAGATTATAAGCTGCCACTCACACTCAGACATTTCTCCTTTAGATCCTTGCCATTGGGGTAATATATATTTACTACTGTTGACCTATTGATTTCTGGTCAGAATTCAAGGGGCTCATTATGACCTATAAAGCCCTATACAGTTCAATCCAGGTTACTTTCCCATACAAATCTGCCCATGTTTTGAGATCTTCTGGAGAATACCTGCTATCTTTTCTGCGATCTTCACAGAAAAGGGCCTTCTCAGTGGCTACTCCCAGGTTCTGAAACTCCCTTTCCAGAGAGGCTAGACTGGCACTTGTTTCTGCAGGCACTTGAGAACTGATTTTCTCAGGGAAACAGGCCTTATATAATGTGCTGGACTTTTATTCTTGTTGCTTAAATCTGTTTTAACTGGTTTCAAATTTTATAATAGTTTAATTGCTTTTTGACTTTTGCATACTGTTAATTTTTAACTATGTTTGTTTTAACCGTTGTGAGGCACCTTGAATTCCAAACTGGGAAGAATGTGGGATATTAATTAATTAATTAATTATAATTCACTTGGGTAACTATGAATGCATAACCATAATAGTTGCTTAGCTACTCAGTGAAACTCAGTTCAACCCCCCCTTCACTTACTAGGCAGCAGCCACTGCAATAGATGGGAGGCCATTCCCTGATGGCTGATGTTCCCACACCTTTTTGTGAACAATGTCCATTGCAACAGGCAGAAGCAGAGTCCCTGTAGCAATTCCCCCCACACTAGAGATCACTTGTGTGAGGGGAGGTGGAAACATCAGTCAACTACTTCCTGATTGACAGGGGAACAGATCTCCATTGATCACAGTGGTTGCTGCTTGGTAAGTGGTGACTGAAGGTTTTTCATGGTCCCTAAATATTGCCCAAACTAGGGAATATTTAGGGATTGTGAATACAAAACAGTTGCAAATACATAACTCTGGGTTATGCATTTATAAGTGCCCAAGTGAATTAGGGCCAATAGTTCCAAGATGAAGACACTGAAATAGTTCAAGATTTTCCATACCTTGGCTCAGTCATTAAATAAAATGGGAGATTGCAGTTAAGAAATGAGAAGAAGACTGGGCAGCTATGGAGGAATTAGACAAGGTCCTGAAGTGTCAAGGCATATAACTGAATGTTAAGTTAGCATGGTGTATGCCAGGGAATTCCAATTTCTACATATGGTTGTTTAAACTGGAGAGTGCTGATAGGAAGGAAAACAACTCATGTGAACTGTGGTATTGCAGAAGAGTTCTGTGGACACTGTGGACTGCTAAGAAGATGAATAAATGGGTTCTAGAACAAATCAAGCCTGAACTCTCTCTAGAAGCCAAGATGACTAAACTGATACTGTCATACTTTGGACATATCATGAGAAGACATGACTGACTAGAACAGGCAATAATGCTTGAAAAGTAGAAGCCAATAGGAAAACAGCAATACCACATTGCAGATGGATAGATTCAATTGAGAAAGCCACGGCTTTCTCCTAGGGTGACTTGGAGATCTCTCATTCATAGGTTTGCCATAAGTTGAAGTCAACAGTTAACAACAAAAATTCCAATATGCGAAACCCTACTCCAAGGAAGTCACCACCAGGTGGAAAATTGAAGCTTGGTTGAAGGAAGCAAATTCAAATTCAAAGGAAAGTTGAAGCTAATCTTAACTGAAAGCAATTTCCTCATCAGCATTGTGATTTCTCTCCCAGATCTGGATAAAATATGGCTAAGAGTGTCTCATATGAGTGCACAGACCTTGGCTTAGCAGTTATTTCAGTGGAAGAAGCCAGAACTCCTCTGCACATATAAATTAGTTTCCTCCGTTGAAAAAAATGAACTTTTCTGCACATATAAAGCATCACATGAGTACACGTGGATCTTGAGGCAGGTAATTTTGATTCTTATAGGAAGGTTAAAGGAGGAAAAAAGTCAAATTCCTTGAACAAGATAAAAAGAAATATAATTTAGGTGACTGGTTTAACTAAATATCGCAAGGCTTGGCTCAGCCATAGAGCCACAGAGCCATAGATAGATAGATAGATAGATAGATAGATAGATAGATAGATAGAGAAGCTATTTGCTATATATGAATTAGACCACAATGCCTCCTTCCTTAAAGTACTGTCTGCATCTATTTACAGTTAATGGAGAGTGTGGGTCTAAATCCTGTCCCTGATAACTGATCAATTGACAGAAAGAGGAGTTATCAGGTATGTCCTTTCCTTTCACCTTGCTGCTAGGTTATGGTAAAGCAAGCTGTGCTTCCTAGCCTCCTCGCTTCTTTCTTGCCATAAAAGGTAGAAGCCAAGGACTGGAACAGACTACAAACAGGGGAAATGGTTGATGGGTTTTAAGGATGATGATTGCTTTTGAATATATACTGAATTCCAGGAGGTGGCTGAACTTCCAGCACTGCAGTTGTTTAACACAGGTGATCACTGTCACCGGGCAGGTGCTGGCAACTCTAGACAGATTTGCTAGGATCAGTGCAGTCCTTGAAAGGGAAGCTGAGAATGAGATGCAACCTCAACTGAACTTTAACTAAGCAGGAAGAAACCCCTTTAATTTGGGTATTGTCATTTTATATACAGAACTCACACACCTCAAAGCTATTGTGAGACAATACTGGCGATAAACAAACCATTCCAAATTCATTGCTGAGTCTAAACCCAGCTTTTCATGGAATTGTTAAATTTCCAGTCTCAGCCACTGTGAAGAGCTTTGTTGCTTTGTTCCCAAGCTCTTAGCTGGATTTCTAGATTTACTTTCCCCAAAGAGATTCCAACAGCTTACTTTAATTGTTTTGCAAGTATGATACAGTAAGGCTCCCTGGCTGTGAAACCTGATGCCTCCTGCAGAAACAGGTTATTTGTATATGTGCAACAAGTCCCTCATTTTTTCCCCAGGAAGAAGGAAAAAAAAGAGTACCACAGGAGGGCACTCTTATTAACAGATACTGCCAATAGAACATCTTTCAGGTAAACATTTGGATAGCAAAAGAGATGCAACGTACTTCTCTACTGGCTTTAATGATTAGATCAGAAGTTGAGAAAAGCTTACCTTTTTCTATGTTTTTGTTGTTACTGTTGTTGATATTCTTCTTTTAAAAAAATAAGGGCTTTAAGGGTTTCTCTGTCACAAGATTAGGGTTATGTCTTTCAGTAGATTTGCAGAAAATGTGTCATTGGGTTTGGCATTAGTAAAGTAAAGATCTGTGAGAATTTCGTTTGTTTTCTTTTGATATAGATTTGCCACTGTGTGTTAATTTATCCATGCTTGGGTTGGAAACAGCTTGGAATTTTAAAAAATCAGATGGGGGAGAAACCAAATCTTACAGATTTAACCATTCAGGCCCAGAAGCAATGAAATGTTAAAATTCTGGGTTTGAATCCCTCTGTATTCAACTACCCTCATGCTGAATTGAGGTTGCTGCATCTTTTTTTTTTCTTCTTAGACCCACCTGATTTTTAACATCTACATACTAGGCAGGTATAAGGTGATCGCCTCCATCTAACAACAGCAGTATAGGTTGAATATGACCAGTGGAAATGGGGGAGAATGTTGAAATGTGGAAATGGGGGTGAAATGGAAGAGAATGTCAATTCCATTCATTTTTGAAGAATTTGCCAAAATTCACAACTCATTGAGCTGGAAGAGAAAGAGCTTGCCAACTGGGGGAAAAAGACACTAAATTGCACGAGAAAGCAAAATTGACAGATATCATCCTTGCTGTGAAACAGTGCTGTGAACTGTGATTGCCGTTTTGGCTGTTCTTTATGCAGAGCAAGGTTTGAACTGTCCCCTGAGTCGGAGAGCACATAGGAGGTCTGATAGGATGTGTCAAGGCTAAACAATCAGTGCTTTTCACAAGCTTATCTGTCATGCAGTTTCAAAGAAGCCTTGAGTTTTGAAAGCTAATGGCAGGAAATGTTCTTCTGGCAAATGTTTGAATTTTTCAGAGAATAATCTAGGCCTTAACCGGAAGCTTTCCCTTCCATGTACATGATTAAATGAGGACGACTGGTAATAGATCATTAATGAATAGTAGAACTGGACCACATATATGCTGCTTCTAATTAGATGGATTTTACATGTTTGCGTAGTACAGATTTAAAACAGAGCATTGTAGAACAGTCCAATTTTATGAACCTCCTTAAAACACAAAAGAGTTATTTATGACAGTGTCACTGAAATGCAGATCTATGCCTGCAGACTGGTCAGCACAAGTTAACTTAGCTGTGCCTTCAATATGCTGGTGATGCTCAATTGTGTTATTCCTTGTCATCAGAGTCAGCTGAGATTGTTTGGGGGCTAGAGCAATGGCTCGATTTTCTAATGGACTGTATGAAAGCCAATAAACTGAAGCCAAATCCCAATAATCTGTGAATTGGTGATGTGAAGGTCTGGGAATAGCGTGTGCTGGGTAGGGTTGCACTCCTTCTAAGGGAGCAGGCGTTGAGCTTCTTGTTACTGAAAGCTCAGATGGACTCAATGGCTTAGAGTGCTTGGGGTCAACTGTGGGGCTTTAATTAAAGATGACTTGGAAGTGCAGCTAGTGCAAATGCAGCAGCTAGATTGCAGACTGGAGTATCATACAGACACCATATAACAGATTGCCCTCGCTACCAATATGCTTCTGGTCTGAATTCAAGATGCTTGTGATGACATTCAGAGTAATAAATAGCTTGGGACCTTGATATTTGAGTGTTCTTTCACTCACTCACTGACTCACTCATGCAGGATAGGAAAGATATTTGTAGTTTTTCCACTTTTATGGGGGTCCTGAGCCCCACAAAAGCGGAGGGGCTGACTGTATTCAAAAATGTGTTTGAGTACATAGGTTGTTGTGGGTTTTTCAGGTGTTGAGGCCGTGTTCTATTAGTGTTTTCTCCTAAGACTAATAGAACACAGCCTCAAAACCCGAAAAATCCACAGCAACCTATGGATTCTGGCCGTGAAAGTCTTCGACTTTACATGTTTGCATACAGTTTTAAAGTGATTCAGTATTTAGAACCTGCTTTCACCTGCAAATTGTTTGCTATGTTTTTAGTCCATGTACATTATTTTTACTGTTTTGAACTTTTTATTGTTTCAAATTGTTTAACTGATTTGATTTGAACAATGCTCCGAGGTCCTGGGTGGGATATAAATATTTTAATATGTGCATAAATAAATATGTGGATTTTAGAACAAATAAAATTTGTTTGTGTAGAATTAATTTTTTTACAGTGTTCTATAGTACTTAGCTGACTGTCCTTGGCATAGGATAGTAACCTGATACATATATGCAGTACCCACAGTCTGAAGGAGAAGCAAAACAAGAATGGCGCTGGATGAAAAAGAAATTGTGTGATGTTAACTTTATCTCCTGCCAGTTACCTTTCACTAGGGATGTAACTGTTCACTAAGTTTCTTCTTGAAGTTAGCAACAAGTAATTTCAACAATTTTCTTTCCATTGAGAGAAAATCTTTGAAAGTCATGTATTTTTCCAAGGCTATTACAATATAGGCTCATTCTGTGCAAAATTTGCACATGGTTGTTTTGCATAGAAAATGCAGGGAACAGAGTGGATGGGTGGATCTAGAGTGGGGTAACTGGAGCGTGTGCCCTGGGCACAAATTCCTGAGGGCGGCCTCTTGCCCGTTGCACCTTGTGCCTGCCCCTGCCTTCCTGTGCCTGCCCATCACTCCGTTGAGCCTGCTGCTGCCAACCTGCACCTGTCTGTTGCCCCCTCACACCTGTCACTGACAACCCATGCCTGCTTGTCACCCCCAACGCCTGCCACTACCCACCACTACTGCCATGCCTGCCGCTGCCGCCCCCTGCACCTGCTGTTGCCACTGTCCTTCTTGGCCCATTGCAGCGACAATGTAGCAGCATCTAGGGGCACAACCTCCGTGCTTGCCCTAGGTGCTGCTGGGCCTAGAAACGCCACTGGCAAAAAGCAATGTTTTCTATGGAAATACACCATGTGTGGATTTTACAAAGAATAACCCCCCTTACATCATTTGGTATTTCTGCACTGAAATATTTCCACAAAGAAAATGCTGTTTCCTGTACAGAAAAAGCTGTTTTCGCAAAAAGCAACCATATGCAAATTTTAATAAGTCCCAAATTGAGAAGATTCTAATCAGTCCAGGATTTTTTTCATCAGGGTTTCTCAACACCCAACATACCTGTTTTCCTACCATTCTTAAAAAATTTTTTTTTGAATATTCTTTCCATTTCCAACTTTTACTGATGGATGTTTTTACTGTGGATTAACAGCTGTCAGCATGTATCAGCAGGTGTATGAACTTTCAGAGTCCACAGCCTGAAAAAATTGCTTTTTGGAATACAACTGCTCTAGTTCTTTGGGCACTATGGCCCAGAAGGCATCCTGGGTGGAGCATTTTAGGAATTGTAAAGATGAACATTTCCAAGGTCTCCAAAAGAATATATGTATGCCTTGAGTAGACAAATATACCACAATCTCTGCAAGCAGATTTTGGAAAGTGTATTTTGTGTTCTTGTGATTCAGTATACCTGAATCAAAAGTTCTTCTGTAAAGATGTTTTTGTATGAACACGAGTAAAATATTAATGCAGTTTGAAACTCTGGTTCTTGCTCCAATTTTCCGTTGCTGTCATCTTGTATGCTTAGTCATATGACTTGTCTAAGTGTGTGAGCACATGTATATCCCTGACTCCTTTGGAGATCACTTCGTCTGTCTCTCTGATTACTGGAGTCAGCCAGCAACACGACAGGACTTGCTTGTTTACATAGCTTGGAGGCTTATGAGAACATATCAGAAAGTACAGGTGCCATGCCATGATGCACTTTCCAATTATAATCAGCTAAACAGACAGTTTAATAAGGAATTTCTTAGTCTTCAAGCACTTGTATCTTTCATTATGCTCGATATAATAGTCTGCTTAGGCTCTGTTCTTTCTTCCAGTTGAAGCATTTTGCACCATTTTTTGAAAAAGCAAATTCAAAACAGTTGTGTTCATTGAAGGAAGAAAAGAAAAGTAAATCTTATGTGGTTAAGTACAACTTCCTCATAATAGCAGCAAATGTGCTGCCAAAACAATTGCAAAACACTTTTGTTCTACTTTGGCCTGTTTAGCGGCACTTCAGACCAGCGTTATAACATGAGAAGTGGGTCATGGACATATTCTTCAAATATGGATTCTCTGATAGGCCTGTGAGTCCATAGTAATGTTTGCTTTCAAGAGGTGAAACTGCTCGATAAATGTATTGTTAGGAGGACTGAAAGTTCAGAAGGTGTTCCTTATACAATCAACATTAAGTGGAAGGAAATCTTAATATAATCAGCGCTTGCCCTACCATTAGGGAGAGTGAGACAGCTGCCTCAGGCAGCAGATTTTGAGTGTTATGAAAGGGTAGCAAATTGTCAGTTATCTGAATGAATACTACATTATTTTTAACGGCAGCAAGAAGAACCTGTCAGCTGCACCTTCACTGGAAGAATGGGGTGCCTAAGGCAATGAAGCATCTTGCGCTGGCCCTGAGTGGGCACTCTGTTGTCTGCTGTTGTATACCTTTAAGTCATTTCTGATTTATGTTGACCTGAAGGAAAACCTATCGTGGAGTTTTATGGGGGTGAGAATGTGTGACATGCCCAAGGTCACCCAGTGGATCTCCATGGTCAAACAGGGAATTGAATCCTTGTGTCTACAGTTGTGGTCCAGCAGACAAACCACTACATCACTGGGGCTCTCTGCACCATGCTGTCTACTCAGAAATAAGTTGCACAGAGTTCACTGGGTTTTAATCTCAGGTAAGCAGGCATAGCACTGAAGTGTTAAAGGATTTGCCATGGAATTAGCTACCTTCGGGCTATGTCTGTTCTATGGGTGTTAATAAATACTACCCAATGAAGCAAGGTACTGTTAAAGAAAAGTTTTGTAGACATTTTTAACATTTATATTAAGTTTTAAATAACTGTTTGTTTATTTTGCAAAACTGAAGACGTTAAAAAGAAGTTTGTACCACAGACGGTGGACTGATTTTCCATAACCTTTGTGTATAACTGCTAGTTTGACCAGGCAAATCTGTTTCCATTCATGTTGCTTTGTTATTGCTTCATGAATTTGAGAGCGTTTTATTTTACTTTGTTATTTGGTTCATGAATTTCACAATGATACTTTCACTGTCCAATATCTCTGTATTTCCAGATTATGGTCACTTACAGATGAAACTTCTATCTCCCCCCTGCATGTATGGAGATCCAGATTTGTTGGCTTTTTTCCCCCTCCATTGCTTCTTCTATCTTTGTTTTTCCTTGATAGAAAAAAGTCCATTTAAGATGGAGTAGCTGCATCATACCTTTGTAAGTAGTTTATGGGCCCACTTAAATAAAAAAAAAAATGGTGTGAAGTTGAACTGGAACAGCTGGAAATCTGACATTGTTGCTCCCAACATCTGCTCTCTGAGGCAATTGCTTCACATTGACTTTTGAAATTCCTTCAGAGATGTCTTTCCTAGTATATCCATTCATGATAATGCACGGTTTCTGGAGTTATGACACCTGTTGCACAGGTCCATGTTATCCTTTCTCTGTCTGAGTAAGAACTAAAGCTTAGTGGAACAAACTTTTGATTGTCAGATTAACATGAAATGGCTTCAAACACCAGGATGCCATCTGATCTTGGAAGCTAAGCAGGATCAGCCTTAGTTGGGCGATTGACGGTGAATGCCAAGTGCTGTACACTGTATCTCAGAGGGAGGGAGGGAGGCAGGAAGGAACTGGCAAAATCACCTCTGAGTATTTCTTGCCTAAGAAAACCCCATGAAATTCATGGGGGCACCATAAAGCAACAATTGACTTGAAGGCATATATATAGATGAATGGAGAAAATGAAATCCAATGATAATAGGAAGAGTAAGAATATAAGGACCCTTTCACACATAGCTACAGTTCTATGACTGGTGATATGAAGGTTAAGCTACAGACACACTCCCCCTAGAGTCATTGTCCATTGATGTTGTTTAGGATAAATTTAATCTTAGAACATCTCCTATTCCTCATCTCCTAGATATCAGACAGAGGCCTGATTTCACATTATACACTTATGATTCCGCTTTAACTGCCATGGCAACATCCTATAGAAGCCTGTCTTTACAGTTTAGCACTATTGCTGTCTGGTTGAGAATTTTATTGCTCCTTAAACAGAAACAAAAATCTGGGGGTGGGGTGTCACAGGATGTTGCTATGCAGTTAGAGTGGACTCACAGTACCGTAACTGTTTAGTGTGAAAGAGCCCTGTGTTTATGGTGGCTCATGACTCTCCATGGGACTGTGAATCTACCATATATTTTAGCCCAAATTTTAAGGAAGCTATCCAAGGTGCTGAAATTATTGAGAGTTTGGGCTATAAACCCAGAGTAGGTAGATCATCCCACTGAAATAGGAGCCACTAGCCTCAGTTAGTATATTTAGATTTTATTGGAGGGGGATTGATCTTTTAAATATTTCTGTGGCACATTTTAGTATTCAAATACAGTTGGCTGTCCAGATTTGTGGGTTTGACTTTCATGGATTTGATTGTTTGCAAGTTTCTCCAACCCCTGGTCCCCACCTCAGACACTTTTTTTCTGGGGGAACCTTCTCTCTTGGTGGCTCCTATAAGGCTATGCAACCCTTTGAAAACCTGCCTCTGGTCCTCCTCCCCTGCCAGTCACTGCCTGGCCAAGTAATGATAGATCACAGCCTGAATCCTCAGCACCACAAATGCTCTTCTGATGTCCCTCCCACACACCCAAGAAAAGAGATGGGCAAGAGAGAGAAAGTATAGGGCCACCATGCCCACCCCTCCCCCTCCTTTCCTTGACCTAGTTTGGACCCTGGGTGCCTGTTCTCCCAGAGTGCCATAGCCCCCTTCTCACAGACACACACACATATTTTGAAACTTGTGGTTTTTCCACTTTTGCAGGGGTCCTGCACCCCTAACCCTAGCAAATGTGGACAGCTGACTGTAGCATTTAATCAAGCCATAGCACAAGGGATAATATCGATGGCTTAAAGTATACATGAGGGATGTTAGAAGATTCTTAATTGCCCTCTCGTTAGTATGATTAACAAGAATATTGATTAACTGCTTCTATTGATCAATTATATGAATAACCTCTGTTTTGTTAACTCCTGTGTTACCCTGTGCACTGGGGGTCCTGGGAGGGACACCAAAATGTGCTCAACTAAAGGTGGGGAAAATTAGCTCAGAGCACTGCTTAGCGTTATGAGAGGCAGGGTAACGTAGCGAGATCTTGAACCCTATGTCTACAGGGTTGGGTCGAGTCAAGTAGCACACAAAAGTTGAAACAATAAATGATGGTTATTAAACACAAGCAAAACAGTGTATGCGACACACTCATACAAGATAACTAGAGAAGATAAAGGTTGAAGTGGTATAGAGGGATTTTTAGAGGGATTGCTGGTTTGGGTGATACTTCACCTGTCCTGAAGCCCAGAAAAATAGAGAACGAGGCTGGGGTGCGATGTAGCTCAGCACGTGGAGCTGAGGGGAGGCTCGCCAAGCAAAGAGGCAGCAAGGCGGGATGAAACTCAGGAGCTTTCCGAGGAAGGTCTCGGAATCAAGGGTTTTTATAAGGAGAATTGTGACTGCAGGCTATGCCGTACTTGGGGGAAAACAATAGATTTGGAGTTGGAGACAAAGCCTCCGAAAGGTCAGAATCTGAATGATTGAGTTATCGTAGTGGTTCTCAATACAGTAGCCAGTATGCAAACGCAGAGTACTTGGGTATTGTATAGTTAGCCAATCAAGCTGCCAGCGCGGGGCAGAGGCTCTTTTGTAAGTAGCATGCATACTTAATTAGAGTACTTACCTGGAGGTCTCCTAAAGCAGCGAGTCAGCTATTTTCTGCCCTGCCTGTGTTGTCCAGGAATATTACGGCAATTAACGGCCGAGCTTGTTTACGTGCTTGTCCGGTGGCCTCGCAAGCACGTGGAGGGGAATAGAGAAGTGAAGCCGAATTATGATATCAAGAGGATATCTTTTAATATCCCTAAAGCTCGGACTAGCCATGGCAGTAACACCTGTATGAAACTATTATAGCTGAAATCAGGAGTACATTTGTTATATCAGTGATAGACTTGGTTGTGAACATTATGATAGTTACAGATAGTTACACACTGCTTTGTTCTTCCAGACAGCTGACAGAAGAATTAGATAGGAAATAACAAGTAGTCAGTCTTAAGTGAAATACTAATCTTGCTGATATATCTTTTATTCTGTTTTCCTAATCAAGAAAATAGTATAAAAATGTAAAGCTTGAAGAATAAAGTTATCCTTCTGGATCACTACTGCTAGTAGGTTGGACTGAATGCAGTTCTGATTATCAGCAGGATCCTTTGTCCAAAGAAACTCTTCTGTTTGTTTTATTGTATACTTTGCATTTTGTGTTGCTGCCTCACTTCCTATCCGGTTTCAGAGCTCATCCCAGCTCCATGTCCAACCCGTTTGGATACAGTAGGTACGAGATTTCAACCCGCTCACAATATTTTTGTGAGAGGCAATGACTTCTTCAAGGTTCACCTGTCAGCTACACAGTGTAATCTTATTCAGGGCTTCTCAGAGGTAAGGCCATCTAAACTCAATGGGTGTTACTTTCATTTGTTATTGCACTGTTAATACCAAAGTGGGATTTGAAGTTGGGGCTCTCATAGCTAAGTGCTGCATCCTAATTTACTCTATGACAATATCATGGCTAAGTGGCTAAGGAGCAAAAGTAAAAAAGCAGGCAAAAATACAGAAGATGTTTACACGGTCTTGTCTGTCTTTGTTCCACCCTCACATTATTTTACATTGCAGCAGTTGATACTTATTTCCATAAAATCAGATTTGGAAGGGGTCTCAAAGGTGACCTAGCTCAAAGTCCTGCCTTTGCAGTAAATCCACTCCTGCTACAGTCCTGATATAGGTGTCCCCTGCTTATTTGATAGGCCTGGGACAAGAGCACTGTCAAAAAAAGTGGGAATCCTCTGAAAGGGGAAGTGAATGGAAGATGGTGCCAAGTCAGTTCATGATGCATCTCTTGGGAATTGTGTGAGGTGCATCCCTTATATAGTATTTGCAACCAGACACTGCTTTTTCTCTCAATGGGCTTGGTGCCATCTTTTTCTTTGGCCTGTGTACAGAACCAGAATGCATGGCTGAAAGAACAACCATGTATCAAATATATGGGTTCTGATTGTAATTAAAAATGGTTGAAAGAGTGGACTGTCCAAAAGCAGATAATCAAAAAGTGGGGGATACTAATAATATTAATCTCTTCCACTGTTGAGGAAATCCTGGCAGTAAAGAACTTCTTTCAATTACCTTGTAACCACATAATAGCTGGCGCTGACTCACAATGGTGTGAGTTGGACTTATACCACTGTAAATCTTTTTTTGCTCATCCTGAAGGTTGGAATTGTGTACTAACCTCATGCAATGGCCAAAATCTCCTCACGGCTAACTTTTTGCCACTGCATCCCCCACTCCATAGCTGTGTAGTGGGTGGTGGAGAGTGGGGGCATTGGAGAAGTGTCTGGTTATGTCTCTACAGCCAGAGGCATCATAATGATAGGGGATCCCAGTAGATGATATTCTTCCTCTGGCTATAGGGACATAGCCGTACACTTCTCCAATGCTCCCATTTTCCACCAGCCACTAAATGGCCACGGAGAGGAGGCTGCAGCAATTAAAAGGTGATTTATGGAGGGGATAAAAGGGGAGAGATATCATATAACTTTGTTTCCTGATGTTGGATCTTAGTTTACCATATATTCTCTCTGTATATTTAATTACCAGAAGGAATTAAAGACATTGCAACAGAATTAGAGCTTTAAGAAACCAATCATTCCCCAATATTTATAGAATCAGACTATGTTGGCTGAGAGAAGGGGGAAAAAACAACTCACTCTCATGCCTCAAGGGAATTTTATTTCAGGATAACATATTCAGAAGCTGCACCAGATGTGGTGCACAATCTCCATCTTCTCCAACTTGCTAAAATGGTATAGAATTCTAAGTATTCAACATCTTTCAGATAATAATGATCCAGACACATTTTGAATCACTAAGACCTTAAGGAAAAAAAAATTAAAAGGCCTGTTTTCCTGACTTGTTACTCATACCATCAAGGGCAGGGACTGAAAAAATGTGTGCAGGTCAGTGCCTGCCTCAAGGTGCTGCTGAGCTTGAGCAATGATACACAATCCGTATTTGGCTACTTCACTCTTTTTCCCTCTCTCCTGTAAATGGTGGCAAACTTATTTCATTGTAAATAAAAATAAATCAGCTAACTGGATTTCCCTTCCTGATGTACTCTCTGTGCTATATGTGTCTTCTACAGCGTTTGTTATATCTGCTTCCTTAAAAGATTGTTAGATAACTATGCCATTGGGTAGAGGTTACTACTTCAGCTTTATAATTTACCTAGGAAGACTGCACCCTCTCTGAAGTATGTAGCTAGCAAGGAAGAGTTCATTAGATGCAGTTTGGTATCATTAATGAAAAGACATGTCTTAGTTAACTTTTAGAGGCCAAATTGGATGTGATATTAAATGTGTCTTTGCATATTATACACAGTTTCTAAAAATGCAAATAAAATAAAATAAATTAAGGAACCTTGGAGGGCTGATGACTATTAGGATCCCAGCATAAGTGTATCTGTCTCTTAGTGAAAGGGTTAAATCACCCAACGCCTAGTGTGACCGTGATGCAACATCAGTCTTTCCAGCTGATGCTATTTGCAATTTTAATCACCCGCACATTAAAAGAGAAGACACACTTAAAGTCATGTCTAGTTTGGCTCTTACTCAGATGTAACTGTGCAAAGAATTCTTATTCTCCATATCCTCAATGGACTTAGGTGGTTTTCTGCCATATATTTAAGTGATATTTCAGCAGAGATTTTTTTTCCTGCTAACATTTCTCCAAACATGCACTGCTGTTGCTTAGTTTTTCCAGAGAGAATATGGCTGAGATAAAACTATTGTGGATATATTTCTTCGATATATATATATATATTGTATTATTATATTTTTTATTTGTATAAAATACATGTAAAAAATTCAAGCACTTTATGGAGTCTAGATTTCCCCATTGTATGGTGATGATTTCCTTTATGAGAATGGCAATATTACTTGTTCCTTTTTTTTTCCCTTATACACATTTTATTTCCTTAGTGAAACAACACAATATAGAATAAGAGAACAAACTGGCATTTTGTACCATTGTACCAAAATTGCAGATCACATGAACATCTTGCAGGTGATAAAAAAGGGAGATGAAGAAAAGCAAACATTAAAGTGTAAGACCATCCAATATCCAATGGCTTGAAATTGTAAGAACAAATAATTCCAGAAGATCTGTAGTCTGTGGCTTTGAAGGCATGAAACTTTCTGCATCAGGATGAAGAGCATACCCCCACCTCAAATTTTGAGTTAGATTGACCAAAAATAATCTGGTGAGCCTCACATCAGAGTGGGAAATTGCACCTTTTGTAGCAAATCTATGACTTCCCATTAGTAACAATGATACTGCATGGATGTTTTTTTTTTAAACCATTCTGAAATCAAGCCAGGGTCTATAGGCATTTAAAAGACAATGGTATGATGCAGACAAAAAAGTATTCTTCTTGAAGTTGTATATTTCCTTTGGTGAAAAGTTAAGATTATCTCTCTGTCATTGAAACCTCTGTCACTTAGAAATTCTCGGCCTCAGTCTGTTGTGTAGATCAATGTTGTTGTTAGTGTTGTGGGCTTTCAAATCGTTTTCGGTATATGATGACCCTAAGGTGAACGTATAACAGAGTTTTCTTGGCAAGATTTGTTCAGATTGGTTTGCCTTTGCCTTCCTCTGAGACTGAGAGAATGTGATTTGCCCAAAGTCACCCAGTGAGTTTCCACAGCTGAGCGAGGATTCAGACCCTGGTTCCCAGAGTCATAAGCCAAAATTCAAGCCACTATACCATGCTGGCTGTATGTATGGATCAACAGTTAGTCTTAAATTGCACAGTCACACTCTACAAATAGCAGTGGCTGCTGGTGGCTCCCATGTCAGTGAGGAAGAGAAACTATTTGGGTCTAAGTCTGAACTTTCAAGGAGCTGTGGATGGTGCTGAACCACGGACAGCCAGAACAAGAAACCCAGCCTAGGCTAGAGAGCAAGCAAACTGCCTTACTCTCAACAAGCTACAGAGAGTCATTGCTGAGTTCTATATATGAAGGAATTATTATTATTGCTATTATTATTAATTTATGTGTATTTCACTTTTTTCTCAAAATTGGGCCTCAAAGCAGTTTATGCTTTAAAACAATACAATTTAAAAAAATAGATAAATAATGCATAAAAACTGTGCAAGGTAGTCACTGGGGCATGAATTACTGTGACAAGGGCAGTTTGGGGGCAATTGTTGTTGCCTGTGTACTTCACTCTTCTGGGTGGAGAGACCAGCAGCTTCAAACCATAGGTCCTTTGATACTGCACAGTTATAGTGCTATCATTTCAGTTTTAACTGCCATGACAGCAGAGCCCCGGGTCTGTTTTTAAGATGGATGTCTCATCACTAGCAGGTAGGTCATTCATATTTTGCCTACTTGTAGGTACTTGCAGTGGGAGGGTAAATGACTTTCCCCATCCATTGACATTGCAACATCTTTAAATACAAAGATTCTTACAGGTAGAGTGTGTACTTAGAAATCTCTTCACTGTGTTCAGGGCAGCTTACACCCAAGTGAGCATGCATACATTACATTTCAGGCAGCCTTTATTATTGCTTGGAGGGCTCTTCATATCTCTTTGTGTCTGATCGTTTAATACACTTCTAATTGATAACATCCAAGGAGGCTCAACTGTGGAGAAGTCTTGGTGATCCAATTTTGCTAGGTCATTTGAGAAGGGGCTCAGCCCTCCCTGCCTACTTGAATTGGGGGGGAGATAAGAGACATCCCTGTTTCTTTGGTCCGTGCATGGCAACATCCTATAGAATCTTGCAATTTGAAGTTCAGGGAGGGATATTTAGAATTTTCACCAGTGAGAGCTGGTTCTTCACAAAACTACAACTCCCAGGATTCCATATGATGCAGCCATGTCAGTTAAAGTGGAATCATAATTTTATAACTGTGTAGCTTAAGTGGGGCCCTGTTTGATACCTGGGAGAAAAGGAACAGGACATATTATGAAACTAGCCCAAATTTGTCCTGAATCGGTAGTGGCAATGACTCGATGGGAGTGGTTGTGTGGACCACAGTTGTCCCGTCAGACTGGTAACGCCTCACTCTCTTCCATGAACTGAGCATGTAGTTGCTCTGACAATCAAGAAGTTGTAGCATTTTCTGGCAAAGACAGAACAAAACACATGGAGTAAGTAATTCATAGTTGTATATCAATTACATTGTTCAATACTCTGTAAATTTTGGTTAGTATATGCATTAGTATATAGGGTTCCCAATATAGGATCATCCCAAGTCCTGAGTTTTCTGGGCCACAACCTAAGACCTAGGGACAGCCCCTGATGATGTCATTAAGCTTTATATATTAAGAACCAACTACTGTCGCATATACCTTGTCACTGAAACACACATCCACACCATATTTGCTTGTTTGGACACCAAGACAGAAATCCTAGCTGAGTGGGCTGTTCCCTGGCCCAGGTGAAATGTGAGAATTTTCCTTCTCACAGCTGACAGGATAAAGAACATTTAATCTAGTCCGCTTGCTTCTGTCCAGAAGGAAGATGCAGAGCAGAGTGAAAGGTGAGCCCAGGTGCTACAATGACTGGGAATGAAGGAGGAAGCTAACTAAGTAAATACATACCCCCCTCTTTCTGGAGAGTCTTTGCAAGTTGCAGGAAGAAATCAATTAAGGCTTGCAAGCTGTAGCAAATTAGTGCTCTACTAGCTGATCTGGAAACAGCTCTTTTGTTTTGCCTGGGGTTGAGTGCACCAAAAGTAAAGAATTTCCACTCTTGTCTCCCACCTAAAGATGACCTATGAAAACTGGAGACTCAGGATTAGGCTCTGACATCTGGCAACCCTATTAATATATAACAAATGACATCCAGGGTATAGCAAGACTGTAGTTATTATTAGAACTATTATCTATATAAAGATTGTACGTTATACTGTGCATGTACAATATTCATCCTTTTGAGGAGAAGGCACATATTTCTGAAACATGGTGATAAAAGATTGGGAAATCACAGTTGCTAAATCTTAGGTTATCAGAAACACTTCAGAAAAGAAGCAAAACATTTGCAAATGGTTTAAAATTAGAAGCTAAGACCAGCTGCCTTCCCCTCTTAAATTAGGGTGCCAAGTTAGAGTGATGCCAGAATTTCCTAGCAGAATATCTGCTGTTATACCACATTTTGCAGATTTTGTAAAGCTTTTAACTTTATCAAGTCTCCTTGTTCTTTACCACTGCCATCACCACTCAGATCCTTCATAACCATAACCTTGTTTGCTAGGGGAGAAAAAAAAGAGAGAGAGAGAGAGAGAGAGACAGCACTGAAAGCATGGTGGGTGGGGGAGGAGGGGGGAGAAGGGAGAAAGCAATGAATAATTGTTGAGGTGGTTTAGGACATGTTTCTGCAGATTTTTTTTCTCCTTTTCTTGAGGCAATCGAAGCACTGCCTGAATTTTGCACCTGCCATAGGCAAGTGTCTCTGTCTTTCAGTGAAATAACTGAATGAATGCATTTTAGTGCAGGCCCTGGCCTGCTTCATATCCTGCTTTACCCAAATGATTATATCTTTTTTACTTTTCAACAGCCTTTGAAAAGAAAAGCCTGTCACTAATAGCTGCCACTTGATATGCAGCAACGCTATTAGGACAAACAGAGACGAAAGCTGCCTCTCAACAAACCCCCTTTCTTGAACACTAGTTGGCACGTTTTCGCTTGTTTCTCTTCCTAATATAATATGGAAAACCCTTATTATAGCTATTCAAGCAGCAGCCTGAGCCTACGTATTCTGACAGAGATGATATACTGCCATGGCATTATTTGTGTCATTTATGGGCCACAACCTCGACATAACCTGTTATGCAGTTGGTAGGTATACATGATTTTTTTTTTTAAAAAAAATATCTCACAACTATTCCCATTATACCTCACCACTGGCTATGCAGGCTGTGGCTGATTGCAGCTGGAATCCAATGAGATCTTGTCGGGGGGAGGGACACACATTCCTTACCACTGGACATGGAGAAATAATTATTTGTTTGCATTACTAGAAACATAACAATATTGATAATGCTAAAAGATTTGAGGATTTAGGGTATGATTTAGTTGGATCATAACAGTTCAGAACCAAAAAGAAGGTTTTGCTAGGCTGAAAAAAAGAAAAGAAAAGAAACACTCCAAGCTAACCAAGTGTGTGAAATCTTTAGCTCCCTTGTCTTTTGTGCTGTAGTTCTTTAACACTTTCTTGTTGGTTTGAGAATCTGGCTCTCAGATGCAGTTTTTAGCCTTGATTGAAACACTTCTCCTATATATCATATTTTATCAAAATGTTCAGCAACTAAAGTGAAATGTAGTCCCTATCACTCTGAAGCCACATTCTAATACTTCCAGCCTATGGAATCCTGGGACTTACAGCTTGGTGAAGTAAAGTTTTGCTGTAACATATATTTTTACAATATGAATGGGCAATAAAATGATTGGTTAATGGAGGAATACTATTTGAGGAACACAAGCTCCTAATTGGCTATAACTCAATTCCATCCTGATCGTTCAAAACTGGCATCTTTCCGCATCTCAGCTGTTCAGCAGCAATCCCACTTCCCCTCATCTTGACTGTTCAGTTTTTCAGCCAATTTTGTTTGAGAGGTGAGATGGATAGAAAGATGGCGGGAGCATTTGCAAGCTACATATGAGATTTTAAGCTGGATGAGTGAAGAGCATGGCAGGAGGGGTGTGAACTTTTGCCCATGAGCCAGGGTAAATTGAACTGAAGGGATGGTAGCAGCCTCCTTTCCGGACCTCTAAATCCCTTTATTTCTTTTGTAAGCTACATCCTGGGCTATGGGTTTGATGCTTTACACCAGGGTGGTAACAGTGTTGGATTTAAGGGCTAGGGCTACAACAGTTTACACCAGCTGGTGTCCCTGCTCCCCATAGATGACACTTGAGCTTAAAAAAAAAAATCAGAAATGGCCAGAAATTTTATTAGAAACGACCAATTTCAGGTAGAACAAGGCCCCCCTCTCTCTCCCTCCCTCCCTTCCTCCCTCCCTCTTTGTGGTGTTGTCTTATGGGAAAATCAAGCCCCCTGAAGGTTATTATTGTACGAAAGTAATTTGCAATGGAATAGGCTCGTGAGGATTTGGAGGCTGCATCAAAGGCCTTTGCAGGCTAAATGTAGCTTACAGGCCACATAACTTCCAATCCTGCTCTATAGTGTCAGGATCCTTCTATCTGGATAAATTTCTATCTGGATAACATTACATGTGAAAGGGATCTATTTGGATAACAGTATGTGTGAAAGGGATCTAGGAGTCTTGGTAGTTCACAAGCTGAACATGAGTCAGCAGTGTCATGCCGCAGCCAAGAAAGCCGATGTGATTCTTGGTTGCATCAATAGGAGTATGGTGTCTAGATCGAGGGAAGTAATGGTACCACTCTATTCTGCATTGGTTAGACCTCATTTGGAATACTGTGTCCAGTTCTGGGCACCTCAATTCAAGAAGGATATTGACAAGCTGGAGTGTGTCCAGAGGAGGGCGACCAAAATGGTGAAGGGCCTGGAAGCCATGCCCTATGAGAAGCAGCTTAGGGAGCTGGGTATATTTAGTCTGAAGAAGAGAAGGTTAAGAGGGGACATGATAGCCATGTTCAAATATCTGAAGGGATGCCATGTCGAGGAGGAAGCAGGCTTGTTTTCAGCTGCTCCAGAGACTAGGACAAGGAGCAATGGGTTCAAGCTGCAGGAAAGAAGATTCCACCTGAACCTCAGGAAGAACTTCCTGATGATCTGAGCTGTTCAGCAGTGGAATATGCTACCTTGGAGTGTGGTGGACTCTCCTTCTTTGGAGGTTTTTAAGGAGAGGCTGGATGGCCATCTGTTGGGAATGCTTTGATGTGTGTTCCTGCATAGCAGGGGATTGGACTCAATGGTCCCTGTGGTCTTTTCCAACTCTATGAGTCTATGATTCTATCTGCATCTATAGAGCAGATTTCCTTTAACAAACCTTTATTAATTTTTTGGATAGAAATTAATAATAGTGAATAAAAATAATATTTATGTCTATTAACTACAACTGTTCTCCTTTCCGGAAATGTGCTGTAGACCAGTAGCCAATGGTTTGTGAACTGGTACTGGATCATGAACCACCACTTTAAATAGCACTTGTGTTGGCCAGAGCATTCTGCATTGTGTACAAATGTAGTAGGCTTTGAAAAAGGCCTTACTAAGTAAGGATGGAAGTAACTGTTAGAGTTAACAGCCTTTGCATGCTTATATTCACTAACTGCTAGTTTACATTATAGTCTCTAAGAGTGTAAGTGCAGTATATATTTATGATGATTTCCTGTTTACTCGCATTCCCACACTTTCTCCCTTTCTGTATCACTATAACTTGCAGTCATTTTCCTCTTTCTTCCCTATCTCCTCCATTAGTTCACTTATTTGATTGTTGAAAAGTTTGGTAAATAAAACTATGTTTATATGTTTT
This sequence comes from Cyclura pinguis, assembly GCA_030412105.1. Classification (NCBI taxonomy): domain Eukaryota; kingdom Metazoa; phylum Chordata; class Lepidosauria; order Squamata; family Iguanidae; genus Cyclura; species Cyclura pinguis. The sequence continues at coordinate 210,565,175 of CM059602.1, forward strand.
ACAAAAAATACTAAGCTTATTTCTTTCACTGATAAGCTGTGTGTGTGTGTGTGTGTGCGTGTGTTTGGCGGGGAGGGCTTGTTTAGCTTCTTCCTTTAAAGCCCTACTGATCCAATTTGCAGGAGCCCTAGCAAATAAATTCTTTCCAATTGCTGTGAAATACATTGTGTCTTGCTAGAACTCCTTTTTCATGATAACATGGACCAAGAAGCCAAATCTTTCTTGGTGAAAGGAAAGATGAAATAACAACCTGTACCCTGAGGAAGCTAACAGACCAAGAATATAAGAGCCCACAAAGGGCAGAAAAAAACAACAAGGAATCATTTGGAGATAATGACTTGTGGTTTTAAATGTCTCTACACTAATGCATAGAGCATGATAAACAAGATGAACTTGAAGTCTTAACACACGAAGGTAAATATGATTTAATCTGAATGATTTAACTGAAACCTGGTGGCACAAATTTCATGATTAGAATATAGTAATGGAAGCATACGATCTTTTCCAAAGAAACAGACCAAACCAGAAGGGAGGAGAAGTAACATTGTATGTCAAGGGTGTGCATACTTGTGAGGAGACCCATGACTTAGAGCATGGAAAACAGGCTGAGATCTTTTGGGTAAAAATTAAAGGCGAGAGAAACAACAGTGATCTCACTGTAAGGGTCTACTATACCCCTCTCCAATTAGACTGAAGATTTGGATGATGCCTTCTGAAAATAAGTGCCCAAACATTCAAAAAGGAAAGACATAATAATGATGGGAAACTACAACCACGCTGATATTTGTTGGAAGTCACACTTTGCCAAGAGTGTAAGGTCCAACAAATTCCACATTTGCCTTGCAGACAATTTCATTATACAAAAGGTGTAAGAAGCAACAAAGGGATCAACTATTTTGGATCTTAATCAATTGAGATGAATTGGTCAAGGGGGTGAAAGTACTGGGGTACATGGGTGGGAGTTAGCATGTCTTCTTGGGATTTGTTATATATATGGAAGCCAACTGTAGTCACATATACCCTCTGGCTTCAAGAAAGCTGTTTTTAGTAAACTTAGGGAAATACTAGGTGAGATCCCATGGTCAGAAATGCTCAAAGGGAAGGGAGATCATGATTAATGGAAGTTTCTTAAAAACAATATATTGAAGGCATAGTTGCAACCAATTTGAAAGAGGAAGAAAAGTAGGAGCTGCTTAAAGAAACAAGAGTGAATGTACAAAGAAAGTAGTACACGTGAAAAGAATCTAGGGGGTCTTAGTAAACACAAGCTAAACATAAACCAACACTGTGACGCAGCAGTCAAAAAACTCAATGCAATTGTGGATTACATCAACAGAAGCATAGAGGCAATGTTGCTCTATTCTGTTTTGTCAGACCTTACCTGGAATATTGTGTCCTGTTCTGAGCCTTGAATCTCAAGATGGATATCAACAAGGTTCAACATGTCCAGAGAAGGGCAACCAAGATGATTAAAGGTCTGGAAACCAAGCCTTGAGGAATGACTGAGGGAGCTGGGATGTTTAGCTTGGAAAAAAGAAAACTGAGAGGTGACACGATAGTTATCTTTAAATATCTGAAGGAATGTCATGTAGAAGATGGAACAAGTTTGTTTTCTGCTGGCACAGAGTCTAGAACTCAAACCAGTGGATTCAAATTACAGGAAAGAGATTCCACCTAAACATTAGGAAGAACTTTTTTTTAAACTGTAAGAGCTGTTCAGCAGTGGAATAGATTGCCTTGGAGGGTGTAGATTCTCCTCCTATGGAGGACTTTAAACAGAGGTTGGATGGGTATCTTTTGGGGAGTGCTTTACTTATGTATTCCTGCGTGGTGAGGGGTTTGGACTAGATGGCCCTTGTAATCCCTTTCATCTGTAGAATTCTATGATTCTACCTGATAAAAGATGACTAGATTAAGGGATGCAGGTCAGGCTATATGGCAAGTATCTGCTATCCTCCAGCAATAGCTGCCATTCCCTGTCTCCTAGCATCTACTACCTGAGGTGGCTTCCTCTCTCAGCCTAATGGAGAATTAGCTGCACATCAGTGCATGGGTACATGGTTGTAAATCCCATTGAATTTGCAGGAATCACTCCCAAAAATGTGTGTCTAGGCTTGAACCCTGACAGAGCAATTTTATACATGTTTACTCAGAAGTCCATCTCCACATGCTCAGTTGGATTTATTCCCAGATAAGAGTTCATAGGATTACAGGTTTAGATCAATGCCTTCAGGTACCCATTTTAAAAACTTGGCCCAAGTCTTTCAAGGGCACAGAGCACTGCTTTTTCTTGGTTCACTGTCAGGACCTGTTTTGAGCTGATGGTAAAAGTTTTCATTTGGCCTCCCAAATAGTGGCCCAACCTGCAGTATAAAACGCTCCCAGTTCTATAATCTTGGCATTAATTATCCTAATCTTTTTTTTCCCTCTTTGGTAATGTTCAAGCTGTTAATTTAACTATGCTGTCTAAACATGTATTGGAAGTGGAGCTGGATTTGTTTCTTTGCAAGAGCAGACAAAAGAAAAGGAAAAAAGGAAAAAAAGAAAAGAAAAAAGAAAGTGAACTGAAGGTTACTTATCAAAGGAAGTACAAGATAACAGAAGTAAGTCTATGTAAAATTATCAGATATTTATGATGTACTTTCCCAAATTGGCAAAGATTTCCCTTAAAGTGGATGTTAGAGCAGGTGTAACTTGCTGTCCTCTTTCTGCAGTCTTCAAAACAAACAGCAGCTGAAACATTTTGGTATCTCTCTCTCAGCCTATGCTTAAATGCAATTGTTAAGCCCAACATTTAAAAATCATGTTGGAGTCTATCTAAGCCATATATTTTTGTGAAAACAACATTAGTTTCTATGTGGAAAATGTTGTGTTTTGGCTTTTTCCTGCTCAATTCTCTGAAAGTTCCAGTTGCAGTTATGGGTGTTCATGCCAATTAGCTTAAATACAACTAACATTTTGGTGTAAGATGGTGCACGAAGCAAGATTATTTCCATTTCACAGGTAAACTTGCTCAAGGCAAAGCTCCATATATACTTAATGAAAAATATATGTTTTAACTTGCTCCTATGTATACTTATCCCCACACTAGGCACAACTTAATTATGGTATCATGTCTTTCCATTTCTCTTCATGCAGCCAGTGGCATATAACGTTGGAGTAAAATTGAAGTGATATAGGGTCATCTTCCTCTCTGTGAAATGTAAATTTCTACTTTCTTGAGCAAAGGTGCACCTCCCCACAGTTCTCAACAAGAAGTATCTATGAATGTGTAAATGATTTGAATCCTGACAAGTATACCTACTGGATATTCTATAATATCAGGCTAGAGCAACCAAGAGCCTTGATGAATGGGAGCCTGGCACTCTCCTTGGAGCTCTGAACAACCATTATGGACACCATCATTGGAAGTGATGTTGGTTTGGTTCCTGCTACTTTGGGCTGGAGATTCTCCCAATAGCATTTGTGGTTTGTAGCAGTGTCGAGTGGGTTTCTTTGGCTGAACTTTGATGGGTGTTAGGGACTTGGGGGAATCAGTAGTGTCCCAAGGTCTGTGTTGGACCCCCTGAGCCTCATGTGGCCCATGGGCTGCACAATTCCACTCCTGCTGGAGGACACACCTGACAGCCTCCTGCTCATATATCGTCTCTTGGCCTTATCTTTCTGTATTCTGCACTGCCCCACTTTTGCTGTATCCTCTGAAATGTTGGAAATGACAGAGATGCACCTTAGCCTACACACAAGATCATATGTTTACATGGGAGAGAGTAAATAGATAGACTTCCTCAGGTTTCCTGGACTGTCCTTTTCTGCCCAGTCTATGTTTCCTTTCCTTCTGAGCAAGACTGATAACTGTTAGAGATGCTGATTTCTCTTTCCTGTTTCTTCTCAATCTCTCTCAATCCACCCAAGCAAAGAAGGCTTCATTTTAAGATAAAGGGAAAGCATGGGTCCCTTTCTCTTTGGACTAGGTAGTTAGTTAGAAGTGGGATTTCTCTTATCTTTCCTACCTTGATATATTTTGTTAGTTTTTTAAATGTGATTTTAATCAAGGGAAAAGTAACCATTCTGATATTTCATGACACATACTGCTAGTCAATAGATGATACTCCGTTTCGGACTTTTTCTCTGCCATAATCACTCTTGTACCAAATACCCTACCTCTTCCCTCTCTATTATCAAATTCTCTCTACCACCATCAGAGATCAGTTCTACAAGGGCGAGGTACCAAACACAGACAAAACACAAGCAGATTTTTATTGTAGTTCAGTGGAGCCAAGCCAGACATGTTTGGCTGCTATCATTAGACTACGACTTCTTTCTATATTGCTATGGTGACCAAACTGACTGTATATTGCACTAAAACTAGGGTTGCCAGATTGTAAACTGGAAAGGACACCTTTGCTCTGAATGATTATGTACAAAAGGGAATTTCAGAAGGTGTTGCTTGAAATTCCCATTCCTACCCTACCATTAAAAGTGCAGGAGCCCTCTGAAGTTTTCACTCTGACCATCCTACTTGGTTGGCAAAGGAATACATACATATTTACTTCTAGAACACTGTGCGTGTGTATGTTAGGAGCATATACAAAATCCTATTCCTTTTCTAGGAATGCCAAGGCAGCAACTTATAGTTAATATTTAAAGACACTGGAATCTGAGCATGAATAGTTGTTGGATGGGTGTTTGCTCTCTATGACCACATAAATAAGGAGTTTTGGTGCTGGGATTTCTGCGCCACTGTGTCGTTTCACATATAAGCCTACATTTCTACTGTAAGTGTTGCTGTTGGCTGCTGTTCCATCCGCCTGGAAAAGGAGTGAGTACAAATTAAAGAAAGAATGCAGCTCTTAACGCCTACACCCAGGAGCTTTCAAAACAGAAGGCTGCTACACCTGTGGGGGTAGAACAAGTGTATCAGTGTCCTGGGCTTTGCCTCAGCTCGTCTGCCTTTGTTAGCTGGAATGTGCCGATGAGACAATCAGGTGCAGCAGGCGCGTGGCAGCCTGCTTCAAGACTGCTTCTTTGGAGACAGGGAGAGGTCCATGAGTCATGCAGCCATATAAGCCCATGATAACCATTTTCATATGCAGTGATTAGAACATAATGGAAAGTATTGTACTGTTCTGTGTGATTTGTCTGCCTCATTTACTGCAGGGGCCACAGATCACCTGCAAATAATTACTCTTCTATCAAATATGTGTGGTTAAGGAACATTGGGGCTGGGTCAGTGCAACAGAGGAGTAGTGGAGGACTGTGAAAATAGTCCAGGAGATCACCAGGTGCTCTTGACAGAGACTTTGCTGCTTGCCTATTGATCATGAGTGTAATTTGATGGGGAAATTTTGTACCTCTGTAAAATGAATGGCAACTTGTTGATTGTAAAGGACTTTTTGGTATACTTGTGAAGGATAAATTTCTGAATGACTGTATTCCATGTGTTCAGTGCAATATGGCTCCAGGATCTATTTGCTTCAGGATACATATTTTTCAATATATCATGGTATTTCATAGTCTATATACATCCTTCTGCTTGTCCCTTACTACTGCAGTCCAACATTATGAGATAGGAGATATCCAGCAAAAGGAAAATACAGTTATTCCTAGTTGTCTATACTACCACCAATATTTACATACCTATTGAGGGGTTCAAAGGATTTTCCTAGTGGTACAATCTAGGAGAAATAAAATAATCCTGGACTACATCATGTCTTTCTCTGTTCTAACACAGTACATTCTGCTATTTTAGCAGTTACAGTAAATTCTGCAAGAACAATGAAAGAAGGAAGGGCAGGAAGAAACATGAAATAGGTTGGCTGTAAGAAATCAAAGCAATAGTATTTTACGTTAAAAAGAAAAAAGCATCTGCATAATTACTTTCAGGGACATCGTTTTCTATAAGTCACATTTTCTACAGCTGAGAGCACGGGCCTATTCTACCTACTCAGAAGTACATCCTATTGACTTCACATATTCTTACTACCAGATAAGTGGGTATGGGATTATAGCTTAAGATGCATTCTCTTCTTCTTAAAAATAGAAATATAATTATGGAAAGAAAGACAAATTGCAGCAGAAACAGATCTTAAACAAAGCAATATGATAATCATGATCAAGAAAATATTGTAGTTCCAGTGGAATCCTGTATGACCATTAGATGCTCTGTAGCACTGTAACTACATAAGGGATTTCAGCTAGACCCCTCCAAGCCTCACTTACTAGTAAAAGCAGCCACTAGGATGAATGAGCCCTGCCCTGCCCTGTTGATCAAGAAATGGCTGCCTGACATTCCCATCCCCTCTCTCAAGTGATCTCCAGTGCAACCAACAGAAAAAGGACCCTTGTTGCAAATCCCTCACATCCTGGAGATCGCTTGTGTGAAGGAATGTCTAGGAAGGTCAGGCAGCTACTTCTTGACTGACAGGGGAATGGACGCCCATTGATGCCAATGCCTGCTTATTAGTAAGCATGGTTTGTGGGACTTTAATGGTCTCTACTTAGTCCCTAAACTAAATGCTACATAGAGGTTGTGAATATGTAGCAGTTACAAGTGTATGACTGCAGGTTATGCATTCATAACTTCCCATTAAGATTCCTGCCTTTATTTTTAAAAATACATTTACTACCCTCTCTTGTTGGGTTTTTGAAGTATATCTTAACCATTGTTTTGTCACACTTTGTACTCTTTCAGCTCCTTTTTTTATAAGCAAAATAGAATTAGCAGAAGGATTACTAGAATGTTTGCACTGATTTACTTTCCAATCAACAGCATTATTTTGAAACACAAATTTGGAACCAGGTACCATACTTCTTTTGGCCAAATTTATTAGATGTATTTAAAAAAAATTAAAAAATGTGTACAGATCACACAGATGGACATAAAAATTAAGATCTTTCTGCATCATAAAATAATAGGCTTCTGTTTTAGACCAGAATTTCAGGTAACATGCTTAGGAAAGACCTTGAAGGATATTCAGTGGTCTGGCTTAGTTATAAGGCAGATTCATAAGGATATGCACGATTCTTGGACCAGAAGTATAGTACGCATGCAAATCTTTACAACAGTTCTGTCCCTTTTGGATGTAATCTGCCCATAGCATGTGGCTTCAGTGTGGAGGGAGATGTGAAAGCAGTGACCCCCACATAAGAATACGGCCTCGCCATGAGACTGAATTTTCATTCAGTCTCCAAATTTCTAGCATTCCAGGAACTGAAAACTTCAGCTGTGCATTTAAAAATTAGAGCCCAGACACTAAAAGAAAAGGAGTGTGCATTCTATACATTTCGACAAGGAAAATTTCATTGGAGGAGCAAAATTCTTATTTGAAGACAATACCCTCATTTAAAGTCCCTCCACACCATAGCTACATCCCCGACATGCACCCTTCTCAGTTCTGTTGAAATGACTAGAAGGTTTACAGGAGTCCTTATATAGATTGTTCAGCTGCACAACAAAGGAAAATGTCCCAAACTTTTGAGAAATCTTTATATTAGATTTTGAGACACTGATGTCCTACTTTGTGTGGGCAAGTTACATTGGTTGATGAGAAAATTTTCTAATTTGTGCACTACCACAGGCCTGTCATCACGTTTAAAGTGCAAATGACAAGTTCTTAAAAATGAGGACAGTGGACTCAAACAAAACATGAACTTGTTGGAAATCTTGAGTGCAATCCCAGTCATTTTGCTGAGGAGGGAGAGTAATCTCCTAAAGACAGTAAAAATAAAAATAAAATGAGCAGCTGTTGCTGAAGACGGAAAGTGCTTCCAGGCTCCACCTGCTTCGCTTGTGCCAATTTCTTTAAATACCACCTTTTCTAGCATGTTGAGTACACATTACTGTCAAGCCCTAGTATTAGGAGGGGAGCCATGCAAGCCTGCACTAGCAGTTAGCAGCAGGTTTATAGGAAGAGTCAACAGCTCTGAGCAGGGATGGGACATAGGCGTCTTGCTGGAGGTTTGCTTAGGAGCATATGCACAATATGATGTAATGTACTCTCATTTTACAGGCTAAAAATGGAGGCCCATTCACCTGCACAAGTGGAAACTATGATATTGAAAGGATATACCAGACAGTTATACAAAGATCTGGATAAACTCACTCAGCTGAGAAACTTTTCTGGAAACCAGAGATAGAATAAGCTCTGAGTAATACTGTTTCAAACAACCACTGAAAATATTCCATAATCAAGGCTTTCTGCTCAGGTAATGTGGTAGCATTTTACATTGGCAATAGAATCTCATGATGGTTTTCTTCCCTTTGTTGAGAACAACATAGGGGTATGATCCTGACATTTGGTTCATAGATTCATCTTCCTTTCTCTGTTTCTCTTTTTCCAACTTGAAGTCCATTATTGCAATTAACACTGGAAATTTAATGAGAATTCTTCTGCATTATTGCTAATTAGTAGCCAAATATAGTCAGTTACAACAAACATATTTATTTTGGCGCTAAAAATGGCAAGAGTTAATACCATTGCATGAGTTATTAATATTAACTCTTGAAATTTTCTGATTTCTGTGCTTTTTAAAGTTTATGTGTGTTTGAGGCAGACTGTGGAATTTTTTTAAAGGCTGTGATCCAGAATTATACTGTGCCAGATAGCATTGAAGGTTGCCATGTGAGACCTGCCAACATTAGCAATCCCGAAGAAACTCAAATAAATGACTAAGGAAGTTGTCAGATGTACGAGTGTCAAAGTTTTGTGTCCAGAAAATAGTCTAGGACACATAAATTTATTGACGTATGTTTTCTTCTCTTCTTAAGTACAGCAGCTTCATTGTTTTATTTAAAAAAATTCCCCATTTACGCATGTTACTTAATTAACATAATAGGATATGTACTTCACAAGGCAGATGTGTCATCTTGACATGCAGGCACATTTCTCTTTGGTGGGAAATGCTATAGTTAAGGCTATGATGAAAAGATTAAGTTGAATCTCCACTTGTTTTTTGATTCCTGTATCCCCTCACAAGGTAATTAATTTCTGAAAAAGAAAAAAAAAAGACAGCCATTTCATAACATTTTGTATACCAAATAACGTCATGACGATACCAGTCCACATGAAGATAATGAATTCCATGTTGTTGTTATTTCATCACCATCATCATCATCATTTATATTCTGCCTTTTCCCCAAAATTGGGATTCACTGTGGCTTACAAATTAAAACTAATACAACCTAGTTAAAAAATCTAAATTATCAGCATTAAAATAGAATTAAAGGATTAACAGCATTAAAACCAATTTAAATATACAATTAAAATGTGAAAAAAGCAGTTAAATATAGTACAACTAAAACAATACAGCATGCTTTTAAAAGTCTTTCCTTTAAAAACTTTCAGTTTTCAACAGCTGCTTGGCTTTCCTCTCCTGAGGAGAGGATTGGTTGATAGGAAACATGTCATTTTTCCACCTAGCAACTCACTTCCCTCAGCCATCCACGGTAATTTGGTTTTCCTAATTAACAGAGCTCCTCTTTTCTTTACTGTGTATTCCAATGAGAGGTCAACTGGGTAACTTTTACTCCCATAGGATGGGTTTTTTTGGGGAGGAGCAGGGGGATGACTCTACAGAAATACCACTAACAAGCCTGCCAGCACACTATTTCACCCCTTAAAACATTGCTGTGCAGAGTAAGAGAGGGTTGTTTAACTTTATTATAGAAGTACACGGAAATAATAACAGAGATTTTCTGTTGAGTCACAGAGAATCACCATTGCTTCAGGAGTTATACTCTCTCATTTAGGATGCAGTGTAATTATTCCTGATTCATGTTTGCAGGTGGGTCCAATTAGTTACAGCAAAATAAAAAGGGTAGGAAGGAAACGTGGATAGATGTAACTGTTGTACAAGAGGCATCTCCTACCAAAGAAGTTCGTGTATAAACCTCAATGAGGTTCACACAGGAGAAGGAAAGGATTATTCTGTTATTGCTATTATTTTCCATATATGATGGAGGAAATAGTTCATCAGGTCATAAATCCCTTATATCTTTTCTTTTAACAGTAGTTTGATTGATAATAGCAGCTAACTGGAAAGATTTGAAAAAACTGAATATATATAGGTGGTGGGACAAAATACGGTATATTGTCGTAGAGTTCTGAAAAAAATGAGATTATACATTTTGGGAGATATGATATCTGTTGCTCATACACATACGTTAACATAAATGAGACTTCTGTACATTTTTCATGCTGTCAGTCTTCATTCTGGAAAGACACACTATCACAAAACAAATGTTGAACTGACACTTTCAGAGCAGACTAACAACAAAAAGTCTTAAAAGCAGACCAAGCAGTGAAGGAATATACGTTTCATTCATTAAACTCCTCACTATAAATGTTATGCTTGGCCAGGAGAAGCAGTAACTATGGCCATTTACTCCCTACACTATTGTAGTGCTATTATTCCATTTTCAACTTCCTATGGAATCCTGGGGTTTGCAGTTTAGGGAGGGGCATTTAGAATTCTCAGCCAGAGAGCTCTTTGGCCTCAGTAAACTACAAACCCCAGAATTCCACAGGATGTTGAAAGTGGAATAATAGCACTATAACAGTGTAGGGAGGAAATGGCCTATGTTTTCTTATTCACTGTTTTTCTTGTGTCACAAAAATACTAGTTAATACTAATTAAAAAAAGAGAGAATAAGCATGAGTAGTTCACACCTTGACTGTTGTGCTTCTCTTCCTTCTGAGTTCTTACCTATCACAAGAAAGCCATAAAGAAGGCTCTGTCTTGGTGCCTAGCACTTCTGCTCCCTTCTAATAACTTCCTGGCTGCATTCCCTGTGTTGTTGGATTGACATGAGGTTATTGGGAATGGTATGAAGGTACTCTCTGATTTCCTCCTTGGGAATCTGATATCTTCCAACTGTCCCAGTTTGACAATGACAGTCCCAACTAATCCTCTGTTGCTGCATTTTTCAGCTGCTTTCTAAAATGCCTCATCTTCAGTCTCCTCCTCTCACTTTCCTCTTTTGACATCAGCTTATTTCAATTGCAGCAAAATGAGTCCAAAGTGCAAAATGTTTTTCCATCCAGTTCACTCAGCAGGGAGAGGAAGGGCAGAATCCTGTTATTCCCCATAGGCTTATGCAAAAAGAAGCCTGTCTTAGCTTGTCTGTTCTTCCTTATTAGTAACTTTTACCATCTTAACCACAGTCTGATGTTGCTTGTGTCCCAATTTTCATCTCTGAAATGCTGGAAGATATGGAATCTATGGAGAACTGGCATTGTGTTGTGGTTTGAGTGTTGGACTACAACTTTGAGAACCAGGGTTTGATTCCCTGCTTGGCCATGGAAACCCACTAGGTGTCCTTGGGCACATCACACATTCTTAGTCCTTAGAAAACCCTTCGATAGGTTCACCTTAGGGTTGCCATTAGTCAGAGATGACATGAAGGCACATGAGAACATGAAATCTATGACATCTTCAGGGATTTCATGTAGGGTTGTTCTCTAGTGCACGTAACAAACAAAATTCAAGCTACAGTTTCATGTAGAGGTCCTGACATTCACCTCCAGTGCTTTGAGGCTGCTGGGTCCATTTGTTTTCTCCTCATTAGAGCTGCGATCCAAGTTGTGGGCACAACAGCTGACTAGAACTTGAAAGTATAACTTTTTTGGATTACTAGTCCTAGAATCTCTCTGCTAGCATGGGCAGTGGCCATGCAGATCATGGGATTCTGGGAGCTATAGCCTCAGAAATGTAACATATCCCAACTGTGGTCCTGATAACTTTTCCTGTATTGGGATGATTGTAGGGGAATGATCAATGCTGGTTGACAAGTAAGCTATCTTTCATTAAAACCTATCTGCCATTAATGTGCAGCTTCTGATAAACTTCTGAATGCTCTTGTAGTCAACTAAGAGTTGTTCTCCATTTTTTTTTCAATTAGCTGTGTAATTTTTCAGGAGCCATGCTCTAAGGATCCAACATCATGGTGACAAGGGAGGGATGGAGAGAGAATAAATTAACTTGTTCTGCTTCAGGAACAAGCCACAGTGCAGCTCTGCTATGGTTTGTCATTTTCTAAATGTAGTGCCTTGAGGGTATATTATACATAGTCATAAAAGCATCATCTATAAAACTTCGCGGATGTATAACCTGATCTTTCATTAAAATGAGTAATTCCTAGCTTCTGAAAGTACGCCCTGTCCTTGCACCATCCATATGTTGGTTCATATTGAGACTTCTTGAGTGATGTCTGTAAACAGCAAAAATGGCTCCTCCCCCTCTTCTCTCCTATCCTACCTGTGTTGCCAATAGATTAATGTCAGAACAGAGCAGACATGTCAGTAAATACAGAGAAAATTTTATCCATAGCTCTGAATGAGAAACTACTTTGAACATGTAATAACTGTTTTTTTCTAATGGAGTTGTTACGTTCTTAACACGATATTCCCACCATGTATAACCTGGCACTGGTGAATTTTGGTACTTGTCATTATTCTCTTTACAGGAGGCTTGTTTCAGATATGACAGCTCACAAAAGTAGACATAACCCACTGGATCACACGTAGTACTGGATTTACTATTCATCCATGAAGGCAAAGCTTTTAAGCTGAGTGTTCATCTTTACATGATAGAATGGCACGTGGACCCATCTAATTTATAAAAGTCAAAGTTTGTGAGTTTGTCTGTGTCAGGTATGGGAAGACCTCATATGATTGGCTGCCTGTGAAGATTCTGGCACTCTTGAAATGTCTCTGTTTCAAGAACTTAAGCTTTCTCTCCATTTCGTATGTTGTTTGTATATCTAGTTGTTTTTCTAATACTATCTCTTGCTATCTCACTAACATTAGAAATAAGAAAAACAGAATATACTTGGAGACCAAAAGATTACCTTTTACACAACGATAAAATAATCTCCAAAGCAAAACAAGAACTTTCATTACCAATATAAGAGAAGAGACCTCAAACCACATCGTATGGTATACCGCTAAAGTGGTAATGAGAGGTTTTTTTATCCAACAAGCGATCCAATTAAAAAGACAGAGAAAAGAAAAAGAGAAAGAAATTTTAGAGGAAATTAAGAAAAAAACCAACTTCAATTAAATCCAAAAATACCAAAATCCTCACAGAAATAAAGTATTACAAAAACAACTAGTGAAGAAGCAGGAGTGAGTCTTGTTTGTGGCTGCTCTTACCTTCTGAAACTCTCTTCCACAGGAAGTCAGAGTGGCCCTCTCCCTGATTTTCTTTCACTGGTAGGCAAAGACATTTGTGGTCTCAGGGCTGAGAGGTGTAGTGCAAGGAATAAACCAGGCCACACACTGCAGCTGGATGAAAATAGGCCACAACTTTATTGGTTACAGCAAAAACAGGGTTGGATTGCACATGGATCCAGATCCCAGCATCAGCCAACCTGCCTGTTGACCGATGAGACCGAAAACCCAAAGCTAGGACCACCTGAAATCAGGTCCGAATTACCTGACCCCCCCAGTAGTGCAGAGATGAAGACGCCCAATCTGTGCCATGTATCCGCTGCTGACCCTGCCCTCCTGGCAACCACCTGCATCCCCAGGCCCCAGTGACCTGGGGATATAGCAGACTCGGATCCAGGACCCATGCCAACTGCCAAAAAAGGTGGGCAGTGGCACGCTCCCACCTTCCACCAAATCTGAGAAACTGTAGCCAATAACAAACACCTTGACCCGCAGGGGCACTGCCTGCTCTCACAGGAAGGGACAAAGGGACCATGCCCTCCTGAAGCCCCCAGAATCCAAGGCATATTCACCAGAAACCACCAGCTCGAGGGAGGGGGGGGAGCCATGACTTCTTCATCACTCCCTTTGCCATCACTCAATTCACAGGAACTTCCTGCTGCTGCTTCTCCAGCTCTAGCCTCTCACTCCAACACCATCGCCCAGGTGTTAGCTTCATGTGCTGCTGGGCATCATTCCTTCTACCCATAGCTTATTCACCTGGTGATTCCTGCACCACTCCTGGCAGACCTATCACTTGAAGCAGAAAAAACACTAACTCCCCCATAGCTCCAGACCTGACCATATCTAGCTCAAATACACTAGATATCCATCTCCTAATATGCATAATGGACTCAGAAGGGAGCACACTCATGGCCACCTCCATGGCCACTCCAATGAGAAATGAGTGGCTACATATTCCACAGCTAGAGCTGGAGATGCCTGATCGCCTTCTATGGACCACAATGAGTTGGAACCTGGAAAGTAGGGAACCGACGGTGTGCATGAAGAGGTATCCAGCCCTGGGAAGGCACGAAGCCAAGAACTTGTGCAAAGTCCTGACTGGGCATGGGCCATGCCAGCAATAGCTTGTAACCAAATGGCAGCACTCTGACCCAGTTGGTCCTGCATCAACCTATGGTTAGGTATGCTGACTGACTCCTCCTACAGGGATATGACTCCAACCTGCAGTGTGAAACTGGAGCAGCCCAAATTGGAACCAGCTCCCAGCTCCCCAGCCCTGCTCCCCAGCCCCAAGGCTCTATAAAAGGCAACAGTAAAGACTGCAAAGAACAACCTCTCCTCCCCTCTAGAAGAGCAAATGGCAGGTAGGGAATGACAATTTGATGGAGTAGTGGAACGTGGTGATTCTCTTGCTGGGAGCCATTCTTCTCCACCCCAACCCTGCCCTCCTGATGAGAAATGCAGCACAGGGATCCCAAATCCTATGGCTTACTAAAGAATGAGATATACCTCGGTGCAGAGCCATGGATCTGGGGGTCATGCCCAGCTCCAAAAATGGCTAAAAACTGCAAAATGTATTGCACAGCCACCGACCACCCCAGCCCTCCCCACACTGCTCAACAAAGGCCAAAACCTGGTCACAGCCCCCAAATAAGCCTGCAAAGTGTCAGATGCAACCAAAAGGAGTACTTTTTTTGCATCACAGATCACTTCCAAGGTTCCAAAGCTCTTCTGGAAATGCTGCCAGCTGATGATCTGTCTCTGGTGTGAGCAAACAAAAACCTGTCCACCTGAAATCAAGATAGGGAGTCTGTAATCCCATAGTCCAGACCAGTAACATAATAAGCTGTAAAGGTTATATTGGTGGAGACACACCAAGACCAGTTTGTGAACCAGCTTCATGATCGTCTTGGACTTGGAAGATTGCTGGTTGATGACAGCGACCACAGCCTGGTTGTTACACCAAAATTGAACCTTCTTATCCTGAAAGTGGTCGGTCCAGATAGCAACTGCCACCACTACGGGAAATATTTAAAAAGGTGAGATGTCAAGCAGCGATATCCTGAAGCCACGCATATGGACACCACTGGGCACACTAATGCCCATTAGAGTAATCCTCAAACTCAGCACCCCCTTGGTTCTGAGACAGTCTGCCAGAGAGAAATCTTATTGTACTCCTCCAGGTATCTGGCCCCAACTGCAAGGTCCTCCTAACACCCCTGGTGATGTGGATACTGTGGTGAGGTGTTTTGGTACCAGCTGATATGGCTACACAGGCACAGAAGGCCCTGCCTGGCAAACTACCTGCAGGTGAAATTGAGGTGACCATGCAGGACCTGCACTTCCTAAGGGTGGCCTTTTTCCAGACCAGCAAAAAGCACCAGCTGCCCTCTTAGTGTTTTCAATTTGGATCATGGCCTCCATTTCCATGAAGATGGTCTTCTGGCATGGGATGGCCTGCGCCTTACAACCGTAGGCCAGAATGTTTTTGCTAACAGTCTTGCAAAATGGATCAGGAGGTCTTTAAACTGAGTTTGTCTAGAGAGGGGGACAGTATTATTCTGGGAAAGGATTCAGTGAGTACTGTGAAAAATCACCCAAATGATATAGATAGGGCAGGCCAAGTAGAACTAGAGACTAACAGGGAGAGGGAAAGTAACTTTAGTACAGGAATTCCACAAAGGGCACATTGTCTCAAGTATCTCTACACTAATGCACAGAGCATGGGGAATAAGCAAGATGAACTCCAACTCTTAGTACAACAAAATAAATATAATTTAATAGGCATCATTGAAACCTGGTGGGATGAATCTGATTGGAATGTAGGAATAGCGGGGTGATAACCTATTTCACAGAAATAGACCAAACAAGAAAGGAGGAGGAATAGCCTTATATGTCAGGGATGTTTTCACTTGTGAAGAGATCCAGGACTTAAATCTGGGAAGCCAAGTCGAGAGCATCTGGGTAAGAATTAAGGGAGTGAGAAACAATAGGGATGTGATTGTGGGGGTTTGCTACAGGCCTCCAGGCCAGCCTGAGGACGTGGATGAGGCCTTCCTGGAGCAGATGATCACACATTCAAAAAGGAGAGATCCCATGTTAATGGGAGATTTCAATTACCCTAATAATTGAAGTCAAATTATTGGCAGTCAAATTCTGCAAAGACCACAAGGTCCAACAGGTTCCTCACTTGCCTTGCAGACAATTTCATGGTCCAGAAGGTGAAAGAGGCGACAAGGAGATTGGCTGTTTTAGATCTGATCCTGACCAACAGGGATGACCTAGTTGATGAGGTGGGGGTGGTGGGATCCTTAGGAGGGAGTGACCATGCTCTTTTGGAGTTTGTCATTCTGTGGGAAGGAGAAGCCGAGTGTAGCGAGACAGGCATCCTAAACTTTAAGAAAGCTGAATTCTCTAAACTTAGGGAGTTACTTGCTGAAATCCCGTGGTCAAGAATACTAAAAGAGAAAGGAGTTCATGATGGATGGGAGTTTCTTAAAAGTGAGATACTGAAGGCACAATTGAAAACTGTGCCAATAAGGAGGAAAAATGGCAGGTCTCTAAAGAAACCAGAATGGTTGACTGAAGAACTCTCAGCTGAGCTAAGTGTTAAAAGAAAAATGTACAGGAAATGGAAGAATGTTGAAACCACCAAAGAGGAATTCAGACAAATAGCCAGGAGATGTAGGGAGAAGGTCAGAAAAGCTAAAGCGCAGAATGAACTCAGGCTTGCCAGAGACATCAAAAACAATAAAAAGGGCTTTTTTAGATATGTCTGGAGCAAAAGGAAAAACAAGGCAATGATAGGATCACTGCATGGAGAAGGTGACCAATTAATAACAGGGGAAAGAGAGAAGGAAGAACTACTCAATACTTTCTTTCCTCAGTTTTCTCCCAAAAGGATAGAAGTATCCAACCTGGAGCGTGCGGAGCAGGTGAAAAAGCAAGGGAAATGCAGCACAGAATAAGTAGAGTAGTAGTAGTAGTACAGGAATATCTGGCTAAACTAGATGGATTCAAGTCCCCAGGGCCAGATGAATTACATCCAAGGATATTAAAAGAGCTGGCAGAAGTTATTTCTGAACCACTTGCAATAATCTTTCAGAACTCTTGGAGAACAGGAGAAGTCCCAGCAGACTGGAGGAGGGCAAATGTCATCCCCATCTTCAAGAAGGGGAAAAAAGAGGACCCTAATAATTATCGCCTGGTCAGCCTGACATCAATTCCAGGAAAGATTCTAGAGCAGATCATTAAACAGTCAATTTGTAATTACTTAGAAAGCAATGCCGTAGTCACTAAAAGCCAGCATGGATTTCTCAGAAATAAGTAATGCCAGACTAATGTTATCTCTTTTTATAATAGGGTTACAGGCTTGATAGATGAAGGGAATGCTGTAGACGTAGCATATCTTGACCTCGGTAAGGCCTTTGACAAAGTTCCACATGACATTCTTGCAAAGAAGCTAGTAAAATACTGGCTGGACAGGGCTACTGTTAGTTGGATTTGTAATTGGTTGACCGACCGAACCTAAATGGTGATCACCAGTGGCTGCTTTTCATCCTGGAGAGAAGTGACTAGTGGGGTGCCACAGGGCTCTGTCCTGGGTCCAGTGCTATTCAATATCTTCATCAATGACTTGGATGAAGGAGTTGAGGGCATGCTGATCAAATTTGCAGATGATACCAAATTCGGAGGTTTTGCTAATACACTGGAGAACAGGATCAAATTTCAAAATGATCTTGACAGATTGGATAGCTGGGCCAAAGCTAACAAATTAACTTCAACAGAGAGAAATGTAAGGTCCTGAACTTAGGCAGAAAAAATGGAAGGCACAATATAGGATGGGGGACACGTGGCTGGATAGCAGTACATGTGAAAGGGATCTAGGAGTCTTGGTAGATCACAAGCTGAACATGAATCAGCAGTGTGATGCGGCAGCCAAGAAAGCCAACACGATTCTTGGTTGCATCAATAGGAGTATGGTGACTAGATCGAGGGAGGTAATGGTACCACTCTATTCTGCATTGGTTAGGCCTCATTTGGAATGCTGTGTCCAGTTCTGGGCACCTCAATTCAAGAAGGATGTTGACAAGCTGGAACGTGTCCAGAGGAGGGCAACCAAAATGGTGAAGGGTCTGGAAGCCATGCCCTGTGAAGAACAGCTTAGGGAGCTGGGTATGTTTAGTCTGCAGAAGAGAAGGTTAAGAGGGGACATGATAGCCATGTTTAAATATTTGAAGGGATGTCATGTTGAAGAGGGAGTGGGCTTATTCTCTGCCACTCCAGAGACTAGGACAAGGAGCAATGGATTCAAGCTGCAGGACAGGAGATTCCACTTGAACCTCAGGAAGAACTTCCTGATGGCCAGAGCTGTGCAGCAGTGGAATATGCTGCCTCGGAGTGTGGTAGAGTCTCCTTCTTTGGAGGTTTTTAAGGAGAGGCTGGATGGCCATCTGCTGGGAATGCTTTGATGGGTGTTCCTGCATAGCAGGGGGTTGGACTCGATGGCCCCTGTGGTATCTTCCAACTCTATGATTCCCCAGGCAGGCAAGAAACCCCCCGCACAGAATCCAGCATGATGCCAAGTGCTGGCTGGGCTCTCAGTCTTACCTGGAGTGAGTGGGACTCCTAACTCCATAGCCAACTATTGATAAGTCCCAGCACACATCCTGGAATCTTCCCCCCAACACATGATGGAGTCATCCACATAGTGGACAACAAATGGGGAAGCAACCCTGACCGTGACAGCCCACCTTAAAATTGTGCTGACAGCAAATGAGCAAGAACTCACCAGGCGCTATATTGGGAACCACCCCCAGCAGGGAAACCCATGGCTTGAAGAAGGGGGGGACATGGGGAATGGTCCCACTATCTTCCCAGCCCTGATCTCCTATCTATCTAGTAAGTGACTCCTGGAAGCTCCCAGGCCGATGATAAATTACCTGGCTCAGGTGCTACCCTGGTGCCCTGGGCAGGGATCCTGAACCCATAGCAGAATCCTAGATGGATAAAGTTGGCAGCTATGGAGTTGGGGTGCTGCTCCAGCAAGTGGAGAAGGGCTGCCAAACCAGATAGGGGTGTGGGCCTGAGGATGCCCCACATTAGCAGGCCCACCCCCACTACTAGGTGCTCCCACTGGCCCTGACACCACCAATGTGAGCACCACTATCCCTCTAGAGCTGGTTGCCCCACAAGGCGTGCTGCCCAGAAGGGCTGCTGGCCACTAGCAGAACAGGGGCAAGACAGTTCTTGGTGAGGCCCGAGACAGATCTCACAAAGGTGCTTGAACATACAACGAGCCCGCTGACATTTACCCACGTTGAACTCCCAATGCATATTCTTACTGGAATTCCTCCTACCTGCCCAATGAAGAGGTTTGGAACCTTTGTCCCTGCTCAGAATGTGAGGGCCTGCCAGGACCAGCTGAAGCTTCTCGTAGATGAGGTCCCAACAAGCATGCTTGCTCATGGAGACCCTCCTGTGGAAGACAACATACATTCTATGGCTGCTGCGTCTCCCGCCAAAGCCCGGGCCCTAAGAGCATTGCCTAAGTGGTTGGAGAGACGCCAACCCCCATCAGGGTACGCTGCCTGGACCATCCCCATGAACACAATGTAACTTACCAACCAACTGTTGAACAAGTATTCCACCTCACTATTTCTCCTTCCTACTTCCTCTTAATATCCCCCTAGGGACCTGCCCTTCCTCCCCTTCAGGCTCAAGTAGCAAGAAAAAATTTATGTAATAACCATTGAGGATCGACTACCTGGTACGCTTGTCCAGGTAAAAGCCAGGTAGGTCCTCATGATTCCCAAATGTGTGCAGATGGGCAGAGGAGGAAGCCCCATAATCCCCTGCCTAGGTCAAGTGGGGCCCCCCAGGGCAAGAGTTCCCTGTGGACTACCTCTTGATAGCTATGCCAGGAGGCCCAGATCATAGCAGCCACCCTGCAGTGCTACTGCCTGGCTAGGGCCCCTACCAACAACAATTCACCTGAGGATCCATGGCTGTCTGAATCCTCCCTGCTGGTGCACCTCCTCATTCTCTTGCTCTTAGCCCTCTTCCTGTGCCTGCTGGTTCTCTCCTTCCTGTCTGATGCATCCTCCATGTCTGAGGTGAACAATGACCTACTGCTGGATGGAGATCTAATGTCATGACACCTCTTGGTCCTTCTAGCTGGGCATTGCTGCCCAGGTGTCCCCTCTGCCTGCCGCTCCTGGCTTGTTGTTAGCTCCACTGCCTGCAACTCCAGCCTTTCCGCTTTCTCTGCCAGTTTCTCCAATATTGGGGAGAGACCTTCCAATATTGTTGTGCTGTCCCATTCACTGCTCCACCAACTGCCTGTGAGGAGTCCGTGGCAGGTGCCTGCTTTCTTCCTGAGGCCGGCACCAGCTCAGGTTGTGACCTGTGTGGCTTACCTGCTTGCCCAGGTGTTCTGGGGCCCTGGCATGTTGACACACTCTGCCCCTTCTTGGCTGGCCTAGTTGCTCCTCCTCAGGGAGGGAGAGCAGATAGGAGAAAAAAGAGGGAGTGATTTGAGCTCTTTTTTTGGGGGGGGTCCTCAAATCTGATACAGCTCAACAAAGCCCTCAAGGACTAGTCCAAAAGGCTCACTGACTACTGGCCAGCCAACTTCTTGTGCATCTGTTGTTTACTGTTTCTCTGTTGCCCATCACTTCTCTAGTGTCCATTGCCTGTTGCTTCTCTCTCAGCATCTTCCTGCTTCCTTGCTGTCTCCTTCCCTCTGGAGTTTCATCTTGGCTGACATGCAGAGCAGAACTGAGCTCTGGGGAGAGGAGAGCCTAGCTAAATACAAAATACCTGGACCAGAGGGAAAACTTCCTAGAGCTCTGGCCTGGGCAGAAGCAGCCAATCAATTCAAACCAGCAGGTTTGAACTGATTGGCTGGGAGCTTTTTCCAGCTGTGCAAAGGCTTCTGGGTATGGGGAAGTACCCAGCAGGGTTGAGCACGAGGCTGGGAAGTTGCATGGCATGGTAGGCCAACTGAATAGTCCTAGGGGATGCTGTGGAAGCACCACCACCACCACCAATACCAGTGCTAGCCCAAGCTGTAAAAGTGCCATCCGGTAAGTCGGGCAGCTAACTTTTGTTTAAGCAGGCTTTTAATGTATGAGCAGGGGAGCTTTTTATTTATATTGGGATGCTTTATTTATTTTATTAACTTTTGTATATTTTAAAAATGTTATGCTGTTTTTATGTGGTTGATTTTAATTGTTTTAAAATTTTATTGTAAATATAATTTTTCAAAAAAATTGACTGTTCTGGAAGCCTCCTTGGATCCCACTCTAGGAGAAAGGCAGCATACAAATGCAATAAATAAATAAATGATAAAATAAATAAAATTTATTGGGGAGAATTTACAGAAATGTGTGTTTTTGTACAAAAAAATTATCATTTTCCTGTGCACGAACAATATTTTTGTGCAAGAATCAGTGTAGTTTCTTCAAACCTCTTTTTTATAGCCCCAAATAATCTTTCCTGTGCAGAAAAAAATGTGCATTTTTGCACAAATGAACTTTTCTCAGTGAAATCCTGATGTACAAATAACAGTGGAAAATTGTACTGAAAATCTCATACTCATCAAGAGTGGAAAGAAAAATGCCAAAATTATTTCTTCTTGCATGCAGGAATTAAATAAGTAAAGATTTATGTCCCTAATTCAGAGAGATTAAAATACAGTTCAGATGGCTTTGCAATATGTACACACAGATACAAATACTAGCATAATATCATATTTAGAAAATTGATCAGAAACCATAAAGATTTTTGATGCATTTGCAAAATAGGGTAAAAATCATGATCTCCCCTCTCCCCCCATTTTTGTTATGAATGGTGTTGGAAAACAGAGACATAAGACAGATCCAAATGAATGGTGATTTTCTCATTGATTTTAATCACTCTGGGCTGTAGCCTTCCATTTATAACCTGCCTTCTATGAAAATAATTGTAATCAGATCAGGATTTATTTGCTTGAATCAAACCTATTCTTCTTAAGATGGAAACAGTACATGTGTTTTTGCTTCTTGATGAGATGGAATAATACTGTTCACAGCATTGCTCTGGAGAATTGACAAACCCAGCATGGAAAGGAAGTGAAGTTTGAAAAAGAGCTTAGCTGCCTGAAAGGCAGAGAAAAGCCAACTGTTAAAGCAGTAGCACCAGGTCCTTTCAAGGGGTTACCTTAGGCACTATATATATTCTCTCTCTCTCTCTCTCTCTCTCTCTCTCTCTCTCTCTCTCTCTCTCTCTCTCTCTCTATAGGAATGTTAGTTCTGGTGATCCTGAATAGGAACATTTCATGCTAAATGAAAATACATAGCAAAGGATTTTGCTCTTTTAACAGATCTTGAAAATTGTTATTGAACGAGGAAAGGTTCCAAAGAGACATCAGACCAGTGTTTTAAAAATATATCTCTTCCAGGCCAGTTGGATTTTCTATGGGTACTGCAATTACAAAAAGATTGGAAACATAATGCACTGTTTTCATTTCAGAAAGCAAACAACTGTCAGTGCTTGCTGCATCTTCTTCCCATTTGGCTATAGATGGGGCTGAGGGGGTAGGCGTGATCCTTGGCACGAATACATTCTTTCTTCCAAGAAACACTTCACTGCATGCAAAATATCACCATCACAACAATCTGGGACTTCTCAAAAAATGTTCAATGGCTGTATTCTTTCAATTTTAAATGCAACTATTTGTACTCCCTCTGCAATCCCTTCTCCATTTCATTCATCATTCAGGAAAAAGTTTTTCCATATTACACATATAACATAAAAAACTTCGGCAGGGAGATTCCTTGTGTAATGGCTTTGCTTCCTTAGTAGAGGTTTTCTTTTATAGGCTAGGATACTTTTGTTGTTCTTAATTGACATCAATTTGGCTTCAACTTTTGATGTCCTTATGAATATGAAGGAAACCTCCAAGACACTGTTATTAACAGCCCTGTTAAGGACTTGCAAACTCAGGGCTATAGCTTCCTTGACTGAGTCTATCAACCTCTAATGAGGTCTTTCTCTTTTCTACTGCTTTCCACTTTACCAATTATCCTTTTTTCCAGTAAGTCATGACATGTCCAAAGTACAATAACGTCAGTTTGGTCATTTTGGCTTCTAAGAGGAGTTCAGGCTTGATTTGCTCTCAGACCCATCTATTATTATTATTATTATTATTATTATTATTATTATTATTATTATTACTATTATTATTATTATTATTCGGCTATTGTTGTTGTTGTTGTTGTTGCTGCTGCTGCTGCTGTGTGCTTTAAAGACATTTTTGTCCATGCTCAGTCTGGGCAGTAGGCCAAAGGGCAGTTGATAAGGATTAGAGGCACACAGCAAGGAGTTCTTGCAACAAAGTGATTCCTTATTGTAGTCTAGTAAGGAAACAGTCTTACACGAATATGAAGCAAACAATCCCAGCAATATGTATAAATCAAAGACAGTCAATATAATCCCAAGTCAGAGGCATAGCAAGAGTAACAAGCAGAAGCACAGCAGGAGAAATGGTCAATTAATCACCGACAAGTTCTGGAGGGGAATGGCTGTGTTTTTTCAGGTTCAGAGATCAGCGCAGCTGGTGCTTGATTAACTGCTGCTTTGTATAAATTTGCTGGGATCTGCGTAGGTGTTCCCTTTGGTACCAATGCTGGGTGAAAGTGGGTATTGGTAAGTTATCTTCCATGTCAGAAGGAGCAGGGCTCTCTGCTGGTGCTGGCACTGCTCTCTGTTCTGTCTCTGGGGGTGGGTGGTGCTGTCTCCTCCTGTTCATCAGGTTCTGCTGTTTCAGTCTCTGAGTCAGAATTTATGTCTAGGTCCTGGAAGCAGAACATGACAATTTTCAACTTATGGTGACCCTAAGGTGAACCTATTACAGGGTTTCCTGGGGTTGAGAGTGTGTGATGCACCCAAGACCACCCAGTGGGATTCCATGGCTGAGAGAGGAATTGAATCCTGGTCTCCAGAGTTGTAGCCCAACACTCAAACTGCTATATCACACTGGCTCTATTTATTTGTTATGATGAATGAAATGAAGCATAATTCAGCCTAAGTACTTGAATAATTTAAAAAGAACCTTCTGTTTAAGAAAAGAGTTAAGATGTTTAAAAACTCACTTGTACAACAAAAAGCATGAGAATCATAAGGCACGGCATTTATTTATGCATCATGTACACAGCTGTAGCTAGTGGTGTCCATGTCAGTGGGGGCACAGAATCAGAAATGCAGTTTTAGTCTGAATTTTAAAGGAGCTATCTATGGTACTTTAACTCCATCCTTAAAACAAGTTCAGCATATGCATATGCTTTTTCCATATGCAAGGAAATGCAGCCTTGAACCCCATTAAACAGTGGAGCTTAATTCTGAGTTAATTGCCATGGGTGTATGCTATCGAATCCTGGGATTTTCAGTTTAGGGAGAAGCATTTAGACTCACGCACCAATGGTACCACCTTTTTGTGGTGGTGGAATTGAATCCTGCTGTGAGGCAAGAGTCTATGCTGGCAGCAGCAGTGCTGCTAATAGGGTCTCTCATGTCAGACAGGCTTTTGCTGAGGAGCTAGACTAAATGTGCCAAATTGCTATTGGGCAGCAGCAATAGTGGGGAATGACACTGGTTGAGGATCTTTCGGAGACAGTAACAGTGGCACTATAGCTCATGCTTATTAGTACTGTGCAGAAAGAGGCACAATAAACTGCTTTTGAATGTCTTTTCCCATGAAAGCAACATGATGAGACAATCCAAAATGAAACAAGAGATAGTTCCACAAGAAGAAACTTCTAGGTTGGATTGTACTCAATAAGCTACTGGGGTTCAGAAAAGTAGCACTGCAACTGAAAGGATGTTCAGCTGTTGATCAGAGGTGAAAGGAAAGTCTGAAACTGCACACTACATATTATAGGAAGAGGGAATGTGAGAAGATGAATCAAGGGAAGCTAGCCATAAGAAAACAAGAATTGGAAATGTATAAATATTACAATATTTGGGGTGAGTGAGTTAAAGTGGCAGGACTGGGACATTTTGAATTAGATCACTACAGTCTTTTATTTGGGAAATGAATAAAAGAAGAAGAAAAAAGAAGAAATGGGGTGTCAATAATAGTGATGAGAGATGAAGCAAAAGCAGTCAAAGGATATAATGCCATCTGACCAAATAATGTAAATAAGACTTGAGGGGAGACCTATCAATATAACCATAATCCAAATTTATGCTCCAACTGCAGAGGCACAAGAATAAGAAACATAAAGATTCTGTGCTGGTGTCCAGGAGGAAATTGTTCATAGGCCAAAATAGGACTTCTTGTTAATCATAGGTGATTGGAATGCAAAAGTAGGGAAAAGAGTGTGTTCCTGCATAAAATGGGTGTTCCTGCATAGCAGGGAGTTGGACTTGATAGCCCCTGGGGTCTCTTCCAACTCTATGATTATATGATCCTTTGAGCAGAAATAAAAATTTTGGGAAAATTTGGCCTAGGATGAAGAAATGAAGCAGGAGAGCAACTGACTGAATTCTGTAAGACCAACAGGTTGCTCATCACTAACACATTGCTTGAGCAACCAAAGAGGTGGCTGTATACATTTCCATTGCTTTATGGCCAATATAGAAATCAAATAGACTACATAATTTGAAACAGAAGATAGAGAAACTCCATTCTCTTTGCAAAAACAAAACCAGGAGCAGACTGTGGCACAGACCAGGAACTGCTAAAATAAAAAATGCAGAATCAAGCTAAAGAAGAACACCATGTTGAAATAAACAACCCACCATGTTTAAATACAACCTGAAGAACATCTATGTAGAATTCAAACCTAATGTGAAGAAGAGATTTTCACTATTAAGGTCAATGACTGGGAGCCAGAAGAAGACACTATTTGCAGCCCAAAAGGAAGGGAATCCTCAGTGGATGAAAGATGAAACTCTTCAAGTTAAGGACGGATGAAAAGCAAAAGTGAAAGGGGAAAGAAATATAGACAGAACTGTGAATGCAACTTTCAGTGATTTAGGTACAGGGACAAAGGTAACTACTATAGTAATCAATACAGAGAAACAGAAGATAACAACAAAAAAGAAATTACAAGACACTTCTTCTACAAGATCTGAGAAATCAAAGGGAAATGTAAACCAAGAGTGGGGATGCTCTACCATCATCAGGGGAACACATTACATGACCAAATAGAAATAAAAAGATGATGGAAACAATATACTGAAAATCTATATAAAAGAAATGAAAAAAAGATAGATTCATTCAAGGAAGAATCATTTGAAGATGAACCTAGAAGTTTACAAAGTGAAATGAAAGCTGCACTCAAAGCATTTGGGAGCAATAAATCACCCGGAACAGATGGCATCTCTATAGAACTCCTTCAAGCTAGAGGGACAGAATCTACTCTAGTTCTAACTAAAATCTGTCAACAAATATGGAAAACAAAACAATGGCCCACATATTGGAAAGAAAGGGACACCGGGGATTGCTGGAATCACAGGACCATTACATCAATCTCTCATGCAAATGAAGTCATGCTAAAATTCTACAACAAAGTCTTTTACCATATATGAGGTGATAAATATCAAATGTCCAAGATAGGTTAAGGAAACGAAAAAATACTAGGGATCATATTGTAAACATGCATTGGATAATGGAACACACCAAAAGTTTCATGAAAAAAATAATCCTGGGATTTATTATAGCAAAGGCTTTGATTGTGTAGGTCATGAAAAACTATGGATTGCTCTTAAAGGAATGGGTGTGACTGCGGCACAACATTTGATTGTCCTCCTGATGGGCAACCCCTACTCAGTATAAGAGGCTATAGCCAGAACAGAATCCAGAGAAATGAAATGGTGAGGGGCTGGGGCAAGCCTAACTAGGGGCTGACCTGGCATTTTATGAATAATTTTCATCCCTCACCATCAGTAAAATTGTCATCTGCAGGTCTATTCCAACTTCATGTTGTTGTTGTGTGTGCCTTCAAGTTATTTCAGACTTATGGCAATCCTAAGGCAAACCTATCAAGGGGTTTTCTTGGCACAATTTGTTCAGACGAAGTTTGCCATTGCCTTCCTCTTAGGCCCAGAAAATGTGACTTACCCATCGTTACCCAGAGAACTTCCATGACTGAACAGGAATTACCCACAGGTCTCTCAGAGTCCTAGACCAATGCTTAAACCATTACATCATGTTTTCCTGGTATATTTTACAATAATGTAAAATGTACAATAATGTAAAATATTACAATAATTATATACATTATGTTGTTGCTATGTGCCTTTAAGTCACCTCTGAATTATAGTGGCCCTAACGGGAATCTATTACAGGGTTTTCTTGGCAAGCATTGTTCAGAGGGGATTTACCTTTGCCTTACCCTGAGGTTGAGAGACTGTGGCCATTTCCGCACTACACTCTTATAGCGCGATTATTCCACTTTCAACATCTGGCCCCTCCCGAAACTGCTAACCCCAGGATTCCATAGGATGTTGAAAGTGGAATAATCACGCTACAAGAGTGTAGTGCGGAAATTGCCTGTAAATCGGCCAAGGCCACCCAGTGGGTTTCCATGGCCGATCAGGGATTTGAACCCTGGTCTCCAGAGCTGTAGTCCAATGATCAAATCACAATACCACACTGACTCTCCTATATACATTATATAATTAATATAATCAATTCAATACACTACTTATATTTTATATTAATTATATTAGCTAATTCTTTGTGTATTTCTTTTCAAGTTGCACGTCGACTTATGGTCACCCCATAAATTTCAGAGAGTTTTCACAAGCAAGACTACTTAGAGGTGGTCTTGCCAGTTCTTTCCTCTGAAATATATCCTACAGCACCTCGTATTCATTGGTGGTCCCCCATCCAAGTATTAACCAGGCTGACCCTGCTTAGCTTCCAGGATCAAATGCTATCTCATGTAGATCTGACAATCAATCTGGTTATAAGAATCTATACTAATTTACCAGCTTCTTTATAAATGGGATGGAAAAAACAGCATACTCAAAGGTGAATATGAGTGAAAGCAGAGTTGCCAAATTCTTTCATCCAAGCAGAGGACTTTAACTGTTTAGCTCTGAACAATCTGGGTTTGGATCTCTATGTTTGCAGCCGTGCTTGCTATGCTTGTTGAAAGGATATGAGATTTTCAATTTTTTAAAGATGGTGAAAGCAAACATGCAAATTTGTCTGCTACATGGCAGCTGGTGGCTTCCCTATCAGTGGGTTGTTAGCCAATTCTAGGTTTTAGGCTGTATTCAGGGACATGGTTCAACACCTTGGATTTCTTCTTTATAGTTCAGACTAAAACCTGGAATGTACTTATCACGGCTTTGTTCTGGAAGCCACCAGCTACCACTGTGTCCATGCTTACTTTATGGAAATGCTTTTCCTTGGAAAATTCAGTGACAATAAAGAACTGCAGTGATGATGAATAGGCCTCTACTAGAAGAACCACAGCCAACTATATCCTGAAATTGATGTGTATTTTAATAAATGTGTGTGCGTGTGTGATACTATGACTCCTTATGCCCAGAGCTACATGTTTTCAGCATACCTGCACCTGCCATAATTTGGGCATATTGTCCCAAATAAAAAATCTGCTCAAAAGCTGCTTTTAGTTCTTGGCAGGCCTACAGATTTGCATTCCTGGATTCCATGGTTGATGCCAGTCCATTAGTGGGATGTGGGGAAAGAATGATGTCAGCTGCCAGTATGAAGGCAGTATTTGTAAATGTACAGCAGCCTGGTCTCTTTTTGAAACAAACAAGCAAACAAACAAACAAACAAAAACAAACAAACCACTTTTTCCTCACCTATGTCATTAGAATGTGATTGCAAAGGCTGTAAATATGTTGTTTACTTAGATTTCATGCACAGAGCAGCATATGCGCACCACATGGTCCATCCCAGTTTTTAAAGCAAATCATCATCATCATCATCACTACCACCACCGGCTGGCATCCTGTATTCTCATTTGCAGTTATGGCATTACTGCCATGACTTTAAATGACCCTGAAACCCACCTTAAAAGACAGCCAGCTTTCTGGAGTGGTGGAGGCCTGTGCTGCTGGTGAGTGGGGTGCTGCAGGATAAAGGACCAGCCCCTTCCTGACAGCAAGTGACACTGCAAGAGGCAGAAGGAAGGACTCCTATGGGGACTTGCCACAACTTTTAATTACAGAATCTAGTGGAAGGAGGCTGGTCATGTCATCCTGCAGCACCCCTCCCATCAGCAGCACAGTCAGTTGCTCTGGAAGGCTTCTGTTTTATGAGGTGGATTTCAGAGGTCAGATGGAGAGTTAAAGTGTATCTACGACGTTGTGGCTACATGTTTGATGCAGAATCTTGGGCATTATTTATGCCCTGCCTTTCCCAAGATTGAGATTCAAGGCTGCTTCTAAATTAAAATGATTATGCAGTCTTCCCTCCACACTCACGAGTTTGACCTTTGTGAATTTGATTGTTTGTGAGGCAGGTGTTTGCCTCTCTCCCTCCCCACCATTTTCCTCCTCTCATCCCCTGTATTCCTCACCCTAGGCTTATGAGGCTTGTGTTTAAAATGGACTTTTTTCCTTTTGGGTGAGTAAAGCCCCCTCCCACTGCTGAAAGTGTGGCCTCTCTGCCATGTGGTTGCACATTCTGCTGTGTATTGACTGCTGATTGGTCAGATGTTCTTTTCTCAATATGGCTGCTGGAAGTAATTAGAACTCTAGAATTCCCACTTCTCTGTGTGAGGGGAAAGTATCAGTAAGCCTTTTAGGTTCTCTTCCCCACCCCCCATGCTGGGGTTAGAGGCAAAGGAATGAGAGGGGAGAAGCTCTAGAGGGAAATGGGAAGAGAATCATGGGGTGGAGTAATTTGTGGTTTTCTCCACTTTTGTGGGGGTTCTGTGTCCCAAATCCTTGTGAATGTGGAGGGGCTACTGTATTATAGTATAAAACATACTAAAAGTTTACATTAATATAGACTCAAACCATTAACAATATTAAAACAATTTAAAACATGACAAACACATAAAATGATAAAAGCAGTTAAAACAGTACAGCTTGAAACAATACAGCAACCTCTTAAAAGCTCTTTCTTTAAACACAGGCCCTTTTCGCACCTTACCTTTTAACGCTGCTGAGTTGGGGTCCTCGTGCAAGAAGCCTGGGCAGGAAGGCTTTCGCAAGCCTTCCGCTTCAGCTCCGCAGCTCCTTCCTGCTCATGCGAGAGCCCCTTCCTTCCTTCCTTCCTTCCTTCCTTCCTTCCTTCCTTCCTTCCTTCCTTCCTTCCTTCCTTCCGCAGTGCAACCTGGGAGTTGGAGGCTGCACTGAGGAGAAGATGTGCAACTGGCCTGGCTCCAGAGGCTCTGCATCGCAGGTGAGTGCGGCCCAGGCCCATGAGCATTGCGCAAGCATGGGTCATTTTCAGCTAAAAGCCAAAAATAAAAAAAATGCATGTTCGCTGCACGTGAGGGCCTTGAGTAAATGGGAGTGTGTCATGCAGACTGCTCCTCACATTTATGCGATGCTCAAGGGGCCCTTTTGCTTGCAAACTGCCGTGTGAAAAGGGCCACAGTTTTTGCTTGCAAAGGGAAGGACAATAAGCAGGGAGTCATTATAGGGAGTTTCAGAGCCTAGGAATAGCTATTCTCATGTCTTCACCAACCATAGCTGAGAATGTGGTAAAAGAGGGGTCTCTCTTGTGCAGGCCCAGACGAAGAAGTGTGGTCCATCAGATAGTCCGGACTTAAGCTGTCTAGGGCTTTATAGGTCATAACCAGCACCCTGAATTCTTCCTGGAAAGAGAACAACCACCAGTGGAATTGTTGCAACAGGGAAATTTTATGCTCCTTGTAAAATATCATGTGAAAAAAGAGACATCTCTTGAAAAATATTGAGTATTGCCAGAAGTTGGAAACATTATTTTTGGGTTCACAAAACAGTAGTTGGACCAAATAAGGTTTTTTCTGCAACTTAGCTCTTCTTGGAGCCATCGCGTTGGGATCCAGAGAAAACCTCTCCCGGGAGGAGAGCGCCTCTGTCGTACTCCCACTCTGCACCAGCTACCTGTTGGATGGAAGGAAGCGCAATGGCTCTGCCCTTCCCTTCCACAGCACAGCCCAGCAGTTTCCCAGGCTGCCCTGGAGGAGGAAGCGCAGCCATTGTGCTTCCTGCTGTTCTGCATGATAGGTAGGTGCGGGAGGGAGGCAAGAGGACTGCACAATTGCATGTTGTTGATGGGAGAAACCTGTCAATGATTTAATTCGCTATTGCGAAGGGGTGGCCAAGGGATCGCGACTACGTCAGAACCATCGGCGCAATCCCGTGGCAATCCTGTGGCATTGTGGGTTGGGCGTGGTATGCTAAAAGGGCCTCAAAGGTGGAAAGCATATCATACAAATGTTCAAAGCATGACTGGCTTCTTCATCAGGCCAAGATGTGCAAAATCATACAGGAGAAGAAAAGTGACAATGTTAAAGAGCCTTTCCGCACTACAGTGTTATAGTGCTATTATTCCATTTTCAACTTCCTATGGAATCCTGGGGTTTGCAGTTTAGGGAGCAGCATTTAGAATTCTCAGCCAGCGAGCTCTTTGGCCTCAGTAAATTACAAACCCTAGAATTCCACAGGATGTTGAAAGCACTATAACACTGTATTGTGGAAAGGCCCAGAGTCACAGGCCTACATTTTGTCTTAGATGTTACTTTAGCTGTCAGTTAAGATGGTCTGGAGGGATATCAATGCAGGCAGAGGCCATTCCCCTTCTCAGCCAGGTGGTGACTGGAGGCTACAACTTCCAAGCTGACTGAAAGATTAGCTATACATCACGAAGCGGGAATATGGAGATGGAAATGCAAGAATCAACAAGTAATAATAGCATTAAAATGTAGTACAATATTTTAAACATGTTAAGAAATATTGATAATGAAATCTAGATCAGTGTGGAAGATCAGAAATTGACAGTTATAATTGTTTGTTTTATATTTGAATTTGAATAAAATGTTTAAAAAAGAAAGAAAGAAACATTAGGGAAGTCAGGGTTCCGTCCAAATGAATTTTTCAAATTTGCCTATGGACTACCTATGCACTTGAATCACTGAGCATTCCACAACCACCAACAGATTTTTTTTTTGCTAACATGGCCAAGAAAGTGAAAGAAGATGTGTTTGTTTTTTGGGGTAGCTGCACCCTTGATAGTCCCTTGATATGATTTGTTTCCAAAGTGAAGGAGTCATGGAGATTGCTCAGATATAGCTTCAAAATAGTGTTTGGTAGGAAAGAAAACAAAATTGAGCAAAAGGGGAACATTTCATGAATGTGGGTGCAATATGATTATGTTAATGATTGTTATGCACAGTTAAATCATGTACTGTTCTCTAAAATTCACTCTAAGTCAGCTAATCCATTGAATGGAGAAATGCTTGGGAAAGTTACTTTTTGGACCACAATTCTGAGAATTTTCAAGCTGATATGGTCAGCAAGAGGATTCTGGGAGCTGTAATCCAATATAGTTATTTTTCTAAGCTCTGCAATAAGAACAATCTTGCCCTGGACACCTGCCTGACAGTCATTCCTCTCAGCTTAAGGGCACATCTAGACTAATTAAAACGACCAAAAAGTCATTGATAATGTTCCTCCTCTTTTTGATTTTCTTTTGAGATGTTTTATTTTTCCCAGAAAATTTTCTATCAGCTCCCAGTATAATCAAAGACTTTTTACACCAGCTCCCCAGGTCGATTTATTTTAACCAAGTATAAAATTAGAAAAAATAGGAACAAAGAATGAGCCTTTTCAGTCAGTCTGGATGTGCCCTGGAGAAGACAATTGTTTGTTTTATTTAAACCTGAGTCTATGCTGTGATAGGTTAACCTAGAGCTTTCCAAACTTTTCATGTTGGTGGTACACTTTTTAGACATGCATCATTTCACGACACAGTAATTCAGTTTTACTAGCAAACTAGAGGTTAAACTAACCCCTTGTAAGAGATACGGGCACATACATAAATTGTAGTAACAAAATGTATGGGGACTTAATATATTTCATAAAAACCTTTCATATATTTTTAAAAATATATGATTTATAAATAGTAACATACATTTCCAAGATTGTAGGCGGCACACCTACACACTTCAGGTGACACATGAACGTGTCAAGGCACACCATTTAGAAAGCCCAGACTTAACCTCAGGGTTACCATAAGTCAGAAATGACTTGAAGACACACAGCAACAACAACAACTGTGCTCATGGCCCACAAACTGTGCAATGTAACCTGCATGATGATTTTAACTATATAATTTGTTTACTTTATCTAGCTATCAATATATTCTGGAAGCATCAGTGAGCACATATGATTATTTAAAAGAACATACATCTATCCAGAGAATTACTCTGTTCCTGCAAAGATCTAGAATCTTTTATTCCAAGTGCTGCACTTGGCTTTTTTATCTTATTTTATTTTTAAAGTCATGTATCCTGCTTGTAATAATAAAATCTCTAAGTGGTTTACATTAATTACAAATGCAAACGCAAATTATTTTAGCCGGTATTCATTTTCCACTTTAGTTTTCTTTTATAACCAAGTTTAACTAAATAGCTGTGACCTAGTAGATGAAGAATTCTGTGCCCTGCATTAACATAGTCTTTAATCAACAGCTTTTAATCTTATTTTTTTAAAAGATACTTGGTAGTATTTGTGCCTATTTCTTCACGCCCACGTATATATTATCTTTTCTGAAAAGAATAAATTATTAAATTGACAGGAGTTTTTAAGCAGTAAAACACACCAGGAAGAATAAATGAAACTAAATTCCCATTCCAAATGTAGCTAACAGATTTTTTGTTTAATTTTTTGAAATGATTCATTAAGAAGTGCTGATCTGCACTGATTTTGTTTCAGTGACCTGGCTGTGGATCTCAGACATGTCAAGATTAATATCCTATCTGGCTCTTTGATATATTTTGTTTCGTAATATGCTCTTGGTCTTGGCTAATTTTTGTTTTTTCTTTTACACATGCGTATCCCAATTCCTTTTAAGGAAATAAAGTCCTTGTGTATAGAATCGGGGGGAAAATACTTTAGAAAATTTGTGCTTTTCCATCATGATCTGTGTGTATGTGTGTGTGAGAGAGACACAGAGACAGAGGGAGAGAGAATCTGTTGTGTAAATTTTTGTAAATTTTCCTTGGTGGCAATGAACAAAGTACTCTTCTGTGGAGGCTGCTCTCCTGTCTCTTTCAGCAGACTCAGTGTCTGTACAGGGAATTCCTGTTCCTGGACCAAACCCACAGGCCCTCGGCACTGAAGGATGAGGTCAGGCATCTTTCTCACACATACTCTCCTCTTGCTGATGTTAGATCTAGGCTTAAGAGAAACATAGCTATGAAACATAGACATACAGCAGTGTGTGTTTGCATGCAATTGTAAATATCTAAATGCACCTACACAGACAGAACCATTGTTTTTCTGAATGTAAAAATATGAAATAAAAGTCAAGAACTTTGGGTTGCTTTTTTAAAAAAAAATTAAAAAAATCTCTTTATTCAATCAAAAACACACACCAGACTGTGAAAGTGTCAAGTTTTACCTTTCTGATGAGCTAAACAAATTTGTATGGGGATACATAATGAACATCTGATTGCTGTAATGAAATGTTGTACATATCTTTAATAGATATTTTGTGTTGTTCTGGATTTATATTGCACAAATTAAAATAAATATTTTAATATAATTTAAGTAATCATTATTTTGCTTATTCTATCAACTGCAGAGTTCTACAATTGGATTCCTTTTGGGGTACTTTGCTTTGGTGTACTCTGTTGATGTACAACCACTAGGATGGAGGAGGAAAGGATAAGTTACAGCAGAGCTTTCCAAACTGTGTGTTGCGACATATTAGTGTGTCAGCTGCAGTGTGTGTGTCGTACAAACGTAACGTGTGCAGGGGCTGCCTCTCCTGCAGCCATAGTGGGCCAGGCTGAGGTAAAGGCTCTGCCGCTGCCATCCTGGGCCAAGGAAGACCCCAGTAAGGGTAGTGCCAGTGAACCAGGTCTGGGTGGAGGGGTTGCCTCTCCCACTACCACCCCAAGAGAAGGAAGACCCTGGCGAAGGCAGTGGTGGCCGGCCAGGCTTGGGTGGAGGGGTTGCCTCCACTTACTGAATTACTGTGTCGCAAAATGATGGATGTCTAAAAAGTATGTCACCAACATGAAAAGTTTAGAAACCTCTGAGTTACAGAGACTTTGACCAAGGGACCTAATCAGTGTACCTCATGGCTATTTATTTATGTTGCCAGAGGAATGCAGGTACCTCCACAAACAACTATATTCTTAAATGAACTCTAGTTCAACAATAGTGCAGAAAAATATTTTTTTTGTGGGGCGGTGGTGAGGTTTCTATGTGGGCCTGCAGAGAAATATTGCAACACTTTGTTGTATTGGCTGCTGTAGGTTAGAGTAGGAAACAGAATCTAGGCCAAATATATTGTCCAGAAAGAATGGAATAATATCATTCAGCTGTTTCCAAACGTACTTTTTGGTTTCTCTGTGTTACACATGTCCTTCAGCTTTTCCAAGATGAAAACCAGGACATGTGTGGGCAAGCAAAATCAGAATGTGGTCAAGATGGCAAAAGTTATAAATGAGGAAGAACCCACAAGCTAGGAGAGGATGCAGTAGTTTGACTTTGCCTGAGACTATTGAGAAGGGAAAGTTTCTACTCCTTTCTTTACTCGCCCCCCTCAAAGTGGATTGAGCGAAAATTACTTTGAAATCAGTCTGCACTAACTGAAGTAAGCCAAGGACAAGGAAGGAAAGCGGGAGGAAGAAAGAGAACCTGGGAGACTTTAAAAGCAGTGGGACAATAGTGGGACAACAGAGGATTAATCAGGACTGTCCATTGCTGAATTTGGACAGTTGGAGGGTATGTTAGGAAGACAAGAAGAGCAATTCTGGATCAGACAAGAGGCCTATCTAATGCAGGTTTTTGTTCCCACAGTGGTGGCCTAGATATTGTTGTTATAAGAAATACACAAACAAAACATCAGTATAACAGCTCCTTCTGACTTGTGCAAGGCATACTATTTTCAATAATGGAAATAACATAGCTGTCATATCTGGTAGTCTTGCCTTCCACAAATTTGTTTCACCTCTTTTCAAACCATACATCTTGTAGTACTGAATTCCATAGTATAATTGTTGTCTACATCAGTTTTTATTGTAGCTATGACACTTTCAGTACTGGTTTGACTGTCTCTGTACAAATAGGAAAAACAAAAGTGTTGCTGCTGTTGGAGAGGAGGAGGTGATGAGGGAATTGCCAAATAAGAAAGCTGACCCTCTGATTGAAATTTTCCTTTAATCCTCAAACGTTTCTAACATAGCAGAGTGTGAAACACTGTTGATTGTTTACACCTAGAATGCTTATATTTTCTGTGTTGGCTTTACCTTGGTAATTTTGCCTGCGTTTTTCCTTTGGGTACCTAAATCATATTTCTAAAAACCCAACTGAAGTTTTAAATTGCTGCAATGCTAGAAATTTGAAGAATGAAGGAAAATTTCATGAGGGTGCAGAATTCTGCTTCTCAGCAATGCTGTCATCCCCAAACCCATAGCTACAACCATACAAGTGAGGGAGCATTACTAGATTCCTCCTTTCTCCTCATGTTTCCAGAAGTTGCCTGAAAGAATAAAAGACACATTTCCCCATGGAAAGATAACTATCCTTTTAAAGCATAGAGAGAAAACATATTTCCATCATTTAGATGATTAGAAGAAGAGGAAGCTCAAACTCTTCCTCTCTTGCTATGGTATGAACTCCCAAATGACTTCAAGGTTCAAGGCACGTTATATACATAAAAAGAAAGTTAAGATTCTATCAACAAAACTATTACGCAGTGAAATGGCCAGAGGTCGTAGAACAATCAGGGAATCACAAAATATGAGAAAAGATCTGAACCTAATGTCTCTTTGCTTCAACATCCACAATAGCATGGAAATCTTTTCTAAGCACATGGCAAAATATATAACAATCTGGTGAAAATTTGTTAAATAAAGAAGTGCTTCAATAAATGTTGTAAGACGTGTGGCAACAAGGTAATGTATTTATGCATTTGACAGTGCAGTGGCCCCTCCACATTCATGAGGGTTTGGGGTGCAGAACCCTCATGAAATTGGAAAAAATGTGAATAACTCCCCCCGTGATCCCTCTCCCATTTCTTCCCAGACCTCTCCACTCCCATTCCTTTGCCTCTGGCCCTGGAGCTCCCAGGGGAAGAAAAAGAACAATGTAAGGGCTTACCAGTACTTTCCCCTCAGATAGAGAAGACCTGAGTGCTATGTTCCAGAGATCCAGCTCCTTCCAGTCACCATCTTGAGATTCCTCCCCGAGGGGAGGGGTAGGAGCAAAGAGAACACCTGACCAACCAGTGGCCATTACACAGCAGATTGAGAAGCCAGTGGCAGAAAGGCCATGTCTGTAGCAGAGGGTGGTGGTGGTTTGCTCATGCAAAAGGAAAAAAAATGTATTTTTTAAATACAAGCCTTGCAAGCCTAGGGTGAGGAATGAAAGGGAATGGAAGGAGGAGAATGGCAGGGGAGGCAAGCACGTGCCTTGCAAATAATCAAATTCATGAAGGTCAAAACACAAATGTGGAGGGAGGACTGTATGTCCAAAGGTGACCTAACAATAGGGAAAGACCCTTAACTAATATAAAGTCAATTACAGGGTATACATACCCTTAAATCCACTTGCTTTTCTGTTTAGGTTAATTAGAGAAAAAGAAGACTGAGGTGAATTAATA
Source organism: Cyclura pinguis (assembly GCA_030412105.1). Lineage (NCBI taxonomy): Eukaryota > Metazoa > Chordata > Lepidosauria > Squamata > Iguanidae > Cyclura > Cyclura pinguis. The sequence goes on from CM059602.1 coordinate 210,603,146, forward strand.
GTCCTTTTGTTGATAGCAACCAAATTTCAGTTCTGTTTGTGAAGAAAACACCCCTGGCTATATCTATGAATGTATGTCACAACAAACTATGGGAATTGCTTATAATGGACAAAAACTCCATTCGAATTAGAGCAATCTTGCACCTTTATTTCAAGGACTCTTTCCGGTTGTTTCTTATCCACGTGTATGTGTGCACATGTGCACTCATGTCCATAAACCTGCTAGAAACAACCCAATAATCATGTTGCTATATTGACAAAATTATTTAAATTTAATATTTTTTTTTAAAAAAGCAAATTTGTTATTGCTGTTCGCCTTCAAGTCATTTCAGAGTTATGGCGATCTAAGGTGATCCTATCATGGGTTTTTCTTGGCAAGATTTGTTCGGGGGCAGAGATTGTCTTTGCCTTCCTCTGAGGCTGAGAAAGAGTAATTTGCAGAAAGTCACCCAATGGGTTTCTATGGTTGAGTGGGTACCCAGACCCTGGTCTCCAGATACATAATCCGGTGCTTACACTACTATGCCACACTGGCTTCCCAAAATGGATGATTATGTTTAAAATGGTGAGTTAATGAAACATTGGTTAATATATTGGTCTTCTGTAATATAAAAATCTTTAAATAAAGTAGGGTTTATAAAATTCATTTTTAACAGAAGGCCCAATAGAACAAACATTAAAAAACAAGGCTGAGAGTGGCATGACCTATTTATCAGAAAGTGTGTGTTTCCAAAGCCTTATTTGACAGGTTAATTGGATTGTGTTCACAAGGAAAAATGATGGCTGGGAAGGCCTGATATGCAGGGTTGTTTAGTCCCTTCCATGCCCATTGATACTCACATCTGGTTTCACAGTTTGGCTGGGAAAATAATTTCAATTTTTTTGGGGGGGGGGAGGGGGCTGGAGAGGGAGAGATCCACTGAGACTCAATGGATGAATGCTGAATCTTTACTGTCTCCACTTTTGCCTCATGTAATGTGGAGTCCCATTCTGAGGGTTTTTGACCTGTCCAAGTCAACCCAGACAGTTGAGTGGCTGGTGAAGGATGTGAAACTAAGTCTCACACATCCCCACGGAATGTTTGATATATTAATCCAGTCTCACTAGAAGGTTGCAAATAATTTAGAACTCTGTGTAGCTGTTGTTCATTTCTGCATCTCAATGGTACACTGTCTTTGAACTTCCGTGTATTTCTATGCTGGTAGAAAAGGCAAAGATTTCTACATGCTCTGCATCTTTCGCTTTACAGAGAACACTGAAAGCTTAACACTTAGGAACCCATGAAACTGATTTATTATATTTAACCTCATTACAGGAAACTGCCTGGAACACGATTTTTTTTTTCCTGAATCTGAGGGTCATCCTAGGCATGGCATTAACATCACCACTATGCCTCTTTTATTTTCATCCTTTAAAATAGCAGTGATAGGGAGCAGAGAGAGGTGTACAGGAGAGGATCCAGTCTGAGAGTATGGTTTAGGGGAAAGGGGGCTACCTTTCTTACATAACATATTCTCACTCAGAGCTTTTGGAAAAGATATCTCACATCTTCATAATGTAGTGGAGAATTTAAAATATTCAGAGCTACATTCTCATGGAGGATCCAAAAATGCAAGCTACTGTATCAATCCATGGCAAGAGACCAGTAATGGCAGATCCCATTTCCTACAGGAACAGCAATTTTATAAAGCTAATGAGATTTAATTGTGCATTCAGGCCAAGCCACCCCAAAGTACATGGCATTACCATACCAGAAAATTATTAATAAGGAGGAAAACATAAACTAGGACCCTTTCCGCATGAGGCCAGGAATTGCTCCGTGCCATTACTTACTACTTCTTCTGGGCTCGAACTTTCCCTTAAGCCCTTCTGCAGGGGCTCCTCTGTTTGTTCCAGGGCGATTCGGAGCAGTGCGAGGTCTTTAGATCCGCACTGGTGAGGCTGACAAAATGGCGGCTTCCTGTTGTTTGTGGGTCCAGACCAACTGCTGAAGCTGACCATGCCCACAGCCCACCCTCTGCTGATCACAGGCTCGCATTGGTGAGAATCTGCGCATCTGCACAACTGAGCAGGAACGAATTGGCTTGCTCTGGAAAATTTAAAAACTGCTTTTTTCCGGTCTTCACATAGCACGCTGGAGGACCACTTGGGGGTGTATTGAATCGGACTTAGGTGTGGAACTAAGGTAAATAGTCCGAACCTAGTTCGATCCACGGTGCGGATGACCTCCGTGACAGGACGCATTGGCCTGTCTTAATTTCCTCTTGCAGAAAGGGGCTAGGAGAGGCTGCAGCACTTTGCATTTCTCTGAGTCTACTGGGAAAGGAATTCCTCCCCTTTCTCCCCTTTCCCCTCGGCCAATTGATTGCAAACATCTTTTGCACTTTGAACTCAGTATGCAGCAATTGAAGAAAGCCAAGGACAAGGGGGAAAGTGGGAGGAGTAGAGAAAAATGGGGACATTTTAAAAGTCCTTAAAAAAGTTGGGTGGCAAAAGGAGTAATCAAGATTGTACCTGATAAATTGAGACAGTTGGAAGGTATGCATTACAACAAGGACTGCTAGTAACAATGCAATATATACTTCCTGTGAAAATTCATCACCAGGCTCATGGGTTTGTTGTTTGGAGGACTGATGCTAAAGTCAGAGAGAAAAGAGTACTCTGAGCACATTGGCAGATGATGTCACTATCTCAGTCTAAAAGTTTCAGCAGTCTTTACCCTGCAAGCCATGGTTCCAATGTACATTTCTTCTGTTTCCTCAGACAGCTGTGATATTAAAAAGGGAAACCCCATTAGAAAAGCAATGAAATGTTTAATGTTACATCTATTGCATTCATGGGATAATAGCTGAGTAACCTGGCATTTTTCCTGGATAGTATTTATATTCAGAACTCCTTTGTCAGATATGAAAGTGTCCTTAGCAGACAGGGCATGGTGATGCAGAGACCAAAACACAGTATCTCCACTGTTCCAGACTGTGTGGTTTGAAGCTTTTTACAGTGGAGATAGTCAACACAAGAAGATAAAACAGTACCTGAAGACCTCTGTGTGGTTTCCATTGGTTTACCACCAACTCTATATTGTTATTAGCATCACAAGAAAAGCAAGGCTTCATTTTTTTTTTTTAAAAAAATCAGGTGTCCGTTTTTTTGGTTGTGCTGAAAATTTGCCCTTATATGAATCTGTTCCCATTAAAGATGTGTCTTCATTTTGGTGCCCACAATGGGCTGCTTAATTCCTCTTGGTTGAATTTGTGTTTGGTTTCCACTCATACATATCCTCCAACATTTCACAGCTGAAAACTGGGGCCCTTTTCGCACAGCATTTTGCAAGCGAAAGGGCCCCTTGAGCGTCGCGTAAATGTGAGGAGTGGTCTGCATGACACACTCACATTTACATGATGCTCAAGAGCCGGACGCACAGTGCATACGCATTTTTTTATTTTTGGCTTTTAGCCAGGGGTCTGGCTAAAAGGGGCCTGGGGTGTACTCACCTACCATGTGAAGCCTCCTGAGCACCGCCGGTCACGCTTCCTGCCCCAGCGCAGCCTCCAACTCCTAGGCTGCACTGCGGAAGGAAGGGGTGGGGTGTGGGCGGGGCGCTCGCGTGAGCAGGAAGGAGCTGCGGAGCTGAAGTGGGAGGCTTGGGAGAGCGTTCCTCCCAAGCCTTCTCACGCGAAAGCCCCAACCCAGCAGCGTGAAAAGGTAAGGTGCAAAAAGGGCCTGGGACACATGTGGCCAACAAACATCACTGTGGTCAAGATGGCAAAAGTTATTAATGAGGAAGTTTCCAGCAATTTAAGTAAGCTCAGAAATGAAGAGGGAAAGTGGGAGGAAGAGAGAGAAACTGGGACATCTTAAAAGCAGCTTGAAAAATGGGACATCAGTAGATTTATTGGGACTGTCTTTGTCAAACTGGAACAGTTGGAGAGTATGCTTATATGTGACCACTCAGCACTGTCTGTGGCTACATGCCAGAAGATCCAACAGAAAGCAGGTCTGCCATTGTATTCATGTTGTTTTGTTAAGGTTTGCCCATTTGCTGGTAGCTATTTTGTTGCTTTTTGTTTGAAAAATGTAACCGGGTTTTTTAAAAAAATCCCTTATGTTGCATGTGAGCAGTTGAGGGAAAGATGAATACATGAACTAAGGAATCTTTGGAAGACACAGCTGTGATTATTTCTGCTGACTGATTGGAATAGCATGTGTATTTATAGCAAAAGCGTGCGTATTTCTATACTGCTTATCAGCTAAGTGCTCTCTAAGTGGCTAATTGCCCCCAATAAGCTGGGTATTCATTTTACCAACCTGAGGAAGGATGGAAGGCTGAGTCAACCTGGAGCCTGGCAGGACTGAACTCACAACCTTGTGGCTGCAGTACCAGTATTTAACCACTGTGCCATCAGGGCTCTTTGGATTTGGGAAACCTGGTCCTGATGTTTCTCTCTCTTCATCATCAGTTTAAGAGGTCTTGTTTTGTACTTTTGTTGTTTTATGAAAGTTGCTACATAGGAATACCTTCTACTATAACAGAAAGCTAAACTGTTTTATGAGCCATCACTCTATAAAATGCTGATTGCAATTAGATGGCTTGCCAAATGCCATGTGTGTGTGTGTGTGTGAGAGAGAGAGAGAGATTGAGAGAGAGAGACTGTGTGAATGTATTCAAGGTGGTGATTTCCTGTACTTGGTGATTTAGCACCTTGTACATAGTAATGTGTCTGCATCCACAAGAACATTAAGACTATCTGTTTCTCTAAGGTAACACAACCTGCTGGGGTGAAACTAGGAGCAGCAATTAAATAGGCTGAATAAGTGAATGGAAAATGCTAGGGAGGGACCTAAGCTGTGAACTTATGCTATTAAAATCAAAAGAAGTTTTGCTAATGATTTCAGCAGGAGAAGAAAAGGGCTTTTGATGGAGTTATCATAAAAACCAGAATGCTTTTTGGCCCACAGCAATACTGCAGAGACCCAAATTCTAGTGATTAATTATTGCTGATAGGTCTAACTGGAAGCAGGGCCCCACTTGCTGTGGAAGGGAGCTTTATAAAATATGCCCCTAAGCACAATCATTAAGCAGAATGAAGCAGCTGCCTCAGGGAGCAGATCTGCCATGTCATCAAAGGGCAGCAAATTGTTAATTATTTCACTGCTGGAGATAAGGAGAGATGCTTGTGTGATTTTCTGCCATGTTTGCCAAAATAACTTGGCTGTGTTTGGATGCAATGAATCCTGGCTTAAGTGAATGAGGCAGGGCTCTGCCATAGTCAGTAAAATGTATTGAGCTGAACCTGCACGCACAAAGCAAGACAAAGCGGAGGCATATCACCCGAATTGCTGTTTCCTGAGTTTGGGCCATTAGTCTATATAGTTTAGTACCATCCACTCAAACCAGTAGTGGCTCTTTCCAGCCTTGTCCTCTGAGAGCCTTTCAACTGGTTAGACCACATGTGCCTGCCATGGCCTCATAGACCTGCAGGGCTACATGGGAACCAGACCTCTAAATCTGCACTGGACTAGCTGGCTGAAACACTCTCTACCATTTTTTAGTACAGAAAACTGGAATGGCAGATTGGATGGCATTAATCATTGTTACCATTGGTTTCTTTTGTGTTCTGCTTAGATTTACTACCTCTCATTCTGCTTACTGCACTGAAACATTGCTTGCCGGCCCAATTTCTATTCTTTCCTGGTCTATCTCCTTAGAATACGGATCTCAGTCAGGGTAATGAGTTATGAGTATTACCTGTTTCAAGTATGAGTCTTCTGAATGCTCCACAATATGGGAAATTTGGTTTTGCCCTGCATGACATGAACCTGAGATCAGTGTGACCTCTAATACCTGCTCTTTTTCCAGAATTCATTTTGCCAAGACTTGTGTCTGATATTGATTCTGCAGAAGTTTCTATCCTGACCATCATCATGATATTCCTAGCACCATTCTATTGGGTATATCACACACTGTGCACCCAACAGATTTTCTACTTTATCATGCTTTTTTTCCCTTAGAGATTGCCAAACTTGAACATTAAGCAGTTTCTGATGTCATTTTAAGGGCTTAGTGATGATCATCTCAATGAAGAATGGAGCCCACTAGCATGAGTTGGTTCAGGAGTCACTGTGAGTCAGAGACACACCTCTATGATGAAACAATTCCTCACCTTTTTTCATTGTTCCATAAAGAGTTGCATTTTTATGCTAGGTAATCACCATGCCTCTCCTGCTTTGACAGCATTATCTAAGTGGAGGTATGAATGAGACATGGCACAGGAAACATATAACAATAATCTGGAACTTTTATTTTAAGCCTCTACTTGTAGATTAGGTGACTGCTATAAGATGGTTCACATGACACTCCGCCCACAGTTGTTGAAATGATACATGAGGGGTTCATGGGGTAATATCCAGTAACCATGACCAGTGACCCTGCCTGGTCACATACATAAAGTAGTATTTGTACATGGCATCAGCATGTGGCAGAAATAATATCTGTTATTAATTTTTCATGCACTGATGTAAGGCAGCATCAACTGACTGTGTTCACATTTGATGACATAGCTTTAGACTATGGCTTAAAACCGGTTGCTAGTCCCAAGCAGAAAAGACCCACTACTTGGTGGGATTTCTATAACTGTTGGTTTATCACTCTCCAGTCTCATTGGTCTGTTCAAGTTGGGACTAGCAATTGGATTTAGGTCTTAGTGCCATTGAGTACGGCTGCACATTGCATGTTGGGCATCAATGCACACTGATGATTATTGCATAACTGTGCATTGCATATACAGATGCAGATGTGCCAGTGCATTTGATATTGCAATTAACTAACAAGATGAAGTTATATAACTCTGTGAGCCTACCCTACCCCACCCTGTCTCCTCAGTTTAAGTTCTGAGGCTTCCATTAGTGTTTTTATGTTCTTAATATGACCTTTGTATCAGGTTTTTGATACCACCACTTGGGTGGTGGTGGAGGAAAGCAGTTAAAGCTAAATAATCACAGTTTAAAAATCAGTTTGGCTCTAGGTCAATTTGGCTCTAAAAAATAAGTGAGCAAAGTTCTCAATGTACTCTGAAGCACAAATTCCCAGTTCAGGACTTACCTTACTGTGATTCTGCAACAGAAAAGTGGGGCTAGCGAGGTCCTTTCCAGTCCCTTTAACCTGTGTATGTTCTATGGGAGTTATCGTAAAAGAGTGTTACTCAAAGTGATGGTTCATGGACAGGCGCTACCCAGTGAGCCAATGGCGGTCAGCCTGTGGTGAGCTTGCAGGAAAGAAACATTTGTAGCCAATGGTGCCCATCCCTGGAACCTTGCAAACAACAACAAAACAATAACAAACTACACACTGCTGGTCCCTGACATCAAGTAGCTTGAGTTGGACTGGTCTAAGAGGTTTTTCTTAAAAACCTGATGGGGGAAAGGATTAGACTGTGCGTTCCGTAAGCACCGTGACTAGACTGACTGTGAAATAATATATATGGATGTAAGGACAGTGAGGGAGGAGGGAAGGAGGGAGTAGTAGCACAGATAACTTCAGGAAGAAGGTGAAAGAGATTTCATCTAAACATCAGAAAGAACTTCCTGACGGTAAGAGTCGTTCATCAGTGGAATGTGCTGCCTTAGAGCGTGGTGGAGTCACCTTCTTTGGAGGTTTTTAAACACAGGCTGGATGGCCATTTGCTGCAGTGCTTTGAGTGTGTGTTCTTACATAGCAGGGGATTGAGCTCAATGACTATTGTGGTTTCTTCCAACTCTGTGATTCTAAGGCTGAGTGCCCAACAAAGCTCAACTTGCTTTAAAACCTTAATTGAACTGCTGGTGGTGATGAGAGAAGAGGGAGGAGGAGAGAGAAACTGGGACATTTCAAAAGCAGATGAAAAAGTGGGGCAACAGATTAATGAGGACTATCTTTGCAGTCGCGTAGGGACGTGGAGGTGGGGGAGGCGATTTGTCCTGGAAGGGAATGTTTCTGGGTCATCCCACCCCCGTGCACCCAGGCCATGCCCCTGCACACCACAGCCACGTTCCTCACATCGCAGCCCCGCCTCCTCCTGCTCCCCCTCTACATAATCCAAGCTCTGCCACTGTGTCTTTGCAAAATCAGAACAATTGCAAGGTACACAACTTCTAGACTAGACTCTCACAAACTATTGTTATGGGAAATATTAATGCATCTACATAAACATCTGACAATGTGAACTGGGAGAATATTTGCAAAAGCGTGGAGGCATATAAGTGCCTTGGAACTGGCCACAGTTTGGTTTTAGCAACACATTTTTAATGGGAGACTTTTGCTTGGGGCTGACAAAACTGAATTAGGAATATGATTAAATTAAATCTTTATTAGGTTTTATTTATCTCATTTTGATATTTGCCTGCTTTTATATGTGAGGCTGGAACCAATGATGTCATTCTGCTGATAGAAACAGTTCCATTAGCACAAACAGGAGGGAGAATTTTCCTGCCCTCCGCAATCCCTCCACCCCAGCGCCTCCGGAGAGGATTTTTAAGTGTCATAAAGAGCTGTGGGAGGTTGAAGAGAAGTTCTTTTGTACAAATGGAAGACTGGATTTAACCAATGGAATTTAGATGAGCCAGCATGGTATAGTGGTTTGAGCATTGGACTACAACTCTGGAGACCAGGGTTCAAATCCCTACTCAGCCATGGAAGCCCACTGCATGACCTTGGTCAAGTCACACTCTCTCATCCTTATAGGAAGGCAAAGGCAACCTCCCCTCTGAACAAACCTTGCCGAGAAAGCCCCATGATAGGTTTGCATTACGGTCACTATAAATGGCAAAGGACATGAAGGCACACAACTACTACTATTACTACCACTACTTAAGATTATTAATTAGTCTAGCCATTTCCACCCTTCACTGTTATAGTGCGATTATTCAAAATCCTGTGAAATTCTGGGGTTTGTCGTTTAAGGAGGGGCCTTTAGAATTCTCAGCCAGAGAGCTCTTTGGCCTCAGTAAACTACAAACCTTTGAATTCCGCAGGATGTTGACAGTGGAATAATAGCACTATAACAGTGTAGGGCAGAAATCGTCTTTGATATCTGGGGACATGACGAAAATTTTCAACATTTAAAGAGTATTGGTTAGGTCCAACTTTTAGTACAACCTGATTTTCAGACGTATTTCTAGCAAACTTGGAAAGAGGATAGTGGCCTGATGGTCTCATAAATCCTTTTACATATTTAAATTACTTGTATATTGCAACAATGTTCTTTCTGAGATTGTGTAGTTAAATAGCATAGTTAAGCTCACTTCAGAAGTTGCCCTTCAGCTATTTTATGGGCCCAAAGTATTGCTCTAGATAAGTCTCAAGACAAATTTCTTTATCAATCTTCAAATGTAACCGAAATAGTTGTAGAAATGGAGCTGATGTTCCTCAGTAATGTCATGATTCTGTAGATGTTCAACCACTGAATCCTGGCAACTTTCTATGTGTAAATTGTTTTCTCAAAGGATTATAATAAAATAACTCTACCCATAGGTTGAGGACTCACACTAACTCCACAGTAGTCTCTTTCTGAAAAGACTTTATATAAGGAAATGTTTGAGTTTTAAGCCAGGTTGCTCAGCAACTGATGTATTTAACTTTTTTTTTTAAGAAATCTTGTAGCTCATGGGATTTTAGGCATTAGAGCTAATTTATAAGAAGGCTCCACTGTAGGTTTTGAAGTTTACTTTACCATAAGAGAACATTTCCAAATAAATTGTGTAATCTCCATGATATGTATATTATTTCTAGGTTCCTTGGCTAGTATTATTACTGAGGATTCAATGGATGTGGTTGTCTCTGAAAGTGTTGACTAGCTACAGTAGAGTGGTTTTTAAAAAATTATTTCTTTTAGTAATGTTGTTTGTCTCCCCCCTCCGTCCACCCACCTTTCACCACTAAGAGATATGTAGAGGCCTTTTACTATTTTTGGTTAATTAATTATCTTTATATATTTTGTTCAGAATAAGTACTGTGCTAGCTAGAAGGTATGTAACTAAATGAACTCTTTGTGGGCCTACTAGAAAAATACAGACACAAATATTCAACACAACACAAATATTCAGACAGAATACTCCCCCTTTCCAGTTAAATAAATACAGTTCATTCTACATTTAAAAGGTAATTTCCTCAAGGCTAACAGAATGTAAAGTTTATCTATATGTTTCAGAGTCTGGGCTCCAGGAATTTTAAGGGGGTGAGTGGGTGACCACGGGCAATAGACCATTTCCTCAGTGGATCCCTTTAGTCTGAAGAGGAAGTTTTACTAATTCTGTCCTGTTGCTTCTGAGTGTTCTATAAAACAGGATTAGAGGATATGTTTGTTGTTGCAGTTAACAGGTTGACGTTGACTTATGGTGACTCTATGAATATGAAACTTCCAAATTCCCCTATCATCAACAGCCCTGCTCAGGTCTTGCAGATTAAAGGATGTGTCTTTCTTGATTGGGTCTATCCATCTCTAATGCAGGATTCCTCTTTTCCTACTGCTTTCTATCTTATCAAGCGTTACTGTTTTTTTCTAGTGAGTCATGTCTTCTCATGATATGTCCAAAGTATAACAGTCTCAGTTTAGTCATCTTGGCTTCTAGGGAAAGCTCGGGTTTGACTTGTGCTAGGACCCACTTATTTGTTATTTACTTATATAATTTGGCACAATGAAACGCAGTCCACAGTTTCCATAGAACTCTTCTGGAGCACCACATTTCACATGGGCTCATTTTCTTCCTATCAGCTTTCTTCATGCTCCAGCTTTCACAACCATATATAGAAACCAGAAATACCATGGCATAGATCATCCTTAATTTAGTATTCAACTATATATCTTGCTACTTCAGGATTTTGTTTAGTTCCTTCATAGCTGCCCTTCCAAGTTCTTCTGATTTCTTGGCTTCAGTCTCCACTTTGATTAATGACTGAAACAAGGGAAGGAAAATTGTGAACTATGTACTGTCTTCATCTTCTACTTTGAAGTGATTTAAATAATCTGTGGTCATTATTTTTTTCCTTAATGTTCAACTGTAAACCTGCCTTTGCACTTTCTTCCTTGACTTTCCTTGACGTTCCAAGTCTTCACTATGTTCTTCTAGAAGTATGGTGACATCTGAATATCTTAAATAGTTGATGCTCCTTCCTCAAATTTTCATGCCTCCTTTCTCATTGTCTAATCCTGCTTTATGTATGATATGTTCAGCATACAGCCAAACAGATAGGGTGATAAAGTGCAGCCTTTCCTAACCTGCTTGCCAATTGGAAACCATTCCATTTCTCTGTATTCTGTCCTGATGGTAGCCTCTTGTCCTCACTACAGATTATACACCAGGAGAATCAAGTGTTGTCACACACTTATTGCTGTAAGAACAAGCTATAGTTTTTCATGATCTACACAATCATAATCTATAAAGCAAAGGCTGATTTTCTTTTGAAATTCTTTGGTGCACTGCCTTATCCAACATATATTTATAATATGATCCCTAGAGCCCCTTCCTTTCCTGAACTCAGCCTGGACATCTGCCATTTCTCACTCCATTTATGGTAACAATCTTGTTAGAATGCTGATGCTGTTGTGACAATAGGTTTTTGGGGTTTGGGAGGATCTGGTCTATGCCCAAACATGCTGTCTTCTGGCTCAGGAATCTATCTGGTTTCTCGTAATTTGATTCTGAGCCCAATTCTGGTTGCTGGTATTAACCTAAAATGTCCTAAATGCCTTGGAGCAGGCTGTTTCTTCCATATTAGCCTTCCTGAAAGCTAAAATGATCAGTGAGGCCTTGTTTCATGCCCTACCATCCTGCAAAGTTAGGTCGGTAGGTAAAGATCACAGCACTTTCTCTGTGGCAGCGGCTGAACTGTGAAACTTCCTTCCAAAGGAGGCCACACTGACTCCAACCTTTCTGAGAGTCTATCTGTACTACACTGTTATAGTGGGCTTTGTAGTTTACTGAGGTCAAAGAGCTCTCTGGGTGAGAATTCTAAATGACCCTTCCTAAACTGCTAAGCCCAGGATTCCATAGGATGTTGAAAATGGAATAATAGCACTATAACTGTGTAGTGCAGAAAGACCCTGAGTTTCTAGCAGCCTGTAAAGTTTCTGCTGTTTCACATGGCCTTTGGTTTTTAAAATGAAGCTGTCTGCTCTGGCTTTTTTTTTTTAAATGGTTTTAAATCTATTTTCATAGAGGAATTTGACTGTTTTAAATTGGTTTTTAGTTATTTTTTTTTCTTAAAATGGTTTTTCATTGATTGTGCTTCACCTCTGAGGCATGAATGGTTCAAGAGGCAACAAATAAATGCCTTGAATAAATAATAAATTAGTGACAATGTAGTTGCTTCCTTTTCTATTTTAATACTGTTAAACACTATTTGATCGTATATTATGACAGAAGGGGTAATACACAGTTTTTGCTATGTTGATCAGTGTTGGCTCTTCCATTTTAGATTTTCTCTACCTCTTCTTTCTCTTGGAAATCATCCTAAATTCTCTGGCCCAATTTCTTATATTACCCACTATCTTCACTGCTTGTTCCCATCTAAAGCTAAGCAAATACTGCCAAAAAACGGTGTCCATAAACATTTGCTCAAATAAACACCACAATTTGCTTACACGGTGCCCACAGACCCTTTTATTCCCCTTTGGCAAACATTGGGACAAGAAAATGTTTGTTCATAAAAATTTTTGCTTAAAGAGAAAATGTCTTGAATACTTGATGAAACTTATGGTTTTGTGAGAGAGTTTGTAAGGCCATCTTGAGCATACCTTTGGAGTTTCAGAATGATCTTCTCAGGGAAGGGTACAATAACCTTGAACATTACAGCTCAATGAAAAGTGTGATTTTGATAGCAATTTGTGAATATGAAATATTGTTTCTTTACATGTAGTTGAATAAATTAACTGCCATTTAATTAGTTGTCAATGGTAAACACATGCATTTCAATAAGGATGCAAAAATGGAAAAAAATGTAGAAAATGATAGCTAAATTAATTAAAAATATTCCTTCAGACTTTTTCTGAATTGTTAAATGGAATGAAGCAAATAATGACTGGTACATAGACCTGGATCTTTACTAAGGAAAAACGTGATGATCCCACAGAAAAAGCATGACAGGAAGAATTGATGATTTGTATTAAATGTTGGAGAAATATATGAATTCCATGAAGCTGAATGGGTGATCTTGGGTCAGTCACTGTCTTTACTTAATTTTTATTCTGTGAAAATAAAATGGAAAATAGGAAGCTCTCTGTCTATGCAGTGCAGCATTCTTTGGAAGAAGACCAGAAGTGTGTATGTGTGTGTTTAAGAAGAGTAACAGGAGATTTATTAATATATCATTTCACAGAGCTCCTAAGATATGGTAAATTGCATTGGCATTGAGTTCAAGTGCCCAAACACTGCTAAATTCCTTTGCTACATCATCTAGAACTAATCCTTACATTAAGCTAACATAGGTCCTGAACTTGGCAGAGGGGGAAAAAAAACCAGTAGTAGCATACAAGATCCTGACTGAAATACCTATTTATTTTAAAAGTATACAGTTCATAAATCCAGGTGCAACTCAGTGCTAATCATGAAGGCATGTAAAACTAACGTGTTTGTGTCATCTCCATTTCTCAATATCATATTCTTACTGCTTGCACGCATCCTTCCATGTCCTACTGACAGACCAATCAATCGATTTTCTACCCATGGCACTTTCAGCGTGTTCACTTATAAAACAGTTCCACCCTGTTTCCTGGATTTATCCGCAGTTAATCTATCCTTAAAGGAGATATACCCTTTCTGTTACTGTTACTGTTTCAGTGGGGTTCCAACAGTGGTAGCAAACTTTCACTGGAAGATCCTAATGAACTAACATGAAGGATATCTGTCTTTGGTGGCAGTTAACTGTAGTTGTTCAGAGAAAGAAATGGGTTCATATTGCATTCAGTACAAGTAGCAGTATGCTTTAGAAAAACAGTGAGTAGCCTTTCTGCAATACCTTTCACACTAGCAAATGTCTCTTGCAAGTCAAGATCTTACTTCGTCAGGAACATGAACTGGGCAGTGAACATTATTACCCACTTCATGCATCCACTAAAACTGGCTCTTTTCTGACAAAGCATACAATCTTTAATCTTACACTTTTATCACACTGAAGTAATATCCTGTACACTAGGGTTGCAGAATATGCAGCCTGTGGGCTGTTTGCATTGCCCGAATCCCACTGTTGAATTCCATGAAACCTCTTGGCACTCCTCCAAAGCTCTCAGACCCCTCCCTCAAAATTAGCTTTTGCCCCCAAACCATCCACTAACATGCTTGATCCACTCACAAATGTTGCAGTTCACCTTCTCTACCCATAACAGACCCCAAATCACATAAAAACTTTGGAATTTAGCCACACACTGGCTAATGTGGGAAGTGGAAGTGATGTGACATCACTTCTGGTGTCCTGAAGGAGGGACATCTAAGGGTGAAAACTGGCCTCTGCATCCTGAGTAGGTACCCACCCTAATGTATGCTAATAGTGAACTCATTCTCCAGAAGTAGATTCTATATATATTCCAGGGTTGGGCATGGGAAAGTAGAATAGAATGGGGCAAGGTAGAAAGCAATGTTGTTGTTGTTGTTGTTGCTGTTGTTGTTCATAGAATCATAGAATCATAGAGTTGGAAGAGACCACAGGGCCATCCAGTCCAACTCCCTGCTATGCAGGAACACACATCAAAGCATTCCCAACAGATGGTCATCCAGCTTCTCCTTAAAAGCCTCCAAAGAAGGAGAGTCCACCACACTCCGAGGCAGCATATTCCACTGTTGGACAGCTGTGACCGTCAGAAAGTTCTTCCTGAGGTTCAAGTGGAATCTCCTTTCCTGCAGCTTGAATCCATTGCTCCTTGTCTTAGTCTCTGAAGCAGTGGAAAACAAACCCGCTCCCTCCTCGACATGACATCCCTTCAAATATTTAAACATGGCTATCATGTCCCCTCTTAACCTTCTTTTCTGCAGACTAAACATACCCATCTCCCTAAGCCATTCCTCACAGGGGATGGTTGTCCTCCTCTGGACATGCTCCAGTTTGTCAATATCCTTCTTGAACTGAGGTGCCTAGAACTGGACACAGTATTCCAAATGAGGTCTAACCAAAGCAGAACAGAGTGGTACCACTACCTCCCTTGATCTAGACACCATACTCCTATTTGATGTAACCAAGAATCGTGTTGGCTTTCTTGGTTGCCACATCACACTGCTGACTCATGTTCAGCTTGTGATCTACCAAGACTCCTAGATCCTCTTTACATGTACTGTTATCCAGCTACATGTCTCCCATCATATATTTGTGCATTCCATTTTTTCTGCTTAAGTGCAGGACCTTACAGTTCTCTCTGTTGAAGTTCATTTGGCTAGCTTTGGCCTAGCTCTCCAATCTTTCAAAATCATTTTGAATTTTCATCCTCTCTTTTGGTGTATTAGCAACCCCTCCCAATTTGGTGTGATCAGCATGCTCTCTACTCCTTCATCCAAGTAATTGAAAATGTTGAATAGCACTGGGCCCAGGACAGAACGCTGTGGCACCTCAGTAGTCACTTCTCTCCAGGAAGAAGAGAAGCTATTGGTGAACACCCTTTGGGTTCAGTCAGTCAACCAGTCACCAATCCACCTAACAGTAGCCCTGTCCAGCCTGCATTTTACTAGCTTTGCAAGAATGTCATGGGGAACTTTGTCAAAGGCCTTACTGAAATTTTGTTGTGTGCTTTCAAGTCGATCCCAATGTATGGTGACTCCATCATAAGGTTTTCTTGGCAAGATTTATCCAGAGAAGGTTTGCCACTGCCTTCCTCTTAGGCTGAGAGGGTATGACTTGCCCAAGTTACTCAGTAGGTTTCCACAGTTGAGCAGGGATCCAGACCCTGAACTTCTGACACCCTAGTTGTAGACTCAAACCACTATACCACACTGGCTATTCTGAAAGAAAACATAGCTGGTTGATAACTTAAACACAAGCACTTGGCACTTCAACATTATACTGCAGTGCCACTTGTTAATTTTTTTTTAATGTTAATGGTATTATGTGCTACCTGTCCCAGATTGCTTTTGGGGAAAAGATATAATATTGAAAATAAACAGCTAAAAGTCAGTTGTCATCAGAATCTATTAGTCACTACAAAGATATTGTTATCAGATAGATACTTGGGCAATCTGACATAATCTCATTATAGCAATCACTCCTCTTTCTTCTAAATGTTTGACATTTACTTGTCTCACTCTAATATATGTTCATGTCCAAGGGTCAACATAATGAGTAAATGTTCCCTCATTTTCACTAACCTGGGCCCACATAAGTTTTCTGTTGTTTCTCATACATGTGAACAGGTGGGTCAGCTAACTTCTTCAGCATGTGTCAGTGAGTGACATTATGTCTAAGTGATTTGAATTCCTTCAGACTGAGGCCATTTCCGCACCAGGCTAGTAAAACGGTGCAGAGTGACCTCTGATGGATGTCTTCTGGACCATGGAGTGGACTGGGGCAGACTACTTTTTGTAGTTCCGCACCTCAGTCCAGTTCGGAGCGACCGGAACTGGTCGCGCAGCGTGCTTTTTAAAAACCTCTTTTTAGAGGTTTTTAAAAAGCATGGAGCGCGCGACTCTGTGTCGCTCCTTCCCTGCACTCCGGAGCAGATTTGCAGGTGTGTGCAAGTGCATGCCTGCAGATCTTCCGGGGGTGGGCTTTCGGCTGGTGAGCTTCTCCGGTTGGTGGAGAGCCTCCACCAACCGGAAGCCGCCATTTTGGATGCCGAAGCAGTGCGGAGCAATGAGCTCGCGCTGCTCCTCGTTCCGACGGACTCGCCCGGATGCTCAGGAAATCCGGTGAGTCCCATTTTTGCGCGGCTCCTTCCCCACGTCTGGAAAGGGCCTGAGTAAGTATGCTTGAATACTCACAGAATCAAGGACAATGACAAATGCATTCTACTGCTGCGATGCATTTAACCAGAGAATATTTCACTTTGGCTAATTTTTTTTTCTTGTCTGAAGTTAATTTCTGTCCAAATTCCCATATTTGTCTTCTAGCAAACTTTCTATTCCACCCAGAAGGATTTCTTTACATTTTGTAAATTTTGTAAATTTTGTAAAGCAATATGCTTTCTGTACCAAACGTATGAACCATACTTCTCTTTTATTTTGTACTATTGCTTCAATTCCAGTTAGAAATCCGCATCATGGAAAAGTAGTCACATTTAAGGAATAGCTGGAATGTGACAGAATGTCAAAAATACATTCATATGATCTATG
This sequence comes from Cyclura pinguis, assembly GCA_030412105.1. Classification (NCBI taxonomy): domain Eukaryota; kingdom Metazoa; phylum Chordata; class Lepidosauria; order Squamata; family Iguanidae; genus Cyclura; species Cyclura pinguis. Next base: position 210,620,428 of record CM059602.1, read on the forward strand.
AGTATAAATATTAATGACAGATTTTATTTTATATATAAAAACTTCACAGGGTAATATAATTTTGTAATTCTATTCAAGAAGAAAATTAATATGTTCACCAAATGTATGGGGCGGATGGAGTTTAAGATAACAGCAGAATACAAGCCATGTTCCTGGAGTACTCTAATTAATAATGATTGAAATTATTTATACTTTATCCTTAAGTATAAATTATACGACTGTGGGTAACAATAAAAAAAAATGCAACTGAGAATAAAACATGAACCCTTCCTCCAGCACATTCAAAGGCATAGAAACAGGAAAGTAAAGAAAAGGTTTGGAAGTCAACATGAGCAGATCTTTCTAATAAGAGAAAACAAAAATGGCCTTCTCTCCTCCTGCTATACCTGCCAAGTTTCAATCTTAGGTCATGTAGCATGACTGTTTTGAACTATCTGTAAGGTCTTCAAAGGCAGTTCATGGCCACTGACTAAGCTTGTTAAATCAGTACACACAAACTGTGAACTGAGGCCCTTTCTGCACCCTGCCTTTTCACACAGATGTCTGTTAGGGACCCTGGCATCATCTCTGCTGGGAGAAGAGCACGACGGGAGCGCTCCCCTCTGCACCATCTGGCTTTGTGGTGAAGGAAGCCCGATGGCCACGCTTCTTCCTTCCACAGTGCAACTGGGTACTTTCTCAGGCTGCGCCGGGGAAGGAAGTGCAGTCATTGCACTCCTGCAGCTTCTGCAGGCCAGGTAAATGCAAGATGGTGGTATGATTGTGAGTCATAGATGGGGAAAACCTGTCAATGCTTTAATCTGTGATTCCACTGCCCGGGGATGGGAGAAAGATGGGACTGTGACGACGTCATGCAGAATTGTTGTTGTGGTCCTTTCCTTTTCCAGTCCCCATGGTGGGTTGCGAGTGTGGTGCGGGAAGAGCTTGATTCTTCAGTGTGGGTGTAATCCAATTGAGCAGATTGACCAGATTATAAACCAGCCACCAAGAGGACTTTCATCTCGTTTCAGCCGAGCTTCAGTTATCAGGTTTTAGACAGGATATGACTAACCTTAGGTAGTGATTTAGCATTTCCACAGCATCATTTAATTTCAATAAAAATGAGTAGTTGGGTGCCATCAACATACTGAAGACATGTTGTCTTAAATCCATGGATTTTTTGTTTTGTTTTGTTTCGGGGTTAATGAGCATACGGGATGAGAAAGAGCCTAAGAGCTCTTGCAGCACAAAAGTCATGGAGCTGAGCAACATTCCCCCAGCAACATCTTCTGCTATCATCCCTACAAGTTGGGAGTAACTCATTGTGGCATCTCCAATTCAGCCAGATTTGCCAAAAAGATAATGTTAAGAGTCCAGGTGGTCTAAGAGTTCTACAGGGATCCAGGTCTTTCTCCCTCCCAGCATGCTTCAGGGCAAGAGAGGGTATTTCTGTGTCAAAACCAGGCTAGGAAGAGACTGGAGTAGGTCCAAAGAGCTAGTCTCATTTGGAAGAGCTTGGAACTGCAAATTATTCTCTGCTTGGATACCGTTCCCAAGAAATACTACTTGGGACTAATACTTGTGACATTTTGGGTGCCCAGTTGAAAAATCACTTATCTCTTCTGAGAGTTCTATTGTCATCCTAGTGATGAATGGTGGGCAGGTGTGGGTATTAAATAGTGACAAGCACTGATTAGCATTGCAAAGGTGACAAATAAGTTTGGCTTCGCATGGGGCATGGATCTGAGCAATGGATGATCTGACTGCCAGGCAATGAAACCCTATTCTTCCCATGCACTTGCTGGAGAGAAACAGGAATGAGAAAACTGGGCAAAAGCCACTGTGTGATTTCCTCTACTTGGTGTGAAGCAAGTGTTGTTGCCCCCGAGCTGGTTGTGTCCAGTTCCCTCTGTTCTCTTAAGGAGATCCTCCAAACTGGGGATGATGGTCTAGCCGGCCCAGTCTCCCCCCACCCCAATTATTCTTTCCCATATGAAAATAGCCCATGCTGTGACAAATTAAATCAGCAAGCATGATCCTGAAAGTAAACATTATACCGCACTAAGTTATATAATAAGAACACAGAATTGAGGGAAGGAGGCTAGAAATGAGCCCTGAGCCAAACTGATTGCTGAGTACCAGTGCAGGGGTAGGAATGGTTTTATTCTCCCCTGGTGGACCTGACTGAAGACTGCTGTCAATGTCTGCAAGAAGAGCCTACTTCTGAACACTCCTACCTGGCTGCTGTTCCTGCCTTCTTCCTAAAGTCAATGTGCAAACTTTTGTGAAGGAACTACTGGCCTTGGCCCAATCAAGACAAGATTCTTAGTGTAGCTCCCTGCTACCAGAAGGGTGCCAATGGGATTCCAGGTAATTTGGGGGAGCTTAGCTTCATATTAGTCCATTGCCCCTCCCAAAAGAAACCACGCAGTGTCAATTTTTATGAGGGGGAGATTCCCTACCATGCTATTATTCTATACACACCTCCTCACAGGCACAGATCCTCATTCTGTTGGTCTAGGAAACAAGTGGCAATGCACTTCTGTTATCTAGAGGAACTGCAGCAAAAGTTTGTGCCTGGCTATAGTGTGTTAGTGGCTTATTGACTACAGTATAAGGAATGGAAGAGATGCTGCAGTGGAGCTATTACATTTCTAACCATCAGTTCTCTTAGACTTGAGACAATTCTATAATTGCAGTACAGTGGCACCTAATACCCCCAAAAGGCCATCAAAATAGAGCAGGCCCATATCTGGGGGCTCTAGAATTCTAGAAACTAGTTCTGGAAACAGTTAAAGAAGTGCCAAATGAATGTTTACTTTATGATCTATCCATAAATATCGGCTGAAATTACCTATACTGGAAATCAGCAGAATCAAACAGAGCCTAAAAAAGAGAATAACTGTTAAAAATATGGGAAACAAAATTAGAAAATTAACAGCTTACAAGAAGCTGTACAATATATTTGAGTGCAATCAGTAAGTGAAATATGGTGTCTAGTGAGCTGGATACTTAACTGAACACAGTACTGAATGCTCAGTTGATACACTGTGCTATAACCTTGTGATATAATCATAAGATTAGTGGTTACAGCTGAATCTTGTATTCTACACTATGCTGATATTGTATCAGTGCTATTTCAGCATGTTGCCAGTGTACACAGAAGGACTTTCAATTACTTTTGCCTGTTAGTTTAGTTTTGCTTTGTACCTGTTTTATTGTTCCCTTTCCAGCAATACCCAACAGTTTATTTGTTGAAATAAGAAAACAAAATTTAAAAAAAGTATGTAAAAGGCCAATATCAACATTTCAAAAAGAACATCTAAGACGTTTTTAAGCAGACTTACTTAGAAACTGGTTTCAGTGAAAGCACTGAGATTTCATACAGCCTGCCTCCCGCCCCCATAACTATATTTAAGATTAGAATGGAGGAGCATAAATCAAGCATATTCAAGAAGATCCTTTGCTTTAAACATTTCAATGTGCACCATGTGAAACACTAAGAGACAAAGAAACGTTGTTACTCTAGTAATGCAATAAACATATTATTTCATCTCCAGACTTCAGCATTAACTTCCATTTCCATAAACAAAAGCTGCATGACTATTTCACTCAGTGATAGGAAACTTCAGGGTTAAATAAAAAATGCTTCCTTTCTAGAATGTATTCTGCTGTGTATAGTACATTTCTTCTTGCTATTAATTTACTGTGGCATGGCATGAAGAAGATTGCATCACAATTACAGGATACAGTTACAAGAATATTTTGCCTGTACTTTGGTCTGGAATAACACTTGGCTTAGACATTGGTCTGATCTCAAAATAATTCTTGCTTCATACTTTGTTCGATTACAGCCACAGATCTAAAGCAGGAGAGTACAAAATATCACCCATGTTTTGGAAAGCCTTGATTTTTGGAGGGAATGAGAGAAGATGGATAGGGCAAACACATTTGGGTGTCCACACTTGGGTTTGCACACTTGGGTGTGCAAAATCAAGGTTGCTATGAAGCATCTCCTTCATGGAGATTCTGCTCAATATCCAGAAAGCCTCAGAAAGCAGTTGCTGTGAGGCAGCAGCAATGTCTTGGATGAAAGAGCTGTGTGGTGAACAGCCTGTCTTGGACCTCCCAAATGCCATCAGATGAGTCAGAGAATGTCACATGGAATGGGTGGGGCACTATTTTATTCCTTGCTTCAGGTAGCAAAACATCTTGGATTGGTCCTGGCTTACAGATGCCTACTGAGTTGATGCAATTTTTTTTGCACTGCATTCAGTTACAGAAGGATTTGGCAGGCTGAAATGTTTTCTTTCTTGTTTGTGAATATTGGCATTTCTGATGTCACATTTGTATCTAAGAATAATCTACTACAGGACAGACCTAGAAGACAAAGCAGTAGAACAATACTGCTTGCCAGATATAGCTCCCAGTGCACCAGTAGGAATTTCCAGCAGCCTTTCTCATATCAGGCCCTCACAGGTTTTTTGTTATTAACAGCAACAACAGCATTTATTTACACCCCGCCTTTTCCCAAAAAATGGGACTCAATATTGAACTACAACATTCATCAGCCCTTAGTGGTGGCCATGCTGATTGGGGATGAGTGGTAAATCAAGAACATCTTGAGACATCTCAAGGTGAAACATGTTGGGATTTACAATATACACTGGTCAAGGATGTTTCCTTTTCAGACACTGAGATAGACCTAGGCTGTATCTGTACAAAACATTTCTACAAGGCTGATATATTTAAACTGTCATGACATCACTGTATGGGATCTTGAGATTTGTAGTTTGCTCAGGTAGTCAGAATTCTATGCTACTGAGCTCTACTTGACTGCAGTAAAGAGAAGGGGACTGAAGCTTTCTAGCAGAGAATTTTAAATGCCATTAGTTTGTAGAGGTACTCAGAATTCTGCATCAGAGAGCTTTGCTTGACTTTGGCCCTTTTTGCACGACATTTTCCATGCAAAAGGGCCTGGAGTGTCACGCGATTGTGAGGAGCGATCCGCATGACACACTCACAATAGCGTGATGCTCCAGGGGCCAGTAGGTGCCAATTGTGCACCTTTTCATTTTCTGCTAGAAGCCGAAAATGGTGCACAATTGCTTGTTGCTGCTGGGCCCCACACGCACTTACCTGGTGTGCGGAGCCTCCGGAGCTGCGCCGGTCACACTTCCTGCCCCAGCGCAGCCTGGGAAACTCCCAGGCTGCACTGCAGAAGGAAGAGACGGGGCTCTTGCATGAGCAGGCAGCTCGTGTGGAGCCGAAGGACCCCGGATGCGAGAGCCTCTCGCCAGAGGCTGCTTGCGCGATCCCCGCACCCCAGCGCTGGAAGATGGTAATGTGCAGAAAGGTCCTTTGTTTCAAAGTTGTTGAGTGGTTCTCTATATTAGAGAATTCTAAGTACCTCAAAAAATTAAAGATCACAGGTGGAGCAATGTCAGTTAAAGTGGAATCAGTCTGGTATATTTGTGGGATGTGAATGATCTGTCCTTAGTTAAAGAGAATTCCCTCCTCAGATAGAAATAGATCGCCCCGTTTGTGGCCAGGCCAGCTCATGACTGATGGATATGCATGAGGTAGATCTATACAAAAGTTACCTTGTGAGAGGAGAGTCTTTTTGTGAGAAGGTAGGTTTCCCACAAGATTAGAAATTGTGGGAATTCTAATGAGAACTCTAGTGGGAAACCATGGGGACTGTTTTGAAAACTCTAGTGAGAGCCCATCCTGTCACGAGACTTGAGACGAACTTTATATAGACTTACTACTCACTTCAATCTCCTGGGCCTGTAGAGCTGATGGCACAAAGAGAAGGCCTCCACAGCAATTAATATGCAATTTAAGGCCATTTTGCTGCATACCAGATACTTGGACGTCTGCCTATTGTGTGCATGTCTGGTCCTTTCTTTTCCTGTTATCAACAGATCAAATAATAAGGGCTTTGGTTCTGCTATGCCCCAAAGACAAAAACATATGCAATGCAGTTGGGCCTTGGGCCAACCACTGGTAATTTGTACCAGCTTCTTCCACCACCCCCATCATTTTGAATCCTATAGAACAAACTGGCCAATAAAAGAATAGTGCATGCACCAATATGAAATCAGAAAGAGCAATATTCAGAAAAAATAGGATTATCCACATTCTTGATCTTCAGGAGGCGATCTTGAAAAAGACTTGGTAGAAAAGTGAGAGATTTTGCCAGATCCCAAAACTATTTCAAGTCAAAAACCATCTTAAATATTGTGATAGTATACTTGTTATGAAAAATTGTTCTAAGAACCCAGTCATAGAAATCAGAATCCCTAGAGACAGAAAGAGAGAAAGAGAGAGAAAATGATACAAGGGCGAGCTATGCTGAGCCATTTCTATGTGACAAAGTCATGTAAACTTGCACCTCCCTCCTCTTGCCATTTGAAGTGATTTCAGCCAATATGACTCATAAAGCACAGTGTTGTTCAATGTTCAGGGTGTGCGTAAGCATGGCTGCCAGCAGTCTGGTGTTTGCAGGCTCCAGAACTGGCTTTCACCTGAGGTTGCCATCTAAAATTTTCCCTAATTAATGGTTTTAATAGAGTGTGTGTTGAGTCCTACCCATTTACACATGTCATTGAAAATAACTTGCCTTGTAGATATTTTTGTCTTTCAGCTGTTAAGTACAATTGGAAGAATAAATGTTGCATGATCCCGTGAAATGAAATGATTTTAAGAAAGTTGTATCTGAATTTGTCCTGCAAAGTGATGCTATTAGGATAAGCATTCTTAATAAGCATTAGAAAGATGCATTTTAGGGTCATCCTAGTTCCTTTCCTCTGCAGGAGGAGTGTGGTATGGGAACTCAACATCAGCCCAAGAAAGGCTAAGATCCTACATGACTGAGTGCAATGTAAGGGTTCTGCATGTGGAATTTCACTATGACCCTTTTTGCACCTTATCTTTTTGCAGTGCTGGGATGTGGGGCTCACACGAGCAGCCTCCAGAGGAAGGCTCTCGCTTCCCTGCCTGTTCAGCTCCGCAAGAGCTTCCTGCTCACGTGAGAACCCCGCCTCTTCCTTTTGCAGTGCAGCCTGGGACCTTTCCCAGGCTCTACTGGACAGGAAGTGCAACTGGCCCGGCTCCCGAGGCTCCGCATGCCAGGTAAGTGTGCATGGGGCCCCGGAGCGATGTGCGACCGTGCAGCATTTTCAGCTTCAAGCTGAAAATGAAAAAATACATGTGCGGTCTACATCAGGCCCTTGAGCATCGCACAAATGTGAGTGCATCGTGTGGACCGCTCCTTACATGTGTACGACACTCAAGGGGCCCTATCGCATCAGAAATGCTGTGCGAAAAGGTGCTATGGCTCCCCATCACTACCTCTAGTATGAACTGTTGCACTGTGATAGCCCCTCCCCCCCAAATATTCTATTACCTATGGAGAGTGGAGAGGTGCATCAGAGAAACATCTGGCTATACCCCCTTAGCTAGACACAGACCAAGACATCTGACAAGATCTGCTGGGCTTCTTTGGAGGTCTGAGCAGACAATGTCATTGGACTGCACCTGTCAATGTCCCCATAGGCAGATGCTTCTTTAAGCCCCTTCAGTTTCCACCAGCAATGCAGTAGCAATGGGAGGGGGCTATCACAGCATACCAATTAGTTTGGGAGGCTTTGGACATTGCAGAAGGAGGAGGGGAATATCAACTTTCTCAATGGCCAAAAAGAATATGTAGATATCGGACTAACATCATGCTGGGCAGAATATATCCTTAAGAATAGGAACAGGGATTATTTCTGCACAGAAAAGAAGTTGAAAGTGACCCAACAACACTGATATATACACATATATATACAACAACACTATATAAACATAGAATGTTTATTCTATGTGTTTCTTTCATGTCCTTTCTTTAACTGTAACATAAACCCATCAGTATCTGTACCATAATACCATTAATAGTTGACAATTATAGGGCAATTGAAATATTATTTGCATGGGGTTAGATTCAGATTTGCAAAGGCAGAACTCTACTTGTTATGTCCTTCCACTGGAAGAAATGGGGGAGTGAGGGTTTTGTTCCATTCTTTGTTTTCTGCAGCTCCCTCCATTTTAGCCCTTCCCTCTGCAGCCCTTTATACCCTCCCGAAATCTGTTCCAGCCCATTGTAGACCCTTCAGATCAGTCAGTGTGAAGAGATCCTCTAGCAGTTGCAAGAGTATTCTTGAGCTTCTCTTGGCTCACAGTTCCTCTTTGAACAGGAAGGATCCCCCTTGTCTGCAGAAAAGTAAGTCAGGATCTATCTTGTGGATTTCTGTTAAATCAAAAATAGCTACTGATGGACATAGTTCCATCTTTCTCTTAAGGATGGAATAGATGTCTTCTCTCCCATTTGCAAAGGCCTTGATGATTCCTTTTTCATGCTTATGGCTTGGCACAGACACCTAGGCTCTTTCCACACCCTACCTTGTCCTGTTGTGCTCCAGTGACGATCCCAGCAGCAGCTCTGCTGGGAAGGGAGCACAACAGGAGCGCTTCCCTCTGCAAGGGACTGGTTCCATGTGGAAGGGAATGCAGTGAACATGCTGCTCCTTCTGTAGAGCAGCCAGGTACTTTCTCAGGCCGTGCAGGGGTAGGAAGTGCTGCCATTGTGCTTCCTGCCTTTCTGCAGGATAGGTAAGTGTGGGATGGTGGTGTGATCACATGTCATTGATGGGGAAAACCGTCAATTATTTAATCCATGATCGCACCACCTGGAGATGGGGGGACACTGCAGAAAGGGCCCTAGATATTCTGGAGGGATAAGAATTAGGTAGATGAGTTCTGACTTGGCATATCACAATAGAAATTGAAAAAAGTAGTTTTTTTCTCCTCTTATTTAGCTTTTCAAATTTGTTTAGAATTTTTTTATTGTACCATTCAATTAAATAAAGATGGGCTTCAAAGGTGGCATTCAACCTACAACTATAGGTTACCTACCTATAGGTAACAATGCAATTCAACTAAGCCAGTTAATAAAACTTAGCAGTAAGACAGCTTTACTTGCTAATAATGGGTAATATTAACAAAGAAATTGTGATAGAAGAAGAGATAATTCAAGGGGGGCATCCCTAAGCTCTAGATATCCCATACTGCAAACTTACCATCCACAACCAGCTATGTAGATGATGGCATCTGCATTTTGGAGGGTGCGAAGCTACAGAAGCTGAACATAGGACAATTCCAAATATCAGCTTCTGAATTCTTGGGGACGAGTAGCCATTTTAAACAATGGCTTATTGAAAATTGTTGTTAATGTACTAATGTCAAGCATCATGTTATACCATGTAGAATAGCAGGGATTTTTTTTTTTTAAATCCTTGTCATGTATATGGCCATCATAACCCGGCAGTAGAGCCAAACAGCAAAGTATGATGTCCTTTATGAATCAGCAGAGATCTTTTCTAAGAGTATCCACTGCAATCCACTATGTAGTAATGATGATAAAAAATGTTGATCAAGTGTGTAAAGACCTCTAAGTTTACATGAGTGTGAGACTCTCCAGATGATTAATCTTGCTGATAATTGTTGGGCTATTCTGTTTCTCCTTACAGTGGCAGTTCTTGCCCCTGCATCCAGGCTCACTCACTGCCAGAATTTTCTTTTTTTCTTTTCCTTTTCTTTTCTGCTTGAAGTGTGGTGCAGGTCGGGTATCCTCTCCTCCTTGGGAACTATAATGAAGGAAGGAAGGTCTCTGTAGTGATGGTCACCAGTGATGTAGATTTGAGTCAATTGACTTTGCCTTAAGTCAGACTTAAGTTGCTTCAGTGACTTGACTTCGACTTGACTCAACAATAAATGACACACTGACTAGACTCGACTTGTGACTTGTATATTTTTAGTGACTTACTTGCTGTAAATATGTTAGGCAATGGGACTGAGGAGAAAGGATCCTTCCTTTTAAAACTTTTGAAGCTTCAGTAATGGGGAGTAAGAAGGATCCTAATCCCCACTTCTGAAGCTGCAGATTCTTTTATGCCTGTTGACCCCATCATACACCTCACCACCACCTCTTTTTTTTTCTGTTAATGTTGGCTTCCAGACTTGAGACTTGACTTGAAAGTACCTTACAAGGACTTGAGACTTGATTTGAGACTTGGAACAGAAGTCTTAAATACACCACTGATAGTCACACTCCTATTCATAATTTCAGTGAGGCTGTCCATGGAATACAGAAGGAATTAAGAAAACAAAGGTCCCTATCACACCACACTGTTCTGAGTTTGTAGTTTGGTGAGGCACTGGAGCTCTCTGACTGAGAATTCTAAATCCCTCTCCCTAAACTGCAAATCCCAGGAGTCCATGTAATATTACCATGGCAGTTAAAGTAAAATAATAGTGCTGTATTGTGTAGTGTGATAAGGCCCAGAGACTGATGTGAGTGTTGACTGCTACATGTATTAGTGAGTCTCTAGAGCAAAAAAATAAACAACTTCCAGGCCTGGGTTTGAAATGTCAGAGCTTGTCCTACAAATTCAATGGAAATAGACTGGAATAAGGGTTGTGTCATATGGGTCTTTTAAAAAACCCGAACACATACAGGTGCAGTTCATGAGGCTTTCTATCAGTCTGGATGAGGCCTGTGATGACATAAACTCTTTATGGTCTTGTAGCCAAAATAAGAAGAACTCTTATTTGAGCACCACATTTTAAAGTGATGTTCACATAGTATCAGGCCATGTGATTTCAGCCAAAGAAGTCTTATTCATGGTTCTGAAACTGCACTCTGAGAATATGCTAGCAGAATTAACTCCTCTAAACGGACCAATCACTACATTTTAAAATTTATCTCATTGGTTAACTTAATGGTAGTGCCCATTGACTTTGTGGAAGTCACAGCCTTCTCTCATAAACCCAAAGAGAACTGATGGAGGCCTTTGAGAATGACCAGATGTAGAGGTGTTTATTTACATTTAGAGGAAACGTGGCCATTAAAATCACTAATGGATGCTACCCACTTGGTTGTATCCTGCAGATGGGAAAATTCAGCACTCTTGAACTGAAGCAGGAATTAATAGCATTATTTGGGCCTTCTATATACATTTTACAGAATTAGATCAAAGCTGAAAGAAAGAATGGAGGGGAGAGAGAGAGAGAAAGAAAGAGAGAAAGAAATAGACTTAAATACAAAGTCTTTGCATTTAATTCTACTTTTTTCTCCCTTTCTTTAGTGTTTGTGTTATGACTTTCCTTACTGGCAGCTTTAAAGCCCCGAGGAACACTTTATGACGCCAAATAAAATGACATCTGGTAGTCTTGTGGTATTTCTACCATTTGAGAACTGAAATCCCATGAGGAGGCCAAACGTCACATTATATTAGTCCTATAAATGTTGGAATGCAGCAAATGTTGTGTGAAGAACCCCAAATCATGGGATTGGCAAATTTTTTGTGCTCATGATGGTCTTCTCATCCCTTCTCCAGGCGTATTTCTTCAAGGATTTTGTAAACATCTCCCAGCAATTTCCAGCAATTACGCAGGCACTTGCAACTGCAAGCTCTCATTGTGCAAAAAAATATGTTCAGCTGTAAAGCACACTTCTGCCTTCTGACAAATTCACTTGCATGGACAGTCAGTTTTTAATCAGTCTGTGTCATATCAGACTGGAAATAAACATTCAAAGACTTCCAAAAAATGCCTACTCACTAGAAAGCATTGAATGTGAATCTGCTTTTTCTGGCATTTTCAGCATTTTACCCTGGGTGCTATATCTGCTTACTACCTATACCTGTTTACTTCTGAACTGAATATTCTGATTTAAGTTTTCTTAAGACTTCTTACTTCAACCTGATACTGGCCATTGCTGGATACTAAGCACAGTATCTGGTCTAGTGCTCACAAACAAGCATTTTGCTCAAGTATACCAGGTGTACTTGGGGTTTTAGCTATGGGGAGGCAACATGAGGGCATTGCTCCCTAAATAAGAATTCTCCCCTAGTGAAATTTTCCTTCAGTCCCCAAATTTCTAGCATTGCAGAGAATGAGACATTAAAAAAATGTTCATAACTAAAACTTATATTTGCTATGCTTGTATTCCCTTGGTGATTTTGCCTAACCCTTTTCTTTGGATGCCTAAACTGTATTTCTAAAAGCTCAACTGAAGTTTTAGGTTCCTGCAATGCTAGGAATTTGGGGACTGAAGGAAAATTTCATGGGGGGAGTCTAAAGTCCCGGGCCCCCTGCACCTCAAAATTCCTGTGCAATTATCCTATATCAAGATACAGTGGGATTCCAAGTGAAGAGTTGTGAGCCCACTAGGCTGCTTAGATCTTTGCCACTTGCACCAGCACCAGAACTCTGTTTTTGAAAAGCACAAGAAATCAAAAACAGCTAAAGCTGTTTATCCCAACAAACCATTCACTGCCCAGCCCAGGATTTCAGGAGTCTCACTCATCCCCATGTCTTCCCCTCCTACTCTTTTAACAGAGGGTCAACATGCACTGTACTTTCATGGCCTGAGAATGAAACCACCTGACCATTTTCAAATTAGCTGCATTATGTGATCTTTTTATTAAAATAGTTCAATACTTTATTCAAGTAAAAGACATTCCTTAGAGCTGCACTGTAGTTTGATTTGTATGGAGGGAAGAAAACAGACATTTGGAGGGATGACATAAATGTTACCGTAAGATTTTACACATATTCATTTTTCCATAAAATCTGTTTGGAGCAGATGTCTCCCTTTGCCCCAACTGAAAGTGTATTGCAACCATTTTTGCCTTGAGGTTAATGCTTCCTCTTTCCCAGAGACCAGAACTGATGCGTTGTTGTGTTATTCTTTTGAATACAAAATGTAAAGTACCATTTCTCCAAATGAAAGTTAGTGTCATTTTTGAGGAACTCATGGGGAGGAGGAAATGGAAAGATATGGTGGGGCAATGTTTTGTTGGCTATATTGTTTCCCTCTTTGGTTGTTGCTCCTGCTTTCTTTGTGCAAGTGTCAAACTCTGAGGCAGGTAGCAGTTAGAGTGGGCAAGTAGAAAGTGTGATAGGCAGCAAAGAAAAAGAGAAAAGGAAATAGGGAAGCACCGGAAGAGGAAGCACATGGTTTGTGGGTGGAGGGGGGGGGAGGAAGCTACTGAATCAGAAAAGGAGAGAGGAGTGGATGGAAAAAACAACAGGACAGAGATAGTCAGGAGGACCAGATGAAGAAAGAAAGAGCACAGGGGCTCACATGAGACAAGAGACACAGGGAAGAGAGGAAAGAGCACATGAATGTGGGAAAAATGACACAAAACAGAATGGTTGGACGAAAAGACACATAGGGGAACGAGAGAGTGAGAAAATCACAGAAGCAGGAAAAGTAGTAAGGGGAAGTGAAAGGAAAATCATCTACAGGACACCAGAAAAGGATAGCTATGAGGAGAAACACGAAAAGTAGAAGAATCAATTAAGATGATGAAGGAGATTTTGAGAGGTCAGAGAAAAAGAGATAGGGTGAATAGCTGGGTGTGTGTGTTCAAAAGTGAATTAAAAGTACGTAAGAATATATTAATAAAATCAGGGATTTTGTATTTGGCGAAACATAATTAATTTCCAACATGAGCATTTTTGGCCCTAAATCTAGAACAATATATTACAGTATGTTGTTTTTACAATTGCAGATAGATACGGCCAACATGGGAGTTTTAAAAAGAAATGTATTTATTCTCTCTTTAAGTGACAGAACTTCTTTGCCTGTCATTTAACTAATGGTTTTTGTGGGATTCTAGTGCAAAAATAATAATTATTTCAAATAGGAGCACACTCTATAGGATTAAAATGCTATAGACTGAGGTAAGAAATCATAGAGACATGTAAGTACATCAATTTCAACATGACATACTTACTCCACTGATGAAACATAAGGATTAATAGAATTCTTACAGAGGGATTAACATCCTCTTTTCAATGTAATCATAATCAAATTTTTCTATCTCTGCTTTTTCCTCATCAAGTCACATGGATGATTCTGATCAATCAAGGAGTGAAGGGGATGATATCATACCTGCAGCACAGCCAATCACATTTGGCCATGATGTTAACACTGGGGACAATTGGGGTAATGGAGTATGAGTTCAGTATAGATAAATAAGTGAATAGTAATTTAAGAAGTAGTGAAGTTGTTGAAAAAGGGAAGAGATTTGAGGCACTATCTAAAGTGCTGGTGAAACTGGTAGCAGATTCAGCTTATGTTCTAACACTTTTCCAACACCTGGGCCCTTTCCGCACCTTACCTTCTTCCAGTGCTGGGGTGTGGGGATCACGCAAGCAGCCTCTGGCAAGAGGCTCTCGCGTCTGGGGTCCTTCGGCTGTGCACAAGCTGCCTGCTCGTGCAAGAGCCCCGCCTCTTCCTTCCACAGTGCAGCCTGGGACCTTTCCAGGCTGCGCTGGGGCAGGAAGAGCGACCGGCGTGGGCTCCGGAGACTCCGCACACCAGGTAAGTGTGCGCAGGGCCTGGAAGCAATGTGCGATCGCACATCATTTTCGGCTTCTAGCCGAAAATGAAAAGGTGCGCGATCAGCGCTTGCCGGCCCCTGGGGCGTTGCGCGATTGTGAGTGTGTCGTGCAGATCGCTCCTCACAATCACACAACACTCCAGGCACCCTTTCGCATGGAAAATGCCACGCGGAAAGGGCCTCAGTCTGAGTGATGCTGTGTTAGTATGATCCTTATGAGAGGATACTGAGGTAGAGTCAGTGGCAGAGCTTGGAGCGTTGGGAGGGGGGGGACGGGGTGGGGCTATGGCATGAGGGGCGTGGCCAGGGTACACAGGGGTGTGGCCAAGGCATGCTGGGGTGTGACTACGGGCCAGGATGCCCTCAAAAACATTGCCGCCCAGGGCAAACCACCCCCCACGCCCCCATCCCTGCTTGACTGGGTAGAGTAGTAAGGAAACTGGTACAAGGACACACAGGAAGGAAACAGCACATCTGCAAAGAGAATCAGGGTTGCCTGAATTCCTACAGGCCCACTCCTTTTCCTGATTGAGGTTAAGGTTACAACAGGTTTGGTTGCCCCAGTAGTCATATCCTTCTATTCAAGAAAAGAAAACATTTGTAATGGATGACTCATTAATACTAAAGGGATAACAATCTGGAGAAGATATCAATCATTTCAGGCATTTGTAACTGTTTCTAAAATTCATTTTTGACAATCCTCCTGCTTTCTTTCTTTTGTAGTTTTTTTTATTTTGTACCACAATCAGCTCATTTTATGTATCTTGGTGCAGTTGGCTTTACCCTCTATGTTTGGGAACTGTCAGCAGTGAAAGGCATGTCAAAGATTTCTAAATCTCTTTGTCATGGTTTATACTGTGCCTGGCATGTTTAGTTGTATGATTTCCAAGAAAAGGTATATAAGCAGGCATGGTCTCAACAGGTACTACCACACAATGTCATCTGAAATGGTGCAATTTCCTCCTTGATACATTTTTCAAAAGAATGAATCACTATATCCTGCTTTTTAGCTTCAGTCCCATTGTAACTAGAGCTTGGGGGTAACATGTTAAAAATAAAGTAGAACTACTTTTTTTTTTGTAATGAAGGTATAATGAAGTTACTTTTCAGAAGTAACGTTACAAACAATATTGTTTTTTTGGATGTAACATTTCCAAATTACTTGGAAAGGGCATTTTTACAGGATGCATTTACATTTTATGCGATGCTCCAAGCAATCTTAAATTTATAAAAGATAAAAAAAAAAGAACAGTATATTTCGGAGGGAGCATAACATTTATAAATTTTTGTGGGGCTTTGAGATAAGTTATGTAACAAATTATCTTTTTTAAAAGGGTGAGTGTAACTTTTTCCCCCCAGCATACACTTGACTATTTACCTTCTGGAATTCCTTGAGGATTTTTGTTTAACAAATAAAACTGTACAGTGATGAACAATAAATACAAATCTAGAAGAAATCAACAAATTATTGCAGCATCTTGAACACCAATATATTTATGCTTTAATGGATCATAGTCCACTTCAACAGATGCATAAACTGTTATCTTACATTTCAGGTTTATGTGCTGGTGCAGAAAACATTGTAGAAAGTGGCCAGTATCCTGTTAGTGACATAGGTAGGTGTACATTGCGTTAAGCATGAGAAGTGAATTTTGTGGGTGATGTGCAGTGGTTGTATCTAGCTGATGGTGGTGTAAGCTGAGTTCCACATGCAGTAATGTGTTAATTTTCATGGGGTGTGAATGCTGATCATTTTTCCATTTGTGTGCTATGTTGGTATTTAGCATAGGGATTGTATAATGCAAGTTTAATTCTGCTGGCATATATTTATATTACTATGGACCTTGGCCAGTGAGTTGAGAGGGAATTTAAATGCAGAAATAACTGATGGTGACAATTATATTATAAAAACTGGGCATTCACAGAACTGGCAATAGGTGAAGCTGTCATTTTAACTTTCTCCTACATTCAAAATTTGCATTTTTTTCTGATTAATTAGCAAACAAATAAAATTCTTATATATCTTTAGCATTGTTCCCAATAGTATAAGTGCTTGGTAAGTGAATTAACCCAGACAGGTACCCGGAAAGATCCTGGGACAGACCATTAAGCAGTCAGTTTCTAATCACTTAGAAAGCAATGCGGTAATCACGAGAAGTCAACATGGATTTCTCAAAAATAAGTCATGCAGACTAATCTTATCTCTTTTTATGATAGAGTTACTAGCTTGATAGATGAAGGGAATGCTGTGGATGTAGCATATCTCGATTTCAGTAAGGCCTTTGACAAAGTTCCCCATGACATTCTTGCAAAGAAGCTAGTAAAATGTGGGCTGGACAGGGCTACTGTCAGGTGGATCTGTAACTGGTTGACTGACCGTTCCCAAATGGTGATCACCAATGGCTGCTTTTCATCCTGGAGAGAAGTCACTAGCGGGGTGCCACAGGGTTCTGTCCTGGGCCCAGTGCTGTTCAATATCTTCATCAACGACTTGGATGAAGGAATAGAGGGCATGCTGATCAAATTTGCAGATGACACCAAATTGGGAGGGGTTGCTAATACGCCAGAGGACAGGATCAAAATTCAAAATGGCCTGGACAGATTGGAGAGCTGGGCCAAGGCTAACAAAATGAAATTCAACAGAGAGAAGTGTAAGGTCCTACAGTTAGGTAGAAAAAATGGAATACAGAAATATAGGATGGGGGACACGTGGCTGGATAGCAGTATGTGTGAAAGGGATCTAGGAGTCTTAATAGACCACAAGCTGAACATGAGTCAGCAGTGTGATGCGGCAGCCAAGAAAGCCAACGCAATTCTCGGCTGCATCAATAGGAGTATGGTGTCTAAATCGAGAGAGGTACTGGTACCACTCTACTCTGCTTTGGTTAGACCTCATCTTGAATCCTGTGTCCAGTTCTGGGCACCCCAATTCAAGAAGGACATGGTCAAGCTGGAGCAGGTCCAGAGGAGGGTGACCAAAATGGTGAGGGACCTGGAAGCCATGCCCTATGAGGATAGACTTAGAGAGCTGGGTATGTTTAGTCTGCAGAAGAGAAGGTTAAGAGGGGACATGATAGCTCTGTTTAAATATTTGAAGGGATGCCATGTAGAGGAGGGAGAGGGCTTGTTTTCTGCCGCTCCAGAGACCAGGACAAGGAGCAATGGATTCAAGCTACAGGAAAGGAGATTCCACCTGAACCTCAGGAAGAACTTCCTGATGGTCAGGACTGTCCGGCAATGGAATATGCTGCCTCGGAGTGTAGTGGAGTCTCCTTCCTTAGAGGTTTTTAAGCAGAGGCTGGATGGCCATCTGTCGGGAGTCCTTTGAGGGTATTCCTGCATAGCAGGGGGTTGGACTGGATGGCCTGTGTGGTTTCTTCCAACTCTACATTTCTATGATTCTATGATTCTATGAATCCTATATAGCTCAGAGTAGCACAGTGGTTCCAAATGCAGAGCTGTGCTGCAGCTAACCATTCACCACCACCTGGACTTATCATAGGGCCTTTCTGCACTACACGGTTATAGTGGTCTTATTCCGCTTTCAACCTCCTATGGAATCCTGGGATTTGCAGTTTAAGGAGGGGCATTTAGGATTCTCAACCAAAGAGCTCTAAGGCCTTAGGCAACTACAAATCCCAGAATTCCACAGGAGGTTGAAAGTGGAATAATAGCACTATCACAGTGTAGGGCGGAAATGGCCATAGAGTGCTAAAGCACCCTCATTGCATACTTGTTGGAGAGTGGTGGGGGACTGGAGAAGTGTCTGGCTATGTCTCTATAGCCAGAGGGGAAATGATTATCTTATCCACCTTGGTCTGCTGGGGTCCTCTGGAACTATAAACAAATGATGTCTTCATTGGGGTGGGGTGGGGTGCAGCAGTAGCTCTGTAGTAAGTCGAAGTGGTGTTGGTCATTGCAGGGGAAAGGAATAAGCAATCTCTGCAATGAGAAAAAAAGACATATGCAAGTATAAGATTCAGTTACACCTGTGTATGTCACTAACAGAGAGCCAGCATGGTCTAGTGATTTGAACACTGGACTACAACCCCCAGAGACCAGGGTTCAATTCCCTGATTGGCTTTGGAAACCCACTGGGAAAGCCACTTAAGCAAATCATACTCTGTTGGCCTCAGAAAATCCCATGAAAAGTTTGCCTTAGGATTGCCATAAGTCAGAAATGTCTTGAAAGCTCACAACAACAAGGTCACTAACAGTATGCCAGCCAAAAGTTATCACATCCAGTTTCCTGGACGTAGACTGGAATCTCTGGGTGAATTGTAATTTGGCGGTTTCTCTCTCTTCTTAGACAAAGACCGGCTCCTACCCCATACTCCTTTGAGACCTTATTTGAGCAGTTTTCCCTTGTTACTAATTGCCACCAAGTCACATATGTAAAGAACTTCTTCCCAGAAACAGGCCAATAGATAAACAGGAACCAGCCAAACATCAAAGGATAGAACAAACTGATAAGTCTTCCCATGATTTATTTTTCAGTCTGAAAGAAAGAGGGGTGTGTTTGGATTGGAAGGTGCAAATGTGGAGCAGAGAAGCACCTGCTGGCTTGTGATCAGATCAGGCCATTTGGCTCAAAGAGAGAGAAAGTGGAGGGGGGAGAGAATCAATTTGGAGTTTGCAAACCAGCAGGGGAGAGTCTGTGGAACAAAGAGTCTCTGCGGGAGTAGAGTGTATCCTGCTTTATGTTAGCCTGGTGTCACATTTCCTGCCACAGCATGGCAGACAAATGTAAGACCAGATGATTTGTGATGGGGACCAGCTTGATTCTGATGGCATCTGTGCCTGTATTGGATGATAGCAGCAGATGCTGATGCAATAGAGATACAAATGCTGAGAAAATGCTCTTGCTGGCTTTCTCTTTCTGCTGTATGGAAAGCTCAGATGACTGAAGTGTATCCCAAACAAAAGGTCAGTGACAAGATTCTCTTTGATTTTAATCTGTTGAGACTGCATTCAAAAGGTTTCCTTGTATCAGTGGTCAGGGTCCAAAGAAGCACGTAGCCAGTATTTTGCATCCTTGAAGGATATGAGGTTGAGTTTCTTGAACACCAGCTCCACATACCCTATGCATACATGTGGGTTTACTGTTCAGAGAAAAAAAATGGAGAGAGCATAAAATCCCACTAGCCATGTCTAAAATCCTGAGTGTAGTTGTGCTCTTTAAACCTGAGCAGTAGTATGCATTTTATGGTCTACTCGGGGTGGGAGTGGGATCATGCACCTCTCTGTCTCAGTCCAAAGTCTCTCCATGTCCCTCACCCATGGACACCCAAGCCCTGTTCTTCCCTTCATGAATTTGGTTATGATGCACCTCAGTAGATTCAGTGGGAGGTTAAATTGTTTTCACATAGTTTAATATGGGCATCTCTCAGGAGTGCTTTAGTCATGTATTCCTGCTATGCAGGGATTGGATCAGATGGCTTTTGTGGTCTTTTCCAATTCTACCATTGTATGATTCTATGATTATCTATTTAAAGGGTCTTTAAGAGCTTTTGTACCGCATAGTGTTTTAACTGCATTTAGTTTTAATTCTACACTGTAAGCCACTTTGGTTCCCATATTGAGAGAAAGGCAGGATACAAATTAAATAAATAAATAAGATATAAAAGTGACTGCTCAGAGTTACCAATGTAGTATGCAGAGATCCTGTGTGTGCAACTATACTCACTAAAACTTTAAGATTTTAGGATCCAAGGACTGTATTCTCCCTTACAAGCCAGCACAGGTATTGAAATCCTGCCATCTGCTGAGTCACATCTAGTGAGAATGCAAGAGAGGACTTTCTTGGTGGTTGCTCTTGAGCTGTGGAACTCCCTTTCAAGAAGTTAGGCTGGCTCTCTGTCTGTTTTCTTCCAATCAGCTGGCAAAGTCCTTTTTGTTTGCGCAAACCTTTGGCAAATGACCCGGCTTGCTAGGAGAGGACTTTTAAATGGCAATATTTCTCTTTAACTAGTGTGTTTTAAAATTGTGTTTTAAATTTCTCATTCATTTGACATTTTAATTGTATTTGTTCTTTGTAGTTGTTCGGCTTCAGTTTCGTTCATGGAAGAAAAACTGGCTATATAAATCAAATGAATAAGTAAGTAAATAAATTACAATTGTTCTTGATAGCATCAAAAAGTCTGTATGCATAACTCTAAGTGCACATGGAGCTCCTTATTCATCTTCTACTGACGGGGGTCAAGGGGAAGGTGAGAAATCGGTTGAAATTAAATAGAGACTTGAAGCCACATAATCTATTTTAAATCCACCCCTGTACCCAATGCACCATTCAGCTGTAACTGATACATCATTTCTAAATTGTTATAGAAGCCAGCTGAATATTCACGGGCTTGAGATTCATGGGGACATTGACACTACATAGCTATGATGGATTATTCCACTTTAACTGTCATCGGTTCATCCTATGGAATCCTGAGGTTTGCAGTTTGGGAATGCACTAAACCTCTCTGACCAAGAATTTTAAATGCACCTCCCTAAACGGCGAATCTCAAGATTCTGTAGGACGTTGCCTTATCAGTTGAAGTGAAATATAGTACTATAATTGTGTAGTCTGATAGCGTCCTGTTGTAACTGGGCCTGTTCATTGGTCTACTTCTAGTCAGGTAGGTTTAGATTCTGTACCTAATGTCTGAGAAGGGACTCCCAGCCACATCTACAGTGTTTGGGGGCTATCTCGCTGGCTTTGCTGAGTGCTGACTTTGGTCTCAGACTCTTGGCCTGAAGGCACCACTGCCCAATGCAGACTTCTTTCACTGTGAGAATTACACATGTTCCCACAGGCATTTATGAGAGGGTTGAATTCATCACAGCAAAGCCTCATATGCTCAGGTTCCATGATGTCATGCCATGGTTTGCCGGGAAATGCAGTGAGAGAAGAATACAAATGAAGAAAGGTCAAAATCTTGAGAAAGTTCTCAGAAGCCATCTACAAATATAAAATGTAAAAAGTGTTACAAACACGTACTATCATTAAGTCACAGACAACTCTTGTTTATTTCAAGCTTCTTTGGTTTTAGTGCCCATGAAACATTATGTTTTATAGACTGAAGGCCATTGTTATCTAGAGAGGGTTGCAGCCTTTTCGTTCTTGAATTTCACAAAATCTCCAACGTCCACAATGATTATTCACATGTTTTATTTAAATCTTGCCTGTCTCCCAGTATATAGCCAAAGGTGGCTTATGACATAGATTAAATAGAGTATAGGTCGATTTCAATCAAAGTAGTAAAAAACAATTAAATAAATTTTCATATTAAAGTGGCATGAATTAAAAACAGTTTAAAAGCATATAAAACATAACAAGTGAAGACAAGATAAAATGTGTAAAACTCCCATTAAACCACACACACACGCACGCACACACACACACACACACACACCCTTCCACACCAAGCAACTAATAACCCAAAGTCTGGATAAAAACATTTTTACCTGTTGATGGAAGGAGAGAGGAAATTGGATCACTCTAGCCTCTCATGGGTATAGGAGTTGCCCATTCAGGATTGTCCCAGGGTCTGGGGTTTCCTGGGAAAAATCTGAGACCTCAATCAGCCCCTGATGATGTCCTTGTCTGTTACATAGAATAATAGAATCATAGAGTTGGAAGAGACCACAGGAACCATCCAGTCCAACCCCCTGCTATGCAGGAACCCATATCAGAACACTCCTGACAGATGGCCATCCAGCCTCTGCTTAAAACCCCCCAAAAAAGAAGACTCCACCACACTCTGAGTCAGTATATTCCACTACCGAACAGCTCTGATCGTTCTTCCTGAGGTTTAAGTGGAATCTCTTTTCCTGTAGTTTGAATCCATTGCACCTTGTCCTAGTTTCTGGAGCAGCGGAAAACAAGCCCGCTCCCTCCTCAACAATGACATCCCTTCAAATATTTAAGCATGGCTATCTTGTCCCCTCTCAACCTTCTCTTCTGTAGACTAAACATACCCAGCTCCCTAAGCTGCTCCTTATAAGGCATGGCTTCCAGACCCTTCACCATTTTGGTCGCCATCCTCTGGGCACACTCCAGCTTGTCAATATCTTTCTTGAAATGAGGTTATTATCCTTCTTGAAATGAGGTTATGTAAGAGAGAGAGAAAGCATTTTCCTGACTGGAAATTAAGACAGAAATCTTAGCTAAAGGGGCGATTCCCAGATCCAGATGAAATGAGGGGATTATTCCTTTTTACTTACTTTGAGGGATGGGATAAGGAACGTTTAATCTAGCCTAGCTGCTTCTAATCAGAAGGCAGACAAAGAGCAGAACTTAGGGCAAGCTCTGGCACTTCAACAACTGGGAAACAAGGAGGAAACTAAGTAAGGGAATACATAGACCTGTCCCTCTTCCAACTCTTGGTAAGTTACATTAACAAACCAGTTAAGGCTCGCAAGCTATCCTGGTACTATCTGAGTTGGAGAGTTCGAGTTGGAGCTAAGCCCACCAAAACTCAATAATTTGTACCTTCATTTCCTACCTGGAGAGGACCTATGAAAACTGGAGTCTTGAGGGCAAGCCTTGATATCTGGCAATCCTGCTTGGGAGGGAAGGAATTCGACAACAAAGTTGTTAACATGTCCTTCACAGAACTTCCATTATAGACTAAGTTAGATTTGAGAGAACAGATAGATACTGCCATACTTTGCATTTTAACACTAGTATTTTGATTTTTGAATTATTTTTTTTATTTTGAATATGTAAGAGCAGCTTTATCATTATTACATTTTAACTTTCTTAGTTAGGTGAAGACACCCCAAAAGACTCTAAATTACTCTTTTTCTTAATAATACTGAAACTGAAATCATATTTTTTTAAAACAGGAATATTAAAATAATTCTATCATTATTTTAAGTCAGTAATAATTTCATCAAATCTAATTTGTTAGGGTTTAATGTTGTAATTTTTATCTTGACCTTCAAAAATGGATGAAGGAACATCCACTGATATTAAATTTTTTATTTAAGTATTTATTTAAATATTTCTTTTCTACCCTACATCATATGATCTCAGGACAGCATACAATAAAAATCAGTTTAACCAATTTTGAATATATAAAATAGCAAGGTAAAGGTAAAGAGACAAAGCTCATTAAGCAATCTGACAGGTTCAAACAGGACCCTTAAAATCCATTGAAACTGTTTAAAACAATTTAAAACCATAAGATATATATGAAATCAATTAAGTCTCAAAAGCTTTAATTGAAAGAAAAACAAAAAAACATACATTTTGACCTGGTACCAGAATGATACAAGTGTTTACACCAATAAGGCTTCTAAGGAGAGGATAATCCACAACTGCGGTGGCACAGCAGAGGGGATCTTCTCTTCTGTCTCCTGCACACCTCAGTCCTTGCACAGGTGTATATATAGAGAGGTACTTCTTCAACTATTGTGGTTCCAAACTGTTTAGGGCTTTGAATGTCATCACCGGCACCTTGAATTGAGACTGGAGGTGAATTGGCAGCTAGTGCAGCTTCCTTAAGAACAGTGCTATATGGTGTCTATGCTATGTTCTGGTCAACAATCTTGTTGCATTTTGCATGTACTGCAGCTTCTGAGTAGTCTTCAAGGGCAGCCCCATATAGAAAGCATTACATTAGTCTACTCTGAGAGTTTACATCTGTGGAAAACTTTCATATGATTGCACTGTACAGCTGCATGCTTATGTATACCAACCTGAGTAAATCTACATAGCTTGTGGCTCTAAAAATTTTAAATGTTTGGTAGACACAGATCAATCAAGTACTCCTGATGTGCGCAGCCTTTACTTATTCAAAAAAGTAAAGGCTGCTCCAGAGACCAGGACAATGGATTCAAGTTGCAGGAAAGGAGATTCCACCTGAACCTCAGGAAGAACTTCCTGACAGTCAGGGCTGTCCGGCAGTGGAATATGCTGCCTCAGAGTGTGGTGGAGTCTCCTACTTTGGAGGTTTTTAAGCAGAGGCTAATGGCCATCTGTCGGGAGTGCTTTGAGGGTGTTCCTGCATGGCAGGGGGTTGGACTGGATGGCCCGCGTGGTCTCTTCCAACTCTACATTTCTATGATTCTATGATTCTATGATTCAAATAGAGTTCTCAGCTGAAATGAATGAATGGAATTCTATAGATAATATGGACTGCACACCCAGCCAAACTTAATGAAATGGTCCTCAAATTTGTGGCAGTACTAGTATTCACTGCTTTGAATAGCTGAGACAGTATTTTCAATTGGCACAGACAACAGATAATAAATGCTTTCTATTGCTATGTAGCAGTGCATTATATTAGCATTGAAAGAAATTTTTCATCAGTCAGAATAATGATTTCACACAGCCAAGCAGGCATGTAATTATAGGTTGGTCCTGTATCATGTTTTATGTAAGACAGCCATTTATTTGAAGAACTATCAGAAGAAAAATTTCATTTGCAGAAAGAAGTTGGATATGACAACTTCTACAATAAAAACTATGCTAGGCTAGATAGACAATTGGCCTGACTTGATCTATAAGGTCACTATGCTCCTATGTTAGAAATGATGTTTAGTCTAAATCTAGTGAGGAGACTGAACCTTAAGAAAGAAGACTAGAAGTTCTGAATTTGCTGAACAACAGTTGGCACCTACACAGCATCTCAATAGGCATACAAATCACCTATTCACAATGCTCCCCACTACAGCAAGATCTATTGTGTGTATTTTTAAATTATGATTATTATTTCTATACAAACAATTGAAAGCTAGTATACTGTAGTGAGTAAAGTGTTGGACTGTAACTTGGGAGATCCAGGTTCTGATTGCCACTGGATAATAAAACTAATGATTGGAGGCTGGGCCAGTCAATTTTTCTCAATCTAAGCTATCTCACAGGTTTGTTGTGATGATAAAGTGGGGAGAAGGAGAGCCATGTACCCTGCCTTGAGCTAACTTGTGAAAGGTGGGATAGAAATATACATTAATTAAAAGATATATGAGCTAGGAATTCTAAAATTACAGTACATCTATATGTGTAAATTAGCATATGAGATTTTGTATAAAATTGGTGGCTTCTCTTGTTCTCTCTCTCTCTGTCTTTTTGGTGACGCTTTCTCTCTCTCTCTCTCTTTCTCTCTCCTTCTCTGGTGATATATGAATGACCACCTTTTGAAATGTTTGCAGTTAAGTGTCAAACCCCTCAAGACAATGGAGTTTTAATAGTCTTGAGGATAGTTAGTTGGCTAGCCCCGCTTTATCTTTCTTCTAGAGAGCAAAGTACAGGGAAATATATTCCTTCACACTGGTTTTCTGGCTCCATTTAGAATGTTTTTCTAATTGTCAAAATAGAATTCCTATTCTTTCTACTGACAAAAACTGGAGGCTTTCTTTGGGTGAACGTTAAACTGCCTTCTTTCAAAGTTCAGCAGCTTTGCAACCCAAGTCTGTGAACATTTATTTGGGAGTAAGCGCCATAGGCTTAGGCCTGAGTAAATGTGCACAAAACTGGAGGCTTAATCTCTTCACTTGTATATTCTTTGTCCAGGGTGGTGTTGCATGAATACCATTGGAGTGACTTTGCATCCAGACTAGTTTGTGTTAGTATGTGGAACTAATCTTTTCTTCTTGCCTCTCATTGGCTGTGAAAGTGATCTGCATATAAACTAAAGATCAATTATATTAATTTCACTAAGTGTTTGTTGGAACAAATCAATCTGTTATTGCTCTCTCTAGGCATGTCTACGTATTGTAATTTGTTAATCTCTAAGAATAGAAAATCAGCTTTGTTTTGTTTTTTAACAGCAACAGGGGAAAACAACATCCTTAGTGTTTGTTGGCTCTGAAACTGGGATTTTGCCCAATTATTCTTCATTTCTAGCTAATGGGGCTCATCATTTTGCTGGAGCAAAAGAAGACTCAAGGGACACAGGATTTATGTGTGCACTCTTAGATCCAAATATAAAAAGAATAAGCTAAAGCTGCCAGACTTTTGCAATGTGGAGAGTATATCTTTATGTAGCAACTAGAACTGGATGTTATCTTAGATATAATTCAATGTTATATGAATAGTCTGAAAATTTACAGCTTAGAATTGGAATATATGCAAGGAAGTGAAAACTACATCTGTATGACAATATAGAGCCTTGTGGAACTTTTGGGACTAAAGCTGATTATCTTGTTGGTGCACTGTTTTGGTGTATCTGTCTGTTATAGTAGCAGCTCCACTTTTTCCTTGACCCCACAGAAGCAACATGAGAAGGCAGACAAAGTAATCATTGTCATTGGTAGAAGAAAGCTGCTGGCTCCAAGCAGCCTATTTCTCCAGTGCATGGCTTCTGGGTATGTCCCTGTAGCCAGAGAGTCCTAGAGGGGCTATCTCAGAACATTCCTGTCTTGTGGTACACAGGGGTTTTTTCCAAGTCATCCTTCCTAGAGCACCTTGGCTCTGAGAACCCACGTGGAAGCCAAGTATTGGAGAAACAGGCTACATGGAGCCAACAGCCTTTCCTTTCCAGTGGCCGTTTTGTCTTACTTTTCTTGTGACTAATGTGTCCATGCATTTTTTCACCATGACTATGTTGGTGTAGTTATGACACTGTAGGGCACCAGCAGAATTCTGGCTTAACAAATTTATCATGTAAAAGCTATTATGGATTACCATTCATTTATTGATATATGCTGGATCTGAAGAATTTGATTGTAATCCATACTGACCTATGATGAAATAAATCTTAGTTTTGAACAACTTTGTTGTTTTGCTGAAAGATGCTACACATGACTACATTTGAAAATTTCACCTGTAGATTGCCCCCAGTCCCTATATTCTTCTGGGCAGCAAGAGCATATTTGCAGAAAATTAATATGATCACTTTTCCAAAAACTGTGTGATGCTTAGTATTTCAAGTTTGATGCCAGTAGGCTATAGCGGATATTGTGCTACACAAGAAGTGATGAAAGCGGAAAATACTGGGCTGAAAGCAACAGAGAGCAAAGCATGCGAAAGCATTGGACAACAAGTTGTATAGTCAGTCTATCTGCTTATTCCTTATTGTCTCTATTTCACCTACCAACTTACTATACATAATCAGCTTCTAAGCCATTCTTCATCCTATA
Organism: Cyclura pinguis; assembly: GCA_030412105.1. Lineage (NCBI taxonomy): Eukaryota > Metazoa > Chordata > Lepidosauria > Squamata > Iguanidae > Cyclura > Cyclura pinguis. The sequence continues at coordinate 210,647,937 of CM059602.1, forward strand.
TGCTTCTAGGGTGGTGTCTAATAACAAAAAACAAACGAACCACAAAACTGTAATGAAACTCTTTATTATTCTTCCAACATTGAAACAGAGAGGGAACAAAATAATAAAGCAGAGGCCATAAGAGCCACCTTAAACACCTAAGCAAAAGAAATTGTCTTCACCTGTCATCAGAAAGAATCTAAACATAGTGTTAGTCAAACATCCTTAGGGAAGGTGATACGGAGTTGAGAAGCTACCCCAGTAACTGTCCTTTTCTTTGTATGCACACAAAAATTTTGTATGCAAACACAAATTTTCTCATTAGGAAGTGGTGCTTACAGAAAGGCCTCATTTGAAGAGTGCAGTGTACATGTGTCTGCTACTAATGGCCCATGGTAAGGAGGTTCATCTGGGTCATCATGTTATGGGCTTATCCAATGATCAGACAAGAAATAGTTGCAGGGAGCTTACTTCACTCCCTCCATGCCAGAAAGAACACTATCAGCTGAGACTAATCTGGCTTTTTCTGTTGGCAAAGTTGTTGCTTTTTTCTTCCCTCCTCCTCTTTTCCTTTTGTATTTCATCTAATAGATTGTGGATCTGTGGACAGGTCTATCTTTTCTTTCAATATCTGTGTAATACTTAATTGGTATGTAGTGATGATTGTGCAATACAACTACTGCTATTACTACTAATATCTCTTGGCTTGTAAAAATATGATAAGCATCAATTTGTAAGACATCGTTGTTGCCTGATTAGCTTTGACTGCTACCAGATGATTCCCATTCATTCAAGTATTTGGCAGCTGCTCATTCAAGCAGAAATCTACAATGGTGTCATGCCTCCTGTCCCAGGATCAAGACAGGACCCTTCCTAACAGCCACACCCCAGAGACATGAGAGGGACAATACTTACAGCAGCTAGTGTAAGCATTGGGAGAGCCCAGGAATCTCAGAATATTTATATAATAAGGATTCATTAATTACGCCAACACTTGTGGAAGACTCTGATGCTATAGAAAGTTAGACCAGAATGGGAAGAAGCTGTTGCAGCCAACCGCTTCTTTTGGTGGAAGCAGCCCAGCTTACATTTGGATTCCTTGCTTGTACTTCTAGAACTCTTGACTTTCACCTCATCTACAGATTTGGCCACCGGACTGTCTCTCTGGATTTACTGTGAACTCGGACTGCAAAACAATGACCATTTGCAAAACAATTTGCTCACAAACTTTGCTCTCTGACTACTGATAACAGGCTTTTTAGGCAGCTGTAGGCTTTGGCTGGCTGACAGCACAGGACAAACAGGCTGCAGATTTTGTTATTCCCATGATCTCAAGAGTTGTGTGTCAATCCTGAATCAAAATGCCAATAGTATGCCAACACAGTCATCACTGCTTTGGAAGAAGAGTTTCTTAGCTCCTGTCTCCAAAGCATTTTTGGTACTTGAGGTGCACTTTATTGTAGAGACTCATGAACAGGAGGCTGTATCAAAGTTCTGTCAGGAATTCACCATTCCACCCACATCCTAAACCTAGAACTCTGTTCTGCAAAAGAGATTCTCTTTCGGGACACGATCTGTTAACTACAAAATTCAATATTACCTCATATCAGTGCATCACATTGTATTGGAAGCCTGTAGGCTGCTACAGATACTTCCAGCTTCTGTTCTGAACATACTACAAAATCCATTGTCTATCGCCAAAGTCTATACAACCATGTTTGTTCAGATTGATTAGATTCATAATTGAAGGATTTTAAAATTGGGCATTTCTCAAATTACACCCTATGGACTGAGACAACAGATCAACAAGGTCGGACTGGTACCTGGGAATAATCCACTACTGGACAAGCTCAGAAGAAATAACAGAACATCACCTGTTGGCCATTTCCACAATGTACCTCCTTCCATTGCCCTCCCATTGCAATCCCAGCAGTACCTTTTCCAGGAAGGGCGTGCAACGCAAACAATCCCTCCCACATCTGGCCGGCTTCCTGCGGAAGGGAATGCAAGTAGCATGCTCCTTCCTTCTGCAGCACAGCTGGCATCTTTCCAATGCTGCACTGGGAAAGAAGTGTGTAATTGTGCTTCTGCCCCTTCCACATGGCAAGCAGTGATGGGGGTATTGCACAATCACGGGCGCTTAATGGATTTTTTCTTTTAAGTGAATATCCTATGATCGGGATGAGTGGGGGCACGATGGCAGCGGGGCCTTGACAACATCATGTGAAACCATGATTCGTGGATCGCTGCCAACAGCAATGCCATGCAGAAATGGCCATTGTCACCAACAATTCTCAATTGAAACCATTCAAATATAACAGTGACCTACACCCCATCTTGGACAATGACACTTTCCTCTTACAGGCTTTGGATGATAGTCTTCTATCAGTCAAGGATTTCTGTTTTACTGTCTATCCATTGTTTGCTTATCACTGCTGTTTAAAGACATTATGTTTGTTTGTATTTTGTGTGTGTGTGTGTGTTTGAATTCTTCCTGGCTCTGCTGTTTATAGTCCATCCAGAAACCCAAGCAGGTGTATATAAATCTGCCAACTGAGATAATGTTTCATGTGTTTGATGCAGTGGACATTGTCCACAAAATTTGTACCACATTAAAAAACGTGTCAGTCTTTTAGCAGATTCCTTTCTTGTTAGTCTTGCATGTTTTCAGGCAAAATGGAGACTTTTGAGTTAAAGTGCTGGAAAAACTCCTTTGCTATTAATAATTTTTAGAGATGTATGTTTCCTTGACATTAAATTAATAATTGTTTGTAACCATTAAAAGAGAGTTCAGATTAAAAATGTGTGTTTATATATATCTGTGTGTGTCTCTTTCTGTATGTTCAGTTTTAGCATCAACTGGCGTAAGCACATTACTGAAACTTATTAGACGAGATATATACTTCAACAGGCCTAGAAGTATTGTGAAATACCCATAAATGTTCCTTCCTTTCCTTCAAAATAATTTTACTGGTCTCTGAAGTTACTCTTTTTTCTTTAAAGTGTGATACTATCATATGCTACATTATCTATATTATGCTATCAGTTCAGAAACATTTGAAAAAGAAAAAATTGTTCATGTCTTTGCCAAAAACCTTTATTCTTAGACAGGTTTTGTTTGCAAGGTTTTATTGCAAATGTGAAGGCAAAATATTTTCCGTGATATAATAACTCATATTAAAACAATACAGCAGATCATGAATCCACCCTTTAGGAAAATGTCAGTGTCTGAATCTGCCAGGTCAGCTAGCCCTGAAGACATCAAGAGTCACTGGAAATCTTTTGATCCTCATCTGCTGACGGGCTCTTATCCAATAAAGCCTAATGAAGTGTGAGTAGTGGGGAAAGTCCTGTGGAAAGTAATGACCACTTATACACTTTAAATCCATCTTTCTTACTATATTTATCCAAGCAGACCTATCAATTGTATTTAATCTCTGAAAGGCCACTAGTCACTTTTTCCCTGACACAGAAATCCCCTCATTAGTAATTTATTCCTCTGTTGCCATTGCAGACATTTCAAGAAACAGATGAAGAAAAACCGCTTTAGTACATTCAAAGTTTCCTTTTGTCATTAAATACTATGATTTGTGTACTCCAGTGTATTCTAGTGTATTTGGATAAGTATGTGTTCTCATTGCATAAATGGGTAATTTCAAAAGGTATATTGGTTGCAGAAAGTGGACATTTTGTTGGTTTCTTTTCCTGTAAATGACCGTTCTGTTTGTAAACAGGATGATATCCTGGATCAATGGGAAATTGCTCCTTCTTCTCTTTCTCCTTCTGACTCCCTGCTTTAGCACTGTAATTCAAGGTTAGTTAGATGACACTATGACAAGGAATAGGGTGGAACTTGATGACTGTGTGCATAGCTAATCATGTGCTGCAGCATTGTTTACTAAATAAATGGAAGAATGCATAATTAAACACTTAGAACTATTCATGTGGAATGGTATTACAGAGATGGCAAGAGGAAAGATGGATGACTAACACTGATGAATGTCTCTAAACAGTCATGTATCAGCCCCCAAAGTGTAGTATATGAGAGAGGATGGGGGGCAGGTTGCCGTCTTATTCCTAAGCAGAATAGAGAGTTATTGGAAAGACACAAAGATAACTCTCTCTCAGACACAGAGAGATCCTTTACACATTTACCTGACAGTAAAGCCCATGGAACTCAGTGGAACTTAACGAAGAACCGTGCAGTTAGCCGTATACAGAAAGATGACACATATTTTCTTGCTTAATAATAATAACATCTAGGCTTTCCCCCCTCAGAGACAAAACACAGTTTAGACTGATGGGAAGATGGAAAAAATGTTGGAAATGTTAGAAAAAATGTTGCACCCTTTGGAAGCATCAGTTTGTGAGGGCTACAGAAACTAGAAGTTTCCAGCGGTCAGGACCTATTGTAAAAAGCAATAGGTCACTTGTAAGGCCTGTTGGCAATATGACTTATGCCGACTCTAAGGTGAACCTATCATGGGATTTTCCAGGGGTTGAGAGTAGGTGATGCACGCAAGGTAGCCCAGTGAGCTTCCATGACCAAGCAGGGTCTCCAGGGTCCTGGTCCAACATTCCAACAATTACACCACACTGACTCTAAATGTGTTAGGAGAGGCTTATCCTTCCATAGAGCTAGCTAGGCATGTGTGTTAGTAATACTGTGATATGTTACAATCCTTTTCTTCAACTTGACTCTAAATAAGAACCCACTGCATTTTAATAATCTGGTTCTAAATTCAGTTCTGGTCCCAACCGGAGTAGACTCATTGATTTAATTGTTGAATGGTAAGTCAACACTTACGTAAATTCCATTGGTTTAATGAGTTTCTTCCAGATGGGACTAGCAATTGGACTTAAGGCCCTAGTTTTCTGTTTTTTTTTGTAAAGCAGAATATAGTCACTAGATATGGCAATGAGGATTTACAGTAGAAGATTCATTTCTCTTGAATTAACAAGAGTGCTTCAAGTTTGCTACTCTGGAAATAATGGTTTGTTTTTTCACTGCTTTCACTGTTTGAATTAGGTTGCTCTAGGGATTCTCATCTCATTCCCTTTCAAAAACTGCTTAATAACCATTCATAACTTTAGGTGCTCCAAAAGCAAATTAGATTATGCTTTCCATGCTCATTTATTCACTCAGTGGAGTTATATTTCCATTATTTTATTTTTCTTCTGCACTCACTCTCCAGAAGGAAACTGAGATCCAAAATTCCAGCCCCTCTGGGCTGAATATTCTCTCTTTCTTTACCTGATGTGCCAAGATGCTGGGTTTCTGCTTCCTTTTTCAACCTGCAGGGAAAGTAGTCTAATGGAAACTAAGTGAGTGAGCCACTGTGTAGTGTAGTGCAGTATTGGTTAGTATAGTATCCTGATGGCAAACTAAAAAATAAAAATGAAAAGTAGTGTCCTGTGATATGAATGTTTATTTTCTCCCTGTGGGTCTGGTTGATTACTGAGTATTTCTTTTCCCAGAGTGGCTCCATGCAGCTTTGTGGTATCACTGGCTGGTTGTATGCTTTTGGCTGCACAAGTACTGGCATGGACTGCAGTTTTTAGTGTTTACAAATGGTTTCATTGACCTAGTTTAAAAGACTAAGGGGCTAATTCTTCTCTCACCCTTACATTTTTCAACTGGTGTATTTCCATTGCCTTAAGCAGAGGGTCTTCAAAGATTATACAATAGCACAAAGGAAGTACAATACAGTGCTAGAGAAAGAACTGGAAAAATACTGGAACAATATGGCTGTTGGCATTTTGTCAATGAGGCGCAAAGACATAGAAATTCTCAAATAATGCTAGAATGTCTTGAATTCTACAGACTATCTTGACACATATTTCTGGCATACTTCCATTGCCTTAAGCAGAGGGTCCTCACAGTTTATATAACAGTGCAAGAAAAGTATAATACTAGGGAAAGAATTGGAAAAATACTGGAACAATACGGCTGTCAGCATTTTGCCAATGAGGTACAAAGACTTAGCGTTTCTCAAAGTATGCTAGAATGTCTTGAATTCTATAGGCTATCTTGCCACATATTTATTTATATCAGTTGCAAATGCTGTTCACAATCACAGTAATGCATTCCTCTCTGGTTGTCCTGTCAATAATTTCCCTTTTACACTTGGCTGTACTACTATTTGCCCATTCTGATATCAATTCAGACTCAAAAAAGGAAGAGGAGCATGATATTCTAGTAAGTCTATGCACACATCCATCTTATGCATGCATTGACTCTGTTCAGATTCTTGGTTCAATATGTTTAGATCAGAAAGAGATCACTGAGCATCCTCTCATCACATGCTGATTATTCATGGTATTAAAACTTCTGAAATGGCCTACTGTCTTTCACAAATTACATCTTTTTTGACTGAGAGGTTAAAGTCCAGCTTGTGCTAAGCATTCCAAAGAGGAATATTTTGTGGTAGTTGTATGTTGGCCGATAATACAGTAACTAATTACATGTTTACATGGGTGCTTTCCGTCTCTATGACATCTCAGAAGAATAAACATAAAATCTTTATTCCCTTTTCATGTTGAACATGTTTAGATTTCAAGAAAATTCTATTCCACTCAGTCTTGACTCATTGCCTGAATCATCAGTGCCAGTCCTTGCAGGGGGCATAGGAAAGCATCCTCTGCATTCAACTCCAGTGACCTTGTGTGTACCAACCACATCTTCAGTGTTGCTGGCCATCCAGTATTGAGCAGAAAGATCAGAAGGGAGTTTCTGCTTCTGTTTATTTCAATGTGAGTAGAGCTCCATGTACATTCAAGAAGATTGCTTCATTAAGCTTCCCAGTCAGACAGAGTGTTGAACTTATTTTCAAGGTCCTCTGTTTGAAGACTCATATAGTCTAATTCTGCTTTAAAGCTAAAGAACTTTAAGGAAGCAGATCAGGGACCCTGAAATTACTCACCCACACTTAATACCTGGGCAGAAGACACAGGAGGCACACCTGGCCATAGTTTTTCTTACTTAGGTGAAATGTCTTCCACTTCTGCTTAAATTCGAAAAAATCTTTTCTACTTTTGCATCTGTTCATATAAATAACCTTTTGTAGGTTTAAGTAAATAAGCGTCCTCTCTTACTCTTTTTTCATGGTGATGCATGTTCTCTGTCACAGTAATATGGAAGATAGCCTATAGTGATAAAGGGGCCAGGGATGAGATGGGACATGCTGCCCCATGCTCATTAGGATGAGATGGGACATGCTGCCCCATGCTCTCTATATGGATTGGTATTTCTTCCTTATGCAAAAAAAACCCTGAACAGGGCTTCTGTAATCAGTATTATGCAAAGAGACCCCTTTCTTAGACAATGGACTTGTCAGAGAATCTGGGTCTGAATTTCATCTCAGTTACCAGGGACATATAAATTGTCCCTCATCCTGGGTGGTGAACATTCATGTTTGTGACCTTTGATCCATCAAGGTTACAAAAGTCTTGTTCCAGTAACTACATGCAGATAACACTCAGCATACAACATATTATGCTTCTTTTACTAATTTAGTAATATTTACTTCCTAAATGTTGTTTGTGTGTGTATGTATCTATCTGTAACTTTTACCTGTAAGTCAGATGGGGGACTTAATTTCTAAGTCATTTATCATTCTATTTGTGAAATACAAGTAATCATCTTTGAGATTTGGATTTTGTAACATTAGTTACTGGGGAATCAGTGTTGTGTATTTGACATGTACCAAAGAAATGAATATCTTCTTGACTCCAAATATGGTGATTATCTCCTCCTCTATAGCCTCCCCTCAATCTGCTCCAGAAGGTTCTCTAACCCTCTGGAACATACTTTAAGGGCATATCAGTGGTGCTGGGAAATGTGAGAAATAGTAATGCATCTCACAAGCAGAATGATTGGTATTTGCAAGCAGAAAGTGAGCAAGAATATGTCCCATATCACAACCACCATCACCACCACACACGGGGTCAAGCAGAGAAATATAGCAGGCTTAGTTTTCTTTGTAAAAACATACGAAGTAGGTTTACTTACACCTACTACAGGTTTCATAACATATTATAGTGAGAGGCTCTGTAACATGTGCTCTTCAAAAATGGATGAGAGTGACTGAGCTGCAAACTACAAAATGGAGGATGAAGTTGCAGACTAACTGTAACAGGGAGACAGAAGGTGTGACTAATACCAGCACACAGGAAATGAACACATGTTATGACTAGACAGTTAGACATTCAAACTACAATGCTAAGACTACACTTAGCATGCCTACTTTACTAACAAGAGGCTGCAGAATGGGAGACGGAATTTAATCCCTGCCAGCTCTGCTGATAGAGGCAGTTCCATCAGCAGAAAAACTAAATTTCACCCAGTTTTTTCAGCATGCCAATAAACTTTGCCTGACTCAGCAATACTGATCCAGTAAAACAATTGTTATATTCTACAAATGGAAGTGAGGGGGATGAGGAACCCAAGATATTGGCAAAAATTGTGCCTGATCTCATTGGACTGCAAAGCCAACCAGAACTCAAATAATTTCTCTGCCTTCAGAAAGGAACCTCCCTTTGATCTATCAATATATAACAGCTGTTTTAAATTGATAAAATGAACTCATAAAATAGAAAAAAAAGATATATTTGATGACTGATAAATCTCCCTTTTCCTTCAGCCATTCCACTTCTTATAATATCAAACAAAGTAGCTTTTAATCAAAGTTATCACTGTTCAATCACAGGTCAAATAATCCAGCTGTTACCTCGAGGAGTGATGAGAGATGGTACTGCATATCTCCTGTGTACATAAATCTGGCTGTGATATGGTAGCAGCTTATAAACTGATTCCTTTAGGGAGAGTTTACAGTGCTTTTATAAACAGCAGCAGCAGCAGCAGCAGCAATGGCAGCTCTTTTTACATGGGATCTTGTGCATAAAATCACCTACAAGCCCATTGTCTTATTTTATGGTTCTGCATCTGTGTGGAGCAAGGCGCTGTGCAGGAAGATCTGCTTTTGCTGGCCTGTGATAGAGGAGAGACCAGTGCTGATGACTTCAGGTGCAACGTGTCATGATGCCAAGCATTTGGGGGTAGAACTAGGGGGCTTAATAACTCTACTTGCCCCTCTTTGCTTCCTTTTGGATGACACTTCGACCCACGCTCCTGCCTCCTATGCACTGTAACCTTTTCTGGTCACTTCAAGGCTGGGTAGGAATTTTTGTCTCTTTTACCCCCCCCTTTATTTTGCCTACCCCATGCTTTATTTGGGGGACTATGTCAATTGTTTTTAAAGATGGCCATTTGGCAGGTAGTAGTAGGAGAAATGGGACTTATGGTGAACATCTTGGCTCCCTTTTGGGTGAAGCCTCTTTAGGTCCTGAGACCTGGAGATTGGCCTGGGGTGCTTTGCCCTCACTGAAGACCTGTGACTTAGGAGTGGGGTTCTCTGGGTCTGCCTTCCAGTAGATGCCCAGATGGGGAGCAGTCCTGCTATTGGGTTGCCTGCAGGACTCAGGTAGTTCACCCAGGGGAAGACTGAGGAGGAACTCATGGAGTGACATCTGGTCTCAGCTGATCCCACACTAGGTTGCTTTCCCTGTTTTGCACCTTTCCAGGTTCAACTCAATTTAAATAGGCTTTAGGTTAAATAAAGTGGCTCTTTTCAATCCAGTTGTCTGTGTCTGGTCTGCAAAACAATGATGACAAATGTTTGCATTGTGGCTTTCCTCCATATCTTTCAGAGCCACTTGTTCTGATTCTTGCATCTGTTAATAAATCAGTTATGAAAAGTTTATTGCTTCATTTTATTGTTGGCTATCTTTGTAGGATGGGGGGAAAATCTTTCCAACTGATGTTTTTGATATGATAAACAATCTAGAAAAAGATTAAATTAAATAAAGAACAGGTGGATCAAATAGCAATGAGCGTCTGCTTTTTTCTCCAGTGACGCTATACCTGTTTTTCAACATTTCCAGAAGGGTTACACACACATTTTCTCTTGCAGGTTCTATCCATTCTGTCTTTTGATTCTTAGAGATGTAATATCAGTACAATTAATTTAAAAAAGTTTGTTTCAAAGTGTCACACATAAAAAAGAAGTTTCTATATTTTCTTTTCCAAATTTTGCCTGTATTTCTTAAGCCAAAGCTACTCCTCTACACTGCAATAGTATTTGGTTTCAATGTACTGTTTTATAAAATTAGATATTTGACCTTTAACATATTTGTTGCATTTAACCCATCAAATGGCAATATCTTGTAATATCTTGTCTCCCAAACAATTTCTTGGTTGATGCTGCTGTGGAAGATTATAAATAGAATTAATATACGTAGCTGAAAAATATACTGATTTTCTGTTTATATATTTTATGGTATGATTTCAATTGACGTGTCAATGCTCTTTTTACAATTTATTTTATCTTCTTACAAGTTGTTTATGCCAGTGCATCTAGTAGTACTGCAATTTCCAGGGAATGTATCTCTACACAACATAGCATTTCATAGAAACCTTAAATTAGCACTGTGATCCAGTGTAAATATGGTATGAACCAATGCCTTGTGCTTAAAAAGCCAAGAGTGTATATACTATAGCTTATGGACAAACTTTGCAGGAAGTTAATGAGCATCTAAATATATAATCTCAGTGCTCACCACTTTCCATGATCTCATTTTATAAATCAAATTAATACTCATTCTTTGACTCCCATTCAAGAGAAAAGCAGGATATAAATCAAACATCGAATTCTTTCAAGGTATGCAAGGCCATTTTATCTATACAACAGTCATGTGAATTTGGTCAAACTGAGAAGTGATGATTATTCCAGGAATACTCAGAGCTTCAGGGGTGAATCAGAGCCTGAATTCAGCTGCCTGGTGGAGGTCTGATACACTAGGACAGTCATTCTCAAACTGTGGTACAGGACCCTAACTGGGGTGTGGGGCATGATGGGCACATGGAAAGTCAGCCTGCATGTATAGCAAATGTGAAAAAGAAGGGCAAGCCTCTGTGTGTGTGTGCATGTGTGCCTTGTTGAGGATTGACTGGTCTCTGCAAAAGAGTGAGGCAAAGCATGTTCCATTGTTGTGCCTTCCTCCATCTCAGACATAGCAAAAATCAGCTTCCTTTTTTTTTTTATGCTTTTCCAACTCAGCTTCTCTGAACATTCTGTTATTGGTGCTACAATCCCCCTTAGCAACCATGAGGTGGTTTCTTGGGGGTGTGTGTGAAGGAAATGAAGAGAGGAGAAGAGTATGAGAGCTCAGCATTTAGATGGAGAACGTGTGTGATGCAAGGGAACTGAGAGATAGAGAGGGAGAGGCATAGGATAGGGTACAGGAGGCACAATGTGGAGTAGGGGGCACAATGTCCTCACGTAGATGTAAAGGGAGCCTTGAGAACCACTAAATTAGATAATGATGGGTCTCCAGTATTCTTCTAGTAATAGTTTTCTCATAATACATAGACCAGTATTATGGTGCTGATGTTGTGGTGGTGAGTTGGAAGTTGGTGGGGGTTACCTAAACTGCAGCTGAAATTATGGCAAGGTTGAGCTTTGAGGCACTGATATTTCCAAATCAAAACTTTCTGCCCTTAACTCCAATGTTATATCAGCTCAGTTTAAAAAAATATAGAGCCTTTCCAGACAAGGAAAAAAAAGTTTCTAAAAGTCTCAGGTTTTCTTCCTGTACAAACAAATTTTATCTTGGAGAGCTACATCACGCTTTTTCCGTCCCGAAGTATTCCCAAGGAGATCCCAGCATTACCAAAGGCTTTTTCTTTCCCACTCCCCAGGCCAATTTAAATTAACCCAGTATTTCTAAAAATGAAAGAGATCAAGTGGGGGGAAAAAAGAAATCCTAGCAATAAAAGAAAATAATTCTAATGCTCCACTAATGTAATATTGCTAAAGTACTTTATCACTTTGGCTATAACTCATGAATGGTACTTAAAAAGGGCTCACTGGAAATTGGTAAAAGTCAATTTCTGAAATGTTGCTTGAGTCTAGACGTGACACGTGATCGGTGGGTGAAAGAGGAGGAAGAACATAAGGGGAAGTGGAGTGAGGGAAACCTATGATATTACAAGAAAGAGTTTGGACTCAAAATCAGGAATAGGTTGGTAAAATCAAAACAAAAAGAACGGGAAGGTCTCAGTTCTTCCAGAGTCTTTTTTTACTTTCTGGAACTAAATCTATAAAAAAAGTAAATAATAAATCATTTTCCCTGTTTCTGCTTTTAATTCATGGAATTCTTGGATTTGTAGTTTGGTGAGGGACTTAGGATTCTCTCCTCCACTGTTTAGTGCTTTGGTTCAGACAAATACAGTAAAGATTTGTAAGTACAGTTGGCCCTCCATATCCATGGATTCTGCATCCATGGGTTCAACCAACCACAGCTTGAAAATATTTCCCACAAAATGACAAAAAGCAAACCTTTGGGTTTTTTACCCTTTTATATATGGGATGCCATTTTACTACACCACTGTATATAATGGGACTTGAGTATCCACAGATTTTGGTATCCATGGACATCCTGGAACCAAACACCATTGTGGATACTGAGGGGCCACTGTACCTCATCAAATTAGAAATTCCAGGAGCGTTGAAGCCCCAATAGCTTGAGTGGTGCCTGATACAGAGATCCCAAGGGACCAAGCCCTGAGATCTGGCAATCCTACCAGTGTTACATAATAGGCTTAAACACCATATTACTCTGCATGCAGGCCTCTGTTTAGAGAGGTCATGGACAATCACATACACATGTGTTTTAGACTACATGTGGTTATTACATCATTATGATTTCATAAGAAGTGCCATGCAAATGCTCTGCATAATTCCATTTAATTTGAAGCTATCTAAGAGGAGATCTTTGAACCTTGTCATGAATTTCTCCCATAGACATTGGGGAAACTACAAATTGCACTCTGGCCTTGCATCAGCCAATTAGGACTGGCTACAAGGCAGTAGTATCGATATGAATGAGCATCTCTTTCTAAGCATAACATCCCTGATCAGCCCACATCTGCCGTGCAACACTGCAGAAAGATCAAGTCAATTTTTGTACCAGATCCTATAAACAGTTTTGCCAGCTGAGCATCTCAAAGAGAACCTGGTTACAAGACTGAAAAAGACTTGTTCTCCCCCCCTCTTCTTTCCTCTGGGAAAAGGAGCTAGTGCCTGAATAAATTTATAATGGCATTTTCCTCTCACTTCCTAAAATGTGTTAGTCCTTGAACCTGGTCCATTCTATGAATGTGGTTATACTTAGAGACTTATAGTGCCTTTGATCCTACACTTTAATCATGGAAATTAGAGATGGAAAAGGCCTGTTTGGTGCTCTAGTGAGTTTCCTGCTGGTGCTCATATTTCTCACTGAGATCAAGAGGAGCTCTTCTCTCAGATCAAGGGCTGCACATGGATCATAACTTCTAAAATACTGCACTGAAATGTATTTTGAAAAGTTATGTATATGGAACAATAAAACACACATACACCATTCTTCTTGAACTGTCTGGTCTAAAACAAATGACAGAAGACCTAGGCATGATTGTGGGGCTTTAGAAGTAGAAATGAATGGCACAAGACCTTTCTTGTATAGGTCTATTTGATAGGATTGTATTTTAAGTACAGCATGCTTATACAGACATCCCCTGCTTTTAGACAGTCTGCTTTTTGACAATTCACTTTTTAAACCCTTTTCAATTATAACCAGAATCCATATATTCAATGCATGGTCTGCTTTTTCGACTTTGAACTTGAAAATTGAGAAGAGTAAAAAAAAGTGGATATTCGTAAAGCTACTGTGCTGCTTTTTTCTCTCAATCGACTTCGTGCCATCTGAGTTGCAAAATTCTCTTGGTCTGCGCATGAACTGAACAAAAAGATGGGCTGAGTTGATTAAAGGAAAAAGCAGCATGCGGTTGCAAATAACTCTATAAGATATGCACTGCAAATCTCTTAGAAATTGTGCTCAGTGCACCTCTTATAGAGTATTATGATCAGGCACTGTTTTTTCTGTCAATTGACCTGGCGCTGTCTTTTTGCTCATTCTGTACACAGGTTCCAATTTTTGGATGATTTCCACTTTTTGACAGTGCTTTGGTCCCTAGCCTATCGAGTAAACAGGAATGCCTGTATTTTTTTAAAAAAAACCTGACTCCACATGTGCGATTTGCTGCTAACATGAAGCATCACATTCCTATACCTAAAATGGCGGTGATGTGTGTGCACAGACACACTAAAGCAGGCATGCACATGTTGCTGCCATTGAATATGATGGAAAGTGAGTATTTGTGGGGGCTCCTGTAATGGAAGCCTTGCATATAGAGAGCATGCACTGTAATTTGCATTGTTTACACAGAAAAAATAGTTTGTTGTCATGTGTCTTCAAGTTGTTTCTGACTTATGGCTAGCCTAAGGTGAACCTATCACATGGTTTTCTGGGGTTGGACCCCCCTCAATTATTTCAATTAGAAGCACTTTTTAAAACTTACCCAGCAGAGACATATCCATCTCTAGCAAAATTAACATTTAAAGACTATTGCCCCAATCCAACAAAAGAGACTTGTCTGAGAAAGTTTACTCTACAAGATCTATTGAGAATTGGATTGGAATTCATATTGCAGTGCTTATGTTTGATGTTACAAGCATGTGTATCTTTATGCATGACACCTAGTTGTTGTTCACAACTACTTACACAGAATTGGAACAAGGTTGCCATCCAAAATTCCTGGTCACATCTTTACATCCACAAAGATGATTCTAAACAACTCTGAAGGCCTTTGGCTTTTCTCAAATTAGGCTTTTGATTCCCACAGAAATATCACTGAAGTTGACAATTTGGTATATGAACCATAGTGTTCTATACCTGTTGTTGTTATGTGCCTTCAAGTTGACTCCAACTTCTGACAACCCTCTCTAGGGTTTTCTTGGCAATAGCAATAGCATGTGTATTTCTATACTGCTTATCAGCTAAGTGCTCTCTAAGCAGTTTACATGTATTTTAGCTAATTGCCCCCAACAAGCTGGGTACTCATTTTACCAGCCTGCAGAAGGATGGAAGGCTAAGTCAACCTGGAGCTTGGCAGGATCAAACTCACAACCTTGTGGCTGCAGTACCGGCATTTATCCACTGTGCCACCAGGGCAAGATTTCTTCAGAGGAAGTTTGCCATTGCCTTCCTCTTACGCTGAGAAAGTGTGACTTTGAACAAGTCACACAGTGGGGCCATTTCTGCACTAGCCTGTTATAGTGCTGTTATTCCACTTTCAAATCCTCAAAGGCCCCTCCTTAAACTGCAAACCCCAGGATTCCATAGGATCTTGAAAGTGGAATAATAGTACTATAACAGACCAGTGTGGAAATGGCCTGGGTTTCCATGGCTGAGTGTTGATTTGAACCCTGGTCTTTTGAAGTCTTAGTCTGACATTCAAACTACTGCTTTTTCATAATGCTCATTTTCACTTTCAAGGAGAGTGTTATGATCCTTGAGTTGTTTTCTAGTATCAGTTGTATTTTAAGCCACAGCAGAATTCCTAATTCTGTCTAGGATTCTGTGGGGACGTACTGGCCCCGTAAATGGAATGTTCCCTGAGTAATTTTCTTTTCACCAAACTTACGTAGGAAAGATTAGCACTGGGAGAAGGAGGCTGACAGCTAAAATCACATATTTCTCAAATGCCTGGCTTTGGGGATGGGGAATGCATGGAGCCAAGATAGTATGTGAGGGGAAGCTAGATCATAGCCTGTGCTATTTCTTCCTTTCGTCAATACTGCAGCTATCTCTGACATTACTTACTACTACCTTGGCTTCTGCCATCAGTGTATCTATATAGGTGGAATTAATAGGATCTGGGTTTCTCTTCCACCCTCCCTCACCTCATACACAGACCCACCTTCTGTGAAGGAAGGTACTGGAGTGAAGGCTTATAGGGTTAAAGTCCTGGGACTTTTTGGTTAGCAAGGATTATGGCATCATTTGATACCTGTCCTTTGCACCCTCTGAGCTGTAGCCACCACGGTAAACTGGAAGAGAAATGGGTTTTCCCATCAACACTGGATTCTTATAAATTATTATTATTGTTGTCGTTAAATAAAAGCATTTTGGAGTGGCTTGGTCTTTAGTTGGCAAGGCTCATTAGCTTTACAGAAGACCCACTCTTGATGGCAACGAAAACTTCTAGAAAATGTGTGTGTGTATTTTAAATATAGATCAACACAGCTGCTTGCATTTCTCAGAATTTCCTCAATGGTGGTGGTGAATGGAATTGTCATGAAAGGGCCTGCAGTTAAAGTTTTTTTTACTATGCCACTGCTCCTGGGAGGCAGCAGGTCTTTCCATCCTCTGTTCCCTTTGCATATCAAATGTTCTGAGAAAACTGTATTGCTCAAGATGGTTGACATAGTATCACTACAATAGCAGGATAATTAGTTGTACTTATGTTGGCATCATGCTACTCTTGTGCTTTTAGGCAGTGGCTGTGGATTAGAGCTACAGTCCTTTCTGTGTCATTGAGGAGTTCTTCAAGCTCCACAAGGAAATCTGAACTTGGAAAAGTATCATTGCAGATTTAATTAATCTTAGGGGGAAGAAAACTGGAGCAGTTTGGAAAATTCTGTCTTCCATTTCTGTATGTAAGGGATTACTAGATCTGGAATGGTCCTTAAGAGTTTATCTTTTGGGCTTTTTCCTCCTCAGTCGATAAGTTATATTCCAAAACCAGTGATTC
Organism: Cyclura pinguis; assembly: GCA_030412105.1. NCBI lineage: Eukaryota > Metazoa > Chordata > Lepidosauria > Squamata > Iguanidae > Cyclura > Cyclura pinguis. Next base: position 210,664,609 of record CM059602.1, read on the forward strand.
TTACTATTACATTGCCTTACCTGAATCTGGTGCTGTGCATGTAGCATTTCCTTTCATGTATGGAACTTTTTAGTATAATTAAACTGTTAACTTGCAACTTGAAAGAGCCTGAAATTGACTGCTAGGCATGTCTGTGTATATTGTGGCACTGGTCCAAGTAGAAACGTTTGAAATGAGGTTGTGCTGCCCATGGGGTTTGCAGAGTGGAAGTCTGCCAAGCTGCTTTAATATCCTCCATAGTTGTTTTAATTCATATAGTTTTCAACACAGGGGGCATGAAGGACTAAATTTGAAATGATTGAAACAGCCAAGGGAGGTACAATTGCTTTGCTGAGTCGCAAAATTCAAAGGGGAGTCTTATCTGTAGGTTTATAGATAGCATTTATTGGCCTAGACTGAAAGACAGAATCTCAACTACATTCTACTTCTATAGCTGGTGGGTCACACTGCACTTATGCCACTCGATTCCAACTCACTTATCTGGTCCAGGGGCAATGACAGGGATTGCTGCTACAATCCAACGTAGGTGAGCAGCATGCATAAGAACATTGATTTAAGTGTATTGAAACACAGTCCCATGTCTTATTGTTTGTGGCTCACATGTCTTATGTGATATAAGCTTAAATCCTGTCATTAGTCCCAACGAGAGTGTTGTATGCTGCCAGCCAGACAAGCTTCCCAGCTTTTCCAATAGAGTCTGAAGCAGCAGCCACAAGCAAAGTTTGCTACAGTTTGTCAGTCAGTTACCATTTGTTGTTTCTGCAATCTGAGTAATAAAGTCCATGTGATAGTCCAAAGGGCAAAGTCAGCACACAAGGCAAGGGTCAAGATTTCCAGGACCACGAGTCAGATAGCTGAGCATCAGAGGAACTGCTTCCACCAGTGAAAGCAGTTGTTTCTAACAGATTTCTCCCCTTGTATTTATCAGCCAGCAGCCTCCTGCAGCTGTTTGCCTAATTAATGTATCTACTTTATATAAATGCTCTGAGTCTCATGAGCTCTCCCTTTTCCATCTACTCTGGCTGCCATAAGCATTGTTCATATCTCTGTGTTGTGGCTGTTGCGGAGGGTCCTGTCTGTGTTTGCACCTGAGTCCTGGGACTGGGATATGACATAGTCAATAAATCAACTAGTTTTATCTATCTGTTGACTTGCTATTCAACAATTGATTTAATAAGTCTATTCTGTTTGGGACTAGCCAACAGGATTCCAGCTGTAATGTTTGGTGAGAGAATTTCAGGCTATGAACCATGTCCTCCAGGATCATCCCATGAGCAATGGCTGAACCCAAATAGGGTTAGGAAGAGATAATAGTCTTAATCAAATTGTTAGTTCCCCAGAAGAATAAACCCATTGGGCCAATGCATCTTTTTTGGTTGTTGAGTTATCAGGATCCCACTGCTTCAAGTGGGTCTGCCCTAGGTGGGACTACAATTTGGATTTAGGCATAGATTCCACTGCTGCAGAAAAAGATTGACTAATTGACTAAAAGGTCATGATGATATCCCTTCCCTGTATGTTCTATGTCCCTAATACACAGCTAATATCCCAGGTGAAGATTTTCACCCTAGTGTGGCTTGGTCAGCTGTATCAGTTTGCCAAGCAACAAGATTTTTCACCTCAGTATCAATGTCCTTTGTGATAAAATGGTCATTTACCTTTGTGATAAAATGGTCATTTACTTCTCTAGTCTCTCATCTGAAGGAAAATGCCAGTAAAGATCTCACCTTAAGTGCTGTAACTTGGGGCCTTTCTGCACTATGCTGTTATAGTGCTATTATTCCACTTTCAATATCATGTGAAATTCTGGGGTTTGTAGTTTTCTGAGGCCAAAGAGCTCTCTGGCTGAGAATTCTCAATGCCCTTCCCTAAACTGCAAATGCCAGGATTCCATAGGATGTTGAAAGTAGAATAATAGCACTATAACAGTGCAGTGTGGAAAGGCCCTTGAACAAAAAAGCTCTTAGGGTCGCTAGTTCAACTTTGGAGCTAGGTTTTCCTATTGCTAATCTCTCTTGTTCAGCTGATCTTGGCAGGGATGGGGTGGCTAGCCCTATTTCTTCTGCTGATTACATTCACTTCTCTTCTCACTCAAACTCTTTTCCACTCCCCTGTCACTTCCTCCCTTTGATCTTCTTGGATAGTTTTTAAGACTGAGCAAGACTTGGTCCCAACTTTCTGTAGCATTTTTGGGTATTGGCTTCATGGATGGTTAGAGATGGCTGCTTGTTACTGACTGGATATCAGGTGCTTTCACATGATGCCATTCCAAGTAGGCAGGTTTGCTACCATCAGGATCTTGATCCTGCCTCCTGGTGAGTCCCAACACCAGGACAAATTCAGTAAATGCAGTGGGACTTCTTTACTCTAAAGGGTACATAGGATTGGCGCCTATGAGCAGTTACACCAAATGCCTAATCCAGCCCACCACTCTAAATTGCATATGTCTAAAAACACTGTAGCTGGATATAAGTAAAGAAGACATTCCTGATTGTAATCTTACTTACCTTTTATTGAGGGAGCATGGGAAAAGTAGCAATCTAGATTAATCAATAAATACATTCCCTATAGACTAATATACAGTTTCTCCAACATATTCCTTCCTTTTCTCAAACTTTTAATCTTCATACTATACAATATGTTTTTCATAGATCCATGAATCACACATTTTCAAAATACTAATTTGGTGATGGAATTGGCCCTGCACATTTATTACATGTGCATTCATTCATCTTTTCACTTCTGTCTGTGGAACAGGGGTCAAAATCTTGCATTCATTAAAAAGATATGATACACCACCTTATCTTCTCTACAATTAATTGGCAATCCAGGAGCAGGCTTCCAAAGTCTCATACTATCATGATATCTCACAAAACAATTTGGTAGTATAAGAAGAATTTAATTGTTTGACCCAGGCTGAAAAAAGGCTGTTAAATTAGGCAATCTCTTTTCTTTAGATTGAAAACAAAACTTCTTTACTTATTATAATCATCTGCTCCCTCCTATGATCTGATTCTGTAATGAGTTTCCCATGCAAAACCTTGGCAGCTCATTCAGCACTCTGTATAAGAAGGACCAGGTTTCACAGAGTCCGAAGGAACTCTCTTTCCAAGACTTTTTTTTTAATAAAAGCATGTGGTTGTAATTTTTACTGAACAATCCTATGTACCACTTATGGTGGTGGTGATGGTAAGGATACATCACTACTGTGTAGTAGAACAGCCTGTACCTGCACAGCCTAGGTAAGGAGGGCAAAGTGCATAACAGAAAACTCAGAAAACAATACTTTTATCTTTTTTGTTGCGTTTCTCAGAATTCCACCAGCACTCTTGTTCCATTCCAGTTCTGTATTACTTTGTGAAATCTTCACTTCCATGCTCTCCTGCATAGACATTTATGCCTACTGGATTTTGGGGTATGGATACTTTTGTATGCATTCTTCTTTTGATGCATAAATTTCATATGCATTTTCTTTTGACATCCCTATGTGCATTTTCCAAGTGTATGCATTGTTTGTACTGATTTTCCTCCTTTCAGAATAGATTGCAGGGGTTAGAAATATTTGGATTTCCAAGATTCCCAGTCTCAGGAGATATTTCCTTAGGGAAATGCAAATCTAACTGATTTCTTTTTGATCCTTACCAATGACCACTTATGTGTTCTGCTGAGAAGAAGATTGTACCACTGTATTACTGTTTCCAAACAGAAATTTTGTGAACAGACATGTGGAAGTACAGGCACTGATCAAATTACTTTTTATTTATAACCTTACATTTACATTTATATCCCACCTTTTCTCCAATGAGTTCAAGGTCCCTTACATGGCTTTACTTCTCCACAGTTATGCTCACAGCCCTGTGAGGTAGATCAGGCTGAGAGAGGTTTGACTGGCTTTAAAATCCCACAATGAGTTTTGTGGCTTAGTGGGGACTTGAACCAGTACTGGTCAAGTCCTAGTCCAAAAAAATCAAATACACCACCTTAACTTTTCTGTTCTTGTACAATAATTGGCCGATGCATCCAGCTTATTGGACAAGGCTTCCCCGGTTTTTATGTGAACTTTGACAGGATACAGCTAGTTTAGCTACAACACAAGTGATTCTAGATGTCCCAGATGAGCACTACAGTGAGGAAAATAGGAGGTGTGAACTCAGAAATTACAGTTACTGGCTGATGGCCATTTCTGCCTTTGATATGCTTTCCCAGACTGCAGGATCACAGGTCAGCCAATAACCCCAGACAGCCAGTTCAAACACTAACTTTGCTTTTGTAAGTGAACATTCTCAGATAGCCAGGAAAATTTGTTTAAGATGCAGAATGTGTTGATTAATCCCAGGGGAAAAAGAAGGAAATCTAGAAACATTGGTCTATGGATAGAAAGCTACCAACTTAATTATCCTTTTATTGTATTTACTGTTTAGCATTGAATCATTGTGCAATGAAACTCCTCTGTCAAAGCAGAAGTTTTAGTACTGGTTAATTTGATTAAACAATTTGGCTCCATGTAGTTTTGACATTTTGCCAAAAATAGTTATTTATGAGAATCATGGGATGCAAAGTTGAATAATAGAGGCTTGTTCTTAGTGAATGGTATGCGGGCTGGTACATGACCACCCGGCAAGCATGATGTGCCTCATTACTGATGAGATAAGATGTGTTTTCACAGCACAACAGATTAGCTGATGTCTATTATGGAATCCTTTGGGCTAAAAGTTGCTTTACATCAGAACAGTTTAGGGTGGGGAAAACTGGGAATAGCAGGAACTGTAAGGAAAAAGAAAACATGGGGGAGTAGCTGGTCCACATGATTTTCAGCCAAGATTTTCTTGAGATTGTACCTTGTCCAATGTGCCTTTTCAATGGTACACCATGACCACTACCCCCCCCCACCTCTAATAACGAGAGCATCTGGTGATCTAGATATGGGATCACATTATCCTCTTCCAATTTTCAGTATTATTTTGTAGATTTGCTAAAAAATATCTGTTTACCTTGGCTCTCTTGAGCCAGCCTACTCTGCAAGGAAGCAGAGTATAGAAGCATGTTACATAGTTAGTAACCAAATGTTTCTTTTATTTGGCAATGTAAATTTGGCATTCCAAACGTGAGATTTGTCTATCTCTGTCTAAATATTTCTGATGGACAAAATTCCTGCATCTTCATTTATAATTAGTTTGATCTTTTGAGCTTTCTTGGACTGTATTCTGTCAAAAGAAAAAAAAGTTCTGTGAAATGGTTGCAAAAGAAAAGAAAGTCCCCAAAGGATTTTTTTTTCCCAAATCAAAAAACTGCTCAGAAACTATTGTCATCCAGTGGGAAGGAAACTTTTGAATTTTTCCATTCTTATGTGGAAGCAAAAATGAAATAAAGATAACGTCAGAGTTCTATTGGTGTACTGTATTGGCATGACCATGACAGCTTAAGCATTTCTGTCAGGAGGAAAAAGGCTATGCATGCAGTAGCCATGAAGGAGGTAAAGGGCTGGAGAAACAGGCTGCTTGGACCTGGCAGATTTGGTTGGCCTTCCCTCACCATTACTGCACAACCCTGGTAAAAGTACAGCCCCACGTGCAATCACCAACAGGATTCTGGCCTTACATCTCACAACAAAAAGTTCAATCAACAGTAATATTGATTTACGAAACCCAGCTGAATCTACATAGGGCCAAATAATATCTTATGCCTGGCTTTAAATCTCATGAGGCACATGATGTAACATAAGGAATACCAGGTTTTTTTTAACACTTTGAGACGTTCACTAAAACTTATTCCCTGTAAAATCCAGCCTTTTTTTTAAAACCCTCTTTCTTCCTGACCTTTCTTTTTTCCTCTTTATTGTGTGTGTGTGTGTGTGTATCTTGTTGCTTGGTTTATATTCAGAGTCAAACCACAGCATGTCACTTAAGGCAGCAACCAATTGCAGGACTTTTAAAACTAGGTAGAAAACTGCAGGTTACCTTTCCCTTCTGGTTACATGAGCTTAGCCTAGGAAGAGAGGGGAACATTGCAAAACACCTCACAATGGGGCCTTTAATTTACTAATTTCCTTTCTGCTCCCCCATACCTCTCCATTTGACTATCTCTTTCACTTTATCCATAAGAGATCTGCTCTGAGAAAAAGGAAAGGGGGAAATGTTGGGGTTTGTAGAATTGCACAGAATTCTTTCCCAGGAGCACTTGCATCACTCCTTTCTCAGAATAATCCCTGTTTCTTATAGTGCACAGTCAGAGTATATGCGGGGTGGAGGGCCGTACAAGGGCTGGAAGAAACGATAGCTTCCATCTCTCAAAGCTCTCTGGATATTCTTATAAAACAAAAGGGCAGTGTCTTTTTGTGAGGCCTAATTACTGTAAAGGAAACCAATCCCAACCAATCTGATCTTGGAAGCTAAGCAGGCTCAGACCCAGTTAGTACTTGGATGGGAGACTGTCAATGAATAATAGGTGCTGTAGACTTTATTACAGAAGAAGGAACGGGCAAAACTACCTCTCGGTTATCCTTGCCTAAGAAAACTCTAGGAAATTTGTGGGGTTGCCATAATTTGACAAGTGACTTGACGTGCACACCCATTCTTTTTGTGCAAGTATGTGTGTGTTTGTGTGTATGAGTCAAAGGGAGATAAGTGGACAATTAGATCTGTCTAAAACATAGTTGAATTAAATGGGATTTACTTCCAGGTACCAGCTTATGGCTTGTGGTTCTGGGATCACACCAGAATAAAACCAACCTGTGTGACTTCAGTGATTTAGAACTGGTTCAGGAATACTTCAGATTAGCTTTGAATGAGGATCACATATACACTGTGGCCCTGGATTTCATAAATAAATATGCCTATTTTGTATTACACTTGACAATTGAGTATAGTATTTACACAGTGTTTGTTCTCATTAATTGGAATCGAAAAAGTAAGAATTTCATCAAAATTTCTTTTTAGAAATGTAAAATATTCCTGTTAAAGAAATGTAATGCGTTCTTACTAGGGAACTTAGAGAAAGAGGACTAAGGCTGATTGGTTTGTTAGTCCAAGGGCACAGAAGGCTTTTGAGATTTTTGAAACCAAATAAACTTTTTGACTCCAAGTTTTGCAGGCCTATATTTAATTTTCTTACCACTGAACCAAACTGGAGAATGGTCAAATAACATAAATTGTGGTCTTCATCCACATAAGGATATTAACACTAAACTCCATAATTTTTCCAAAGATGTTTAATTCTACCATTAATAACTAGTTGTGGGGTTGCAGCTTCAATTTTTATATTTACTTTGTACACCAATGGAGTCAAATCGTATTTTGCTTATATACAAAGGGTCATGTGAATTGACCCTTATTTATCCTTTCACCAACATTCTTAGCCAGATAATTGCTTCTTACTTTTAAAACATAGGCAACCCAAAACTAAGAGATAACAACTTTTCCCAAGTTACTTCGTCAGACCATGAATGAGAAAAGATCTGCCAAGGCTTAAGTGTGCTTAAGGGAGGTGTACATGTGCATGTCTAAAAATGCTAACAAAATGAAGAAGATCGGTTACTGAGGATATCACTGAGTGTTATTGTTTTGTATCTCATTTTACATACATAAGAAATGAAACTTCACTCTAAGAGCTCAGCACAGTTTTCAAAGATTGAGAAAATCATTTGAAATTAGGGGTGCTTGAAGAATTTGATATTTGGGAATTCCAAAAAGGAATTGACCTGACCTGATTAACAGCTCCCGGATTAATGCACGGATCAGACTTATTCACTGACTCAAACACTTCAGGAATTTTATGATACAATTCTCAGCTCAAAAACATTATCAAATGTGTTTTAAAATTTGTATTTTAGAGGAGACATGGTTAGAAATGTTAGGCTGCCATCCTGTTCAGAAGTCATTGGTTGGACTTACGATATTTTAAATTTTTAAATTCAGGTTTACAGTCATTGTAGAAGAAATGTTCACCTATCTCCAGCTTTGTGACAAGCAGTTGCAATGGTTGCCTGTTGGAAAGCCCCTTGCTGCTTCTATTACACCTAGGCTCACTAGCTGAGGATAGGCCCTCCCTCCATCTCAGTGCCCACCAATATGGCCTTGGAGGGAGAGAAAAGAATCCAGCATCTGCTGGACTTAATCCTCTCCCTCACTGCCATACCCTTTTTCTTTTTCCTTGTGTCTTTTTAGATTGTAAGACTGACAGCAGGGAAATATCACAATAACAGTTGTAAGCCTCTCGTGTAAAGCACCATGTACACTGATGATGCTACAAAACCAACAACAGCAATGGCATTAATAAGAATAATTGCACATTAGAGGAAGAACAGAAAAGGTGGGGTTGTTTTTTCGTATGTGGTGGACCTGTAAGATAGCAAGGAAATTTTGGAAGGAAATACATGATGAAATTCAAAGAATTTACAGTTTAAATTTTGAAATGAAGCCAGAGTTTTATTTGTTAAATATGTTAGGGCAACAAAGAGAGATAAGATGCCACCAGAAGACATTGTTATATTTGATAACTGCTGCAAGATCGACATATGCACAATACTGGAAAGAAAGGAACTATGTTGATATAAAAGAATGGAAATTAAAAGTTCTGGATATGATGGAGATAGAAAAACTAACACATTTTCATTGAAAAATAAGCCTATCCAGAACTTTGAAAGGGAATGGAGAGAAGTCTTGAATTGGACAAAGATATAGTATAAGACAAGAAAAAAAAGAATAAAGCAAGATTGTGTGTAACGCAAGGCAACAATATAATAAGGCAATGTAACAGAGCAGCAATGTAACAATGTAAGATGTAACAATGTATGATTATCTTTTAAACAGAAACTATGTATGAATGGAATGCAAACAAGCAGATTCCACCTGAAAAAAGAAAAAAGCTTGGAAGTGGGGAACGTTTTTTTTTTATTTTCATCTTAAATCTTAATAAAAATATATATATAAAAAAAGAGGAAGAACAAGATGAGGCTTTTTTTTTACATAGGGATGTGGAGAAAACTTTGAATTTGAGTATTAATGTAAACACACTACTGTACATTCTAATTTCTTGAAGCATTATACATACTGAAACAATTATACTTCAGAGTCACATTTTTCTTAATTTTGTTCCAAATTTTATATATTAAGAAAAATGGAAAGAAGAACGTATACAAAATTTACTGTAGGCTTATTTTTAATTGGCCAACTGATGCTGAAAAGGGATGAAACAAATTTAAGATTGAGATTCTAAAACTGAGCCAAATTGAAATTAACCAATTCATCAGTTTATGAAAGTGCCAAAGTGATAGGAACTAGACGTAAGTTTAACCATTCATTCTAGTTTGAAATGCAACATAAAATCAAAAATAGAGACATAAATTTCAAAGCTAAATACTACAAAGCAATATACTTAGGCCATTTCCTCACTAGCCTGTTATAGCACGATGATTCCACTTTCAACATCCTCTGGAATCCTGGGGTTTGCAGTTTCTGCAAACCCCAGGATTCCAGGGGATGTTGAAAGTGGAATCATCGCGCTATAACAGGCTAGTGCGGAAATGGCCTTAGAAGAGTTGTTTTAGTCATATTTCAAATATTGGTGGTCTCTGCCTCGAAAGGATTACAAGCAAAAGTGCAAAACATGCCCGCCCCCTGCCCCCATCATTGTCTTTTTGCTTTAGACAATTAGAGGAAGTTTAATGGCACACATCTTCCTTCTGGCAAATTACTCAAGAAACACCTGTGGCCGTTTATTGTAATGCTTGCATTTTTGTTCCTAATTATGTAATGCAATCTTACACTGTACAATGTGATGTAATGTATCAGATAACATGAACGAATCTCTTATATTAACAGACAGTCATTATGCATTCAAGCAGTAGTAGACACATTGCAGTAAACTGCTTGGGTTTGAAGGGTAATTGCTTGGAAGCTGCCAGAAGAGCTGGAAAGGGGACCATTTTCCATGTGAAACATGGAAAATTAGTTTATCTCAATTAGCCTGAATGGGACTCGGCAAGCATTGGGAAGGCACATTTTCCCCCCATAAATTGATTTTGTATTTTAATGCTAATTTGAGGAAAAAGCAAGAATTCTGTTATGTGAAAGCAGGATGTTTTAAGATATTCTAGTGCTTGTGTAGAAAATCTGTGCTAGAAATCGAAGAATATTATCTCTGCAAGCCATGCAGAATATTGCATACGCATTTGTCACTGAGGGAGGGAGGGAATAATAATGCAAAGTCTACTGAAACATGATATGGGTATAAGTCTTCACTAAATTAGTTGCTAAAGGAGGAAATAAATATTATCAGAATTTGCTTCCTGCTAAAACTGCAGGAAAACTGCAAAGTTTTTGAAGACTATTTGCACTTCAGGATTTATTCTGCATGAATTCACATGCGGTTCTTTTTGTGCCTAAAACAGTATTTTCTGGAGAAAAATCATACGTCTTCACAAAAAAAATATTTTCCACAGAAATGCCGTTTCCTACATGGAAAATATTGCTTCCTCAGCCAATAAAACTATATGTGAATTTTGCACAGAATAAGGCCCAAATCAAGTTGCTTATCAGTCCAGAATTTGTTTCATCAAGGTTTCCCACACTTTAAAATTCCTTGCTTTTCCAGAAACAGTCAACCAGCTGGAGGCAGAATAAAAAAAAAAGAAAAAGAAAAAGACATGTCATAGGATAACCAAGCAATTAAATAATTTTAGTAATAGCCACATATAGATTGTAACGCATAGCTCTATTCACTGGCTCACAATAGAAATTCAGATAATCCTACACATTACTTGCTGGGAACAGGGTGAAAAAGAAAACACGAACAGAGCAGTTCTTTGCATAGCTTGCTGGTCACGAGAGTGATTTTCAAGGTCATCATAGTCCCAGTTTCATCATAGTAAGACAGAAATCTTATGACCAGCTACACATATAATTTCTGCTTTTTCCAATGGTGCTTTTACTATTGTTTAAGGAAAAAGTGTCGCTTCCTGTGGGAAACAGAGACAGAAAAGATGAGGAAGGGACTGAGGGTTACCGGTTCATCCTACCACCCTCTCAAACACTGTGATTTTGTTTGATCTGCATTTTGAGATAAATTGATCAGATCCACAGGCCTTGGACTGATACGCAGATCAGACAGAATACAGAAATGTATTTCACATTTCTCTACATTTTGTGATACTCTTCTAATCACAAAAAGTCCCCAGTTCTGAATATAGGAATGCGTGTTTACTTAAGCAAATGCCTATTTGGTGAGAAAATATGTTAAAAAAATTATGTTGCAATATAAATATTTGTGCACTTTTTTAAACAGAAAAATCAAGTTCAGTTTTAACTCACAGATGGGATGAAATAGATTTATGAGGCACCACACATGAAACTGACATGGTCTGGAAGCAAATAGAAGCATCCCTCTCTATCCAAGTGTTCTATAATTTGAGACTTATTGGGAGATAGGAAGTAGTAAAACTCATCTTTGTTGCTTCTGAGGAGAAAGTGCGTGAGCCTTGTACTTTAATTAATTGGTTGATTAAAAATTCTCTGTGTGATTTAATATTGTGCTTGTTTATCAATTCAAACTCATTACTTTGTGGGCAGCGGGAATATAAACTACGACAAGTAGGTGTCAATCCTCGTAATAGATACTTTTGAAAAAATGACCTGGTGAAGTTAAACTGCAAGAATTTTAAACAGCATGATACAAAACTTGTTAATTGTTTGCATATTTCCAACTTCTAGGTGGAAAGAGACAAAGCTGTGGGTAAAATATAAATTATTATTCCGCAATTCAGAACTGGCACACCACATTAAAAATTACAAGACAATATTCAAACTTGGATATCAACAGTTTTTCAGAAAAGCCAATGTTTGGATTTCAAAACAAACGAAATTTGGCACAGATGTGCAGCAGTGTGCCATATATATGTATTTAAAAAGGGTGGAAGTACCCTGATTTATTGCAAAGCGTGCCCAAAAGCTGCATGCTGGGTAATGCTGTGTTTGTTACAGTTAGCAGCCTTTGTTTATCTATACTCACTAACTGCTAGTTTGCAAGCTAATCTAGAGGAGTTTAAACACATATAGATATGAGAACTAACTGTTTGAATGACCACATCTATTCTCTTCCTGCATCACTCTAACCTATAGACATTTTTTCTTTTCCCTTTCTCTCCCATTAAACCATATATGCCATTATGCACAAGTAATTTGTAAGCTACTTTTTGTATGTTTTAAAAAGAAAACTAATCTTGTTTCTTTTCTCTGCTAACCCTGTGTGTGTGTGTGGGGGGGCATGCATATCCATGGGACTGGTTGTCGTTCTGTGAGTGAAGGAAAGACAATCTCCATTACAAGCCAGGAGGTAGTCACGTACACAGGAGTCCTAGCCCCTCCCGTCTGCTGACTCATGACTCTACCTCACCTGAAGCGCCTCCCTCTGGACATTTCCTTATATGGATGGAAGTTTCTGGACATTACCTAATATGGGGCGGGTGGTCTGTGGTTGGTGGAAAAATGCCGCAGTGGGTGTGTAAAAAGGCCTTGCCCCGCCTCTGGCCTTTGTCCCGAACCTCCGGCACCCTGTTGCAGCAGATTTATATATTTTTATACTTTTATACTTTTGTACTCAATAAATCTGGCCTCTAGCCTTTGAACAAAGAAACGTCTGGTCATTTGCCTGTTTCTCAGAAGAAGCTGTCCTTCTTAAGGGCGTAGAAGGTGATAGTTCAGTTTCTGACTGTATTTGCCAGCATATTAGACGCACCGGAATATAAGACGCACCCCACTTTTCAAGGGGTATTTTTCAGGAATTTTTTTTTAATACCCTGATGAGGCAAAATGCACAGGAAAGGAGAGGAATGAAAGGAGTGCTGCACCAGGCTTCCCCCACTTCCTCCCTTCATGTTTTGCTTCCACAGGGAGAACTCCCAGGAGAGTCAAAATGCAGAGGAGAGGATGGGAATGAAAAGAGTGCTGCACCAGGCTTCCCCCACTTTCTCCCTTCTTGTTTCGCTGAGGCAGGGAGAACTCCCAGCAGAGTCAAAATGCACAGGAGCAGACAGGAAGGTAAAGAGTGCTACACCAGGCTTCTTCTACCCCCTCCCTTCCTGTTTTGTCTGAGCAGGGAGAACTCCTTTTGCTCCCCCTCCTTTCCCTATGTATTTAGGGTTACTGTATCGGCTGGTGCATACACTCCATTTTCAGAGGGTATTTTTTAGGAAAAAAGTGCATCTTATACACCAGCAAATACAGTACTTTGCTTAAGAGATCCAGTACTATCTCTCACATTTCACAACAGGGTTAACTCGTGTCCACAGTATCCCCAAACTTCTGATTAAGAGCTGAATCAGGGAATAAAGTGAGATGGAAGAAAATTGGAAATTGAAGGACATTAGAGAACTCTTGAGCAGAAATGGAGAATTTTGTACAATCTGTATTTTTATATGAATTAACATAATTTGCAAGTCTTGGACTAATAAGGCAGATCACAAGGAAGTTATCACAGAATCATCAACTTGTAGACTTGGAAGGGACAAGGGCCAATTAGTCCAAACTCCTACCAATAGAAATACACCAGTAGTCCTCCTTGAACATACCCATTCAACATCTATTTAAAGACTTCCAAAGACTTCTAGTAACAGAAAAAAAAAGTTCTTCCTAATGTTTAGGTGAAATCCCTTTTCTTGTAATTGAATCCATTGGTTTGTGTTATAGTCTCTGGAGGAGCAGAAAACAAGCTTGTTCCTTCTCCTGCATGACATCCCTTCAGATATTTACGGATACCTATCATGTCACCTCCATCTTCTCCAAGCTAAACATGCCCACCTCCGTAAGTCATGCCTCATAAGGCTCAGTTTCCAGGCCTTTGATCATCTTGGTCACTCTTCTGTAGATGGTTTAAGATTGTGCACATCTCTGATTTTTCTGATGTAGTTCTCAAGTCAGAAATTCACACAAAAAGTGGAAATTTGCAGAACATGCAAATGTTACATTTTTGGACTACACTTCTCAGGTTATCATCTTAAAAAAAGTAATGTTCCCAAGATGTTCAAATTTTAGGAAAATGTGTATAATTTAAATATTACTCTCTCAGCAGCCTTTAATATTTATTTATTTTATATTTGAAACAAGATGGAATAGAAAAATGGAATAGAAAAACTTTTCCAGTTGTTTTTGGCAAATAGAAATTGAAGAGTTTGAGAAGCATTAGTGCACTGAAAATGGATGTGCCTCTCAACCTTTTTCTCAAAGTTGTTTTTGAAATATGCCAATAATTTTAGCTGAAGAGGCTAAAAACCATTGTTTGGTAGAAGATGTGTTGTAATCCCTGTTCACTGGAAAGAAGCACACTTAAGGAAACAACACCTTCTTATTGTTCCATTTACCCTTTTCATTATCTGCTGTCGGTCTTGAGAGAGTGGTAGAAACAGGTCTCCCTCCCCTTCTTTTCAAAGGATTAGTGTTTGCCAAGAAAAAACAGCACTTGACATTTTCACTACCATAACAGTTTGCTCAACTAGCAGCTGAGAGTGAAAATGACAAAAAGTGAGGCAAGGTTAAGTTCATACAGAGGCTATTGTGACAAGACGAAAAGAGAGAGACACACACAGAGAGAAAAGTTAAGTTTGGTGAACTCAGTAGTGCTTAGCACAGGTCAGATCTTTGGACCTGTCAGGATATGAACATGAAGGCGGCTCAGTGATGGTTGAGGACCTGATCATCTTGGTTGTCACAGACTTTACCCCTTCACTCCACAGGTCTCAAACATCTTTAAATGCGCATGAAGGGTTTATGTAGACTCACTGGCCAATTTTTCCTAGGGATGAAAATCTTCGTAAATTTTCTTGCCTACAAGAATGGATAATTTTACCATTTTTCTTCTCACTGTGAGAAAGTCATTGAAACTTTTGCAGTTTTTGGAGACTTTTCACAGTTAGGGACTTAGCCTGAGCACATAAAGAAATGCATGTTTCTGTACAGAAAATGTCATTTTCTATGCAGAAAATGTCATTTTCTGTAGAAACTCCCCACATACATTTTCCCATAGAGTTTCTGAACTCTGGAAATTCTCATTTGTCTAGGATTCTCCCCATCGGGGTTTCCCAAAACCCAGGAAACCTATTTTTTAACATCTTCAAATATTATTTCTATCCCTAGTTATCCCATTAGCTATACGGCACAGAACCTGCACAGAACTAGATATCTTGGGTGCAAGGCCAGTCCTCAAAAGAGATTTCTAAATCTGATATAGCACTTTTATACTCTATCTCCTTTAGGCAGTTTGCAACTAAACTAATGTTTTAAGTTTTGTGATCCTGTGTGAAGTACTAGAATCTAAAACATTATTTAAAGATTCAAATTTCTCTAGTACAGTGAGAATACTTTGGCTGACATGGCAAGGACTGCTCCCCACCCCCAGGCTTAGGTTCTTCTAGAGTACGATGATAGTTTAGGATTGTCTGCATTTGAGGCTTTTTCATGACTTCTTCTGTGACAATTCATTGGAAGGGCTAAAAAAGGATTTGTAAGAGAAAATTCCAAAAACTTACTATTGTAGATTCCTGTGTGACAGTACGCTTCTTGACTGGCAAGGAGGACTACATATGAGTGGAGATAAAAGAAGTGAAGACTGCATAGTTAGTGCTGGAGCTGTTTTTATAATTCACATCCCTCCCAAATGGCTATCTTATATGGAGTGAAAGTATAAAGCATATTTTTTCTTTTCTCTTAGGGCATTTCCATACTACACTGTTATGGTGCTGCTATTCTACTTTCAGTTGTGGTTTAGGGAGCGGCATTTAGAATTCTCAGCCAGAGAGTTCTTTGGCTTCAGTAAATGACAAACCACAGAATTCCACAGGATGTTGAAAGTGGAATAATAGCACTATAACAGTATAGTGCAGAAATGGCCTTACCTTTTTAGAAATAGGAATGAGTGTGTGGAGAATGGAGGAGGGAAAAAACGCTGGTCTGTTTTAGCATCGCTTCCCCTTTTTGAGTGGTGAAATCAGAGCTGGTGAAAACTGACCATTATCTACTACTTCAAGGAAAGACAAATGTCTTAGAAATAAAGAGCACCCATTACACATGAATCATTTAACTCAGAGGCTAGCATCTCATAGCTCTCCAGATGTTGTGAAGCTGCAACTCTGCTATCCCAACTAATGGTGAAAAATGATGGAAGTTAGTCTGTCAGTGACAAATTGCTAATCCTGGTGTTCTTAGATCTTGGCGTTCTTAGATAGAGCTGTAGTTCTCCTGGTTGAAGACATATTTTATCATTTAAGACATATTATCTCATTTTGATTATTCTGAGGGACCTCAATCCTGGGCTGCTTGGATAAGAAGGAGGTGGCCATAGACTGTTCTAGAAGGAGTATAATCTCTCCCATCTCAAGATATGGACTATGTTAATACAGCAGCATCTGGGAAGCAGGAAGCTAAAGGACAATCCTGCAGTTTTGAAGTGTAACTGGAAGAGACACACAAGCAATATTTCGCCCCGCCCCACCCCAGAGATTTGATAGGGGAGCAGTCTCTATTGCAATGGGTTTCAGCTGGGAAACTCCATCTTCGTTCAAGCTGTACACAAACCATGCATAACAAAGTGGCATAAATAACCAAGGCCATTTCTGCACTAGCCTGTTATAGCATGATGATTCCACTTTCAACATCCTCTGGAATCCTGGGGTTTGCAGTTTCCGGAGGGGCCAGCTGGTGAGTGATCTGAATGTTGTAGATATATATCCGATTGACAGTCCTAATAAAAATGGACCCTTTGAATTGGTGTGAATGTGGTACACCAATACTTTTGAAAGAACCTTTGATTCACCCGGTCTGCTCTAATTAGAATGAATTTGTTTACAGCTACTGAATCTGTTTTATAAAATGTTAGACAATTTGGGCAAGGCATAATAGTTATCTTCTTATTTTATCTTATTTATACCTTATGCTATATATTTATACTGTCTACCAGAAGTAGAACTCAACATAGCTTTAAAAAAGGCAGATAAATATGGAGATAAATGCAAAAAGGCAGATAGAAAAGAAAATATTGATTAAAATATAACAAATACAACAACAACAGCAACAAATCAGTTAAGTAGAAACACAACAACAGAGACCTAACAATGCTACTTCAACAGCAGACCACTATACATGCCAAAGGCCCGGTTGAATAAACACATCTTTATCTGCCAGGGGAAGAACAACAGAGAGTATTATTAATAGTATCATTACTACAAAGAACAGTATTAACTTCCTGCAATAGTTGGTTAAACTTTACATGGAATGTAAACTATCTCTATTTAATGATATGAAGTAACATAATTATGGTGATAGGGCATATGTTAACTTTTCCTTGCTTTTACCATCTGGTACTGTAAGCATCCAGAAAGGAGGAGGATAGAAATGAATTTGGGGCTAACTCTCAGTTTCCTGTTTATGACACTGACAGGCTTAAAATAATGTTGTGAAAATGTGCCTAATCCTCCTTTGGTGCTTGATTTTTGAAAGCTGTTTCCCATCGTCATCCTTTATTTGAGCCAGTACAAGTTAAATCCAATTCACATGAACATCTTGAACTCTAAGAATGTGCTTTGACTCCTACACTCTCCCCAGGACAGCAGCATGTTTGTGTCTATGGGATAAAGGAAATAGATTATCAATTGGAAAGGACTGCTACTATGAAGCCTAGGGTACTGAGGGCTCATTTGAAGGTGGTAAGGAAGGAAGAGAGATGAATATCAATAGCCATATGGGAGGTGATTCAAAAATATGGCAAGAAAGAAGAGGTTACAAGTGCAAACCTTGGCCCAAATTCAGTTGCTAGCCCCAGCTTCCCAATAAGGCATTGACTGAGTGCTAAACCAACACTTACAGTGAACTCCACTGATTCAACAGGTCTGCTTTACTTGGGACTAATAATAAAGTTTTGACCTCAAATTTAATTTGAAGCTTAGTGCCAGTACAGCAAAGTTCTTTAGAGAACCAAAAAAAAAAAAAGAAAAAAAAAAAGGGGTGTGTGTGGAAGGAATAGAAACATGTATCTCTGAGAGGAAGAATAACCTAGCAGGAGCTGGGAAGTATGAGGGAAAGTATTATGTAATCTGTCCAGACTAAAAATATAATAAATGAGGCATTTATTATTAATAAATTCACATCTCTCCAGTGAATAGAGCTTGGTTTTGCTTTTTTTAAAAAAGTTTTGATTGAGAATAGAAACTTTCCTTCTGGCATCTTGTAAGGTAACAGTAAGATAGCCAGTGCTTCCAGTAGCTTTAAGTAATGAAATAAAGGAGGAAGTAGCATACATTGGTTGTCCGGTAAGTTAAGGAACCAACTTTGGCCATTTCCACCCTACACTGCTATAGTGCTATTTTTCCACTTTCAACATCTTGTGGAATTTGTAGTTTACTGAGGCCAAAGAGCTCTCTACTGAGAATTCTAAGTGCCCTTCCCTAAACTGCAAACCTCAGAATTCCATAGGATGTTGAAGGTGGAATAATAGCACTATAACAGTGTAGTGCGGAAACGGCCTTGTCTTTTGAGTTTTTTTTGGACAATATAAAATTTTGCAATATGTCTTTTTAAAAAACATACTCTTGTCCCTCCCCCTATCCCACAATTCATTTGAGAAGCAAGATTACTTCAATTACATCTTCCTTCAAAGACATGAAGTAGATGTTATGCATACACATGATTTCCTGTAATAAAGTTCTGTTCCAGTCCCTTCTAGTGGAGAAATAACTCCCATTGTGAAGACATGAAGAGCTAAGTGGGGATATTGAAGGTGTACACAGACTTTTGCTTCCTGTATTCTTCTACTTAGCACTGCTGAACTGAACAATCTGTAGCATGAATAGGAAACCTGTTGCTCTCTAAATATTCTTGGGCTCAGCCTCCCATAATTCTTAGCCAGAAAGACCAGTGGTCAGAGATGCTGGGAACTATAGCCAAGCCACATATGGAGAATCATAGGTTCCCTTTTGCTTCTGTGCCCTATTTCTACAACGCAAATAGATTATGTCTTTGATATGAACTTTAGTTGCATAATTAGATTTTTAGTCAAATACATAAGGCAATGAAGGTAATTTTTTCTACTCATTTAATATTTTTTTCTGATATATTTGAAACATGCAAACATTTGCAAAGGCTGTAGAAAACAGTCTGCATGTTTTCCCCCCTATTAAAGTCATTCTTTAGATGATGCCAACATTCTGTCTTAGGAAATGGAAACTGAATAGGAGCAGAGTTCATGGACAACGACTCTTGCTTTGAGCTGGAGACATCTCTCTCGACATGTTTATTATCATTTTATACTGACTTGACTTCAGGTTTAAGAGCAAAGTATAAAAGCTGTTCCATTTAAAGGAAGATGTAACTCATTTCATGATCAGCACACCATCTAACCCCAAGCAGCTGCTCCCATATGGTGTTACTATCAGGACCAAAGCTTTGTTCCATGGCATCTTTAAGATTAAAACAAGCACTGTAAAATAAACACAAGGCAAGAGTGAGATAATTAAACACAGGGATCTTCTCCAGCAGAAGACAAATTTTATTTTGCGTAAGGATGTGATGAGGCTACGTGACCCAGACAGAATGTACTAATGTTGGCTAACACTACTCTGCGTGATATTCTGAGGTGCTTTAGGAGATCGGAACTCTTTTGGCACAAGTCATGAAAGCCACTTTGTTTTGCATTGCATTTGCATTTTCAACCTAAAAGTGAAGAGGAAAGCTTGGTTTAGGTGTGACCTGGTTTCTAAATGTGATCAAAGGAATGGGATGGCAATCAGCAATTTGGCCAGTATGTCCTCTGATTGCCAGCCATTGCCGTCATGTTCTGCCGGATGGTTTCCCCAGCCCATACACAAGTGGGTAGCCACCACAAGAAATGAGAAGCAACGGCAAATTGGCCTTAAGTAGTATCTGTGTTCTTAAAATAAAGGAGAATCTTCCACATTCAGCATACCATTGCATACTAGGCAGAAAGCAGAATAATGCACAGTTGAACATCCTCAGATTGTGTGACCAATAAAGCTGTATCATACAGTATAGTGTGTGTGTGTGTCACCCTTCTTCAAATCCAATCAAAGCTGGGCGATTCCTTTCTTCAGAAAAGGAGAGTAAAAACCAGTTATCTGTTTAAATCTGGGACTGGCAAGTTCCTGATGTTGGGAGGCTTCTTTGGACATCCCCTACCCATGCCACTGGGAGCTGCAGTGTCACTGATTCTGTTGCTGCAGTTTGCCAGATGCCACTGAATTTGTTGTCGTTAAAGTTGCTAATGTCTTTCTATGTTGACAGTAGGACAAGAAGACCTAAGAAAGGAGAGAAAGGAAATGTAAGAATATTTGGTATTTTTGCCAGCAGCATGCAATGGGCTATAGCAGCATCAGTAGCTAAAACAGGAGTAATTATTCTGGATGCTGACAGTAAGCAAATAAGAGAAACATGTTTATTTCAGGGAATTCATCAAAAATAAGACAAAAGAGAAATCTTTGGATTTGGTTACAGAAGTCCTTAAGGCTGGCTGCTATGCATGGAGGTAGAATGATAGACATTTTGGTGATGGGAGTACACGGAGGTTGAGAGTAGCCTTCTATGGATCAAGCAAAGTTTATTTGGTAAGGTCAAAAGACAACCAGATATCTAAGCTTTCTCTGATTGGTTGTTCATTGCCACAGTATTGCTGCATTAATTTTTACAGCAGGAGGAAACAAGAGGAATGTTGTTATGATGATGGTGGTGGCTGTTTCAAAAGGTGGTTTGTTCAGAAGAAAGGAAGGCAATGGACTTGCTGTGCAGTTGGGAGCGGGAGATGGAGCAAGAGGAGCCATTTGGGAACTGTCTCTGGTGGCACTGCTGCTGCTTTTTGGTGGTATATTTTCTTGACAGTGGCTGCAGCATGGCTGATTTTGACAATACTGTTTTGTTGAAAACAGGCAACAAAGCAAGGAGAGCAAAAAGATGCTTTGGGAGCCACATGCAGCTCACAGGCCACATGTTTTCCATCCATAGCCTGCCCAGTATGCACAGATGTGAAACGTAATTTCTTAAAATACAGCTAAAAAAAAATATTAAAATTACTGAGCCTGGATTAGGGATGTAAATTTCCACTTGTATCATTTTCCTATGTGAGAAAAAAAAAATGTACATTTTTTTCCTTGTCACTCATTGGGACAGCAAGATGTGTTCTGCCATTATCAAGAGAGTTTTTGTATTTTTGAGAATTTTTTGTGCATTTTTTTAAAAAAATTGTTCAGTTTGTTTAGCTAGACAATGTTAGTGTACAAGGGGATATTGTAGCACTTTTGAGTCTCAAAAAGTTCTACAATGGCCCTTTGCGTACTGATCCAGACTAACACAGCTATGTCTTTGAATTCCAGGCAATGTTAGGTCTGTCTTCTTGCACGGTCTTTTAAAAATTAGAAGCATTGGCTGAGTTATTTGTACCTTCTTGATCAATCAACTGGTCATTCTGAGCTCTCTCTCTCTCTCTCTCAATCTGTGCTTTTCTTCATAAAGGGGAAAATACCACTAGTTTTGTGAAGAGACATTTTGTACAAATTATGGAAACTTTGGTGGGAAGAAAGTGCTTGTTCTCCTGTATTTGCAGTGGATGGAAGAAATCTTGCCAGGATTAGCGACTCTTAACAGGCTCTGTTGATGTCTTGAGACAACAAGTAATTTAGTGAGCTTTTTTCCCCTCCACATTTCTGTCCTTGATAGTACTAATGCCAGTCTCCTACAGTCAACTCCGTTTTTTAAAAAGATGTGAATTCTGAAAGATGTTTAGATTCTGGACTTCATAAGGTTCTCAAGGAAAGATGGTCTGACTAACGTATTTAATGTACAAGCATGGCACTGCCATGAAAGAGCTCTAGGCTAGCCTTAGCTCTTACAAGGGAACACAGCAGAGGACAAATCCATCTGCTAAGCACAGATCTTCTCATAATTTTGTGAACAATTTAGCTTATTCTTTCAAACGAAAGAGGGCTAGTAAGTATATATTTCTGTAATGCTAGCATCCTATTAGATGTCATGATGCTGTACTACTGGTACAAGCATAGACTTTTAATGCAATGCATGTTTAAACTATCATTGCCTTAAGGCCAAATATTCCTCTCCTCAATCATTTGTCAAAGCCGATTTCCAAAGGAGGGATCTTAAGAGGAAATGGAACCGTCTCTTTAAAACATAAATCCACCTGCTGAGAGAGTGACAGATTGAAGACTCCCTGTTACCTGCCATTTGCACTAAATTGGAAGTGTCCTCTGACTGATAACATCCACATGTTGAAAGACCCTGGTAACTAGAGTCTCCTTCATGCTATGATTCCACTTTAATTACCATAGCTACATCCTGTAGAATCCTTGGCTTCCCAGCCAAGTAGAGCTAGTGACTCACATAGGCACTACAAATTCCAGGATTCCATAGGATGAAGCCAGGGCAGTTAAAACAGAATCATAGTGCTATAACTGTGTAGTATGAGAGACTTAGGTTTTTCAAAAGCATGGCACCTTCCTATAGGCATATGATACTAAACTGCAGAGATATAAGTCTTTGTTTATTTCAAATGTTTTCTTACCACTGTGTGAGATTGAGACATTTTTGTTGCATTTGGATGATTTCAGTGTTGCGACTTGTGTGAAAAACATTGAGCCTTTCCTGCCACACACACAGGCCAAAAACAACAACAACAACAAAATAAAAAATCAATTTTACAGAAGTTGACTGCTTTTTGAATCAGTTATCTTGATGTGTTGAACACCCTACCACATGCACATAGTGGATGAGAAAACGTGTGAATTATATATATATTCCCCCTAAACCAAGTTGAAAATAAGTAGTTTAGACTGTAGGACCGATTAAACTCAGTTGGACTTCCCTCTAGTAAACGTTCACAGGATTGGGCTGTTAATCCTGAGAAAACTGTGGTACTTGAATTATTGTTAGTGTTACTGACGTAACTAGTAAGGATGAGAATCCCACAATCTCCTGCAGGAAGGAAACACAACTGTCCTTTGTTTATGGTTCTCAGAAACAGGGAAATGTGATTGCGTGTTGCACATACATCATCCATTTATGTATAACAAAACTCACAAAGCAAACAAAGGGCCAACTATTGCATCTAGAGCTAGGGTTGCCAGGACAGGTCTATCTCAGGTCCTAAGATTTCACGGCCAAAACGTGAATTCTAAGGACAACCTCACATGATGTCCCTGGGGGTAGCCGAGAGTTATATTCCTGAGGGGCAAGGATCCAATTTCTTTTTAAAAAACTCTTTTTTTTTTCCCATTGGAGGAGATTCGATGCCCACATCTCAGGGTACTTTAGCAATGGATTTCAGCAGGGGCAGGGAGTTGGACCAGATGGCCTTTAGGGATACCTTCTATGAATCTATGATTCTGAAGAGGGATGATGTTGGCATGGGGAGAGGGCCTGCTGATGTCACCGAGCATGATGCAGTAAACATTAATCACAACTGCACAGATTATGCATTCAAATTAAAAAAAAAAAAAAACACCACCAACTCTGAAGTATGAGGAAAAATGCACATGTACATATTTTTTCAAGGCAGCCGTCTTATGCTGAAGTTCCTCCCCCTCTCTTTGAGAACTGAAGAAGTGGGGGACAGAACCTGAGATTTGGGAGCCCTATACTATAGCAGAGTTGCTTTACTGTGCTCTGAAAATACTGTTTCACTAGGATATTTGTTTTGTTTGCCCACAATGCACATTGACCATTTCGTAGTCATATCATATTTTAACTGATTTTGATCAAATGTAATTTTTCATTAAGTCTGAATTCCCAGCACATTCTGTAGAATTTTGTTTTAGTTAGCTGCCTTGGTAAAACAAAAGCTGGGAAAAGCATACCTAAATCATCATTTTGCTCTCCTCTAATTTGCATTCAAAGAGGGGTGGAGATTGGTCTTTCTTTAAAAGCTGCCCTTTGAGGATCTTACTGAAGGAACTTAAGTATGCACATAACAAATCCCTTGCAGAAAACTGAGTGAAATAAACAACTTCAGATTCTAGCCTAGAACATCACTGCTTAGGATCTTTACTCCTGCCCCACTTTCCACTTCCTCTCCATTTCCCAAACTTCATGCTTGCCTACAACACTACAGTCTTAAGGAAGGAGTTGTTTCCTCCCTTAAGCAGGAGAGTATGTGACTTATCATCTCTGTTTCTCATTTACAAAGAGACCTAGCAGCTGCTTCACAACCATGTGATACACTGAGCTTTGTATAACAGTTCACTTGAAGGTCTTTGCACAGTTCAGGCATGTCAGCTGAGTAACTTCAAGCAGTGCAGGGACTTGTAATTAGACAGCCCTGAGGCTGCTATCTTTTCTGAGGAGGCTTTGTTTCCTGCTGATTATCCAATTGGCATCCTGTTTCCCCAAGAACTTCTATCAGAATTCTCTAATATAGGGCTGAGGAGGAGGGGGAACCAAAAGTATGCAGCAGGTATGGGCTGCTCATGCCTAGACAAGAGGGCTTGTTAGTCACTTCAACACAGAACGTGCAGCACCTTGTCTCTTTGTTAGAGAGCAGCAGGTAAACAGTTAGCCCAATTGCATCAGCCTGCAGACTCCTTCCAAAACAAACAAATCTACCAGGTCTGCCATTAATGATTTTCCTCCCATCAGTTGGGCACTTTTAAGTGTCAAAGCTGTTGGACAGGATGTCTATATAACTTCCTGATGGTACTTTATTTCAGAGGCTTACACGGACTAGTTCCTCCTCTAGCAATCTTTTTTCTATCATGAAGTCTAGTCATTAAAAGAAGGAAAGTATGAATTAGTGAGTGTAGTGCCTGTTGTTTTCCTTTTTTGAAGAAAGATTTTTAAAAGTAATTGACATCTCTTTCCATCATAGGAGTGTTCACACATTACACTCCAAGGAGAAGAGCATTTTAAGAAGTAGATTTCCATCTTGTGGAATGTCCTTCCAAATGACGTTACTCATGTGTTTATCTGCTTCTGGCTGGCCAGTACACATGAGGCAGATTTATATAAAGCCCAACTCAAGACCCCTCTTGTGAGAAATCCAGGCTGTCATGAGATTAGAGATATCATGGAGCCCAGGATCTCTTGGAAGGCCTCTTTTAAGAGTTCTGGATTCCCATAAGATCTCTAATCTCACAGGAACCTGGAACTGTCAAGAGTCTTAGGCCTGCCTTATATGCCACTTGCCTCAATTGCCTAGGTTCCAAAAGCTGAGAGCAGGAAGCATGATTGCCAGTTGTGGTCACAACAGACAGACCTCCCATAGCACTTGGTATGTAATTTGACACCATTTTGCTATACCCCGGATGCTTTGATCTGTCTTGAGCCTAGCTTTTTTCAGTCACATCTAGGGGGAAGAGTGGGTGCCAGTCATGCTCACAACAGATAAGTCCAAGAGCATTTGATACACAGCCAAATGAGCTCAGACAGGGGATCTACTCTTCCTACTATCATCCATCAGTACTTAGGCAGCTGAGGTGAGTGGCATGTGAAGCAGGCTTATATGATGCTCAGCTCTCAAGAGAGAAAAGTTTCTCTTGTGAGAGTTACAAGCTCTTAATCAAATCTCCCAGGGCTCATGCTGCCTGGAGAGGAGGAGGAACGATGCCAGCAGGTGAGAGCCTTCAATACCTCGGCTGATGCTGGGACCTGCATCAAATGCTCGACATTGGTCTGTTGGGAGTGCAGCTGGTACCCTCTCTCAACACTTCAAGAATACAGGATTTGAGGCGTGAAATGGCACTGGCCCCCAAATAACAGGACATCCTAGATAGAACAGGATGCATGGAAACCCCAGAGCTTACATTTCTCTGTTTTTGTCTCTTTTCATACAAACAACTCCTAACCAATAAATGCTAGTGGTTACTTTACTAATCTATTTGTTTTTATTCTAACTTTTTATATCTGCATGTTTTAATCTATTAACCACTGCTCTGAAATCTCAAATATAGAGCAGTTTATAAAGTCAATAAATAAACATTAAATATAAATATATAAGGAAGCTCACTCAACAAACTCCCAATATTCTAATTACATAATCAAAATAAATCTGAATGATAGGTGTGATTTGTAACTTTCCTGCTATATAAATTGCAGAACATTATAATACAGGAGGATCAACAATCCAATAGCTACAATGATGAACTGTACAGCTAAGAGATCTATATTGGCATTCAGGCTGTCCCCATTATTTTTCTGAGGAGAAAGGGAAAGTTTGTTAACCAATATTTCCCAGTGTACCTTATTCCTTAACGCTGATAAACTGCTTTTGTACTGTGAGAGATTAATGAACTCACACAACTCTTACTGTTGACACTTTGGACCTCAAGATCATAACTGCTCAGTCTCACAGTTGCATGAGTTATAAGCTCTGGTACCAGAATGCTGTTAAAATATGTTCCAATTGCATTAGTGGACATTTTGTGCTAACATAACTTCCGCTGCCTTGGAAGAGGCAAAGGTGGTCATGAGATGCCATACTCATATATTAGTTAGAACTCAGACATTGGTTAGAGCTCCACTGAAAACAGTAATGTTGGGAGTAATGTTGCAAAGAATCTCTGGCCCTTTGTATCTTTTAGACTACCAGGCCACAATCCCTTACCATTGATTGTGGTGGATGGGGCTGATGGGACTTGTAAGTTAAAACATCTGGGAGGCTCAAAAGTTCATACTCCAATTCTAACATATCAAAAAATTGCCACTGATTTTTGGTATGAATTTGCTTCCAGCTTACCCTACCATTCCCCCTCTTTTTGCCATCGCCTGCTTTGCAATGTCTATATATTCTGTTTGTGTCACATCTGTTGTGCATATGATGGGGTTTATCTCAGAACTTGGAAAACTTGCATTTTTTGGACAACAGCTTTGATTGAAGCTTTGACAGGTGTATTTGAAATGACTTCCTTGTCCTCCTCAACTACAGTGTCTGTATGAGTCCTTTCAGTGGGATCAAGAGTCCCTATCTTACTTCAGAAGCAGGATCCTTGGGGAAATTAGGGATCTTTTTGAGATCCTGAGAAAGCTCAGAAAATACTAAAGCAGGCAAGGTTTTCCCTATTTGTTCCTGTTAGGACTGGGGAAGACTACTGAAACTCTTTTTCAAAAGACTGGATGCTCCTAAGGATAATTTCTTATTACCAGCTTTCATGGGATTTCCAGCTACATTAAATATGGAGATATGGAATTACAAAGTCCATGAAGCCTGTAGGAAATGACACTCTTGAGCATACTCAAAAGCATCCAGAGCAAGTTGATTGTAATTTAGAATTAACAGCCCTCCAGCAAATCCTGATGTACCAAATGATTACCAAATCATAAACAAAGTCTTTTCTGTGAAAGGAAACAAAAGAAAGACAGGTAATAGCAAATAAAACCTATCAAAAGCTTGGCTAAAAATATCTATCATGATTCTCCACCTAAAAACAATTGTTGAAGGAGCCAGGAGCCAGCTGACTCTGTCTTGGGTGAGAATTCTGAAATCATGGTGCCACTACTAAGAAGATCCTAACTTCTATCCCTACAGCTGCACCATCCCCTCTGGGACACCACTTCTCTTATCCCCCGATCTAGTTTGTGAAAGTTGACTGTAAATTTTAATACAAGAGTGGACAGTCTCTTTCAGCTTATGCCTCTGGTTCAATATTTTAGAGAAGGTCTTAGGAACTGAATTCCAGTGGCAGGCCAGGCCAAAAGGAAAAGCAAAAAAGTTACAACCCAAATACCAGCATATTTAAATGTCAAGTAACTCAGCCTTTGGAGAGGCATTCTGACTTTTTAGAATGGGCAAAAACATACAAAAGCTGGCAAACATCTGAACCATGATGTCATGGGGAAGGGTATATGCCATAGGAACTGGGACTTTAGAAGTGTTGTATTTGGCCCCAGAGCCCAAAGCCGTCAATCCCTGTTTTAATGGAGATGTGTCCCAAACATACAATGACCTAAAGGCTATTATTAATGAAAACTACAGTAGAGCTATTGAATCTATTGGATTTACTTATGTGTTGATTCACCATTCAAAAATAAATTCATTGGGTGTACATTAGTTGGGACTAAACAACTGGGTTCCAGCCAATGGCAACCTGTAGGTAAGTGACAATATCTATCTCTATAACAGACATAATGAGAAAATTTGAGAATATTGCAAATGAACCTTATGAGAGATTCTCAACTGGAGGTATTATCATTACTCACCACTGGCTATGTGGGAGAGTGCTGAGGGCCACTACAGACTGTCAACAGGTAGAGGACCACAAGTTGTCAACACTTTTCCAAAGCCAATGATAGGTTCAAGCCTTTTGAAGGTCAGGACCACTGATGAGGAGCATGGGCCCTACAAATTTTCAGTGTAAGCTGAGATGACCTGGGTCCTTTTCACACAACACAGTTACAATAATACAATTCTATTTTAGCAGTCATGGTTCAATCCTATAGAATCCTGGAATCTGCAGTTTAGGGAGGGGTATTTAGAATTCTCAGTCAGAAAATACTAGTGCCTTCTCAACCTACAAATTCCAGGATCCCATACAAGGCAGTTATGGCAATTAAAATGAAATCATAGTGCTATAACTTGTTCTTTTTATCTGCCTTCAAGTCATCTCTGACTCATGGCGACCCTAAGGCAACCCTATCATGGGGTTTTCTGGGGCTGAGAGTGTGTGACACATCCAAAGTCATCCACTGGGCTCCCATGGCCAGGCAGGGAATCGAACCCTGGTCTCCAGGGTTAGTCCAACACTCAAACCGCTACAGCATGCTGGCTCTCCCTGTGTAGTCTGAAAGGGCTCTTAGATCTGAGATGATTTTATTGATGCTCATTTGCTTTGCTATTGTCACAGTTCGAGGCCTGAGTGGAATTATTTCTCCTTGGTTTCTGCTTATTCTTTCCCCATTTCTGCACCTCCCAGGTTCTTGAATTAGTAAGGGGTCACAGCATTGTGCTAGGAAGTTGGGGTAATATTTTGAATCTGCTGCCATTTGTTTATAAACATGAGCATCCTGGATCTTAGCTCATTGTACTGTCAGATGGCCAACTTTGCTTTCAGATGCTTGGTTTTAATGAAACCCTACACTTGCTTTCCGTCGCTTCAGATGCTGCCTGAAATGATGGTTGCTGTAGAAAAGCCCTCAGCTTCCCAAGTGCTATTCCTACAAATTGGATGCTGCTTTAACAAGTGAAAATGACACCCCCCCCCATTGATGCTATCAACATGAATGAGAAATGGAAGAACTGCCAAGCCCTTATGCTCCCTATAAGATTTCTTAGAAAGTGCCAACAAAATCCTGCAACATTAAGCCCTTTAAAGTTCAGCTTCTTATGGACAAAATTTGTCTCATCCTTTTGATACTTGAGGTTTACTTGACTCCTTTTCTCCCTTCATCGACAAAGCATTGCACTGAATTACAGCTCTGTTACTTAAGGGGAGTTGTGTGATTGGAGTATATTTTTCATGGGCCCTGTTGGCTAAGTGGATGAGGTATTAATATGAGAAAGTATAAACAAAACTTGCTTTTTCTAAACTGCAACAGAGTGGTGGGCTCAATTTGTTTCTGTCCTGCCATCTTGAAAGTTAAACTCTAGCATCCAAATTAAACAGGAGATGTAAATAGTAGCCAGATGTTCCCTGGTGTTGAACCTGGCCTACTATGTTAATTCTATTAAATGGGTACACTCTGCCGGCAACATAATGCACTCTGTTTTGCTTTCCAGCTCTGGCCTAATGGCTTCTAGCATATGATTATGATCTCATCCAATCATGTAAGTGTCATGAGATGCTTTTCAGCTTAGCTGGAGAGCCAGATGTCAAGCAACGTAGGTGAGGGTGGGTCATTAGTCCAACTGTCTTGAAGTGAGCACTGAACTGGCAGTTGCTTTAGGAAATGCTAACTGAGGCTCAGGCTCACCTTGCCAAACAAAATAACATGCTAACCACATACTCGAACATGTTCAACTTCCCTGACAGCACTGACAAAGAAAATCAGTGCATTTCTTTCTGTTAGAGACAATGAGGCAGTTACCTGCTGCAAGGAAAAGCCCCGCTGATGATTGATTGAGCTTAGAATTTAATATGAAGAGCTTAGAGGGAAGCCAGTGGCCATGCAGGCTGTGGGATTTAGGGAGACATAGTACAAAAAAAGCAACTTGTCCGAGTTGTAGACAGAATATACAAGAATTTAACAGGCTGCCTTATGCAGTCCATTTAGCTCAGTGTTCTGTACACAGATGTGGAGCCTGATGGTCCTTCAGCACTGGCCTCTGTAAAAACTCACAAATCAATTGGTTTCCGTGGTTGTTCTTGCGTTGTTCAGTAGCAGAGATGCGAAAACTATTCAAAGATATTTAAAAATGCCCCAAAATTGGTTTCCTGAGTGCTATGAAGCTGGAGGAGGAGAATTCTAAATGGGTTAGAAACTCTGGAGTTCCGGATTTATTCTCTGCAACAATGGCTCATTGTTTTTTTGCGCACAAAACAGCATTTTATGCATGGGGACAAGTATACTACATAGAAAAGAGTGTTAGTTCATTGGTTTGCTACATAGAAAACAGCATTAACAGCATTAATAACATTTCTGCACAGAAAACAAGTTTTTTTTTAAAAAAAATTCTGTATTTTTCTGTGCAGGGAACTTGCACTTTTTGCACAGAAAAAAGTTCCAGACTTCAAACTGTCTTCAAAAACTGTGTAGTTTTTTATGATTTTTCCACAGTGAGGAGAAAAGAAATGAGAAAAATATTTGTTCTTCCTTGCAATATTTACAAGGATTTACATCCCTGCCTATAATACTTATTTTTGGTCTATAACTCACAGAATGCCCCAGTCACTGGCCAGGCCAGGAGGAAAACTCATTTTAGGTTTAATTAGTCTATCTCCCATACTTTACAACAATTTATGGAAGAGGCAATGTTTGCTGATAATGTTCCCATACAGATCTTTTTTCTCCCTCTAGAAACAGATCTTTAAAACTGGTAGGCTGATAAAATTCTGTTTGCCAACAGACCATTTTAATTGGTTTATCATCACCTTTGCAGTGTGTGATCAATTAAGGGTAAACAAATGCAGATGCTACCAAATGTTCTGATATACACACTTTTTAACATGTTATTTCTTTTTATAAATTTTTTTTTATTAGTTTTCCATAACGCATAAAAAAATACATACATCACCATGTGTGATATGTCTCTCCTCCCCCATGCTTCCCTATATTACTCTTCCCCAGTTCAGTCGTTACTATCTTTTCCATAATGAATCCTCCATTTTTACACAAATACATTTTTACCTAATCATCACATGTATTTATATTTTTAACCAATCCATTACTGCTTTCCACTCACTTTCAAAGTTCTGAACAGATTTGTTTTCTAGAGAATATGCTAATTTTTACAGTCTCATCCATACCCCACTCTTTTAGTTTCCATTCTTCTAAATTAATTTCTCTTTTTTCTTTCTGATGCTGAGCATATGTCAACCATGCCACCGTAATCAAATACAATATTATCTTTTGATGTCTTCTAATCTCTCGATTCTGACCTAATATATTCAACAAATAAAATTCCAGTGCCAATTCAAACTTTTTAACACATTAAAGGAAGTGTGAGATAACCTAGTAGAAAAGCTATGCCAGAAGATTATGCAGCCAGATTTAATTCCCTACCATCCTTAACACAATAGCAGCTAAGGGCCCTTTCATATGACACTGTTTTCTGATTCCACTTCTGCTGCTTTCACAGAATCATACAGAATCCTGAGGTTTTTACTTTGTGGAGGCACTAGAGCTCTCTGGCAGAGAGTTTTAAATTGTTGTTGTTTGCCTTCTCACTTATGGCAAACTTATCACAGGGTTTTCTTGGCCACATTTGTTAAGAGGGGGTTTGCCTTTGCCTTCCTCCAAGGCTGAGAAAATGTGATTTACCCACTGGATTTCCATGGTTGAGCATGTTGAACCCTGGTCTCCTAGAGTCCTAATCCAGCACTCAAATGACTCCCTATTCCAGGGTTCCACAGGGGGGAATCATGGCAATTAAGTGGAATAATAATGCTATCATGGTGTTATGTGAAAGGGCCCTAAGTAGTTTCAAGAACTAATGAAGTATTAACTTGGTCCTTAAGCCCACGTCCCACAGTTTCCTTCTTCAATGCCACACCCATTGAAATAGATAAAGTTTTAATGGATTAATACGGGAATGAACTGAGTAAAGCATATAGCCCCAATTAAATAGTTATTAATCCATGGTTGTAAAATGCAGAATAGGCTGGTAATGTACTTACTGTGCTACTGCTGGAGAAACACATTCAGTGTGCAGTGTTACAGTTTCTGATTTTACCATTTCTTCTTCCTGGTTGAAATGATGTGTGGAATGTCAATTGTCAATTGGGAGTTCTGATATTTGGATACTCAGGCAGAAAAAGATAGTCTTTCAAGGACTGGTGTGCTTATGGCTGCCCTAAGACATATTTGGGGCTCTGATGGTGGGGTGGGGGAGAAGAAGGTCTTTACCAATGACCTGGATGATGGAATAGAGGGCATGCTCATCAAATCTGCAGATGACACCAAATTAGGAGGGATAGCTAATATCTTAGAGGACAGGATCAGAATTCAAAATGTGAGGGAAGATTAGAATGCTGGGCCAAAACTAACAAAATGAATTTTAACAGGGAAAAATGTTAGGGTATTATATTTAGGAAGAATGAATGAAATGCACAGATATAGGAGGGGTGACACCTGGCTTGAAAACAGTACATGTGAAAAGGATCTAGGAGTGTTAGTGGACCACAAGCTGAACATGAGTCAACATTGTGATGCGGCAACCAAAAAAGCCAATGCAATTCTGGGTTGCATCAATAGGAGTATAATGTTGAGATCAAGGCAAGTAATAATACCACTCTATTCTGCTTTGGTTAGACGTCACCTAGAATACTGTGTCCAGTTCTGGGGACCACAGTTAAAGAAGGATATTGACAAGCTGGAACATGTCCAGAGGAGGATGACCAAAATAGTGAAGGGACTGGAAACCATGCCCTATGAGGAGTGGCTTAGGGAGCCAAGTGTGTTTAGCCTGACAGAAAGAAAGTTAAGAGGTGACATGATAGCCATGTTTAAATGTTTGAAGGGATGTCATGTTTAAGATGGAGCAAGCTTGTTTTCTGCTGCTCCAGAGACTAGGACACAGAGCAATGGATTCAAACTACAGGAAAAGAGATTTCACCTAAACATCAGAAAGAAATTCTTGATGATAAGAGCTGTTCGACAGTGGAATATGCTGCCTCAGAGAGTGATGGTATCACCTTCTTTGGAGCTTTTTAAACAGAGGCTGGATGGCCATTTGCTGTAGATCCTTTGAGTGTGTGTTCCTGCATGGCAGGGGGTTGGACTCAATGGCCATTGTGGTCTCTTCCAACTCTATGATTCTATAAGGTTTTAAAAAGAACTGGTACAAACACAGCATGTTAGTCCCACCTGTAGTAGACGCTTTGAATAAATGCCTGAATGATTAGTCAATATATGGATAAACCCTATTCAATCAGTGGGCCTACTCTAGCAACACTTCTCTTACAAAAAGGGACAACTCTGTCCCTAATGGCTTACTGTATGTGAAAGAAGAATGCTATCCACAGACACCCAACTCTAGGACAGGTTATTTCTGTCAAATATCCACTAGTCAGTTTATCCTAATTTATATACATACCAGGCTTCTGACATAAACAAGGCACATGCTATAACTGTGATAATCAAAAGTGCAAATGGAAGTCTGAGGAATTATTTAATGGAATTAACACAGGCCCCACTGTCCTCACTCAGAGTTTTATTTAAGGCCCATGTAGTATGGCATTTATGTGTGGCACTGCTTCCTATACTTTTGGTCTCAGCAGGAAACCAGAATGCTTTATGGGAGTCTGTCGTGTTCTTGTGCCTTAATCATAATCATTACAGTGTATATAATATGCTTGTTTCTCTGCCTCATAAGTACATAACCATCTATATCAATGCTGTTAATCTCTCTGTTTTTGGTAATACATTATCCTTTACTGCAAAAATTTTAAAGAACCAGGACAATCCTCATTTGTCTCAATTCTACATATACCAAATCATAGTTTTGAAAACTGAGTGATATATACATATTCACTGTCTACTTTACTTTCATGTAACAAACAAGGACAAGTCAAATGACTTGTTGGCCTTTTACCCAAAGCTTGCATATGGAGCTTTTACCATATCATCATCATATCTTTTTCTCTTTGAAGACTTCAGAGTGTGAAATGCGTATAGTCACATATGTGGTGGTGTTAAGGAATATGCACCCAACTAAATGCATTGCTGAAGCAGGTTTCAGTTGATGGAACTTTATAACAAGCAATACGTTCATAGGGGAAAGCCTAGTTTATTGCCTAGTAACATGGTGTGTCAAAAAGTTATGTGAAATATGGAAAGTATCTGTCCCTTCCCAATAAATACATACTTGGCCTGGACTCTTATGTTTCACTTTGGGTTCCCTGCATATGCATTTAAAAACAGCTCTGCTGAAGTTATTTATCAAGGTCTTCAATGTTTGGCAGAGGAAAATAGGCACACTTGGTTTATTGGACATATGTTTCATAGCATGACAATGAGTAAATCAAATGAATGCATTGTTTCCATTGATCTTCATTGTCTTGCTGCCACAAGAAAAGTTTTAAAAGAATGTTCAATATATACATTTTATTAGAAAGCATATTCTTTGATGCAGGTGTCATAAGGGTTTTGACAGTTAATGTGTTAGTGTTTTTGGAGCTAGATGAATGGTGATAATTTTAAAAAATTTAGTACATGCTAATATTAACTTTTAAATCTGGTCCCCATGAAAGAGGGACAGATGCAGGATAATGAGATAGGTGCAGGTGGGAAGGAAGCTACACTGTTAGCACAAAAATGTGTAGAGAGAGAGATTGAGAAAAGTAGTTTCTGCACCTGCTAAGAAGATTCAAAGTTATACAGGTGAATCACCATAAGCAGGGAAGTTTCTGTACAAGAATTCCTGGTTGGTCACCATATAGAGTAGCTGAATGAAGATTCAAAGATATATTGAGTGACCTAATAAATACCCATAGGGTGGTTCATTTTACTTTTCTGTGACTGAAGCTTTGCTTATAGCAACAGAGTCACAGTTTTTCTAAGATGCAGCATATTTACGTCTCAAGAGTGAAATGACTTTATGCTTCGTCTCAGGATTTGACTTACGATTGGAATCATCCAACAAAAACAGCACTATAGTCAACACAGGCGGGTTCTGTCTTCTGGTAGCTACCCTACAGGCACTGGAAATGGAGCCCAGAAAACAATTTGTTTATTATAAGCAGGTCAGTTCCTCTAGGGGACCCGTGGAGTCATGCAGTGGGACAGAACAATTGCAGTACTGAAATGGTGGATAATTTTATTTGTTCCACTTGTTGGTCACAGCGGCATCATGCTGGCCAATTATTCTTAAGTCAGCAGGTTTCAGAGGTTATGGCCTCCTCATGGATTGCAACACTGCAGGCAAAGTAGCTAGGGCAGATTGAAATGCTTTCAAGCTCAAAGATGCTGGTCATCTTCTCCCTTGGAGACCTCCTGCTTTTATCTGGATAGAAGGAATATGTGCAACACAATAGGCATGTCTCTCTTCTGTAGACATCAGTGTGGTGAGAGAAGAAACCTACCAGCAGATGAAGAAAGAATATCAGCTGTAAACTGGAGCCTTAAAAACTAAGTTTTACAAACCCTCAGTTTAGTATACTGTAATTGAAATACCGACTTATTCAAATCTACCTGTTAAAGTAAGGTTTGAAAACAACAAGGGGCTTTTGCAATATTTTCATCTTTTTGACAATGCTGATACAACATGTGGCTACTTCTTCATTAATGTGCAACTATCAGACAATGAGAGAATTCTATAAACCTTGGGAAGGTCACTTTTTTTGAGTTGCAACTTTTTCCTTCCAAATATCATGATTTAGCAGGAACTGATCTCGTTAATCCTCTGCCCTTTCACTTTTTCAGTTGTTTTTAAAATGCCCCAGTTTCTCTCTCCTCCTCCCACTTTTCACCTTTGTCCGCAACTTATTTCAGCTGCTGCAAACTTGACTTCAAAGTACAAAACTGGCTTGCACTTAGTTAACTCATCATTGGAAGTGGAGGCAAGTGAGAAAATCTGGCCATTCCCAGTAGGCTCAGGCAAAAGGAAACTGCTATCGCCTCTCCAGGCTTGTGTGTTCTTCCTCATTAATTTTTTCCATCTTGACCACACTCTGAGGTTGCTTGGCCTCATGTGTCCTGGTTTTCATCTGTGAAATGGCTGAAGCTCCCAGAGTGCTTCAGTCATCATGGCTAGTCCCAAGAAAAAGCTGCCCAAGTTGTTATCGTCTCAAAACAATGTTTCCCAAACTCAAGAGTTATATACAGAGCAGGATTAAGCAGCTAAGTCTTAATTTTTTCGAAAGAACCCCTGTGGAGAAGTTGTGTGGATATGGATGAAATTAGTACTTTCGGGTTCACCACTGAGGGAACAAATACAGAGACCAGCATTCTGTTGGAGTAGGGCACAGGCAGGAAAGGCAAGGGGATGTTTTAATTACATGCTGTTGTAATTTTGGAAAACAGAGGAAACTGTTCTCAGCCTATCTTTTGAAATGCACTGTGCATGTGACATTCCAGCCCTAATACATGTACATCACATACTTCTTGTCAAAATTTGCAATGTGAGAGTTTTTCATTATCTGGAATATGCAAAGGAGATAGAAGGCCAAGGCCTGAGTAATAAAGTTTCTAGCTAATATTATGCCTGTTTGCGGTTCCTGGATTATGTTCACAGAGTTTTAAGCACAGGATACACATAGATTATGAAGATGAATAGCACTGCCATTAAAACCAGACGGAATCTTAGGAACACAGAAATGATAAGAATTAGACTGTGGTCTTGTAAGATGGACAATTTTCAAAGAAAGGTCACAGATAATGTTGGTGGAGAGCTTCTTACATCCGGATTAATGTTAACTAGTATTTTATGTTGCTCTGTTATAGGATTGTTTCAGATAATAAAGAGATCTATTGGTCTGTGGCAGAAGAAGAAAGACTGATGGATTCCCACCAGGAAGATCTTCTGTGGAAGGCTCACTAACTTGAATAGAACCTGAAGGAGACTGGCAATGTCAGCACCCATTCAGTTCAATGAAGTTTTACTGTGAGACCTTTCAGTGTAGTACTTAGTGTTAGACTAGGATTGGGAAGACCTCAGTCCAAGTGTTTCAGCATAATTCCCCTCACAGGATTGCTGTGATGATGAAAATGAGGAGTGGGGGCTATGCATGTTGCCTCATGCTCCTCAGAGGAAAGACAATATACAAATGCAATAGCTAAACGAATAATAAAAAATAATACACCAGGAGGCCATTCACACTGCACAATTATAGTGCCATTATTCCACTTCAACTGCCATGGTTCCATCCTGTGGAATCCTGGGGTTTGGTGAAGCAGTGGAGTGATCTGATTAAGAATTCTAGATGCTGTTCCCTAAACTGCCAGTCCCAGGATTCCATAGAATGGAACTGTGAAGGGAGGAGCTGGGCAAGCCCAGATGAGGGAAACCAGTCACAGCTCAGGGAATGCTGGGGAGGGGTGCTGCAGAGATGTAATGTGGGGGGGGGGAGTTCCTGGGGTTTATGTCAGAAGGCAGGGAAAAGCTGGGCTAGAGAGAGGGAAAGAATTGCAGACAGATAGGGACAGATGGAATGGAAATAGGACAGTCAGAGGGAAAAACTGACTATGGTTTTGGGGAGCTATAAATGATTTAGTAGTTCAAAGATTAGTGTATTATTTTCTTATGTCTTAATAAATTTCCTCTTGTTTGTTTTCACTACTCTTCCCATCTGTTCATATTAATTTTGGTGGGGGGTCTGGTCATACTCACTACATTGAAACCACTGAAACAACACAGTGACTAAACCACAATTGGGGGGTCATCTTGAAGCCCAAGTACCCAATCCAGGAAGGGATTAAAGGGGGCAAAGGGCAAGGTGGGTGACAGGAACAGCAGGTTGGAACTGTGGGACCAAGCCTGGAAAGGGGATCCATTACAGGAACCATGGCAGTTAAAGTAGAATCATAGTGCTATAATTCTGCAATGAGAATGGGCCCTGGGTTTGGTGACACCCAATGATTTTGCATGTGCCCTTGAGTCCAAAATGTGTGTTTCATTTAAAAATGTAGCCACCTTAGAGGGACTGGGCAGGTGGGTGAGTGGGTGGAGGAATTTAACCCTTTCCATTTGCACATCCTGATAACTCTGGAAAAAATCTGGTCATTTCAAAATTTCACTTATTACCCTATCCTTCGCCATCTCGCTAGTGCAGTATATTCTGACATGTATCTGACATTGTTCAGAGTCTGATATTTAAGGTAGTGCTATATCCACTTACAGGGGGGCAGGCTCCACTGAGTAGCACTTAGTGAAATTCTGAGGGGGTTGAGGCAGGGAGTTTTGAGATTCTTCCTTCTTGCTGAAACCCCCTGTTGTTCCTAGAATGCTGCTCCGGAGAGCTGGGGTACTCCTGAAACAGCTTGAGAAGTGACAGAGAGGACTGCTGGGGTGGGCAGTAGGAGTCAGCAAATATAACTTCCCTGCCACTTTTCTCCAGCAGGAAAACTTCACTACATCCTGATATTTCCTATAAATGAAAAGGAAAAAAACAAAACAAAAACAAAAACACCTTCAATACCATATGCCCCCCTAGTCCTAATTTGGTGCAAACAATCCCAATTAATCCTCTGTTGTCCCACTTTTTCAGCTGTTTTTAAAGCGTCCCAGTTTCTCTCTCCTTCTTTCCCCCTTTTTCTTCAACTTACTTCAATTACTGCAAACTTGAATTCAAAGAGTAATTAACTTAGCAGGGAGGTCCTAAGAAATGAGGTGGAATCTTGCCCTTCCCAGTAGGCTCATACAAAAGCATACTGCTGCAGCCTGTGAAGTGTTGGCAGCTATGCCATCCACAGAATGCCCAGTCTGAATCCAAACCAGTTGGACTTATTATGAAGTAGACATTATATTGCCAAAAAGCCAACAAAGGATATATTTGAACAGGATGTAAGAGATGTAACAGGACGTAAGAGAAGACAATAGTTCTAGTGCTGCTGGAAGTCCTCGAGACAGCTAAGAAACATTAGCATAAACAGGAAGGGTGGGGGGAGGAATGTAGCAGCACCTTTAAGACTAACTGGTTTTTATTTTAGCATGAGATTTTGTGGATA
Source organism: Cyclura pinguis (assembly GCA_030412105.1). Taxonomy (NCBI): domain Eukaryota; kingdom Metazoa; phylum Chordata; class Lepidosauria; order Squamata; family Iguanidae; genus Cyclura; species Cyclura pinguis. Next base: position 210,703,854 of record CM059602.1, read on the forward strand.
TAATATATCCATGAAAACTCATGCTTTTGAAAGCTCCATGAAAGCTCAGGCTAAAATAAAAACCATTTAGTCTTAAAGATGCTTCTATATTTCTTCTTCTTCCCCAGCTCTTCTTTCTTTTTTATGTTGCAAGAGACTAACACAGCTACTTTGAAAAGTTCTATGAGAAATATGACAGCATTTCTGTTTTGTTTTTGCTACAATAGCTCTTACCAGCTCTTAAATCTGAGAGAGAAAAAGGGAATGGGTGTAGAAGACGTAACTCAAAAAGTTGTTGTTGTTGGACTTCTGCTTTCTGAAATTCCAAGCAGGCTGGGGGTTTAAAGTAGCTGTAGCCCCAGATACTACTTTTCTAAATTCTGGTGAAAATATTGGTTCTGAAATGTGCTGTATTATATTTTTCCATTCCCTCTTTACTGTATCCCCTACGAACAGGGGATTATAAATGATCCTTATATAATTTTTCCCCCCCTTAAATATAACAAAACAGAATCATAGAGGCTGACTTGTCAGCTGAGATTAGAGCTGAAAAATCTGCAGCTAACCAGCCTGGCTGAAGCAGCAAAGGTCACAGCAGTCACTATGAGTTATTACAGAGGTGTTACGACACATGGCCAGTCTCCTCACTAAAAACAGTCATGAGGAAAATAAAATTTCAGACAATTAAAATTCATCTTTTCTGCTTTCGTCATTTTGAGAATTAGTCTTCCACCGCAAAGTCATGTCTCTCTACTGTCCTAGATCATCCTGCAATCCTATTTGTTAGTTTTTCTTATGGTGCCAGAGAAAAAAGTAAATAAAAGAGGAGTCAGGTTGTATTTTAAGGCCTGGTATTGAAACTGGAAAAGCCACCAAGTTCACTGCGCAACTCCCAGAGTAATATGTTTTAAAAAACCAGCTTTTTGTGCACAGAATGAGTCTCAGGTTTTACTTGAGAAAGATGAAAGTAATAATTCGTTACTATAGAACAGATGACAATCTCTAGGTCTCTCTTGTGGAATTGGGATGTGTGTGTAAACGGATGGCCTGTATTAGGAGTTCCTGCAACTGGGAATATTTCTGGTGGTGTGCAAGTTTGAGACTAGGCTATTATAAAAGAACTTCAGGAAGGACCCTTAACTTTATTATAACAAGTAAAGGCCAGAAGTCGCTTGGAACAGCAACTATTTTGTCTCAGTTCTTCATACAACAACAAAATCGGCAGCAATGACTACGACAATGACAACAATGATGACAACAACAAGGATTTCTCTATCCCATGCTGCCTCTGAAAAGCAAATGGAATGTCCTTCATTTTAATTGTTTGCTCAAAACACTTCACCACATTCCATCTTAACATTTTAATTTTTTTTAAAAGCTCAGTATAAACAAGTCAAACATGAAGACACCTGTCTGTTTCTTATAGATTGAAGAAAGGTTGTTATGATTGAAAGAACTGCTGGTTTGGTTCTGTTACTTCTACTGGCAAGTCAGTTTTCCTGTGAAGTAGTAGCTCTGATAATACAGTGCAGGAAAACATCTGATTCATGTGTATTTGATGGGTATCCCATTCCTCACTGGATCAGCCATTGAAAATGATTCCAGTTCCCAATCAAGTCCATCAGAGGAAGCAAGAGCTCAAGCAATTTACTGGCTCCCTTGAGGTTGTGCCTACTTCAAGCATACACCACCCAATTAATTTCATTTCTTACAATTGTTGCAAACACAGATAATGAATTGGCATGACTGATTTATATTTGGCCAGTCCTCTGCTGCTCTGTTTGTCTTTAAAGTCTTTAGTAAAGAGGACTTGTTACCTGTAAAGGCCTTGGCATAGTAGTCTGAATGTTATGGTATAGTAGTTTGAATGTTGGACTAGAACTCTAGGAGACCAGTGTTCAAATCCCTGGTCTCCTAGAGAAACCCACTGGCTGATCTTGGGGAGGTTATACTCTCTCAGCCTTCAGCCATTTCTACACTACACTGTTATAGTGCTATTATTCCACTTTCAACATCCTATGGAATCCTGGGGCTAGGGGAGGGCATAGAGAATTCTCAGCCAGAGAGCTCTTTGGCCTCAGTAAACTGCAGACTGCAAATTCCATAGGATGTTAAAAGTGGAATTATAGCACTATAACAGTGTACTTCAGAAATGCCCTTTGATGTCAAACCTCCTATGATAGCCAAAGTCAGCTTGAAGACACATAATGAGAACAATAAAAACAGCTGAAGCAGTTTGGAGTTGAGCTGTTCTTCAACTGAATTTGTCCTGTAGTAGTAAAAATCTGCAAACTTAACTTGATATCCTCAGACATTTCCACTGTCTTCATGGCTTCAGGATAAGCCAGCATAGCTTTGAGACCAAAGCACAATTGTTCTGTTACCTGGTCAAGCAAGAAAGCCGCAAACTCACAAGATATTTCCAAATTCCTTAAACAAGCCACATAATCTGCCACAGATTCCATTGTCTCACAAAGAGAAATCTGAGATCAGCTTGTTTTCTTCAGCTGGAGCACAGCGTGAAATGATGTGTTCACTGGGTATCTCCTGACAACCCTGAATCTAGCAAGTCAGTCAGTAAGGTAAATTTTTTCCCCACTGAAGATAGGAAAATATTTCTCATTTTAACTTCAGCCTGCACACCTCTGGCTAGTAAAAACTGCTTAAATCTTTGGTCATATCAGGAGAATGTTTCTGAACTCCCTGGAAGAGTTAAGTTTGCTCCTGGGAAATCTACTTTGTAGCTTCTTGAATTTTTTCCTCTACCACCCTAAACTGTAGACAATTCTGTCAGAGGAGACATACAGAGTTCTTACTTACATCATCACTACTTATGACTAAAACAGAAGAAAGTAAGATTATTTGATTAGTACAAATAGAGGCCACAAGCCTCTTGGAATGACAACTGATTTGTTTCAACTCCTTGTTGAACAGTTGTAACAGTTGTAAGAATTTTTTCTTTCTTTCCCATGACATGTCTTGAGAGCAGATGGCTTCTGTTTATTTCCTCAGAGAATGGGCTAATGCTGCTGAAGAGAATTCGTTGGATGGATTGATACCTATATATTGTGACCAGTGGAGTTTAGAACAGCACACGTCCATCTGGTTTGGCTGGTAATAGTTTTGGGGCTTTGGTCTTTTGGCCCCCTTGCGTGCAACACAATTCATTTAAGTGGTTTGTAGCTGTATATTCATTTCCCGGCATATATCTCTGGCAGGACACATTGTGTTCACATAGTTATTCAGAAATACTCACCGCTATCACATAAATGCTCTAGTACTACTTGTTAATTGGAGACACAAAGCTTTATCTCTTCTGCTCCTGACCTTTCCACTTTCACCCACATCCAGACTTCCAGCTGCCTCTAATGTTCTTGCCTGCATGACTCACCAAAATCTCAATTTCAACATGCCTAAACGAGATCTTCATTCCAAGTGATGCATCAGATGTTGATGTCTCCAGCACTGTCTGACAGGAATTAGCCAGAGCAGCCTGGCCATATTTGACTCTGGATGTATTTAGATGCTGCTTTTTGACTTTACATTGTAAACATGGTATACTTCAACAACTCTTTCAATGATTCAAGGTGTCCAGTTGCTTGAGCTGATTGCTATTCCTGTCAGATATTCCTCAGTCTCCTGCAGAACACTTACATCATGTTACATGATCTGCTTGCCAGCTACCGAAATATGCTGTATGCAGACTCCAGGACTGAACTGAGAAGGTTTCCTGCATGAAATTCTGGAGAACTAAGGCCAGGCTTTGAAGACAATACTAAGTTGGACAAACAAGTGCTCTGACTTGATATAACACGGCTTTCTTTTTTATCCTCAATCCTCCTCAGTTTGTCTCAGTGGTACTATGTATATGTTAAATGACACTATGTGCATACACTGAAATATTTACATCTGTTACCCCTCTCTACTCTTTATATTGTATTCATCAAAAGTACAAAGAGATTATTGACAAATTGCTAGAAATCAGAAAAGACTAAACAAGATAGTAAATAATTTGTGGTAGCTGTGTGTATTTTAAAAGTTTTAACATCTCAGCGTTGCTGTTGTTTTAATTAAGGAGGATTACAGTAGAATTGTTTTTGTATTTTTTTTTGTGCCAGCTTTTTCACTTGAGAGCCCAGTAGATGGAAGTTTGGCTTGTGATGCCGAATTTTGAGATGTCTCTTTCCCATCCTCATGAAATATGTAAGCAGCATAGCAGCTATACTGACCGCAAGGCATGCTGTCAGTTAGGCAAGCAAAAGGATGAATGTGATGAGTATGGTCCAAGCTAAAGAAATTTACTTTTAGGTCTGCAACTCCAATAATTTGCCTGCTAGCATTGCCATCCTGGAGAAGGGTTATTGGTACAGGTGGTTCTTATTTTTTTTTTATAATCATTTTATTCAAATTCACATATAAAACAAACAATTATCTTTTAACCAGCATTTGTCTGGTGGGCCAGTTGTAAAGTGATCTATCTCTTTGAAAACAATCAAAACACACCGATGCCCTTCACATATGATGGATGTGGGCCTGGCTTAAATCTTGTGATTTATACTCTTCCCTAAGGGAACCACTTGTTTTTCCTTCCTTTGCTTTTTAAATCTGGTCCTCTATAGACCCTTATATTTGGCGGCTGGCATTTTACAGGGCAGAGTTCTTTCCTTTGCATAATGCCTGTTCTGGTGCATTCACCCTCTCCTTCTGGCCTGTCTTCTGTGTAAATTTGCCTATGTGGGGTCAGTAGGTTGAGGACTCTGCAGGCAAACCCTACATAACCAGCCATGACAGCATGCTGAGCTATGGGTAGATTCATGATTCAGTGGAGATCACATGGGGGCACAAAGTGTATAAACTAGGCAACCTCAAGATGCTTTGGGCGACAACTCCTATCAACATTAGCCAACAAGGTTAGTAGCTGGGGATTATGAGAACTGTAGTCCAAAACATCTGGAGGGTACAAGATTGCCTACTCCTTTACCAGAATTTTCTTGTGGGTCAAATATCTGTCTATCACATTGTCATACTGTGCACCATCACAGTGCACCATCACACTTGAGTCATTCTGGCAACACAAATCAAAGTAGTCATATGAACAGATCCCAAGTAAGGCAGGAATTCATTCGTGACATTTACTGGATCTCCATAGGGCTGTTAAGTATTCTGATGCACGATGTATGGGCTACACTGGTAGGAGAGTGCTAAGTGTCAGACTGAGGCCTACAATTCTAATTTGGGTCATGCCAATCAGATTTTTTCCTGTCAGTATTCATACGTGTATACAAGTTCTGTAACTGTTTATAACCTATGTTTATGTGCACACATTTTTTGTGACTGGGTTGACTGTTTGCACGTGGCTCATTTTTGAACTGATGCAGTTTCATTGTCATAACAGAGATTTCACCCAGTGAGTGAATCATCATCTCAGGTTCCATAGCTCTTTCTGTCAGGTCAGTTTTTCATGTTTGCTATGGCAAAAAGTCAGTGCAAACTAAGGCTGGAAATTCCCTTTGCAAAACCAAGTGAACTTGAGTTAACCAAAACATCTTCCAAACAGATAGGAAATAATGCGATAGTGAACATCTGCCAAAGCTTTCATTTTCACACAGGTGACTGTTTAAACTTTGCTGTGGAAAGGGAAAGCTGACATAAACAGAGCATGTCTGAAAGCTTAGAACTTCAAAGGCACTGGCACCTATTTGTAGATCAACAAGGTAATGATCTGCTAATTTTAAAAAGAGTTTCAATGGATTCACACTTAATTTTTTAAATTAACCAGTAATTAATTACTATCCTTTAACTCTTTGTGATGCGTGTTCCATATAGCATTACAGGTTTGTGCAACTCTAAAATTTGCTTAATTTCTCCAGAATAGAACCTGTCCTTATTCAAATATATCCCTGCATTAGTTTTGCTAATTCTCATTGCTTTTTAATAATATTTGCCTTATCTTTCATCTGCCATATCTTTCAGTATTCCGACCTCACACTAGCCAGGCTGAATGAAAGCTTTATAAAATGAATCCACACACAGCGATTGAAATGGATGAAAAATCTCTACTTTTTTTTTCAAAATTATAATTGGTTTAGTTAGCACTTTGTTAATTGTAACTCAGATTTTAATCCTAATATTTTGGGAGAAACCACATTTGCCTGTGCTGGACAATTGGCTCCAAAGTGCCTGGAGAGTTTTGGAAATAGTAAAAACTACTGATTGTAATATGCTTTAGGATAGTAGACAACCTATAACAGCCCTCACCAATCTGGTGCCTTCCAGAAGCACTACAATTCCTGTCATTTGTCATATGGTCTGTGGGAAATGAGAGTACAACATATCTGGAGGCACCAGATAAGGAAGCCTGGTCTACAATTTACGGCAGCCCTAAGGTGAATCTATCAGGGGAGTTTTCTGGGGCTGGGACTGTGTGACATGGCAAAGGTCACCCAATGGGTTTCCATGGTGAATGGGGACTCGAACCCTGCTCTCCAGGGTCATAGTCCAACTCTCAGATCCCTACACCACATTGGCTCTCCTTTGTTATGCACAGTACTGTACAAGAATGAAATCATCTGAAGATGTTTGCTATGAAATAGTACTGTATAGATATACCTCAGTTCACAAAGTAGATGTGTCCCTGAGCATTACTTGTTTAACAGAAACTGAAATCAGAGGCAGAAATTACATAGGCAAGATAGAGAATATGTTCCTATACCACAAAAAACAAGAGCAGCTTGAAGCACTGCATGTGCGAACAAAAACATTTGGAGTCTTCTAGAGACCACTTCAAAGCTTCTTCCAAAATACATGTAGGGATGATTTTTTTTTTTCTTACACCAGCCTCTTTTGTAAAAATTTCCTTTTTGGTGGCCAAATTTATAGATCTATGTTTTTCTAAGATTCTGGGTGTGTGTGGGGAGCTGGTGAGGCTTCTCCATTCTCCCTTTGTTTTGCTGCTCATGTATGCTCAATAAGGGATTCCAAAGGTAGCTGCAGTTTACCTTGTGTGCTCTAAGGAGGCACACATGGCTATATTTGGATTGGCTAGAGTAGAAACCTGCTCTTTTCCTGCTCAGGCTTTATTGCACTGTTTACTACAGATGTGTTTCTGCAATCCAACAACAAAGATTTGGGTTTCTGCAGCCTCCCTTCCTCATCCTCCCATTGATGCTGCTGCTAAAAACAAAAACAAAACAGAACAAAAAGCACCTTCTACTTAGGCCATTTCTGCACTAGACTGTTATAGCGCTATTATTCCACTTTCAACATCCTATGGAATCCTGGGATTTGCAGTTTCGGGAGGGGCCAGCTGGCCTCTCTCAGAACTCCAAACCCCAGGATTCCATAGGATATTGAAAGTGGAATAATAGCGCTATAACAGTCTAGTGCAGAAATGGCCTTAAACAGAGAATAAGGAGGAAAGTGGGGCTTAGCAGGCATAAAAAGACTTGTAAAAAGAACCTTCTTTTTCTGTTTAAATAATTTAAAACTAATAGTTTGGGTGAAGGAAAATTCACATACTATTTAGTCAGTTGAAGTGTTACAAAGAATTTGAAATCAGTGAACTTGTGTAGTCACCCCTATTACTTCAACAGTTAAGACCTATGTGTAGATTTAATGATAATTTTAAGTATTATATTGTGTGTGCTGGGCATAAATACCCTATAGGCACTAGATCCTGTCTGATCTTTGAAGCTAAGCAGAATCATCCCTGGTTAGTACTTGCATGGGAGACTGCCAATAAATACCGGGTGCTGTAGGCTATATTTCAGAGGAAGGAACTGGCAAAACCACTTCTTATTGTTCCTTGCCTAAGAAAATCCTGTGAAATTCAAGGGGCTGTCATAAGTTGACAGGCAACTTGAAGACATATATACACACATTGTATATGTTGTGGTTCAAAACTCCTGTATCTCATCTTTACTTACCAGCTAACAGATGGGGATGTTACAGTCCCCTCTTGGAGAGTTCTGTGTAAAGTCTATGTGATTAGAAATGTGATTGCTAATGAAACAGCATCATTTTGAAGGAACCAAATGCTTATGTTGAGTCTTCTCTGCTTTCTTTACAAAGCTGCCTTGTAAGTCTTCCTAGGATACCACAGCAGGTGCCACAATTCTGACTCCTGTTGGTGCCATTTGTTCCAGGATGCATGAAAGTGTTCTCACTTCTGATACAGGATTTGCTCATGTCATTGGTTGTACCACAGTGATTAAACTAAATCCTAGAAAACCCAGTCAAGTCACCACCGTTTTTAAAAAACCAAGTATCATTCATTTTAAAATTGCCTGTGGTGCCTCCTTTTAGTTCCGACTTATTAGAGGTATTGCCTAATTTAAGGCGTCATAGAGGGCTCCCCAAACCTTGCGATTTGAAGTCCTTGGCTCTTTGTTCACTCTCCACTCCCTGTGCTTTTGCATTAACTCACTGGCATTGCGTGATGCGGGGAGGTATTTTCCCTACTTTTTTGGCAACCAAGTCAGCTCCATCCATTTGTACAGCTGGTTACACTAAGGTGGCTAGTTCTTGCATTACCATCACCAAACTTACAACTAGCAGCACAGGATAGTCGTGGAATGCATGAGCTATGACCAGATCACACGTTTGTTTTTAAAGACTAGAAGTCCCAGAATCCCCCAGCATGGATTCTGGGAATTATGGTCTGTATCATTTCAAAGCTTTGATAGAACACATGTAATTTTAGTTCAATACAGTCTTAGACAAGTTATTTATTGCCTTTCAGTTTTGGGTCTTCCCATATCTAAGATTGACAATACTGGCCTGTAAGGATCAAAACTCAAATAATGTGAAAAACTTTATGCATTCAAGAAAATGATAGGCAAACACAAAGCACAGAAGATCAGACGCTCCTCTCATGTTTAAGCATTGTTGGAGAAGTAGACGTATGCTTGAGTTTCTTCCATTAGAAACACCTTAACTTAAAAGTACATAATTTCAGCTTCATTACACTGTAAATATAATGCTTACATTTCATTAGGAATACAAGACACCACAGTGGGGATTATTTGCCATGGACTTACATATATCAAGCATAAAAAGCATGTATTGCATTGGGGATCTGCATGGACACTGTTTATAATGAGCTTTCCTCCAAAACGATAAAATTTCCCATTCCTACACACATGTGCGCGCGCGTGCGCACACACACACACACACAGGTCTGACTATGGCACTACCATATCTTAGAACATTGAGTTCAAAAATAGTGCTTTTGTAATGAGGATCTATTCACAACATGTCAATATTACTAACACTGATTGTCTTGGATTTAATATTCTGCTTATTGATGGGAAAGAAAACCACTTCAGCAACATGAGCATATTATTTTTTTTAAGAGAAGAGATGAAAGGTTATTTATCATTTCCTTACACCAAATCAAAAATTCATATTCAAAGAAGAAGGTTCTTGGTCAATGCCTTAAGTAACCAAGGGTGATCCAAATGAGGAAAGCATGAACACATAGACCACCCTCAGTACAGACATCTATCTGGAGAATCATTTGTATCCATACATTGATACTCACCTGGAACCATCTAGCTGTCTTGATTATGTCTTTTGGCCATTTGTGTGCAACTTGTGTTCAATCAGAACACTTGCTTTTCTGCTTTTGGCATTACATATAATGGGTTAATCCAGAATAATGTTGAGTGGAATTCCACTCACATTAGAAGGTGTAAAAGCAATCTGTGCAATTCCTCCTTGCTTTAACAGCTCTCTGTATCACCTGAAAAGTAGCTGGCGGGTGTGGGGGTGAGGCTTGAGAGCAGCAGGCAACCTAATACTAAGGTGGCTGAACGAAAGGAATTATTACCAACCTGTCCCCTTCTTCAAACAAGAGACTCTCTGTGGAATCTAAGAACCTTCTAGGAATGAAAAAAAGCCCTTGCATGGAATGGTCACTCTACACAATTATAGTGCTAGATACCACTACAACTGTCATGGCTGCATTCTGTGGAATCCTGGGGTTTGAACTTGGAGGGGGGTATTAAGAGTTCTATGGCTGATAATACAAAATGTTCCCTCATCTTCAAAATCTAAGATTCCATTGGTTAGAACCATAGCAGTTAAAAGATGAATCACAGCACTATTAATGGAGTAGTGTGAAAAGGTCCTAGATCCAAGCCGGTAAGATAAAAGTTATACATTAGTCCTACAAAGTATTTCTGACAAGGACTTGGTTTAGATTTTGAAGAAGGGATTTTCAGGATTTGCTGAGAAGTCTATTGGCTTTCCTCCAAAGAGTCCAGAGAAGCAAGCTGTTAATGTCCAAGTTGGTTTTCTATCCATCTTTGGCTGAGATTCTTTTGACTTTGTAGATGAGCCTGTCAGCAACATGTTTTCCAGCTACTATTTGGCCATACAGGGAAAATCCAATTATTATACCCAACTACAGTTGCTCTTATTGCTGTATGCCTTCAAGTCATTTCTGACTTATGGCAAACCTAAGGTGAACCAGATTTTCTTGGCAGAATTTGTTCACAAGAGGTTGGCGCCTGCCAACTGAGGGGCTTTGAGGCTGAGTATGACCTGCCCAAGGACACCAAGTGGGTTTCTATGGGCAAGCAGGGTTTCAAATCCTGGTCCCTCTGTGTCCTAGACCAACATTCAAACCACTACACCATGGTGGCTCTACATTAGACCCACTGAATCAATGGGACATACAAGCATTGACTTGTGATCAACCATTTGCCCCAGTTGGAATGAATAATTGGATTTAGTCTGTTGTACTTTTATGTTCTATATATACAGTCAGCCCTCCACATTTGCGGGTTTCACTTTTGTGGATTTGATTATTTACGGATTATTTGCTGTTACCTCTGCTGCTTCCCTATGCCATTTTTAATAGTGACTGCAAGCCTCTTGAGACTGAGAAACTGCTAAAGAGGCTTGTTAAGTCGATATTAAAAATGGTGTGGGACAGCACTGGAGGTGATAGCAAGACCCACCAGCCACCCACTTCCGCCTTGTGAAGGAACCCCGATGCCTCAGAGGAATCCATGGTAGGTTGAATATGCTGATCATACTTTTTTTGTGTGTGTTAAATATGGTTTGGGACAGCCTAGAGTTATTCATGGTTTTTCCACTTTCACAGGGGTCCTGTGCCCCTAATCCTAGCAAATGTGGAGGGATGACTGTACACCACATACTATAAACAGATAAAACTCTGGACGAAGTAAACATTTTGACCTAAGATTAGACAAATTACACTGATATTACTCCAAAATGTTTATTGTACAAAAAAAATTTCTAGAAAACAATATAAGGCATTTGGCTTTACGCTTTCTTCAAGATATCTATAGACATTACTATAGATAATATTTCATTTTGATTCAGAACACATTCAGTCATATAAAAATAAAACTATTTACATTATGTCCACATACTTAAAACAAAGTAATCTATTAAAAAAGGCACTTGAAGGATATTGCTCATGATATTGCATTTCCTTTGTGCATTTAAGGAAAAAAAAAGATATTTTAAGATTCCACTGTCAAACTTCCATCAACCCTCATTCTTGCACTTATTCCCATTTTAAAAGCAAGTTAACAACTGCAACATTTTTTTAAAAAAGAAAGGAAATATGTATCAAGCATGCATCAGGACTGTCTGCCACGACAGGTTTACAAAGGCACATACTGTAAAAATATGGCAAACACAGACATACATTCATTTCTTCTTATTGAATGATTCATTTTTAAAGACATTTCAGGTCATTGATCTAATACGCTATTGTTTCTAAAAAAAATATCATCAACCTGTCATATTGGACATTTACTTTCTTGATATGGAAGACACTAAAAATCACCTGTGATATTTGGTGTCTAGTAAAACTCTTTAATATTTGGTTGCTTTTTTAAAAAGAAAAAGGTAGAAAAATTCTTTGGATGTTTTTATTTGGTTGGAATGTAAATTTTAAGTGTGTGATTCTTTCTTAGCAAAAAAAAGTTGTCCATCTGGCATGTGCCTCTTCCTGTAGCATTCATGTTTTCCTTTCCACTACATCACACAAATGTCACACTTAAGCAATTGAACTTAAACCTTTTTTGCACCTTTGGGGGAGTTGCTGACTTGAGAAGTAGAAGATAAAGCGCCTCATGAGCTCAGGTGGGGGAGGAGGTTCCTCTTATCGTGCTGAAAAGGAGTGGAGAAAGAAATGCACAGAGCCCAGGTAGACTCAGTGAGCTACACAGCAGCCAGATTCCTCATGTTTGTGCAGAAGAGACATTCGGGAGAAAGTTTTGGAACAATTTTTACACTGGTATTTCTTCACGTCAGAATGGGTCTGCAGATGGGCCCTCAAGTTTGACCTGTCAGCAAATGCTCTGTTGCAATGAGGACATGAAAAGGGCTTCTCTCCTGGAAAGAATAATAAGTGAAAAAAGAATCAAATAGAATACTATCGGGAGTGTAATAATTCCAAAGAATAAGAAACTTTCTGTCTTAAGAGGCAAATTTGTTGCAGAGTAGCAGTTGGGAAGTCCATGAAAAGGATGACTCAGTTCTAAATAGTAATAAAAAAATCTACTCTGTACATCAGGGATCATCATTCATTAATTCATGCCCCCAGAGCTTGCAAGGAGTCATGGTGCACTGAGTGACAAGCCATTGACACTTTCTGCTTCAGCAGGTGCAGCCAATGCCTGTAGGCTGAGCTCCACCCAAGATTTCCATATGTTCCTTCCATTCATTTACTGTATCCTGTGCAACGCCTTCAGCTGCTCAAGGCTGTGCTTTACATGCCCTTGATGTGAATGGCAGGACTCCCATCAGATTGAATGCTTTATCACTGCACCCTGCTTCCTTGAAATGGGGCAAGACTAGGAACAGCAAGAATATTCAAACACTGTATTATGTGCACCGAAACAAAACAAAACAAAGCAGGATCAATAGGAGAGTGCAATTTAATGGACTGACCACTGAAACTGGTGAAACTGTTGGCTCGCATTCTGACCCTCTACATCTTACTCTGAAGGAACTGCTGCTAAATTCAGTTGTACCAAGTGAATACCCAACCAGGCTTCTGTGGAAAACAGATTGTGCTCAGTGGAGGTTTTGATACCACATAAATACCTGCAGGATTATAGCCTGGGGATGTTCAGTACCATCTAGCCCAAGCCAGGCATGAACAACTTCATATTAAGTGCTTGAGTTAGAATGCGTTCTGTCTCTATGATGGCTCCTTATTCCTCACACTACAATCAATCTTTTATTAACCAGTGGAGGACTTATTCCCAGCTTAGTGTGCATTAGACTCCTGTTTTGGGGACTGCAACATGCAACTCTAAACCAGATTAATTTGTGCTCCCATACCAATTCATTTAGATATCAGGTGCACTGGGACTTCTGTTTAGGGCCACAATCCTATGTATCATTGCTTTAGGGTAACTCCCACTGGTTTCAGCGGGATTTTCTTCACAGTAATGCTACTTGTGTTTTGAACTGGGGTAAAACTTCTAAATGACCAGCAGACTACCTACAGTACACATTTCTTTCAGGGTAAGTTCCATTGGTTTAAATGGACCTTATTCCCAAGTGATCTATTATAAGAGAGTAAACTAGATTAGGAACCCCTGTCCACTGTATGCACTGTTCCATGCATCACCTGGGCGCAACTCTTAACCCTGCAGATAACTTTTGAGAACCTGATCTCTCTTTTCCTTCTTATGTCTTTCTGTCTTGCTTCTGCTTTTTTTCCTCCTCTCTGATAGAAGGCACTTATTCCACCATTCTTCCTAACATGTCCTAAGCTGAGGGAAGGAATTCTAATGGCCAGATGGAACCTTGTCTTGTGAGGGATCCCTGAAACAAGTTTTTGATTACAGTGAAGCCAAAATGTTACCGTCAGCACATAATCTGGCCTGCTCATAAGAGGTACAATTAAACAGAGAATAGAAATCTGGGGAATACAAACTGGAATAAATGTCTATGTTGACATTTTGATTTAACAATATAGTATTTGCCATAGCAATAATCACAACAATATTAAACTTGCCATACCATGCATGAGAACCTTTCAAAAAGGCAGTAAATCACTGTGGCAACCCATGATGTCTATGTAACCATGTTGCCCCCACTTACCAGTATGAGTTCTGATGTGTCCTTGAAGCAACCAGGGTCTTGAAAAAGCCTTGCCACAGATCTTGCAGACACAAGGTAGTGTGTGGGTCCTGATATGCATCTTAAGAGCTCCCAGGCTCACGTATTCCTTGTCACAGTATTTACAGCTGAAAGATTTCCTAGACTGGGCATCACAGTGCAACTGCTTATGTTTGGCCAGTCCAGAGAAAGTGGAGTAGGTCTTGTTGCATAAGCTACATTGAAATTTTTCTGCTTCAATTGCATGAGAATCTGAAAGCTTGGACTGGATCCTCTCTTCTTCATCACTAATCGGACTCTCGGAGCCACTGTGATCCTTGGATGAAGTGTCGGAATGCGGAGGTGGGCTGACTCTTCCCAAAGAGGAGGGGTATCCAGAGAGAGGCGAGAGGTCACTGGGTAAGGGAGAAGGCAGTAGCCCAGTTGTAGTCCACATTGTGATGGGCTTGTAAGCCACCGAACTGAGGATCTCTGGCTGTGGAATGATAGGCATGGGGTAACTCTCATAAAGGTATGGGGAAATGATCACTGAAGGAAAGGAAAAGAGAGGATCATTTTGAGATGACTGAGATTTTGCTTTGTTATCACAACAACACAGTACAAGTTTAGAAGGACTGCAGTCACCCTGATGCTGGCATGCTCCAATGAAAGATACAGAAGAGCCCATTAATGCCACCCTCTTAACTTCATAAGGGTATGCATACAGCCTTATGGTGTGACCACCATGAGGTCCAGTCAAAAGTCTGGGCAGCCAGAGATAAAGAGCAGTAAAATTCACACTGCTTGCAAAAAAAGAGAACAAATGTATTTTTAGCAGGGAAGCAAAACCTTACAGGTGAAACTTTATTGCCACTGATTTTTCCAAGAGAAGAATACCCCCTGCAAAGTTTGCTGCCCTTTGCACCCTTGTGGGAAAATCCGCAAGCAAGCTCTACATCCACAGCAATTTTTCTTTTAAAGAAATGAGCCACGCTTCCCTCATTCATAAAGCATTCATTCTTGGACTTACCTGTGTGAGTATCCAGTTCACTGTAATTTGGCTTTTTAGAAGAGTTGAAATGTTTCTTAACCAAGAAGGATCGTGGCATTTTGGAAATGCAGGATGGCTTCTTCCCCCTTCCCTTCCCTCCCTCTCCCTCTCCCTCCTTCCTGAAGTTCCTTTAGCAGCAGGATAACGGTCCGGGGTTTGGCGCAGCAGACGGAATCACTGCTAGGGCATTGGTCCTCTTAGAGCATTTTCTCCTCCGCGTTCACCCAACGTGGGTTAAAATAAAATAGGGACAAAAAATCACGCACCGCGCTCAGCCTCCTTGAATTGCGCCGTAAACTAAATACCCGCTCGTCAGGTGCAGGAGGGGGCGGGCTCGGGGTTTTCTCTCCCTCCAATCGCGGGCGAAGTCCTCCCGGAGTTCTGTCTCAAACTCAGCCCTGTTTGGCCGAAAGAGTTTTTGCTTCGCTCCGCGAAGGAGGACCCGGTCCCTTGGAAGCGCGGAGGCTTTTTTGGCTCGGCGTTTAGCTCCGCCCCGTGGGGGCAGCTGTGAAAAACAGGGGGAGGCGAGGAAGAGGCGCTTGTCAGAGCGGCTGGCTTGAGGGGGTTGCTTGAGGCAGAATTTTGGATTTTCATCGCATTATCCCCCCCCCCCCCCAGTCCCAACCCCTCGGCTTCAGGAGCTCACTGCATCCCACCAAGGAGGGCGGGCGGGAGGACGTAGTTGTTTCACAACTTAGAGGGCTGCCAGATGGCCGATAATGAAAACGCAAGGGAGAAAACCGTTCCTTGTGAGGGGCAAGGAGCAGAGGGGAGAGGGGAAAGTCCTTCCAAGACAAATAAGTCCCCCTGTTAAGAAACTACGGAGCCCGTCCTTGGCCCCTCGTGGGGCAGCTTGCTATTTCGGGAGCGGAGAGGGAGGTTCGCTGAGATGCTTAAGAGATGAAGGAAGTATTGACGGTTTTCCGTTGACTAGCTGGCGAGAGACGCTGGCCTGGCGCGCCAGGGGCTTCGAGGCGGATCGGGGCCATGTGGGACGGGCACGAGAACTCGGAGGCAGAGGGCCGGCTCCCCTGTGCTGCGAATAAGAAAAGGGCAGCGGATTTACTTGGCAGTAAGGCGCGTTGAAAGGTGCTGGGCTTGCCTTTAAGTGTATATCCGCTGTGCAGCGGAGGCGGCGGCGGGGGGGTCTGTTGGTGCAAAACGCGACCACAGTAAGTCTTGGGGCGCCTCGAAAGGCCCGTTTCGTGTGGCAAAGGCGTTTGTGGACTGCATCTCCCTCTTTAAAGACGTGTATCTGGGCTGCAGCCCGCCAAAGCTGATGCCAAATAAAAGTTGTTTGTCTTCCTCAAGGTGCCACAAGACTTTCTTTGTGCTTGAGTTTTAAGTTGCACGAGCCCTTTCTTGCTGTAAATCATTTTGCATTTCCTTCTCTCCTGGAGGAAACGGATTCACGCCTGTAAATGTCCAAGCACAGGAAAAAAAAAAGTTTTTTTCAGCCCACCCCCTCCCCCTATGAGCTAGGTGAGACTCTTAGGGAGGCATCAAGGAGACAGGGGGGAAAAAAATACATAAAACAATCTAACACTGTCCCACATTTTACTAGTAGAACTGTAAAATAGTGTTATTCAGCTTCATTAGGAATATGTGTATATAATCACTGTTTCCTTTCAGCCAGCATAAAGATTCATTCATGCTCTAGTTTTGCAACTCCATGCAAACATGCTGTCCATTTGTAAGCATGTTTATTCTCAAGTAAATATGCACTTAACTCTCACATGCGATTATGTGCTATTGCACTGCTTGTTTTTAGTATTCACACACACAAATTCCCAGTCACTTTTTTCTGAACAGCTGCAACCAACAAGAAACGCACAACCACAACCACTTGAACAGTATGAACATATGCCCTCGCTGTTTAATAACTATAATTAATTCCAAGATTAATAATTGGGATTTTGAATGTACTTGTATTTCTCCATGCAGATATAGTACCAGCAGACTGAGGGATTTGTGAAATGGAAATACAGAGTGAAAGGAAGTTGCCTCAAGACCACCCTGGCCTTGCCTGCAACAGGTGTTGGAATGGAGACATGAAAAAAATCACTGTAGTTCTGTTAAGACTTGTAAGAGCAAAGTGCTTTGTCAGGCTGCATAACTTCTTTATCTGGGAGATGCCAAAACAAGTGCAGAAGTAGTTATCTGCTTTCATGCAGAGACTCAACTGTTAAGAAGCTCCAAGGCTAGTGTTTACCAGTAAGAGCTTTACACTGATTTTTTTTTTAAAGTACACTCATGCTGAAAAAACTCCTTTTTTCTCTGATAAAAAAATAGGTGACCTGTTTGTTTTTGGGTGTATTGTGGTCTGTTCAGTTCAGGAGCGTTGCTATGGTGGGTTAGAGTGAGGACATTGCCCCTGCATATTAGAATTCTGCCCCAAGTGAAATTTTCTTTGGATCCCCACATTTCTAGCATGGCACAGAGTGAGACACTGAAAATCATTCACTCCTAACCCCCTTCTATTTGCTGTGTCCGCATTCCCTTAGTAACTTTGCCTGCCCTTATCTTTGGATGCTTAAACTGCATTTCTAAATGGTCAGCTAAAGTTTTCAAGTTACTACAATATTAGAAATTTGTAGACTGAAATAAACTTGGTGGCAATGTTCTTATTTTGTTTAACCCCTCCCCTACAGCTACATCCCAGGTTCATTTCCCCTTTCAGTGTAGCTGGATTAAGGCGATATAAAGATGTAGATCCCAGTTCTAAACACATCTGCTCTCAAATAAATATGCCAGTATTTGAAGACTTTGGTTACTTTTTAGTGTGAGCTCCCTTCTCTCTCATTATTGAAATTCTAACTCAATATCTACTTTGACAACACCTTTCCTGGATTACTGTTCTTCATTTTTTTTTCGTGCCCTGTTCCTAAAGAAGTCTGTGCTTAGTTTTATTGATCAAAGGCTTATTATCTTTCTTCCCCACTGTAACCTCCCAGAGAACGGGGAATCTGTGGTCTTCCAGATGTTCTTGGATTCTCATTCCCTTAAACCCGAGCCAGCACAGCGAATGGCTAGGCATGATGATTTTCAGTAATTTACGTTGAATATTTTACAAACCTATTCAGAGTGAAAGAAGCAAAGTGAATGTCAGCCTTAGATTACTGGGAAGCACTGTGTTACAACTGTTTTCAGCACAGAACTTGCCACGTGGCTGGTGCTAAATATACATTAAATAGAATGATTAGTATCCTCCTGCCCCCCAGAAACCCAAAGCAATGCAGCCATTTATTCCTCCTTTGACAAAATGTGTGAAATTCCCCAGCAGACTATCAATAAGTGAAAAATACATTCAGAAAACAGTTGCGCTATGCATGGTGCTTGAAATATTTGACCTTTGCAAAATTTCCACAACTGTTTGATTTTCAGTAGTCTTGGAGCTTCTGGTACAGAAAATAACTCTGGAATCAAGTCAGTCTGACTCTACTTTGTGGCTATCATTCTGGAAAAGTGACAGTTCGCTCATTTATATTGAATCATGATCAGATCAGCTCGTATGGGTGACAAACAAGACAGAAATATTCTCATTCTCCATTGTCTCATGGCAGTTGAAGTTACACCAGTACAACAGTGTGGTAATGCAGTGATGAGTTAGGCCTCTGGGCTCTTCATGTCAGACTTCTCTATAAATCATAAAGTCCTGACATGCCAGCCAAGTGATGGGGCTAGAATGAATGACGTCGGGCACTGGGTGCAAGGCATGTTATTACATGGCTTTGGAAGGATATTAGCAGGCTGTTTTTAATCTGTGTGAGGTTTTCTGTGAAAAAACTCTAGGAGTCTGTATGAGGGCTGCATGAGTTAGCATAAACAGGTGTTTAAGGTGATTCAAGAAAGGGAGTTTCTACCCTTGAAGATGGCCAGAGATATCATCATGCGAAAGAGAAGACAGAACTGACCTCAGTGAAAGAGCACAGCCACACTGGAATCAGAGTTGAAAGCAGATATCCTTTCTGTATGGGTCTCTTAGAGAGGAAAGTATTTTGCATGGATGACCAAGTTGCTGTTTTAATTCAGAAATCAAACTTTGCTCCCATTTTCAAATAATCTGCAATGAAACTATCATATCTTTTATTTGATGGCTTGATCTTAGATCCAGGGGTGGGGGAATCATGTAGCTCTCCAGATGTTGTCAGGAGTTGCAGGCTAACAACATCTGGAGGGCCAGATGATTTTCACCCCTCTCTTAGATGATAGCTTGGGACAGTTGGACACTTTCTTCCCTCCATATGTAGTGAATTCAGCTGTTAATAGACTTCTCAATAACTGACTATCACAAATGGTTTTCCTTGATTCACTGTTCCTCTGATGGGCAACAAAGGAAGGATCTTAGGGTAGATCTTAGGGCCTGTATTTAGTTCCCTGCAGCTTGGCAGTGGAATGAAGGAAATCCACAGCTAGTTCTTTGAGCAGAAAGAGATTCCCAATCTCCACGTGTTGCATGGATGCTAATGATTGTGATTTTTTAAAAAATGTAAATAAGGATGAAATGTTCAAAGAAATAATAATGCCCAAGCCTAGTTTATTGTAATATGTAGTCAGGAAAAAAAAAGGCAGCTCCAGAAAATTAAGTAATTTCATTTGGAGTCTTTTGGTAGCATTGTTTGCTGAGTTCGATAGAGAGATGTCACTGGAAAAAAAAGCCCCCCCCCCAAAATAAGTACAGGATGACTTCTTCCTGATGCCATGGTTCTTCAGTATCAATCAATGATATGGAAGAGGGTTATAGAGAGAAGGGAATGAGGGCATTGCCATCCTGTAAGAATTCTGCCCCCCAATTCAGTTCCCAAATTTCTAGCACTTCGCTAACTTAAACTTCAGCAAACCATTTGGAAATACAGCTGAGGCATCCAGATAAAAGGGGCAGGCAGAATCACCAAGGGAATGTGAAGACACCAAATATCAGAGTTCTGTATGTGAACCATTTTCAGTGTCTCCCTCTCTGCAGTGTGCTAAATGTTTTGGACTGAGGAGCAGGGAAGTGTGCAACAGCATGGTGCCAGGATGTGGAGGATGTAATGAGGATGCATTCAACACAAGGTGTTTCTGAAAGGGGCTTTGTATTGTGCATAATGCTTAGTTTTGCTCTTGACTAAATAGGATCTCATTATCCAGTTGTTCACCATTTTTTTTTGTCTTTTGCCCTAAAGATTTATTTCCACCTGTGCTGTTAGTAATGAAGAGAATGTAGACTGGTTCAGCTTTTCTCACCACTTTCATCAGAGAGCTGCATCTGTTGAACCAGTTTTGAGATATAATTATTAAACGCTTTTTGTATCAAAAGTTCACAGTCCATTCTTTCTGCAGGCAGAATGTTGGCATTAGGGTACCAAAAGTTGAAAATGTAACTGATACTAATTAGACACCAATGAATAAGAATGCAATTAATACAATTGTTGTTATACAAAACAGTTGTGGAGGGAACACATGCTAGCAGTCCAGCAACTGACAGTCTTAATGAATTTAAATTCTTGGCACAAATGAAAGAGTCATGTGAAAGATGTTAAAATGTACAAGCAACTATTTGACTTACACATCACAAACTTGTGCATGTGTGTGTGTAAGTTAGTCTAATTGAATGTAAAGGAACTTACTTCCAGGCGAGTCTTGATTGGGCTGCAGTTTTTGAGGTTATAATTAGGTTTTTCTGTATTTTGAGATCTCTTGTTAAAACACACACTGAAATAGGTAGAGAAAAGAATGCTTGAAAAATGCAGTTGTCCAGATATAGATGCAAAGGATGCAGGAAAAAAATAACATGTATCATGATACATTATACATTTGGGCACATCACTATTTTTTTAGAAACATCACAACACCTGTTAACTTCTGGAAAGAAGCCACTGCCAAGACTCACCCAAACAAAACATAAGGAGAAGTAAACATTATGGAGTAGAGAAACAACTAATCTATTCCAAAGGAAAGGAACTCCTGGTCCATCAGTTGTTCTAGATTCCCACTACCACTCATCATTGGCTCTTTTTGCTGAAGTTTCTGGGAGCTGAAATTTAAAACAACTGGAGCATCAGAAAGTCCATACTCCTTTTCTGTTCATAGGCCATTTCCGCAGTACACTGTTGTAGTGCTATTATTCCACTTTCAACATCCTATGGAATCCTGGGGTTTGCAGTTTAGGAAGGGGCTCCCTCAGCCAGGGAGCTCTTTGGCATCAGTAAACCACAAACCCCAGAATTCCACAGGATATTCAAAGTGGAATAATAGCGCTACAACAGTGTAGTGTGGAAATGGCCATAGTCTTGTTACCAGCATTGTAATAGACTTGATCATTTTAAGTGTGAAAACTGTAAATAGTGTCAAATAACTTTAGAATAACTAGTGCTTCCACATACATATACATATATATGTGTGTGTTTAAGTGTGTGTGTGTATGTATATGTATATGTCTTTATTTCTTATCTCACAATAATAAGCAAAGATTGATAATTTTTAAAAAACCACTGCCACCAATTCAGATAAATTCTCAAGCTTCAATGGAATCATGGGATTTAAGATCTGAAGGCAACTTGTTAGTCATAGCTATACCCATGGGATAGATGGGAATTTGGTAAGCTAACACTTAAGCAAATTCCTTTGAGTTTACTTCATTTGGGAATGATAATTGGATTTATGTCCAAATTTGGCCACACAACTAACTTGTCCTGATTTCAGTAGGATTCAAGCACAGCTGTTTTGGGATGGAGCCATAGCTTTTAGTAATATCAATACAGGGTTGCCACTTATAGTTAGACATATTCCGGTCTAATACAGAATGCTATACACATTGACATGGGCACTTCCTTGAACTCAGTTTCATTCATTTTCACCAGGGCCACTCCAAGACATTTTGCTGCCACATTAATATGTATCAGTACTATGCAATTATAGCAATTTGATCCTATTTTAACTACCACAGCTTTATTCTGTGGGAACCTGGTATAAGTATATAAGTATAAGCATTTGGCATTCTCTGTTGAAATTCAAGAAAGACCACAAGGGTTCTCTAATTCAGTGCTCCTCAAACTCTGGTTCTGTTGTTCCTAGAATTTCAGTTCCTAGAATTCCTGACTTCTGGCTGTGTTGACTGGGACTTCTGGGAATTGAAGTCAAAAACATCTGGAGGACCAAAGAGTGAGAAGCACTCTTACCAGTGTCTCACCAAGTATTGCACCAAACTACAAATCCCATAATTCCATAGAATGGGGCTATGGCAGTCAGCAGGACCTCACAACTTGTCCAAGAAGATTTTACTGTAGCTATTAACCCCAGATCTGGTTTTCGATGCCCTACCAATAAATATTACAGATGGTGCAAAGAACGAACAAATCATAGGTCACTGCAGCCCCCTGATTCAAAAAAAGGAAGGCAATCAATGAGCAAAATAAAGCTGCATAAAAACTACTTCACTACGTATATGTGGAAGAAGAGTGTACTGCTTATGTTAAATCAGCTATTGCAAGTGTCAAGCAGAGTGGGAAGTCTGTGAGGTTTAATCATCTCATATATCAGTGTACTAGTGCAACCTGATGCAAGTTAACACAGAGATAGGTGCCATTATATTTTATGGAGCTTTCTTCCAGGTGGGTGATCATAGGATTGCAGCTACTTTATCCAGTGCTTGGAAAAGTTGCTTTTTATGGACTTGAACTCCCAGAATCACCCAGATAGTAAGGTGAGTTGTAGTCTAAATTTTTTCCATGAGCTATGTTGTTATTGTTTTGATATTTGAGGAGAACAGTATGTTTTATACCACAGGCCAGCACTCAATCTTTTTTCCAAAAAGTGACATAAGAGGAAGCATTTAGTCACTTTTGGGAAATCCAAAGTAAAGACTAGTCTTTTTTTTTTTTTAATAACTGTAAATAGTAAATAACTGTAATGGTAACGAATTATGTTGTGGCCCACTTTTAAAAAGTAACTAGTTGCATTTTGAAAACAACATCTCCAGCTTTGAGTCTCTCTGTGTTTTCTCTGTATGCTGAGCCATGCATTGGCATGAAGCAACATCTGCCGAGGTAGTTTAGTATCTGCAGGGCTGGTATTGATTCTGCCTGTCTGGAAATGGCATTGGAGTATCTTGTACTGAAAGGACTATGAGAGAACTTCATACTCCAGTTAAGTCTAGTAGAATTAACAATGCTTCCTTGCTCTCTGTTGCTGGTGTTGTTGTTGTGTGTGCCTTCAAGTCATTTCTGACTTATGGCAAACCTATCACGGGGTTTTCCGGGGTTTTGTGTGACACAGTCAAGGTTACCCAGTGAATTTCCATGTCTGAGCAGAGACTCAAACCCTAATCTGCAGGGTTGTAGTCCAGCGCTCAGACCACTGCATCATGCTGGTCTCTCGTATGTCCTTTTACCTTGATTTGCTTTTTGCTCCTGATGTCTGGCATACTTCTTAATCTTGCCTCTCTGGATCAAACTAAATGTTTAGGGTAATGCATGTTCCCGTGATTAGTACATTTTCCTTCCAACAATGGCTTTTCCTCAAACATATGTGCCTTAGCAATCAGATTTGCAAATGTACTCTTTGTTTGCCTTTGAGCGACCAAGCAAAACCCAAAGCATGCTAAATACAGGCTAAATAGATGAGGAAAAGCACATGCTATGACAAACAAATATGTTTCACTACCTAAGGTAGCATATCTTCTAAATACTTGCCAAGCATATTGTTTAGCTTGACTCCTAATTTTTTGTATGGTTCTAACCTAATTACTGCCTTCATTCCCCAGCTCCTGTTTACCCAGCTCACCTCTGCTGTCCATAGTACAGCCCTGATGATGGGTTATGTGTTTTAACTTCAAAGATAACATTAATATTGGTTCTTGTGGGTTTTTCGGGCTTTGAGACCGTGTTCTGGTTGTATTTGCTCCTGACGTTTTGCCTGCATCTGTGGCTGGCATCTTCAGAACATGGTCTCAAAGCCCGAAAAACCCACAAGAACCAATGGATTCTGGCCGTGAAAGCCTTCGACTCTACATATAACATTAATATGTTTTACCCCCTCTCCCCAAAAACCCGCATTCAAAATAAAGGCATCAAAAGTGGAAATGATATTTATATATAAAATATAGCTGGACTGGCTTTGCTTTAACACCTAGCCATTCCACATAAAACTGAATACTTCCAAAGCATGCTCATGTGAGAGATTTTGTGAGGCTTCGTGAGGCTTCCAGGTGGTGAAATTATGTACCTTTAAAGTAGTCACCAATTGCTTCTTTTGGCTGTAATAGGTCACCAAAAGTAACACACTGCCTTACAGTTTCACCATGGCAGCTTAAAAGCCTCTCTAAACAGCCGTTTGCAGTTCTTGGTATGAAGTACAGTAGATTATTTTCACAAACAATGAGCCAAATGCTTTTTATAAAACTAGTGGTTTTCAACCAGGGAGGCTCCAGATGTTGGACTTCAACTCCCAGAATCCCTTGCTATTGGCCATGGCAATTGATACTTTGGGGAATCTATGTTCAACATATGGAGCTCTCTATTGAGAACCACAAGGGAATTGTTAAATAATATAGTTACATTTTGCTGGACTCAGCCATGTTGTATATGTCTGGACTGAAAAATAAAATGACCAAAATTTTATTGCAGAATCATGAGTCAGGTAGATTGTCTTTTCTGCGTCCTATTGACTTTTTTAAAAAAATCTTAAAGGCAATTCTTCTCTAGGAAAACAGAAAAAAATTGCAGATGCTCCTTCTCCATCCTGCAGAATGAAACGGACATATTACATGGCTGGGAAGAGACATCTGCTGGACAAATCCACACTCTGCATGCCAACATCATTGGTAGTTTAGATAATCTTTTTTAGCTAGGCCAAAAAAGAGATCAATGATGCCATCACGTGGCCAGTAAAAGAATTAAATTTAGAACAATCCTCAAGTTAAAAGTATTGTCAATATTGCAACTACTGAAACAATAGATTGTAGTGATGAAACTACTTGTGTTTCATCTGAGTACCAAATCATCTTCTTTAGCAGTTCAGTAAAGGAACAAGTAAGGAAATTCTGGGTTATTGACCTATTTTCTCTTGCTGATGTTTTATAATTCTGACCAGGATTACAATCTTAGACTCCCATTTAGAACCTCCAACCACTTGGTCAATCATCAAAAGTAAAGTGAAGAATAATAACTGAGATAAGATTTATTGGGAATAACCTACTGTTAGGGTTTCCTGTGAAATTGTAATCTGACATGAATGAAGAACATACTATGAATTCCTTCTTTGGATAATCTGTTCAACTAAATTCCTGAAATTTACTTGACTAATTGCTTATTTACTCTTCTCTTCCTCTGTAAACTCTGAGCTGTGTATCCTTTGCAGATAGTTCTTGCAGGACCTTAAATCTGAAGAACTTTGATTTTTTAGATTCTAGCTTGACTAGATCCTAGCACATATAAGCTTGACTCTTGCCCATCTTGGCTGGTGGGATTTAGCACAAGTGGGTTGACTGAGTGGGTCCAGTGGGCCATAAGTGCCTCACTATGTCAGGGGGAAATGCCTGTTACCTTGGAAGTGGCTATGGTGTACCCTTACCTGCAGAGAATCCCCTTATAGGCTATGAGGTATGGGAGAACTACTATCTTAGTGCCAAGACTATCCCTTTTTGGGCAAAGTTCTTGTGTGTTTGGTGGCTAGACAATTTTGGAGGAAGTTTTTGCACAGGACAGGAACAAGTCAGCGGCAGTAGTCCAAGCAGTGGTAAATCCCCAATTAGACCACTGCAATGTGCTCTACCTGGGACTGCCCTTGAAAATAACTTGGAAGCTGCAGCTAATACAAAATGCAGCAGCTAGATTGATATCAGGAAAGTCATATAAAAGCATATAACATTGGTCTTAAAGAAGTTGCATATGCTGCCAACCTTCTTCCAGTCCAGATTCAAAGTGATGGTGTTCTAAATGGCTTGGAACCTTAACACCTGAAGGAGTACATCTCCCGATATGTGCCTGTCTGAAGACTGGGTTATTCTGGAGAGGAACTCTTTTGTTTTGTGCCAGTGGGGGCAAGACACTGTGTAATAATGTTTATGTGACAATTGTCCGCCTTTATGTTTATGTGGCAACAGGCCTCCTGTGTTGTGGTACCCTGGTGCTGGAATGGTCTCCCCTTAGAGGCCTGATTGAAACCAGGTAGCTTTAATTTGGTGCCAAATTAACATGTAGCATTTTATTAAAGCCTTTGGCATCTAATGATTTTATATAATTGTACGTCTATATGCCGTTGTTTTAACCTTTTAATGTCCTAAACATTTTAGTATGTTTTTAGGGTGAATATGTTTTTCTGTTTTCCATTTTAAATTGTTTTCCTTGATTTTTATTATACATTGCACTGAGACATTTGGATGTAGAGTAGAGCAAAGCAACTTGGCAAGGCAGAGTGTGCTGCATCTCAGGAAGTTTGAATGCTTTCACAACAAATTATTTCATTAAAACTCTTGACTCCAATAATATTTCCCCATGCCTAATTCAAGAAATGTGGAAGCAAATAGTATGAGGCATTGCCACTTAATGGTAAATATTTGAACAGGATCTTAGGCATAAGCATAATATTAGGCATAATAGGCATAATCCAATTATTGTTACATGCCTTCAAGTCAGCTGTGACTTGTCATTGCTTTCCTTAAAGGCTGAGAGAGTGTGACTTGTCCAAGGTCACCAGGTGGGTTTCTGTGGTTTTGGCAAATCACTGGCAATAATGCCAGACATCTGCTTGAAGAGCAGAGGGTACTGAGTCCAGTTCTGTGCCCTTCCTATTAAACAGTAGATTGATGACAATGCCATCTGTGATCTGGTTGGGATGTATACTCTTCTCTAGTGCATTTCCATGTGTGATTTCTTATCTCCAGTCAAGCCATGCAGCCCTTTAAAAACCTGCCTCTGGTCCCTCTGCTCCTCCACCAGCCCCTGCCTGGCCAGCTAAGAAAAGATCACAGCCTGATTCCTCAGCACCACAAGCCCTCTCCCAGTGTCTCCCCACAGGGATAAGAGAGAGGAAATATAGGGCCATCATGCTGATCTGCCTCCTTTCCCTTTCTTTACCTTTACCTGACCTGGTTTGGTGCCTGGTCTCCCCACCATGCCTCAGCCCCCTTCACACACACACACACACACACTTGGCATTTGCTGTTTTTCCACCTTTGCGGTGGTCCTGTGCTCCTAACTCTGGTGAATGTGGAGGTATGATTGTATTCATGTAGCTCTCTAAACAAAGAGGACATCATTTTATATTATGTGTGCACACAGAGAGAGAAGAAAAAAAAATCCTCCAGCTTCGTTCTGACAAACTAGTGTACCCTAATAAGGTCTGTGGGGATAAAATACATAGCTCATTTGTTGTCCAGTAAATAACAGCAGCAGTGGGAGAGAAAATAAACAATACCGAGGGAATATTTGATCCTACCAATCAATATTTTTACCAGGCCATGAGAAAGAAGCAAAAGTAAAATTGACATTACTTGTCTAGAGACACCACCTAATATAGCTAAGTTCCACAGTTGGTACAATGTATCAAAGTTGCCAAATTAAGATTTTGAAGAGGAACCATGATTTACAAACATTTAAGATGAGATATGGCAACTTTTCATAGCCATGTCAACAGATTCTGATGCTAGTAGTTGAATGCTTTTTGTTAACTTAAATAAACTTTTAAATCATTCTTAAAATAAATGCTTGCTCTTTCTATCAAACAACTTTAATAGCAATGCTTGTTTAGTTATCTCTGATTAGGGTTGTGACTTTTTTTAAAAAAGTCGAGTTTGCGTTCTTTTGATAGCAGCCTGAGATGCAGAAATTTTGCAGATTCTCTCCCCCCTCCTCCTTCAAATGCACCCACATTTTCTGAACACAGATACAAATTGATTTGTTCTTTATTGTTACAGAAACATGAATAGGACTAGTAAAAAAGTGGTTGTTGTAATTTGTGAAGATGGTGCAATATTTATTTGTATAGTGGCTCTTATCTGAAACTTTAAGTTGAATCCCAACTCTACCTCCTTGTGTAATTTGTTTTAATTGAAAAGGATCAATTTGGACTTATTGCATTACCCCAATAGATGAAATTATGCTTTCATATGTAGGAGTATTTTATGCTATTGGAATCTGCTGATCTATGTCTAAATGTTATAAAATTGAGTTTCTGTGAGGCTTATGTAATTGAAAACTTCTTACAAATGCATAAACACTTCAGTATTGTGGGATGAACAAATTAAACAATCTATCTTCTGAATATGGGAAATTGCAAAGAAGAGCAAATATAATATCAGCAGGACAGCATTACTACTACCTATTTTTGTAGCAATTTATATATTTACTTTGGACAAAGTCCAGCTTCTGTGTTAGGTGTGTTTAAACCCAATGGGTTTAAGAATGTCAAGCTTTGTTAGATTGTGGCCTTAATGATGAAATAAAGAGGTGAAAAACCATGGTAGGCTATTATCATTAGATTATAAGGTTTAGCCTGTGATGAATATGTGACGTATTTGGGCCTTGATTGTTACAAACAGGAAAGTAGCATCTGATCTGAACAGAATGTTGGATATGAAAGAAATGTTTAAATAATATTTACAAAGTGTTCGAGAAATTTAAGAGCTCAAAATACTGCAGAATTTTGAACACTGTAATTTTAATTGGTATTTGTATATTGGAGGACAGGGTATCATTAGAAATGTACAAAAATTATTCTATAGCCAAATATAATAAATGCTAGTCCCTTACCATTTAATTTTTTGTAGGAGTCATCACAAGCAATGGCTGTTTAACACTGTTGTTAGGAACTCTGGGATTCTTCAGAAATGTTTTGAGAATTTCAGAAACTATCAAGGACTGTCAATGTCACTAACTACTAGTCCATTTCCAAGCCCTTCAAAGTGCTAGTTATGACCTTTGAAGCACTATCTGACTTGGTACCGGACTATGTGGAAAACCACTGTTAAGTGAGAAGCTGGGCAAGCCTGGGAAGAATCAGCTAATCACAGCTCATGGAATATTGTGAAGCAGGGCCTCTGGGGAGAAGATTATTACTAGAGGCTTGTCGGAAGAAGTGTTGAGTGAGGGCAGTCAGAAATAGAGCGAAGGCTGGTTAGGAGGAGGAAAATGGATAAGATCTGGGATAAGATCTGAGGAGCTGGGAATATGGAAAGTGTTCAGGAAGTTCATGTCTAAGCTGTGCCTGACTGTTTTCATTTAAAAATTGAAACAGAGAACTGGTCACACTTTGCCATATGGAACCCACTAACCAGCACAATGATTTGTCCAGGGTAGTGGTCACCTTGAGGCCTGAGTAACAGATCCAGAAAAGGATCCCGAGGGACCCTAAAGGTAAAAGAGATGAATGATAGAAGCTCAAGGGTTAGAACTATGAGGTCAACTATGGCTGGGGTTCTGTCACAACCATATTTTCCCATACAAGCCTGCCTGGATTTTTAAATGTTTGGGTGAGGCTCTTCTCTCAGTCCCACTGCCATCAGAGAATCCTTTTCTTGGATGCTCCTGCACTTTGGAACTCCCTTATGATAGAAGATATGTTGGTTTCTCTTGATTGACCTACTTCTGGAAGGCTCCCTCTTGATTGCCCTAGTTCTGCCTTTTTTTCAGGCAGGTCTTTGGCATATAGGCTGCTCTGCAGTTGAAGGCTGTTTAATTGGCTAGTTGCTGGCTTTGTCTTTTATTGTTGTTTTTTAATCTTTGATTTTATGTTATATTTCTAGTCATGTTTTTAAATCTATATTTATTTTACTGTCAGCCATTTAGAGAAATACAGGCCATTTCCGCACAAGGGAATTAAAACGGCGCAGTGCATCCTTTCACAAGGTCATCTGCACCTTGGAGCAGACTAGGTCTGGACTACTTACCTCAGATCTGCACCTCAGTTCGCTCTGAAATGCCCCCAACTGGTCCTCAGGCACGCTTTTTAAAGAACGGTAGAAAACCGTTCTTTAATTTTTTGGAATGCGCTATTGCGTACCGGCTCCCCTGTGCAGATTTGCAGGCGGAGGGCGGGCTTTAGGCGTGGTGAGCTTTGTGGTTGGTTGGGACCCACGAACAACCGGAAGCCGCCATTTTGGAAGCTGTAGCAGTGCGGATCTGAGACCTCGCACTGCTCCGATTCACCCTGGACAAGACGGGGAGCCCTGTGGAAGGGCTTAAGGGACAGTCCGTGTTGGTCTGTGCCCAGAAGATCCGGTAAGTACCGGCACGGAGCAATTCCCATGCCTCATGTGGAAATGGCCACAGTTTATAAATAAATAAGTAAGTAAGTAAAGCAAGCAAGCAAGCTCAATGAGTATATCAGTTATGGCAAATACGTATCTCTGAAGCATAGCTTCTCTGGAACTACTAACATCCTGTATAATCCACATTCAAATGTCAATGTCAATGTGATTGCTAGAAGGCTTATTGGCTTCCCTATTTGTATATAGAGCTGCAAGAAATGAGTGTGTTTTGCAGTGCACCCTGGTCATATACATACACACATGTGGTCTTCTTGGAAGAGAAATCAATATGGAAAGGGTTCCTTGAGGGTTCTAAACTTTAGAGAAACTGGTGATCTTATCTTCATGTGTCCTCATTTGAACCAGAGCTTACTAGATCTGGATAACAGATTTCTGGACTTCTAAGGTCTGCAAATTTAAGGAAGTCCTGTTGAGCAGCTTTGTTATCCTGATTTTTCTTAGAGTTTTGTTTGGAAAGAAAGCTGCTAATTTGCTGATGACTGTTGTAGAGCAGGCATAACAACAAATCATGGGCTATTTTAGTTCCTTATGGAATAACTAATTCCTAAGTGTGAGATGTGCCCAGTGGCATGAAGATTTTTCTTTAATGTTCCTACTTCAGTAGAGAAGGTAGGCAGTCATTATTTTTTTCTGTTAGTCTGCAAAAATAAAGTCACATCTTCACTACCAGATACTTGGTTGTTATCCTTTATGTATTTAATTATGGCCAAATACAGCTTTCATAAATTATTCAAAGAGTTGCAAGTTGCAAGTGGTTGCTCAGCTGTGAAACCACAGATACCAAAACTATACAGACCTCCAAAACTAAGCCTACAATATTCTCCAACAATGAGAAACGGCAGACTTTTGACTGACAGGATGTTCATCAAAATGACGAACCTTAAAACCTTCAGGAGGAAGCATAAAAATATGGAAAGAATAAGTTTGTTTATTTACATGGTGCACATGTGCCCTCCTTTCCCAATTGCTGTGGCATTTTGAAATTGCTGGCAATCTGTTTATATAACAGTGTAGAATCTGTGAGGAGAAAAGGAAGGTATGATTGGTATTAGAGCAGCTGGAGGTATGAGGATAAGTTGAAGAGAGTGTTACTGCCCTGGCTAGTCCAAGCTTTGGGGATATTAAAAGATATCCTCTTGATATCATAATTCGGCTTCACTTCTCTATTCCCTTCCACGTGCTTGCGAGGCCACTGGACAAGCACGTAAACAAGCTTGGCCGTTAATTGCCGTAATATTCCTGGATAATTCAGGCAGGCCAGAAAATAGCTGACTCACTGCTTTAGGAGACCCCCAGGCAAGTACTCTAATTAAGTATGCACGCCACCTACAAAAGAGCCTCTGCCCCGTGCTGGCCGCTTGATGGGCTAACTATACAATACCCAAGTACTCTGCATTTGCATACTGGCTACTCTATTGAGAACCACTACGATAACTCAAATCATTCAGATTCTGACCTTTCGGAGGCTTTGTCTCCAACTCCAAATCTATTGTTTTCCCCCAAGTACGGCATAGCCTGCAGTCACAATTCTCCTTATAAAAACCCTTGATTCTGAGACCTTCCTCGGATCGCTCCCGAGTTTCATCCCGCTTTGCTGCCGCTTTGCTTGGCGAGCCTCCCCTTAGCTCCACGTGCTGAGCTACATTGCACCCCAGCTTCGCTGTCTATTTTTCTGGGCTTCAGGACAGGTGAAGTATCACCCAAACCAGCAGTCCCTCTGAAAATCCCTCTATACCACTCCAACCTTTACTTTCTGTAGTTATCTTGTATGAGTGTGTCGCATACACTGTTTTGCTTGTGTTTAATAAACGTCATTTATTATTTCAACTTCTGTGTTCTCCTTGACCCGACCCCGTAGACATAGGGTTTAAGATCTCGCTACGTTACCCTGCCTCTCGTAACGCTAAGCAGTGCTTTGAGCTAATTTTCCCCACCTTTAGTTGAGCACATTTTGGTGTCCCTCCCGGGACCCCCAGTACACAGGGTAACAAGAGGGAACTCTGAGAAGCTAAGTGGGAAGAAGGCCCAGTTAATAGGTAAACCTAAGGCTTGTTGTTGTTGTTGTTGTTTGCCTTCAAGTCATGTCTAACTTATGGTGATCCAAAGTTGAGCCTTTCACAGGATTTTCTGGGGGCTTAGAATGTGTGATGCGCCCTAGGTAATCTAGTGGGTTGTTGAGAATTGCAACCTTCGCATCCTCTGAATCCACTGTAGTTAGGTTGCATGATCACTGTAAGTTTAGGAGCAAAACCCAAGTCAACTTCATGTTTGTTTGTTCACACCCACTCTCTTCCTCTTGCACATATGCATCCTTTGTTCTTGGGGTTCTTTGTCTCTCTGTTTACTCTCTTTCTTTCTAACTGCCTTCCTGGAAGCATGTGTTCCAGGAATACTCCAAGAGAGATGCTCCAATGAAAACATGTAGTTGCTTATCTTTTCTTACTTTTCTTCAAGAACATGAACCTGTGTAGGTTATACAGAAGTATCTGTAAGTAAACTACTTTGATACTTTTATGAACAAAACTGAGTTTGTGTTTACTTCTCAGCTAGAGTTAAGTGTGTGTAAAGGAGGTTAGGTGGGCTGGTGAGCTGTTCAAACTTCTATTCGCGTGCTATTGCTCTGCTATCTAGAGGGATCCACCAAATCACTCTCATTTACCATGGCTAAGCAGGAAATCGAACCGTGGTGTTCAGGAACATACTCCAATGCTCAAACCACTACACTACACTGACTCTAAGGAACTGAGACCCAATGACTGACTGTGAGGAGACTGCATAGTGAGTAATGCAATGTGAAACAGGAACCTAAAGAAAAAGTGGGAAAGATACGGGGTGCTTCCAGATAGATAGCACTTATATGATGGACAGCCCACTGTGTAGGTTAACCTATTACAGTCCTTCAAATGTCGAGTGGGGAGGCTAGAGAACAAGTTTGAAGTGGAAGCTGGAAGTCAGGAATGTCTGGAAGAAGGAAAGGAGTGAGTTGGATTTCAGGTAGATTTAGAAACTGATACCAAGACAGAAAGTAGTGAGCCAATGTGGTACTTGCTACAAAGAAGACTTTTAATGAAGTAGCTGTTCCTTATTGTTGTTTAAATACCACTGATGATGTTTCCATCAGGGGATGTACCCAAAATACATTTTTGTCTGTGTCTGGAGCCACCTTAGGTTCTCTGTGGTAAAACCTAAGGGAGGATTTAGAACACAAGGCAAGCTGAGTGACAATATCCCAAGGTTAAATAATTGAGGAATAACTGGAAGACGTTCCCCCTCACAACTGCTAAAGGTATTGCGTAGCTTTTTTGTATTTATCCCACTCTTTGAAAGAGTCTTTTTCCTAGCAAAAATTTAAGATGGAAGAAGGGAAGTCAAAACATAAACAGGGTAGCTGGAGGAGTGGGATCAAAATCAATATTTTTTCCGTCTTGTAGGGCATGTAATGGTCACATAAATGTTTCTTGTCCAAAATGGTGATGGTAGGTTTGATTCTGACAACAGTGCATTGAAGATGTTAGATAACTGCCTAAAATGATTAACTCCCTGTAACTGCTGGCTATGTCCTCAACATCTCATTACTTTTAAGGGATTGATCAGAGTCAGAGAAAGACAGTCTGTCCTATTTTTCTAGTAAACATACGCCCTTTGCTCAAAGAGCAATGCAGTCAGAAGAAACAAAGCAGAATTCAGAATCCTCACTACACTTCGACCTGGGGAAAAATGATTCACTGGGGAAATGTGAATGTCAAGTAACTAAATTAAACTCTGTCTTTTGGAAGCAAGGAGGCAGCAACATATGTTTTTCATTTGACCTTTTGCACTCCTGACGCCTTTGAGAAAAAGATTTTGAGGAGAAGTCTGAGAGAAGAGGAGCTCTTTACACTAGCTGTTTAGACAGGCATAAGAAGAGCCCAGCTAGTCCACAATCCTGTTCCTTTGTTGATCACACAATTTGTGCCTCCTTAGGATACATTTTGCATGATGCTGGTACATACAGATGTCAGAATAGTATCAGGTGACATGCTAAGTATGGAAGATTCATTCTTATTTCATGAACATAAAGAAGTACCCTGCTGTGTTCAACTAAATGGTGATCTAGTCTGGCATCCTGTTGCCCACAGCAGCCACCCAGGTGCACACACAGTGAGTACAATAGACCTCTCCTGTTTGACTCACCCAGTGACTGCTACGTGCAAGCATGCTGTCTTAATCATGGAAGTAGTATATAGCCATAAAGACCAGAAGCCATCAACAGCCTTGTCTCCATTTAATTTTTCTAATGTCCATCTAACTTGGTGTCTCCCATATGAGATTCCATATTTTAACTATGTACTGTGTGAAAAATTAGTTTCCTTTGTCTAACCTGAATCACCTACAATTTGCCTGTTTCAAGCCGTACACATTAGCAACCATCACTATATCTTGTGGCATTGAATTCAACAGTTTAACTGTGTGATCGGTGAAGAGGAACAATCTTTCATATGTCCCAGATTTCTCACCATCCAGTTTCTTTGGATGAATCTGAGTTCAAGTTTTATGAGAGAGGCTTCTCTCATAACGATGTATAATTTTTTACACCTCTGTCATATCTTCCCTTACTCAATTTGCTTCTAAGCTCAACAGACCCAAACAGTCTAAACTCTTCCTCACAGTTGAGTTGCTCCTGTCCTTGGATTGTTTCAGTTGCCCCCACTTTGCTCTAAACTCTATCTTTTTGGACACAGAAACTAGAACAGCAAACAATATACTATTTGGGGTTGTACTAAAGCTTTGAAATTGGCAGTTTTTATTTCTGATTCCTTTTCTATTTATGCCTGACATGGAATCACCTTTTTTAGGTAGTTATACATGAGTAAATCTAGGTAACTGTTCCATATTCATGATCGCAACTTAGTTGTGATTGTGATGTTGTTGCCACAATTGTAACTTCCCCTTCAAAATACTTTACAAGACATCATCTACATGGAGAGAAAGAGGTCCATTCTTCTGGCAATCAGAGCAGGGGTGAATGATGTTTCCATCGGGTTTGGGCGGAAGGATCAGGCCAAGAGAGTTGATTTAGTTACACAGTCCTCCTTCCACATTTGTGGGTTTGATTTCCATGAATTTGATTATTCGTGCGGTGTCACCTTGCCTTTCCTCCCATTGTCCCCCTCCTGTTCCCTTGTGTTTTGTCCTTTTGCATGGAAGGAAGGCACGTGCACCTGGGCAAAATGCAAGGGAATGGAAGGGGGAGAATGGAGGGAGGCATCCATGTGCAGGGCTCATGCCTTCATTTACTTGCCTTTTGCTTGGGTGCAGAGAAGGAAGGCACATATGCCCAGGCAAAAGGCAAGGAAATGGGAGTGGGGAGTCTCAGAAGGGAATGGAAGGAGGAGCACTTAAGTCAGTACTTAAACATGGGATACTTATTCATGTTTTTTTGACTTTAATGAGGATTTCTGCACCCTGAACCCTCACGTAAGTGGAGAGGCCACTGTACCTAAGCAGCTGATGTAGAATACTGGATGATATGTAAAGCTGGGATTTTTCACTCTAATATGCACCACTCCATACTTGTTTTTCTAAATCTCATTTGCCATTTTAATGCTTATTCCCCCAGCTCAGAAAAATCTTTTTTCTGTTCGCTATACTAACTTATTATGTGTCATCACCTATCATAGCCACGTCACTACCCATTCCAAATCCTATGTTAGTTATCAACAAGAAAACGCTATGAGAACTGAGCATCAATTCCTATTCTTTGCTTTCTGGGGCACTTTCAAACTATATGTTCATAGCACTATGGCACCATTTGAACTGACATGGCTGTATCCTATGGAATCCTGAGGCTGGTCATTTGATGAAGCACTGGAACTCTCTGGCTGAGAATTTTGAATACTCTTCCAGTCCCAGGATTGCATAGTATATTGCTATGGCAGTTAAAGCAGAATCATAGCACAATTACTATATAGTGTTATAGAGTTTGCTGCCCAAGTACTAACTGTGAATGAGCAGTTTCAAGATCCCTGGTCTGCCTCCTTTTCATTCTTTAAATCAGACTTCAACTAGGCAGCCATTCAAATTGAAGATACCTTCAAAAAGGATCTCCTGGTAGCCCTTCAAAGAGAAGACTGTCTTCAGTAAAAGAGGATGTTTGATCACCCTACTGTATATGCTTCACAAGGTGACTTGACTGTTGGAGGTAAAATTAATTTTAAAAGTAATTGGACAATGAATCAATATTCCAAAGGCAATATTTATCCCACATAAGTTTGAAAATAATGTATTTGATTATTACTAAAAGCAGACTGAAACTATGGTTTCAGAGAAAATGCATATGACAGCATTGTGATCAAGAGGTGGAACCAGGCCTGTTCATTTTGAACATTTTCACCTCTCAAACTGTGATTTACCAGCCATGATATACAGTAAAGAACTTTGTTCTCAGTTCTCTCTCTTTAAAAGTGAGACTGATGGAGCATGGGAACTTGAGGCTGCTTTGCTATCAGGAAATACATATTTTGTGGTGTGTGTCCTACTAAATGTAAATGAAGGCCCCAGGAGACGTGCCATCCAAATGCAGTCTGAAGTATTTATGCCTCCAAAGACTTCACCATCAGAGGTTTGTGAAGAATACAGAGTAAGCCCAGGCACGATGTAAAGCAATTATAGAAAGACTGCATTCCCATCTCACTAGCTGCAACCATCCATTAACTTGAAATGTTATGTGCATTCAATATTTTGTGGTCACGTTCTGGATATATTACAGTTTCATGTTCTTGAAACTACGCTAGTATCTGCAGTGCTGTTGCTGGCAGATATGGCTGTAATTAATTGCAGGGCCTTGCTCCAACAGAATATAGGCCAAGTTTTCAGTTGGTAGTAAGCCTGCATCTGGAACTGTACCACCTCTGGCTGCAGTGGAAGCTCATGTAATTGAATACTAGATTTCAGGGAGCAGAGCCTTCTTCCTGATGAGTGAGATTTCTATGTGCAAAATTTTTTTTTCTTTAAAAACAAAACACCTAAGTATTCCTGCAGTTGAAAAACTCAGCAAAGTCACAGCTTTGCCACCTCAGCAAGAGCTAGTGTTATTGTTAAGATAAGAGCAAGGCGACAGGACCACCAGTTGGGTAGATGCATGTCAGTCCGTCACACTGCACCATTGCCTCTGTAGTCTTTTGTGCTTTGTGAAGTGCACTCTGATGGCAACATTAAATACAATTGTAATATCAGTCAAAATCAGCTAACAGCTTATTAAATGAAAATTACATGTGTTATTTCTTGTGACCAAAAAATTATTGTATAAATTCAGTTGTTAATCCCAATACTAGTTTGCATGCCTAGATCCACTAAATCAATAGAAACATGTATATTTCATTGATTCAGCGGGGGTATTACAGCTGGGACTAACAGCT
Source organism: Cyclura pinguis (assembly GCA_030412105.1). Lineage (NCBI taxonomy): Eukaryota > Metazoa > Chordata > Lepidosauria > Squamata > Iguanidae > Cyclura > Cyclura pinguis. The sequence goes on from CM059602.1 coordinate 210,741,622, forward strand.
GGATTTAAGTTCATGTGCACATTTTTATATTCAGTTCATTCATTCTATTTTCTGAATATAATACTGAGCCTTTGGAAGGACAGCCAGTGTGATGGTGGTAGGGAGGCTTCATCTCTCAAAGGATCCATTTCCGAAGTTGTGAATATTTTTAAAATTCTAATAATTCATAATGTGTACAGACTTGTGTTCATAGTATACGTACATTATGGCAAAATGAATAGTGGTTGTTCTTGAGTTTCAGAGTCCAGTTTTCATCTAGAGAGCCAGTATGGTACAGTGGTTTGAATGTTGGACTACAGCTGTGGGAGACCAGGGTTCAAATCCCTGTTCTGCCATAGAAACCTATTGGGTGTACTTGGTCAAGTCATACCCTCTTGGCCTTAGAGAAATGTAAGAGCAAACATCCTCGGAATAAATCTTGCCAACCCCCCCCCCCCATGATAGGTTTCCCATATGTCAGTGTCAACTTGAAGATATACAACAACATGATTTCAGCTTATGCTTGATTGAAGCTCGCAGAGAAAGTCAGTATATTCTCATGCCTCCCCCAACTTGATGCTCTCTATGGCTGTACTCCTACTGAGAGTAGGTGGAGAGAATGACTCTACTGGTGTAGCTCCATAGGACTACAGAAAGAATAGACACAGTCAGTAGGTATAATGGGAAAGTTGTGCCCAAGCATCAGACTAGGAGCCCAGCAGATTGTTGAGCCATGGAGGAGCTGCTTGTTCACAAAATTATTGGAGCCTTTCTTATGCAAGCACATAAAAATACTACTGCTAATGCAACAACAGATCTGGACAGCTGTGGAGGTTCCAGCGGCCAGTCTTCTGCCTCTGAGACCCTTTGGCAGCTTCCTGTATCTTCTGTGGACTATCAAGAATGGGGAGAACCCCTAGATAAAAGTCCACTTCAACTTATTTAAAAATGGTATTTTTAGTAGTTTTCCTGGTGGAGGAGGAAAGAAGATCCCTCCCTCCCTCCTTCTGTCCGTCCATCCATCCGTCCAACCATCACTTTATTTATATCTTGTCTTTCTCCAGAATGGGGCTCAGGACAGCTTACACAAGACAGAAAATTATAATAAAAACACATGAAATTAAAACATGCAAAATTGAGATTAAAACAGTATTGAAAACAAAGGAATTAAAGCCATTTAAAATAATACTTAAAAAAAAAAGATTGAAACAGTACAGCACCATAAAGAGCCCTTCTCTTGATAAAAATAAATTTTCAAAGGCTTGCTGGAATTTTGTGTTCAAGTGCTCACCACTGAAAAGAGAACAGAGAAGGAGCCATTCTAGCTTCCCCTGGGAGGGAGTTCCAAAATGTGGAAGAAGCCACAGAGAAGACCTTCTTCTGAACTCCCACCAACCATTCCTGTGAAGCTGGTGGGACAAAAAGAAGTGCCTCCCCTGAATCTTAAATGCTCAGGCAGGCTTACAGATATGGTCCTTCAGAATGATTGGTCCAGGGAATTTGGAGGGATTAAAAGCAACAGAAACATCATTGAGGTCTGCATATGAACCCAGGGCCACCCTTTGGTCATTTCTCCCCTGGTGAATTGTAAGCTGGGTATTTTGAAATAGAACTCCATTATCTCTGGCCACTAGTCATGCTAGATAGGGCGAAGGGACTTGTAGGCTAAAGATATGGAAGGTAGTTGAGGCAGCTGTGCGGTGAAGATAAAAATATTTACTTTCTGGCTTTTGTGGAAAGATTGATATGATAATTAATTCTGAAAGATTTGGAACTATAGGCAAATGTTTCATATTCCTATCCACTTCCAGATTAATGTATGGTTTTGGTAAAGACAACTAGAACACAAAACAAAAATCTAATTTGGATAAATGAGATGTGCCTGCCAGGAGGGTTTATCAAAAACCTTTTCCTGGCTGAAACAGAAACATCCCCTATGTTCTTGGCTCTTGATGAATGGGCACTGTGGTAGCATTTGTCCACAAGAGGGCATTAGTAATCTGAAGAAAGTGGGTGGCTAGCCCAGAATATCTTGCTTCAAAGGGGCTTCAAAGCTGATAAAAATCATGGCTTTTTTTTTAAAGGGAAATTTGACAGAGGTTATCATCTATACAAATGTAATCATTTAGAACGATAAAGTATTTCACTTGCATGGGTGAAGCTGGAGAAATGCATTGTGATTACTAAAACAGCTGTTTGAAAAATAGTGTGAATGAGGTCACTGAGCTTAAAAATGAAAAAAAAAAAGCACTTCTTGTGATTTATAACACCAAAATAATTGTTTCACTTGACCTCTCAGTCTTCCTACTGTTGTAATAGTGTACTATTTTGTTCCCGGAAAATTGCTTAGCAAACCTAATCCTGAATCTGTTCACCCCAGTAAACACAAACCAAGAAGCTAGAAATGTCACACTGTTACCAAGGACTGTGGCTGCAGGGAACTATTATATCTTTCCTCTGGTATCCTTAAATGTGGAGAAGACAAAGAAAAGGAGAATAAAGAGGAATTAGAAGTAACTATACATTTACAGTCAAACTAGTGTTGTATAGTGATTTGAGTGTTGGACTATGACCTTATAGAGCAGGGTTTGATTCCCCGCGTGGCCAAGGAAACCCATTGGGTGATCTTGGCCATGTTTCACACACTCTCAGCCACCAGAAAACCCCATGATAGGTTTGCCTTAGGGTCAGAAATGACTTGAAGGCACACAGCAATGACATGCTGTTACATTTACACACAACCTAATTGTGGCTGGCTGCCCTTCTGGCACGCACATGCACACATTGTCCAAATATTGTCATCTTCCAGCACCTCTTCTAGAGTCCACATGGGGTGAAGAACTCTCTCAGCTATAGTAACCTTCAGTCTGTGTTGATTACTACTACTATTAGTTATCTGCCACTTCTGTCTTCTCCCCTTGTATAAAACATTCCTGAAGGCTGAACAAATTCTCATGAGACTTTTAGGCAATTCCCTATGCAGCAGTGTCATCTTCTTTATTATTTTAAAATGAGATTAAAATGTATTTTTTATTGTCTTTGTCACTGTATTGTATTTTTCTTTTCTATGTTCAGATTTAAACTGATACTGGCAACATCATGTAACATATACGATAAAATATTTGTAATTTTCGTAAGTGCAAATGCCATATTTGGGATCTGCATTTGTCAGTGCAAAAAGGTGCCTTTGCTAACTAAGCATCTGAGTAAGAGCTGATGTATAGTAAGTTACATGATGAACTGATTCACAAGAACAAGATACTGGCACGTTGCTGCCACCAGGTGATGATATTACTCCCCAGATGTCAATTTCTGGTAGGAAAAAATTGTGTGAATTGACCAAATTGTCTGGGCAGACAGAAAAAAGAGAGAAGAATCAGTAACAGCAGTAGCTGTCTGAATTCAGCTAGCTGGCCAAGTGACAGTAGTTATCTGTTTATTCACCCACCCATTCATCCTCCTTTGTCAAGCAAAGGCAACTGAAAGCGTGAGTTCAAACCAACAACCAGCAAGGTTAAAATAGGAGGTTTGGTCAAATGCAGCTTCTAAGCTATTTCCAAAGGTGGCCCCTCAGACAATGCATTGCAACAATCCCAATGGCATGGGACCAGAAAATAGATACACTAAAGCCAAGTAATACACTTATGGCCAAGTCAGGCAAAAAATGGATACCAGCTGCATCATTGTTTGTCTGAAGTGAGTTTCACCTTGTTAGCCTCCGTCTGGTAGGGCTTAGCTTCACCTGAATCAAATGAAAAGTGGGTATACAATTGGTTGTCAAGCTCCCCCTCACTCTCAATTTCTGGATTACCTCACTCAGCAGTTTAGGCATTAAACATCATCGTCCCCCTACTGCTGGGTATTTCACTAAAAAATTTGAAAGAGATCCCCAAATGCCAGCAGACTACCTCCTAGACATTTTCTCCCACCAATGAAGCGTAAACCAACCATTCTGGACTATTCACTAGCAATCTGCCTAACAGGCAATTGTAAGTAGCAGTTTAACAAGTTGTTGTGGTGGTGGTGGTGGTGGTGTGCCTTCAAGTAGTTTCTGACTTATGGTGACATAAGGTGTTTTCTGGGGTGTGTGTGATGGATCCAAGATCCCCAGTGGGTTTGCTTAGCTGAGCAGGAAATCAAACCTGGTCTCCAGGGTGGTAGTCCAACTCTCAAGCTACTACACCATGCTAACTCCTAACAACATACTTACTTGGAAATGCTCCCTACAGAGTTCAGTGGGACTGATCCCGAAGTCAGGGAGAAAAAGGATTGCTGCATTATCAAGTGTGTGACCAATATAATATTTCCAAATAAAACCTAACAAAACCTAACAGTAATATTGCAGGCACATATATGAAATGAATGATTATCTCAGTTTCACTTAGTTATGCATAGTTTCCCAAGATCATTTTAAAACTTTGCTAATACAATTTTTTCTGTGTTTAATACTACTATCAACAGTAGTAGTGGCAAAAAGTTGAATTGTTCTCCTTGAACTAAATTGACATCTATACTGATGTCTTTAAGTACATCAGCAGGTTAACCCTAGCCCTTGACCTGCTCTTCTTGAGCTAGATAACTTTTTCTGACGTTCCAGTAAATACATAGTCACAGAGGTTTCTGGCATTATATAATCTGTCAGTATTATACCATTTATAAAGGTTTATAAGATAAACAGATGAATTGAATTCAGTTTCATTTATAGCAAAATCTGTTTTCTGAAATTCATATTCAGATTTAGCTCCTTGTAAAATTTGCCTTTAGTAGATTTCTGATGAATATAGTTTTAATTTTTGCATAATTGGAATTAAATGTGTGCATTTATTTAATTTATACCCCATCTTTTTCTCAATGTGGGACTCAAAATGATTTACAGCTTAAGTTAGGAAATCCTTTTTTTTTAAAAAAAAACTTAGGTTAAAATAAAATACAGCTACAACAATTTGTACCACACAAGTTTTAAGAAAGCCAATTATACAAGGAATCCCATTAAAACCACTAATTTAAAAAAGTTTAAAAGCATTGAAACCATAATAATGAGTATAAAAGCATTGCACCCACATTAAAAGAGTATTTTGCAACAGGCAGTTAATGGTAGAATAATAATGACTAAATTAAAAGGGAACACACAATTCCCTTGTTGCAAGAGCTCCACTGGCTGCCAGTCCATTATGAGGGACGATTCAAAGTCCTGCTCATGAACTACAAAGCCCTATGGCTCAGGTCCAGATTATTTCAAGGATCGCATTATCCTTTACAAGCTACCTGTGTTTTGAGATCAGCTGGGAGGCCCTTCTCTCTGCCCACTACCCTCAAAATTACATATGGTGAGAACATGGGAGAGGGGCTTCTCAGTTGCTGTCCCCAGGCTCTGGAACTCCCTTTCTATGGAGGTCAGACCAGCACCTACCTTACTGCCATTTTGCAGACAGATGAAGACCTTCCTATTTCAATAGGCTTGTGAGGACTGAGTGTACAAGCCCCATCCAATCCATGTAATGTGTGGCGCCTTCTATCTGCTATTTTGTGCTGCTGGCTTTTTTCCAATGGTTCATGTTTTTAACCAGTTTTTTTTTTAAAATAATTTAATAATCATTTAACTTCTGCATTCCATGAATTTGAATTATGCGTTTTTAATTTCTTGTGACCTGCTTTAAATCCCAGGCTGGGAAAAGATGGGAAATAATAGTATTTCTTTGCCTGCTGGTGCAAATAGAGCAAGGAATGTGTGACGAAGTTGCTTTGCAGGTCAACTATTTGAAATGCAGTTGCAACTTGATGGCCGGTTGCTAGGCAACGGGAGTAGGCCCTTAAGAGCGAAACCGAGCACAGTGGAGCGTGGGGGAGGGGCTTATGGGTGGGAGGAATTATATATAAGGCGAGAGAGTCCGGCCATTTCCGCAATACACTGTTATAGTGCTCTTATTCCACTTTAAACACGCTATGGAATCCTGGGACTTGCAGCTTTAGGGAGGGCATTTAGAATGCTCAGACAGAGAGCCCTTTGGCCTCAGCAAATGACAAACCCCAGAATTCCACAGATGTTGAAAGTGGAATAATAGTGCTATAACAGTGTAGTGTGGAAATGGTCTCTGTTTGAAAGAGAGAGCCTTCAGTGGGATCTTGGCCAAAGAGAGTGGCTGGGTTGTGTTTAAGTAGCTGAAAAAAAGGCAAAGAGAACCGTATCTAAAGCTGAGAGTTATGTCAGTTGACATAGACTGTCAGAGGCTTGAACTGTTTAATGTAACAACACAGTACGTTACGTGAACCTTGACAAGACACTTTATTTGTAATATTATTACAGTAGACTTCGTCTTTATAACTACGGAGTTGGCTTGAGCTATCTAAAGTCACCGGTGACAAAGAAGATCATGCGACTGTGAATGAACTATTTTGTTTTGACGGAACACTTAATACACTAGTCCTTCAATGGGAAGGTTGTGTTTAAAGGATGGAGTCAGGGCTGAGTGTTAGTGCCAGGGCACCGTATTATGTTGGAACTGCAAAACCAATCTGGTGAGACATAAGGGCCTGTCACAGGGGGCTTTTTGGGGAGGGAATTCTATAATGTGAGGGTAGCTACTAAAAGGGTCCTATCCTGTGTCATCATCAAGCATGCCTTGATTGGAACGGGAGAAAGCCATCGCCTGGGGATCTTAAAGTAAAATGCTAAAACTAATGTTGTAATTATTAATAAAATACTTAATTTCTTTTAATTTAAACTGTAAAATCATGGAAAAGAGCCATGGAAGGTTGATTCAGTTTATGACCACAGCAGCAAGATCGTTGTATGTGCAAAGATGGAAATATTCAACACTACCCTGTATGGCAGAATAGTTGCTGAAAACGACATGTTTAACTAAATGGGCAAATTGTCTGGCTTGATTAGAGAAGGGTTATTGCTGACATTTCTTAAATACTGGAAGCCCCTCAGACTTTTTGCAAAAAAAAAAAAAAAAGACTCAGCAACTTTTGATTTTGATGATTTTAAAAAGCATAGGCTAATTGAAAGAAAGGAATATATTGTAATTTTGGAAAGACAGGCATGTATGGCACTCCCCCCGCCTCCCTCAGTATATACCTGCCAAAAGAAAGACTGGAAGTTATGTTTGTCTTTTTTTCCTCCTCTATTTTTTTCTTGTACTTTTTGGCTTCTATTCTGTTGCATTACAATTTTATAGCCTTTTATCTCAATTTCTGTAGCTCTGCATGTATTTTTAAAAACATTCTTAATAAAAATTATTTTTAAAAAAATAAAATGTAAAATCAATAGTTCTCTCTTCAATTTATAACTCTAAATGAAATAAAACAGTGCTTCTCATGCCATCTGAGATGGGGGAATGGCAAATATGCCAGGGATGTACCATGTTTGTGCCCCTTGGCTACAACTTTTTTTTTTTAATGGAAATTTTCTGTAGGCCAGCAGGCTACGGCTCATGACTGGCACTGGTCTATGTATCACCTCTTTGAGTAGCACTGCACTATAACATCATCGCTTAGCAAATACGATTCCAGAATTAATGAGAATCACTGTGTCTCAACTAGTAGAAATAATGTGAAATTCTGTAATTATGACTTGTCAAATAACATTTTAAAGCCTGTAATTATAAATAAAATACTTTATTTTTAACTAAAAAATCTAAAAATCCCTGATTTCCCATGGCTCTTAATTGTACAGGGAGTGTACACAAAGACCCTACTGACTTTTTTTTTACACATACAAAAAATACATTTGTGAGATCTGTGTAAAGCTTATATCTCTCTGCCATGAAATTCTGGAACTCTAGAATTTCATCTGCAGGCTTTCTCAGTAGTGAGCTGAAGATTGTGACCTAAATATCAAAATCACCAATAACCAAAATATCTATTTAGAAATGCAAACAAAAGTTAGGTCTTGATAACACTGCAGTGACATAGAAACAAGGGCACACACACAAAAATCAGTAATAATTGCACGAACCCAAGGGAAGAATGTGAAGAAGTGTTGTGGTCAAGAAACTTCCTGTATCTTGGGAAATAGACTGAAGTCCTTGATAGTTATGCCATAAGAAACGTAAAAGGCCTAATCGCCAGTGCTAGTCGTGAGAAGAGTAAACCCACTGAATGAAATGCTGAATGGTAAGTCAAATCTTAGGTATAGAATCATAGAATCATAGAGTTGGAAGAGACCCCAGGGGCCAAAGAGTCCAACCCCCTGCTATGGAAGAACACCCATCAAAGCATTCCCAACAGATGGCCATCCAGCCTCTGCTTAAAAACCTCCAAAGAAGGAGACTCTACCACACTCCGAGGCAGCATATTCCACTGCCGGGCAGCTCTGACCATCAGGAAGTTCTTCCTGAGGTTCAAGTGGAATCTCCTTTCCTGCAGCTTGAATCCATTGCTCCTTGTCCTAGTCTCTGGAGCATCAGAAAACAAGCCTGCTCCCTCCTTGACATGACATCCCTTCAAATATTTAAACATGGCTATCATGTCCCCTCTTAACCTTCTCTCCTGCAGACTAAACATACCCAGCTCCCTAAGCCACTCCTTATAGGGCATGGCTTCCAGACCCTTCACCATTTTGGTCGCCCTTGTCTGGATATGCTCCAGCTTGTCAATATCCTTCTTGAAATGAGGTGCCCAGAACTGGACACAGTATTCCAGATGAGGTCTAACCAGAGCAGAATGGAGTGGTACCATTACCTCCCTCGATCTAGACATCTAATACAACCAAGAATTGTGTTGGCTTTCTTGGCTGCCGCATCACACTGCTGACTCATATTCAGCTTGTGGTCTACCGAGACTCCTAGATCCCTTTCACACGTACTGCTATCTGTGATAACTGAAGCCCCTGTCAGAGCTGCTGCTGATGAGCAGCAGCTGTTGGTCCCTGTGGCTCTGGCTGGAGATGAGTCCTGCAGCTCAAGAGCTCCCCCTGCTGCCATGGACCAAGCAGGCGCGGACATCCCTCTGCCTGCTTCTTTAGAGCAACAGGGATCCAATTCTGAAGAGGCTCTGGAGCCTGGTTCAATAAGCCCCCAATCAACGCAGAGACTCAAGAGGGCTGTGCAAAGGGTGGCTTCCTTGACTAAGTTTAAGAAGCAGTGACCAGACATACCTGTGCCTGGGGCTATATAACTGCCTGCCTGGAAGCTTCCCTTTGCTTGTGGCAAACTTCTTACAGGCCCTCCTCTTGCTTGTACCTTGCTCCCAGCACCTGGTTCCAGATACCTTGAATTGATCTCTGGACTCTTGACCCTTGGCTTTGGAACTCTGACTATGGCTTTGCTTGGCCCTCTGGTAAATTAACTTCCTTGAGTAAGTGCTTGCTTGTCTCCTCCTGGTTGGACTTTGCTGGCTCTCCCACTTTCTTCTCTGGGCTGGCTCGCTGCCCAGGTCTCTGACCTTGACACTATCCAGCCATGCATCCCCCATCCTATATTTATGCATTCCATTTTTTCTGCCTAAGTGTAGGACTTTATATTTCTCTCTGTTGAAATTCATTTTGTTAGCTTTGGCCCAGCTTTCCAATCTGTCAAGGTCATTTTGAAATTTGATACTGTCCTCTGGGGTATTAGCAACCTCTCCCAATTTGGTGCCATCTGCAAATTTGATCAGCATGCCCTCCACTCCTTCATCCAAGTCATTGATGAAGATGTTGAATAGCACTGGGCCCAATAGCACTGGGCCCAGGACAGAACCCTGTGGCACCCTGCTAGTCACTTCTCTCCAGGATGAAAAGCAGCCATTGGTGAGCACCCTTTGGGTTTAGTCGGTCAACCAAATAGGTAAATTCTGTTTATTTAATGGCCCTACTCTAGTAGGGACTAGCAATTGGATTTAGGCTTACTTTTTAAAAAATATCGTTTTTACTTTCTTCTGCTGCAACAGATTAAAAGACTGATATGATTACCCTAGTTGGCACAGCTGGTACACAACTATTAAGTGGCATAGGGTGGATCTCTCTTCCCAGAACTGCCTTTTGACTGCCCAAGAACACTTCTGTTCTATCTGGATTAAGTTTCAATTTCTTTACCCTTATTCCATTACTGATGACAGGCACTAGCTTAAAAAAAAATTGAAAATGCTTCCTTGGATTGGTGGGAAGGAGTGGTAGAGCTGGGGCTCACCTGCACATTGATGGCATCAGATCCCAAAACCCCAGGCCACCCTACCCAGTGGGTTCACGTATATAGCATTGAAGACAAAACCAAAGTTTGATGGATCCAATAGGCCAACAGCAAAGGGTTGAACAGTAGATTGTAAGATTCACCTGGATTCACTCCTCTAGGAAAGAACACTTTCAGTGCCTCCAATATCCATCCCATGACAGATTGTATAGAAAGCTGCTCAGAGGTCCAGCAGAACCACTCTGCCATCCCATTTCAGACATAGGTCATCCAGCAAGACAACCAAAGTTATCTCTGCCCCATTGGAAGTCCTGAAACCAGATTGAAATGGAATCCATGGAGCTGGGAGACCATCACATACTCCAATGTCTTGCCCAGAAATGGAAATGTTAGAAACTGGTAGATAGTTATTTTCTTTTTAAAAAGCCTTTATCTGGAATTTACTATATTGGATAACTAAGTGATGGAACTAGAACTTTCTACATTATTTACACCCTCCCCCCGTTTTTTTTAAAAAAGTAAAGTATTTCAGGCAAAGGGCATTTTTTAATGCTCTGTTAATCCTCCTAAACTAACATCAGCAATCATTAATAGGAATATCCAGAGCAGTTAAAAATCTGAATATTTCCATAGTAAAAGAGACTAACTTCCCATGTTTATTGCTGTATTTGAAAGAAACATACAAGTAATTGAAGAAATGATCCCCTGTTAATTCTCTCACAGCACTTTATAGGATGTTAGTAGCCCATTTGGGGTGGATGGGATATATATTCCATTATGTTCTTGGCTAATCCTTATGGTTTATTCCCATTCTCTGTATGTACATTTCACACACGTCTCAAGCTTTGTCCTTTAATGCTACATGAAATATGATGCATGCAACCCAACATGTCACACTCTACTGGTCCATTCCTGCTGAGGGAATTTTCGCAGACTGCCAAGGGTGCTTATTTATTTAGCAACAGTGACCCAGTTAAACCAAGTGACCACTCCGCACTATGTTCTCAACTGTTCAATATATATTACAGAAAGTCAGAACAGCTTGCTTCTGTTCCTGCAGTGTGTTGTTATGCTATACCTTCTCTGTTGTCATTTCCTAGATAGGTACATCATTGGTTTATCACTTAACTATAAAGAGGTAACATTTTTACTGGATTATGCTCTCCGCTCTGTGTACTGTTAGGAACAACAGTTGTCGAGTTCAGAATGGTGCTTCTGCAGAAAAATTGTGTATGCAGATACAGAAGGTATACAATTGTTCATCCATCAATGAAAAAGGTAGAAAATTGACTGCATGGTATACTTTTGTGGAAACTGAACTCTGAATACCTACCTATGCAGACTTTTGGCCTACTTATGGATGCCTTTTGATCCCAGAAACAGAAGAAATAGTGCACAAACTTGGTGATTTGAGCAGACTTATGTGCCTACAGAATGGCTCTGACTTATAGCGACTCTATCACAGGTTTTTTTTTTCAAGATTTATTCTGACAAGGTTTGCCATTGCCTTCCGCAAAGGCTGAGGGAGTGTGACTTTCCCAAAGTCACCCAATAGACTTCCATGGCTAAATGGAGATTTGAACCCTGGTCCAACAATCAAACCATTATACCATTATGGCTCTCCCACTTGTGTAGCCAGAGTTTAAAAATAAGAACAACATGTCATGTTTTTTTTTTTATTGTTTTTATGTGGTGGGAAACAAGTTGTGGTTTTGCTTTTAACTTAATGAGTCCCTTGCTTATAACTACAGGTACTGTAATGATGGCAAGTTTTTGCAAAAAACAGGACTCTGATATGCAGACGGGCAAGATTCTGCATGAAAGAAGAGTTCTGGTGTGAAGGATGATCAGGTTTTGCATGGACCAGAAGCTGTGGTTGACAGACTGCCAATGGTTTCTTTAGAAAGTAACTATTAAAATAATGATGCAACAAGTTAAGATTTTTCACCATTGACATTAACATAAATCCATTAGGTTTCATTAACTAATAGTTAATGAACTGAACCCAGCTTTTAAAATTTAATGTACTAAGCTGCAGCATAACTTAGAAATTCATCTTGGCTTTGTGCTATTTGATGCGATAGATTTTTTGGTCTGGGAAATATGAAGTACTTTCTGATTCCTCTTTCTATCTGCTCTGAGAAGATATGTCTTCTTCTCCAGAGGATGGGCAATAGAATGATGAGGCATTGAGAAAAGTTAAAGGGAACAGAGAGGAAGATTGTCACCAGATGTGAATTTAATACAGACAAAAACCAATAGTTGCACTGAGCATCACACCTGTTGCTTAAATCTAGGGATGGGCCAGCTGCATCCTTGAATCCTTGGCAAGGATTCGAGATTCGTGGATCCAAATCCCCATGCCAAAATAGGCAAATCAAATCTTTCGAATCCACACCTCCTCCTGCCCTCCACCGGTGCAATCCGGCCCATGATGGGCGGGAGGAGGTGGCGGGGAGTGCGATCCCGTGCTCCCCACTCTTTTCCTGCTGGCTGCTGGCGTGATCCTGCCTGGAGCGGGTGGGAGAAGCTTGTGGGGAGCATGATGCTGTGCTCCCTGCTCTTCTCCCGCCCGCTGCCGGCATGATCCTGACCAGGATCCTGAAAGTTTTCCTGAAAGTGAAAAATTTTATTTAATTTCTTTTTCATTAAACAAAGATGTCAAATTCTGTTTCAAAAACACTTTTCAGTAGAGGTGCTTTCTATCTCTTGCTTTTAAAACCCTTTTTAAAAAAAGGATTCAAAAGATTCAAGATTCATGAGATTCGTGGATTCCCAGAACCTTCCAGTGATTGGGATCCAGATTCTGATTCAGAAAATTCTGGATTCATCCCATCCCTACTTGAATCAATCTCTATGTGGTCTTTGTTAATGGTGCTTCAGAATTGTTTTAAGTGGAAGTTCATTGGTGTAAATGTTTCAGAGATTGCTTCTTTAACACATGGCAAAGCTATCAATAGTCATCCTGTATGCCTTAAAAACACAGCTCTCAATTTCTAATTAAATGGGAATTCTTGCATATTTAAGTGCACAGACTTGAAGTTATTCTTCAACTGATCCATCTTTTGTAACAAAGAAAAATATAACATTTTAGTAGTGTCATTTGTTGGGATTTGCTACAGAACATGTAATTTATTGCTATATATTTGTGAACAAGGTTAAGAGTTTATAATATCCTGTCCCCATGTAATCTGATACTATATGGTGCTTTTATTTCCTGACTCATATCTGGATTCTCTTGAAAAATCCATTCATGCCTGGCACTGTCTCCTGTGACTGATTATATATTATGAAATGCTTTCTCTTTATGATTTTTGAAATGACAGATGGATGGATGTCTTTAGGCAGCAACTCCAGTTTAATTTGATTGAACAGATCATATCTAGAAATCACAACTTACCTAAAGTGTGATTTTAAAAAAGGTAAGCAACAAGCTTGTGAGTGTTTTTGTTTTTATGTTCTTCCTGACAGTGCTTATTAGCAGCCCACATATGTTTTTGTAAATGCTTTTACTGATTTCAAGTGCAATCTTATACATGTTGATTAAGGTAAGCATGTATAGAATTATAGCCAAACAAAAGGTCTCTGGGAGTTTCCAGATGGCCATTTGACCCCACTGTGCTATTTGGATTAGCAAGAACACATACAAGGATCTTCATAAAGAGCAGATGGGTGTTTGGGTATTCAGAATAATTGCCTACATCTGCAAAAGTCTTTCCAGATGAAAGGATTCTAAAGTCATTTTTGGTCAGTAAAATTAGGAACACTTCCTCCAGTTAAATGTATGTTAACCTCACTCACTCACAGGGTTTATTCTAAACTTTCCCCCCTCCCATACTGTACCAGAAATCAGGGGACAAGTACCAAAGACAGATGTCCACCCAGTTTGCCCAACACCATGTGTTATTTTGAATGACCATAGTGTGCATCATGGAATGTCACATAGAATGTGATAGAGACCATCTCACTGAGACAAATACTGAAGATAAATTGGCAATACTAACTCTGAGGAATAGGGGCACTGTGGAACAAACAAGATGTAACGAATTTATGAAATGATGAAAATCATTACAAAATCTAGATTGTTGCTTTATATGACAAATGAGTACTGGATTGCTTTACAGTACAGGTGTCTCCTGCTTTTTGCTGACTCATTTTTTTACATTCTGCTGTTGTGACCCTTGGAAATTACAGACACGGTCCATTAATTTGACGAGGGGTCTGCTCTTTTGTCACTTCTTCTTGCCTGTGGAGGCTCACTTGGGACTTCTTGCATGCACGTGTGTGGTTCCAAATCTTGCCTCTGGAAAGAATGAATCCCTTTTTAAATTAAAGGAATTTGTAATTTGCAAGTGTCAAAACCGTGGGTTTCCATCAGTTCTTCTTGCCTGGGGAGGCTTGCTTGGGAGAGACCGTGTGCACATGTGCATACTGTTTGCAAAGTGAACTGAGAGGGAGAGAAAGGCACCAAGTGAGCTGATCTGTCCCTCGTGTTCCCTACATAAGTTCATTCCATTTTTTGACCAATTCTGCTTTCTGACAGTGCTCCTGTCCCTGTCAGATAAATGAGGGAAGCATATAGAATCATAGAGTTGGAAGAGACCCCAGGAGCCATCAAGTCCAACCCCCTGCTATGCAAGAACACCCATCAAAGCATTCCCAACAGATGGCCATCCAGCCTCTGCTTAAAAACCTCCAAAGAAAGAGACTCTACCACACTCTGAGGCAGCATATTCCACTGCCGGACAGCTCTGACCATCAGGAAGTTCTTCCTGAGGTTCAAGTGGAATCTCCTTTCCTGCAGCTTGAATCCATTGCTCCTTATCCTAGTCTCTGGAGCATCAGAAAACAAGTCTGCTCCCTCCTCGACATATATAAGCAACTCTGTAAAACCTACCATTTGTATGGAGTATTCTGTGTGAGATAACATGTCCTAGCCATCATTATAGACTTCTGATTTATTTCATCTACTAGACATCAAAAGTGCTGCCCAAACAGAATGTAATGTAATGACTGATTAACAGATTACAAGGAAGTTTAATCAATAACTAGCACTGTACACGGCTAGCCTGTCCCTGTTAGTACCATGGATCATGTTAAGCAACACTTGTGGGCGGTGAAATCCCCCTTGGAATTCTGAGAAATGAGCCAACCAGATTAAATTTACATCAGACATTTTTGCTGCTCGGAACAGGAGTACAGAACATAGCCATGTTTGCTCATCCAGAATCCTCTGTACGACGGCCTGTACTCGTTGCCCTCCAGGAAAGGCCTGAGGCCAGAAGTGCTTTCAGTGAGGACAAAATCAGGACAGGACACAGAATATTTTTCACAAAGTGCAAAACTTTGCAAGATTCCCTTTTAACATTCTGTCTGGCTTCTGAAACTTAATGGATTGCTGACAGCTCAGATTTGCAAAATATGTTTTTTTGTAGAATACATTCCATTGGGATTAATCCCAGCTGCTCAACTGGTTGCGCATTGCTGAAGCTGGGTAAATGCTTTTAGCTGATGTTCAAGAAGTAAAAGTACAGAGCACTGTGGATGTACTTCCAAATAATGAGCTGGTCTCCATCAACTTTTCATTTATTCTTTGTTTACTGTATTTTCAGACAGGCTTTGTATAAACCACACATTATTTGTATTACGTATACAAGAGAAGATAGGTGAGAGTGAAAGTATAATCATGGTGACACTATGAACACCTAATCCTTACATCTTAACACTTACATGTACTCTTGACTAAGGTGGTAGTCTCAGTTTCTTGTAAAAAAGAGGCTGAAACAAAGCCATATCCTTTAGAGAGCCCTGAAATAAACTTTGATCAATTTACAGTCCACTAAAGGGGACTGTTAAAATATTCTCACACTATTGCTTGTTGTTTCCCTTCACAAGAGAGGTGAAAATGAAGAGCCAGTGTGACTAGATTCTCTTGAGAAGGTTGATTCCTTCCACTCCATTTTAGATTCATGCCTTAACTCTGAGCACCAGCTACTTTTCAAAGCTTGCAGGTAACAGATTACAGGTGACAATGTTACTTATAATACATTACTATATAGGGTCATGAGGTCATCATGGGATTCCTTTTATACACCAACAGTATGGCTGTTAGTGGCCTTCTTTTTTGCTGGTGTAACAAGTCACATTTATTCCTTAGTTTCCCCAAAAAGGTGTTAGGGGGATAACTTGGGGGCATTTGAGACCATTTTCCATTAAAAAAAAAAATCTAAAAATAACACATTGGTTTTTATCCTATATCTGGTGCACAGAGTACATCATTTTGTTCAGAAGGCAGCTTTCAAGTATCCGTGCTACATTGCCATGACCATGTAGTGGCTGGGGTGCGGGTGGGGAGAGAAGACCTGAGGACACACTGGAGATCTGGGAAGGTAAGGTCAGCTTTCTTCTCCCTCAGGTGCTACCTGGGGACTTCCTTCTGCGTCTCCCCCACACTTAGGCAGTACACAACCATGCCAGTGTGCTCCAGGTGTTCCAAACCTGCTGAGGGGGGGATTGCTCACTGCGGTTCACTTTTTTGCACTTTTTGAGTAAGTACATACATGCAGACAGCATCAGGTTAAGCCAGGGTTACCATACACCCTCCAATTTCCTGGACATGTTCTCTTTTTCAGAGTTAACATTTCTTCAGATTTACTATTTATTAATTTTAGTTCAGATATACAAACAGACTAATTCACAACTTTGTTGTTGTGTGCCTTCAAGTCATTTCTGACTTATGGTGACCTTAAGGTGAACCTATCATGGGGTTTTCTGGGGGCTGAGAGTGTGTGATGAACTCAGGGTCACCCAGTGAGTTTTCATGGACAAGTGGGGAATCAAACCTGGTCTCTAGGGACATAGGCTAATGCTCAAACCACACAACTATAGAAGGGAAAAAGAGGGACAAAAGAAAAGGAGACAAACTATACATAAACAGTATGCGTGTATTGTTAATACACTAACCAAAACACAAAAGAATTCTGACCCCCACATACAAACTGTAATGAAAAAAAAAATTGATTACTGGTAATATTCCATTGTCTTATTCTACCATTACAGATATATACACATAGAGCTTAGTGGAATTACTAATAACCATAAAAGAGATTACTACATTATTAGATTTCTTATTGCTCAAAAAATCCATAACTGATTTCCAGTCTTTCAAAAAAAAAAATCTGCAATTTGTTTATGTTTTCAAATCCACTAAATTTTGCAATATGAGCAAGATCTGCAACTTTAACAACCTATTCTTCTACCATTGGTGCTTTAGTCCATTTCCTAGTATGAGCAAATAGCATTCTTGCAGCTTGTTATCATGTATCAATTTTCAGAGTTAACATTTCTATCCAGGCAGACTTTTTAAATGTCTCAGACTGCAAACCCCAGGATTCCATAGGATGTTGAAAGTGGAATCATAGCGCTACAACAGTCTCGTGCGGAAATGACTTCAGTTTTCTTACAAGTAGGAAGTCGGTAATCTGGTAGTAGAGCTCTGAGGATGAGAAAGTGATATGCCGAGTTAAGTCAGGGTGAGGAAAGCCTCCACAGCAGTCAGCCTTATTCCTGTGGGGGTTACCAAGTGACTCACTACTTCCAGCTGGGTCAAGGCTGCCACTGCTGTTGTCACTGGAGCTTCCAACTTCCTCCATTCTGAGGAGAAGGCCTATCAGGAAGGAAGATGGAGGAGAAGGAAAAAAGTGCCCTGCTGCTGTCACTAGGATCGTGCCAGGCCCAAAGGAAGATCTGTTTTGTCCGTCGGACTGACTCAATTGAGGGGCAGTGGCTCCTCTTACAACTGCCCAGAGCTTATAGGGCATTTGAAGTCAGAGTGATTGTTGGTTTGAAATAGTCAGTAAATGTGTGCTCTTTTTCACTTTTCAAAAAGGTTATGTACACGTATGTTACCAACAGGATTCTGGCAATTTCTTGCAAAGTAAGAAGTGATTATTATCTTGAAAAAAATCATGCTATGAGCATGCTGACCGGGGCTTCCATTTCCTACGGCGTCGCTACCGGTTGCATAGTGGAGGAGCTCCGCTAAGCTACCGTCACAAATGGCTTTGCCAAGGGTTTATTTTATTTTAATACTCTTAAACCCAAAATTGGCCAAGTTTACCTCTTCAGAAGAATAGGTCCAGAGGGGGCTCGGAGGGGACCCTAAGTTAGCCCACCTAGCCTCTTCTCCGTGACGAAGGGTGAAGTGGTGAAGAAAGGGTCGAAGAGTCACCACAGCCGTATGTTGACCGCTACTGCACATACGTAGCTATTGTGACGCCACGGAACAAACTTTTAAAAACTTTTTTTCTTTTTTTTGTTTTCAAGAAAGAAGAAAGAAGAGCTAATAGACTTAATTAAAAAAAGAAAAGACTCACGCACCTGTCACCAAACCTGAGGCTTCACGGGTACAACTCTGTAAAAAGGAACAACAAACAGACCAGAAGATAGATTTCTTCTAAGGAGTAAAAGGAGTAAAACAGAAAGACATCATAAAGACAGAGGAGGAAAAGACCCAGATAGTTGTAAAATCGAAAATACGACAGTAAGTAAAGACTCTGAAGAGCGGGAAATTTAAAAGATTAAAAGACAAAAGGCTAAAGTTTGGCTTCTCAAGATAGTTGAACTGTAAAGAAAGAAGCGTTTGGCATTGCGGTTTAGGAGAACAGGAGAAAGAAGATAGACGACGGAAAATAGAAGAAACAGATTGGTGAATGTGATGTGCCAAAAGAAAAAAAGAAGAGGAAGGAAAGATTAGAGTGTAAAATATAAAATAGACAAATTAAAAGTAATTAACGTCTCAACAGAGAAAAAGAAGAGGAGAGAACTGGGACGGCTAGAAAAGCAGAGGCTAAGAAGGAGGAGGGATGTGATAAAGAGCTCTGAGGATTCGGAAAGCGGACTGAAATAGAAGAAAATACATAAGGGGGTTAAGAAAAAGGTGAATATATGAATTTTCTCATTTTACCTTAATCTGTAATATAAAAACTTGGGGGAAAAAAGGGGGGGGGATTAGGATAGACTGAAGAAAGTAGATATAAGTTGTGTTTTGTTGTGGGGGGAATATAGAATATAGAATAGTGGACTGAAGGTTACATGATATATGGCATAGATAAGGCATATAAGGTGTGTGTGTGTGTGTGTGTGTGTGTGTGTATATATATGGGATATATAAGGTACATAGGTACATAGAAAATACTGCAAAATAGATTGAAATACTATGACTGAGAATTGTAATACTCTATTATTTCATTAATTGTAATTAATGTGATTGTGATAATTGTAACTGCAAACAACTACAAAACAGATAAGGACATAAAAAGCAAATAGAGAGAGAAAAAAAAGAGAGAGAGAGAGAGAGAGAGAGAAACAGATTATGCAATCAAGCAGAATGGCTGCAAAGAAAGCAATGATGTCACTGACTCAAACTCAAACAATAAAAGGAAGGAGACCATCAATTGAGTTAACAACAAATTTAACAGAAACACCACAACTACAAGTACTAAAAGGCAAGGAATCACAACCAGAGCTGTCAGCCTCTATAGCTGGTGTTTCAATACAAATAAATGAGATGCTGAAAGAATTTAGGAATTTTAAAATGGAAATGAGAAAAGAATTAAAAGAAGCAAGAACAGAAATTAGATCGGAAATCAAAAGAGAATTAAATTCCTTCGGAGAAAAACTAGAAAAAAATTCAAATGACATTACTACAATAAAAACCGACATAGGTACCCTCCAAAAAAGGGTGGAGGAGACAGAAACAGTCACCCAACAAATCTAATTAAGACACAAGACCGGGGAGCAAGTGCAATCACCCAATTGGAATTAAGATACAGGGATAAATGCTTAAAATTACGCGGGATCCCAGAGGAAAGAGAGGAGAATATATATGATGAAATGATAATGATACTTGCGACCTATATGGATATGGACCAGGACATCTTAGAACAAGACATTGATCAAATTTTCCGTATAAACTCCAGGATTGCTAGAGAAAAAAGATTACCAAGGGATGTAGTTATCAATTTTACAAGAACAAAAACCAAAGAGTTAATTCTCCAACAAAACTACAAAAAAAAAAAAAAAAAAAAAAAAAAAAAAAAATGATTATAGAAGACAGAGAAATAAAAATCTTTAAAGATATACCTGGGGAAATACTTCGAAGAAGACAAGAATATACATTTTTATCGCAGCTTTTATTCAAAATGCACATAAGTTACACATGGAACAGATTAGAGGGACTATCATTTACTTACAAACAGAAGAGATTTAAGATAACTATGGTAAACAAAGTGAGACAAATATATGATAAGATCAAAAAAGATTGGGACACAGAAACATATCAGCAAAGTGAAATAAGCTATAGACAATCGGAAGAAAATTTACAAGACCATAATCAAAAGTGTAATACAAAAAAGATTACTCAACAAGAGAATCCTGAAGAAGTAAAAACAAAGACAGATCAGGAGGTAGATAAGGAAGAAGAAGAAAAGGGACAAGAAGAAAAAGAAATAAGTGATGATACAGATAAAGAGGAAGAAAAAGAGCAAGAGAAGGAAGAAGAAGATATAGAAGATATACAGAGTGAAGAAGACTAAAATAATAACAATAATATAAATAAGGAAGAAAAAAATGGCATTAAAAACAATATCATGGAACATAAAAGGACTTAATTCAGAATACAAACGAAGACAGGTCTTCCACTATTTGGAAAAAACTAAAGCAGACATAATAGCCTTACAAGAGACAAGAATACGAGAGAAGGATATGAAATGTTTAAAAAATCCTAAGCTGGGGAACTGCTTCTATGCAGCATATTCAAAAAAGAAGAGAGGGGTGGTTATATATGTTAGATCAACTTATAATGTGGAGAAAATATTTTCCGATCCAGATGGACATTATTTAGGTTTGGAGATCACTCTCCCGAAATATAAACTGCTGACAGTAGGTGTATACGCACCACAAGAAAACAAGGAAAATTTTTTCCGAGAATTGCAAAGGAAAATAAACACCTATCTTTCTGAAAGAAATCATGAAAATATATTAATTATGGGAGATTTCAATGCGGTAATAAACCCCATAGAAGACCGTAAGTCAGAGAAACAAGTAAAGAAAAATCAAGGGAAACTCCCCAAAAGTTTTTTTACATTAATGGAAGAACTCTCTTTAATGGATGTATGGAAATTCAAATATCCAGGCGAGAGAAGTTATACATTTTATTCAGATAGGCATAATTCATTATCTAGAATTGATCTATTTCTAATATCAAACAGTTTACATACAGAAATACAAAACATGGAGGTCCAACCTAAAACTTATTCAGATCACAGTTTGATAAAATTAGAGTTAAGAACAAGGAAAAGGGAATATTCTTGGAAACTGAATGATTCATTATTGACAAATACTCAAAATGTGGAGGAATTGAGAAAAACTCTGAAGATGTACTTCGAGGAAAATAACAATGTGGAACTGGGTGCAAAAACCATCTGGGATGCCAGTAAAGCTGTAGTGCGGGGTCATCTGATTAAAATAGGACATATAAATAGGAAGAAAACAACGGAAAAAACTATAAGAATTTATAATGAACTTACATTAAAAGAAAAGGAATTAGAAAAAGATACGACAAATAAAAAGCTGAAAGCTGAAATCAAAATACTACAGGAACAATTAAAATTAATACGTTCTCAAGAAATTGAAAAGAAAATCAAGAACTGTAAATTGAATTATTTTGAAAACTCCAAGAAACCAGGTAGATGGCTGGCATACAAGTTAAGAAAACATAAAGATAAGAAACAAATTCTTCAATTAAAAATAGCAGATAAAATGTATACAGATCAAGATTCAATTAAAGAAATATTTCATAGGTACTTTACAGATTTATACAAAGAAAATATAGAACAACAAGAGGATGAGGAACGGATATATGCCTATCTGAACTGTCAAGAAGTGATGGAAATTTCACAAGATCAGAAAGAGACGCTAAATGAGAAAATCACAAAAGAAGAAATTTCCAAGGCAATTAGAAATTTAAAAGCTTCAAAAGCCCCCGGACCCAACGGCTTTACAGCGAAATATTATAAAGTTTTTGAAGAAGAGATGATACAACCTTTACATGACATGTTAAATCAAATTATAAGTGAGGGAATACCAAAAACATGGACAGAAGCAAATATTGCCTTAATTCCAAAAGAAGGAAAAGACTCAACATCACCAAGTAGCTACAGATCAATTTCGTTATTAAACACAGATTATAAGATATTTACTAGTATATTGGCGGAAAGGATGAAGAAGGTTATGACATTATTTATACATGAAGATCAAAATGGCTTTTTACCAAAGAGGTTAATGAAAAACAACATAAGAACGGTATTGAACATCATAGAGTATTTTGAAAGACACAATGAAAAATGTTACATTGATGACACATTGATCTTCCTAGATGCCGAAAAAGCCTTTGATAAAGTGAGATGGAACTTCATGCTAGCTATGTTGGAGAAAATGAACATGGGCAATAGCTTTGTAAAATGGATAAAGGAAATAAATTCACAACAAACAGCAAGAGTGATTGTAAATGGAGAAAGAGATATAAAAATCAAAAAAGGAACCAGACAGGGATGCCCTCTATCACCTCTGTTATTTATTCTAACACTGGAAATATTGAATAACAAGATCAGATTGGACCCAAACATAAAAGGGGTCAAAATTAAGGAGCAGACGTACAAACTGCAAGCATATGCAGATGACCTAGTAATATTTCTGCAAGAACCATTAGAAAGCATAGACAAGTTAACAAAGGTGATCCATGAATTTGGTCGGCTTTAAAAGAAACAAACAAAAAACAGGAATAATAACAAAAAATATGCACATTAAGAAAGAAGAACAACTTATTAAAAAGACTAACTTCCAGTTACAAAAGAAAATCAAATACTTAGGTATTTGGCTTACAAAACAAAATACAGATTTATACAACAACAACTACAAAAAAATTTGGGCTGAAATAAAGATCTAGAGAAATGGAGTAAATTGCATCTTTCCTTACTTGGAAGAATAGCGGTAATAAAAATGAATATCCTTCCCAAAATGGTCTTTTTGTTTCAAAATATTCCAATAATAAAAAATGAAAAACCATTTAACAATGGCAAAAAGAACTTACAAGATTTATATGGGAAGGCAAAAAACCGAGGATTAGTTGGAAAAATTTGATAGATCAAAAAGAAAGAGGAGGATGCACTCTACCAGATTTAGGATTATATTATTATGCATCTGGATTATCATGGATAAAAGATTGGGTAACATTGCAAAATAAAAGAACATTAATACTAGAAGACGCTGACAACAGGATGGGCTGGCATGCATACCTGTGGTATAACAAGGCGAGGATAGACAAAGACTTTTCAAATCACTTTATTAGAGGCTCCTTATTGAAAATATGAGAAAAAATAAAGAAAATTTTTTACAATAGAATACCAATGTGGATATCCTCACAGGAAGCCTTCTTTGGGATATGGGTGGAAGGACAAGAAAAATGGTTGACATATAAGGATCTGTTAGAAATGGCAGAAAACAAAACACCACAGATCAGTACAAGAGAACAATTAGAGCAAACAGGTTTTAAACTGGACTGGTTCCCATACAGGCAATTATATGAAAGATATAAAATAGACTTAAAATTAGAGGGATTCAATATGAGACTGACATTCAACGAATTAGAGAAGATTATATTTGGACAATCAAATCATGTTATAGCAAAGTTCTATAAACATCTATTACAATATGACTTAGAAGATCAAACAGTGAAAGATACTATGATAACCTGGGCAAATATAATAGGTCACTCACTTGAATTAGATCAATGGGAAACATCCTGGAAACTAACACAAAGATTTACGCTGTCGCAAGATCTAAAAGAAAATTATATAAAGATGTTTTACAAATGGTATATAACACCAGAAAAAATTTAAAAAATGTACAATACACATCAGGATAAATGTTGGAAATGTCAGGAAAAAACAGGTACTTTTATGCACATGTGGTGGAACTGTCCAAAGATAAACAAATTCTGGAAAGAGATAAATAAAATACTGATGGAAATATTTAAAACCCAAATACCATTAAGACCAGAAATATATTTGCTAAACATGATTCAAATTATAGACTCAAAAATTTCAAAAAAATATTGGAGAATTTTACTTTATTTAATAACCGCAGCCAGAATTATAATTGCAAAAAACTGGAAAAACAAAGAAAGTCTAAGCATTGAGCACTGGATGTTAAAAATATTAGAAGTAAAAGAAAATGACCAATTGACCTTAAGTATAAAAGAGAAATCTGATGAAATTATGAAAGAATGGTACCCAGTAATAAAGTTCCTCTGCAATAGATGGGGTAATATATTTATGGAAAAAACATAAAATCTACAAAGATGTGTGTATAGAGGAAGACTAAAACGTCCAAATGTAAGTTTACATTAGGTATTATGTATTATGTATTATAAATATGTACTATGTATAAGGTATTATGTATTAAGTAGGTATGTATGTATTACGTTTCGCAATGTGACTGAACGAACACGTAGGATTGTATAATAATACATTAGTAATGGAAAAATGGTAATAATTAATGGTAAAGGTATAATTCCAAAGGATTAACATCAAAATGTAGGAGAAGTAGGAGAACATTTACACTAAGAAGAACAAAAAAAAAAAAAAAGAAAGAAAGAAAGAAAGAAAGAAAGAAAGAAAGAAAGAAAGGAGGAACAATAACAAAGACAACAGAGGGAAAAAAATGGAAACATGAAGAGACGGAGGGGAAGTGTAAATAAAAGAAATATGAATATTCAAAGACTGGTTAATCAGTTGTGTGAGTCCAAACTAGAGGAAGCAATTATATATAATTTTCTGTTTTATTTCATTTTGTTTTGTTTTGTTTAGTTTTTTTTGTTTAATGATATAATATATATATATACACATATATACACACATATAATAATAATATAACAAGATAAAAAGAAATTATTGAAAATAATGGAAAACAGTATTGTGCATGTAATGTATGGAAAATAGAATTTTGTAAGAAATGCAATATGTAAGTTAAGATTAATGATGATGTACTTTTATTTTGTGTAAGTAACTGAATCCAAATTTGATATTAATAAAAAAGAATGAAAAAAAAAAGAAAAAATCATGCTATAATGTTGATATTAAAAAATATTATCCCAAGCTCTGGCAGTTTTTGAAACTTTAGCAGCCAACTCATCTCACAAACGGGGAATTGACAAAATACTTAGGGGCAGTGGGAAAACATCCAGAAAGGATGCCAATGTTCTTGTTAAGTAATGCTTTCCACTCAATGAGCATCCTGTGTGCTTCTCAATGTATGCATATAAATGTTCTCCATGTAATGGTCTGGAGAAGGAATTGTGGCCTAGTCAGGATACTTGTGTAAAAGCTCTGCATACCTGTATACTGGTGTGCACCTAGAACCCTGACTGCCATAATGACAACAGAGAGAGGGTGGGAGTGTATCTTCTATGTGTGTGTTGGTGTTGTCATGTGCCTTCAAGTGATTTTCAACTTATGGTGACACTAAAATGAACCTATCACTGGGTTTTCTTGGCATGATTTGTTTAGAGGAGGTTTGCCTTTGCTTTCCTCTGAAGCTGAGAGGATGTGACTTGCCCAAGGTCACTCAGTGGGTTTTCATGGCTCTCCAAAGTCACAGTCCAGTGCTCAAACCACTTCACAATGCTGGCTCTCTTCTATGTGTTTCAGTGGGGAAAAGCAATCTAGACCACACATGGAGTTTTGGTGTCCTTTGGTCCCTGTAACCACCAGGCCTTTTTTCATTCAGACATCCAAATATGATTGTCCTCAGCAGCTTCTGACTAGAATATAGCAGGTCTAGGCATTTATTCTCTTTGAAGACACTGGATTGGATCCTGTTGATGAAAAGGAGTGCCTCTCTCACAAGACACTTCTGCCAGCAGATGGAAGAGGAGTATTCAGTTTTCACTGGGCTATGGCATTCTTCCTGCATTACCCCAAATCTGTTGAGGGAGCTAAGAAGTTGTGCAGGGAGCTGCAGAAGAGAGAGAAAATGCTCATTTCTCCTTTTCTTCTTCTAGCAGAAGTTCCCAGTAGTTCAAAGTCCAGTAAATGATAGAAGGAACTCATCCATTCACTATATTAGTTAGTTTCCATTTCAATCCCAGCAAAATTAACAGAACTCGGAAAAGTGTAGCGGTGGTGACGGAGAAGAAGCTTACTCATCCTTTTTGGAGAACAACTCCCAGAATGCACCAACTAACAGCGTCATTTTTTGTGGGGCATTCTGAGATTTTGTAATCCAACTAAGTAGCAATCAGTGGCTATTTAGAGGACAGGGCAGCCCTAGAAGACCAGGGCATGCAAAACTCAAACCTAGTTGTTTATGCTGGCTAATGTTCCCTGCCTGCAATCTCCAACAAGTCATTTCCCCTAACAGCTGCACTCTGGAAGGTTGTTTCCTTCAGTGAGCTGCTGTACTGAAGGGGTTTGCTCTCATGATATAGAAATAAATAAGTAAATAAATCCATTTCAGCCGCTTCTTGTGTTATCTATTATCCCCATTAAGAAGCTGTTTTAATGCATGTACAACTGGGCTATGGTATTTTTGGGTGTTTAAAAATTAATATGTTTTGAAGTGCTTCTTGATAATGCTGAGCACAGCACTGAGGGGTTTCCTTTTCAATTTACTTCATGCACTGCCAAGCTGTTTGCTAACTGACAACGACCTTTGACCTAATTTGCCCCCCAAGACTCTTAAAATAGGCTGTTGCAATGTGTTTTGCTGCTTTTAGTGTGCTACGCATGTTGACGGCAGGCTCACATAACCAATCATCGTCTTGTGGGGCAAAGGTGGTCTGTGTAGACGGAGAAGCTCAGAAAGCTAGTTGTAGATTTAATCCTACAGATAAACGTTTCCTGACGTTTAAGCAACCTTGGGGCTAAGATATTTTTCCCCACAACAATGGCCACAACAGGCTTGTTCTACGCATTTGAAATAATCGCTGCACTTTGACCCCAAATAAGATCAATGTACTTAATAAAGGCTTGGTGTTATAAAACAGACAAACAAACATTATGGGCAGATAGTCCTTCCAGAGAAGCACTCACATAAAAGTGAATAGCTCCATAGTCAGTACTCTGGATTTTACAATTATGCACATTAAAAACATTCAACAGCAAGCAGAGTTTTAGTTCTGTTGTGGTGTTGGCGTTCACACCGTATCACCCTAAACACCCTTGATCTTGTTTGATTTTTGGAAGGTAAGCAGGATCAGGCTGGTTAGTATTTGGATGGAAGACCATTGGGGAGCATTAGGAATCTCCAGGTAGACCTGGAAAAGAATCCTGGCTGAAAACCTGCCAGTCAGAGTGGATGATATTGGGCAAGGTGGATCTGTGGTTTGACTTGAAATAAGGCATGTTCCAAAAAAACGGGGATGGCAAGATGTAGCCATTGTATAAGTTGAGTAAAATCAAATGTACATGAAGTTGAGCCACATTGGTTGGCACAGGGAGAAATATGTTTGTTGAATTTCTATCTCAGCTTTCATCTATCAGTTTTGACAATAAGTCTGCATAACAGTGACTGATCCAAGATCATTAAAGTGAGCATCCAAGTTTGTGTGGGGGTTTGATCCTAGTTCTTCCTGGTCCCTATCTAACCACCAACTACACTTCCCTGTGATGGCTTGCATACTGTATCTCTGAGGAGAATGTGCTGTGAGATAAGAAGTCCTCAATTCGTATCTCTAGCTAACTGTGAACTTGTTCAGTGTATGATATCCAATTAGTTTTCCATTTGTAAGATTACCTCACAGGAATGTTTCAGAATTAACTGGAATTGTGTATGCGATGTGCTTTGGGAAAAAAAGGGACTACATAAATGTTAAATATTGTCTGTCTGTCTGTCTGTCTGTCTGTCTGTCTGTCTGTCTGTCTATCTATCTATCTATCTATCTATCTATCTATCTATCTATCTATCTATCTACCTACCTACCTACCTACCTACCTACCTACCTACCTACCTACCTACCTATCTACCTACCTATCTATCTATCTATCTATCTATCTATCTATCTATCTATCTATCTATCTATCTATCTATCTATCCATCCATCCATCCATCCATCCATCCATCCATCCATCCATCCATCCATCCATCCATCCATCCATCCATCTATCTATCTATCTATCTATCTATCTATCTATCTATCTATCTATCTATCTATCTATCTATCTACAGTCATCCCTCCACATTCACTAGGTTTAGGGGCACAGTGGAAGTGGAAAAACCATGAATAACTCTTGGCCCTTGCAAACCATATTTAATACACAAAAAAGTATGATCACCATATTCAACCCACCATGGATCCCTTTGAAGCATCAGGGTTCCTTCCCAAGGCAGAACTGGGGGGCTGGTGGGGCTTACTGCTACCTCCACTGCTGCCCCACACCATTTTTAAGAGGGACTTACAAGCCTCATTTGCAGTTTCTCAGTCTCAGGAGGCTTGCAGTCCCTGTTAAAAATGGCCCAGGGAGCAGCAGAGGTGACAGCAAATAATCTGTGAATAACCAGATCTGCAAAAGTGAGACCCACAAATAATGTGGTGGGCTGACCCTATCTATCTATCTATCTATCTATCTATCTATCTATCTATCTATCTATCTATCTATCTATCTATCTATAACAATCATATTACTGTATCTGCAAATGAAAGCCTAGTCTTGGCATTTTGACATCCTTGTTGTTGTGTGCCTTGTGTGTTGACTTATGGTGAGAGAACTTCAGGTTTAAAAAATGTGAATTAAAAAAACGCAGGGTTCACCATCACTGCTTTTGATTAGCTTCATAAGTGACATTGGCTTTGCCTTTTCTTAGCTCCTGTTGCCCGTCATAG
The DNA here is from genome assembly GCA_030412105.1 of Cyclura pinguis. Taxonomy (NCBI): domain Eukaryota; kingdom Metazoa; phylum Chordata; class Lepidosauria; order Squamata; family Iguanidae; genus Cyclura; species Cyclura pinguis. The sequence goes on from CM059602.1 coordinate 210,770,653, forward strand.
GAGTCCAGAAAGGCACACAAGTTCAATAGTTCATAATCTGTTAATGTCTAGAAACCAAAAGTTTTTTTTAAAAAAACCCTACAGTTTTCAGAACCACATCTGTAAGGGTTATATTTTTTTTCTTTTTCTTTTCCTTTGTTTTTTTAAAGAAAAACCTGGGTATAAAAGCTGCGTGTGATCTGTGGGGCTGACTCTGTAGTATTGCTGTGGTATGCCTCACCGTGTGTATGTTCCCTGGTACACTGTGACTCAAAAGTTAATCTATGATATGGCTTAAAGCTACAAATCACCTTGGCATTACCTTAATCATTAAAATGCACTACCAGGATACTGCTCATTTTGCAATACTTTTAAAAGGTTTTGTGAGCAAAACTTTAAGATTTGGTTGCTTAGGAGATCTTTTACTGAAAGTACTTGTGCCTCCATCAAAATAACCACTTTTAATGTGAGGCGGGAAAGGGGGATTCTTGGAAGCACACCAAGAACTTATTTTTCCCCCTCCCGTCTCCTGTTTTAATGGCAAAATTTAAACTGAGAACCAATTTTCTTTTGAGCTGTGTCAGATCACTTTGGAAATAGCATCTTTTCCCTTAAGGATCTTGTGGTTCTGAATTGTGAATGTACAAACCGTTGGGGTTCTGCCTTGAAAATATCAAACTCCCACGGATTTAATGCTGCATCATGTTTTCATAATGATTAGCTTTTAATGTGACAAATACCTCCCCTATAGACAGAAGCTATAAAAAGCTGCCATTTATTTCCTAATGTACTCAAACATGCTGTTTATAATCTCTGTATGTATGTACAATTATCATTTATAATTAAGAATTCTGTTAGCTGCCACAGATTAATCCACATTAAATACTATGTGATACTTTTGTTCTTGACATTGATCCTATAAAGCTTAATTTATACATTGCATTTCTCTACCTTCCCTTTCACTTGGTGCCACATTATGGGAGAAGCAGGAGTGAAGGCCAACTGGCTACAGATTAGCTACACCTCATGAAGACTAGGAAAAATGTCTTTGACAGGAGCCCAGTGAATCTGACCAAGAGAGCTTTAAACTAATCCTTGTGGGGGGCAGGTGGAGATTATAAATATCTGTCTAGAAGCAAGCTCTAAACCACAAGGATGTGAATGGTAGAGGAGAAGCTGAGAGAGAGAGAACAGTAGCCACTGTAAAACTTACAGTAGAATAAAAGAGGAGAACAAACAATGCTTATATGTCTGTACACCAGTGCACAGAGTTTGGCAAACAAACAAGATGAGCTTGACGTCCTAGTGCAGGAAGATAAAGGTAACTTTATAAGTATAATAGAGACTTGGTGGTATGACTCCCAATATAACAATTGAAGGATATTCACAGTCAGCTGGGTTTGAATGTGTGTACTTAAAGGTGGGTACCACCCACCTGGCTGCTCAACAGTCTCCCTTCCTGAGCTGGCTGAGTTGGTCTCAGCAGTGGTGTTGATGTCCTCTCAGCAAGTTGTGCTGGGGAACTTCAACATCTATGCAGAGACTTCTCTGTCAGGAGTAGCTCAGGACTTCATGTCCTCAATGACAACCATGGGTCTGTCCCAAGTAGTATCTGCTGGCACCCATGCTGCAGAGCACACTCTGGACCTAGTTTTCTGTGCGAGGCAGGATGACAGGGTCTACATGAAGGAAGAAGTTGTAACTTCCTCTGCTCTGAACATCCATACTTTGGATCACTATGTATATACATTTGCCAAAGTTGTCATCCACAGGGGATGAGGCCCACTTTCCCTTTCTATAGGTAGCCTATCTTTCATGTGAGTATGATGCACTAGTTTCTCATTCAGTCCTTTGTGGAGTAGCAGCCTCAGGACTGTACAGCAGCAAACTAAAGGCACTTTCACACTACACAATTAATAACACTGTGATTCCACTTCATCTGCCAGGGCAACATTTTATGGAATCTTGGGATTTGCAGTTTGACGAGTCACTTGAGTTCTCTTGCATTCCATATATCACTCCCTAATCTGCAAATCTCAGAATTCCATTAGAAGTTAGCACAGCAGTTAAAGAGGAAACATAGTGCTCTTACTGTGTTGTGTGAAAGGGCCCTAGCTCTCTCTCTCTCTCTCTCTTTCTGTGCCTTCAAGTTGCCAACTCCATGAATTTCATAGTGTTTTCTTAGGCAAAGAATACTCAGAGGTGAGTTTGCCAGTTCCTTCCTCTGAAATATAGCCCACAGCACCTGGTATTCATTGCTGGTCTCCCAAAGAAGTACTAAGCAGGACTGACCCTGCTTACGTTCAAACTTCAAATAGGATCTGGTGACTTTAAGGTATTTAGGTCTTGTATTCTACAATTTAATTAATTGGTATTTCTGTGGCAATTTACTGTCCAGTTTTTCTGCTATAGCCTCTAACAGACCAAGGAAAGGCTAAGGTGTAACTCTTTCATATTCCTTTCATACTCCCAAAGTGTGAATTCAGTTCATTTGTAACTTTTCTCCTTGTGGTTATGGTAGCTCTTTCCACTTATTACTTGAGCCAGTTGCATTCTTTGTTAGCCTGACCTTCCTCAAAGTGCTGCTGTGAGGACAAAGTGTGGAGGAGGGGAGCTCAGACACCACCTAAGCTCATCGGAGAAAAAAGGCAGGATTTAAACATTATGAACAAAATAATAAATTTACAGTAACCCCAGCTATTGTGATTTTTCACTCGATAATGGGTGGAAAATCAGCAGCTTTGTAGAGCTACAGTGTCCAGCTGATAGCTTTCCTACTTGGCTGTGTGTTCCACAGGAGCTTGGCTTAGGGAAAAAACCTTTCCCACAGGTGTTAATGGCAGGATTAATCCAAACCTACTTTAGTATGGGGTGATTTGTGGCAATGACTACAAATCAGGAGAAGATTGAACATGGAAACTGACCTTGAAAAAAGTCTCTCACTGGTATGAAGTCAGCCAGTGGGGGGGTTTCTGCAAGCCTAATTCCTTCCTGGGGGCCATTTGGTGGGGTGAGGTCATAGCTGGGGATGGAAGAGAAAATCCCTCCTATGTATTGTGAGGCACCTAAAATAAATGATCCTTCATATGGATATTAGGAATGAAAAGACAAATTTCCCATTGCCTGGGTTACGTAATTTTATTTCCAGTCAGTTTGCTGCATGAGGGAGGACATCTCTCTCTCTCTCTTTCTCTCTCTCTCTGCCCCTGTGTGTGTGTGTGGGGGGCATGAGCGTGGGCATGTAGGCAGGCACATGAATGTTTCCCTGTGTGAAAATGGGCTTGTGTATATTAGGAATATAAGGAATATTCTCAAATTTTCTCATCCTCAACAGGAAAGGGACATAGGCCATTTCCGCACTAGCCTGTTATAGCGCAATGATTCCACTTTAAACATCCTCTGGAATCCTGGGGTTTGCAGTTTTAGGAGGGGCCAGCCTGCAAACCCCAGGATTCCAGAGGATGTTGAAAGTGGAATCATCGTGCTATAACAGGCTAGTGCAGAAATGGCCATAAGCAGGGATCTTGTACCTCCCAAAAGTCAACTGCACTGACTTCTGTTCTTACAGTTCCTTTCTTCTTTCCTTCCTTTCTTTCCATTCCAGGATTTTAGGAATTTCATAAAGGATTTCACAAATTTCACAAAGGATTTTTTTCCAGAAATGTTTTCTAATATTTCCCCCTCTCCTCGAATGGCTGCTAATATATTTTAGTAGCTTGAAATCATTTTTCTGCCTTTTCAATCCTCAGTGAAAGCCACAAAAGTTTGTGCACAGTTTTACTTCTTTTCAAACATATAGATTAAAGAAGCCTGGGAAATGTCAGGAGGAAATAAGATACACAAAGCAATAAAAACCTCTCCTCTGCCTTTCCTTCACCAATATTGCATTTGCCTCCCCCATGCTTTTCATATATGCTGATTATGTTTTAGGACCTCTGGCCTCTCCGTATTTGACATTAGTTCATCTCTAGGATATTGTTGTTGTGTGCCTTCAAGTTGTTTCCAACTTATGGTGGCCCTAAAGTGAACCTATCACAGGGCCAGATTTGTTCAGAGCTAGTTTGTCCTTGCCTTCCTCTGAGACCGAAATAGTATGACTTGCCCAAGGTCACCCAGTAGGCTTTCATGGTTGAGCAGGGATTCAAACCATGGTCTCCAGAGTTGTAGTCCAGATCCCAGATCTCTAGGATACCAAATCTGTATTCACCCATGAGAATTTTATGATGCTGCAACTATGGGAAAATGTCTATAAAATGTCTGCAAACATTGGCTACTAGCCGTTGATAAACTACTTCTGAGTGCCTGACAAGCACAGAGTTTGCTCTTACCCACCACAACAATTGAGACAGAACAAATTCAGTGGAAGACACATTTGGGCAGTAAGTTGATTGAAGTGGCCAACAACATTTATAGCTGCCATGGAGTTTGCTTTTCTTTTTGTAGCTGGGAATTTGCTACCTTTCTATTCTTCCAGATGGTGTTCGATATGGATTGGCTTATACCACCAGACTCAGCTCCAAAGTAGTTTATTCTAATTTGTAATTTTGTGATTTTACTACATTTTATTCAAATCATTTTTTTATACTCTGTTCCCTCAATTACATATTTACAGAGTGGCTTACAGTACACAATATTGTGTTATAAAAATCCAATAACCAATAGAACAACAAATTAGCACTGTGAATGTCAGTCTAAAAACAGTCACAGCAGGAATTGAAAGAACTTAAAAGCCAGAGAAAATAAAAAGGTCTTTGCCTGATGCTTTAAAAAAAAGAAAAGACAGTCACCAAGCCTTCCTGCAGTGGGTTGCATGAGCATGATGCCACTGTTAAAAAAGCTGGTTTATTTTTTTCAGTTATTTATCAAAATAGCTATTATGCAACTCTATGCATGAGAGACTGCCATGAGCTCTGGTCTTCAACAGCCTTGCTCAGGCCTTGGTTTCATTTATTTAATCACAACCTGTAATATGGTCTTCTATTTTATCTGCCTTCTATTCCTCCTAAGCATTACCTATGAATCATGTCATCTCATAATGGCCATTTCTGCACAACACTGTTATAATGCTATTATTCCACTTTCAACATCCTATGGAATCCTGGGGTTTGTAGTTTAGGGAGGGGCATTTAGAATTTTCAGCCAGAGAGCTCTTTAGCCTCAGTAAACTACAAACCCCAGAATTCCATGGGATGTTGAAAGTGGAATAATAGCATTATAACAGTGTAGTGTGGAAATGACCAATGTGTCCCAAGTGTGACAGCCTTAGTTTAGTCATCTTTGCTTCTAGTGAAAATTCAGGACTGATTTGTTTTAGGACCCATTTATTTGTCTTTTTGGTAGTTCACGGTATCTATAGAACTCTCCTCAGGTACCACACTTGTATTGAGTTGATCTATTACCTGTGAGTTTTCTTCATTGTCCAGTTTTCATATCCATAAATATGGCATGGATATGTCTGACTTTGGTATTTATATCCCAACTGTACCAAAAAATGATAGTGCAGATTACAGAGGATGAAACACTAAACAATTCAATAGCCTTTTAAACCATTTGATAGAGTTTACAAGTAGTTAAATCCATTCAGACCATCCAAAATCATGTACATCAGGTCAGAACTATACAATCTAGTCAGGCTATGGTCCCTAGACTCTGAAAGCTTTAGTGAAGGGACAGATTTTTAACTTGGTGCTGATACAAGGACAGCTTCAGTGCCTATCATGTTTCCAAGAGCATTCTTCTGACCTTGATACCAACGTCAACTTATGTGGCAGGCATATCCAGAAATGGGTCTACAAAACTGTTTGTGTGTGTAGATGGCCTGGCATCTCTTGGCTATCCAGGTCCCAAGCTATGCAGGGTTTTAAAGATATGATATGTACTTCAAAATGGACTGGAACCTGGTGGAGCTCACAGGTTGTGTTCTCTGGCATATTTTGGGAGATGCTGGGAGCCTGGAAGTTGTGCTTTGAGCTTCTATTAATACAAATTCCTCAAAGGCAACCCGATCTGCAATGCTTTGCAGTAGCTTCTTCTGGAGGTTACCAGAACATGGATGATTGCAGGAAGACTACCTCTGTCCAACTGAGCTGAAAGCTGGCACACCAGTCTTAGCAGACAGAAGGCAGTCCACCTCATTGAGGACACTTGGGCCTCTAACAACAGAGCTTGATCAGTGAGCACCCACTAACCTACCCACTACCTCCTCACATGTAAAACTGCAGATCTGACTCTTTAGGTGAATGCAGCTTTGCCCAGAACAGGTTTACTACCTGGACAGATATACAGTTACGTGTGGAATGTTGGAATCAATGCAGTATGAAAAAAAAAAGGGAGCTAATGAAAGAACAGCAAAAATGGGATGATCTTATCAAGATGACAGGTCAAATAGATAATCTTAGTAGCAGAATGATCAATTTTGTCCAAGAGTGTCTGGAGCCAATCACTTGAGCACCTTGCTAAAGATGGAGATATTTCTGACCACTAGTAACACAACCCTCAGGGTCAAAGAAGAGTTTCTTCCAGAACACATTCATAATCATTACCTTTAAGATAGCTGAGACTGTTCCTTCTGGCAAACAGGCATTTATACCTCTCAGAACCATTTCTGCTATAAGTCATAAATGGACAGAATTGTCCAAACAAACAAATTAGACTCACTGCTGCCTTGCAATGAATCAACCACTCAAAGCTAAAGCATGGAGGAATTAAACACAATATTTTGTTGGCATCTGGGTTCTTGGCCATGAAAGCTTTGAGCAAACCCCACAGCTCAAAATGCAGAACAGATATGCCAGTTGCTAGGTGAAACCTTGGGCTAGTAAGCAGTAGACATGTTTGCAGTTGCTATTTCTTAATGGTCTAAGTGTTAAACTTTGAGATGTATGTACCACACCAATGGCCTTAATTTTTTGCACTACCAAAATGTGGAAATAAGTAAAGGAAAACAATGCTATAACAAAGCTAGATGATCAGCATTAGTGGAAATGTGCAAGTCAGTAAAGACACAAGAGAGAATCAGTATTTTGTTCAAAACTATACTATAACAAAGCTAGATGACAGCATCAGGGATGCAAATATTTATTTATTTCAATGTTACATATAAGAATAAATTATTTCAAAAGTTTTCTCCCTGCTAAAGGCATCATTTCACATATTATCAGATTCCCCCCCACTTTTTTTTGTATTTCAGGGGGAGGTGAGGTGGCAAAAAATTGTGAAAACATAAGGGTCCTGCACCAGAAAGAAATACATTAGGAATTCCCAGCCTAAACAAATGCCTTCTAAAAGTCATAGGAAAGAAAACTCTTTGAAAGTAATTTCATCTCCGTGGCTTGCTAACTGGGTTGGCTTTGGATCCATGCCTTAATTTCAGCAAAACAAGTGTTTGACCATGGCTCCACCACCTTCAAAACACTGACAACATCTGAACTGTAGGTTTTCATGAAAGTGCACTCCTTTTGTTTTCTGTGTCCATGTACAACATGGCAATTATGAAGGCCTGGGTCAGAGTCCCCAGGACTTCCAATGTCTTTCCTAGAAAAAAACAACAACAACGAAGCATCATGTTCAGCAGTTCTTCAAACAAATGTAGCTAGATCAAAGTCCATTTTAGTCACTGCTTTCTCTTTTCACTTTAGTTTTTTTTAATGTTTAAAATTAGTTCTTTGTGTGTGCATATGTTCTGTTGTCATTTAAAAGCCATGATTTCCAAGAAATGTCAAACATTTATTCTGTGTCACAGCCAAGCATTTCATGCATATTGTCCAGAATAGGAATAAAATACCACAGGACTACTGCAATATTTCTATTTATATAAATTGTGGATTATATTTCACTTGTCCTGGTAGATATATGGAGTCTCTGCTGCACTATCAGCCATATTTTCCAAGCCAGTTTTGGAGCTGTCCTGTGTTTACCTCAGAAATAAAATTCCAGACTGACTGAGGGTCAAGCTACATGCTGGAATATATCAGTCTCAAAGGTGCTCCTAGATACCTCCTCCTTCCTCCTTATACTGAAACAGCCTACCAGTGATGGCAAGTGGTTCTCATGTTAGTAAGGCACTACATCTCCTCCAGTTTTTAATCCAGATTTTAATGGAGCTGTCCAAGATGCTGAACCATATCATCAGCTTCTTGGTTAGTTCTTTTAAAGCTCAGAGTAAGATCGAGAGCTGATTCACTATCCCACTGACATCACCAGGTGCGTCACCATACACAATGCAGAGTGCAGAATTAGGAACTAAACTGAGGGACTGAAAAACCTGATACTGCTCAGGTTGGCCTGACTTTTCAATAGACTGCAGCCTATGAAAAGGGACAACTGAACTCTTCTCTCCTCAGCTTCATCTGGAAAAAAATATTCTTACCCTGCAATTAAAAAGTAAAGTTCCCACTGGCAACAGTGGGAGCTTTTTTCTAGGGCTAATCACAGCACACAAGGTGATTTTTATTGGGATTGCCATTTTGGAAGGAAAGGTTAAATTTCTCCTTTCCTGCACCATGGTCCCCACAGCACATTTATAGAAATGTCAGTTCTAAAATCTTGTGATGCCATTATTAACTAGACATTATTCAAAGCAACCACTTTGATATTGTTATAAAATCTGGAGATTAGCATTTAATCTTACTTAACCACTTGTTTAGAAAAATCCAATGTTTTTAGAACAGTAAATACACTGTTTTGGTTTATTAGCACAATCTAGCACACACTGAAGTTTTTTTTTCTTATTAACATTAATAATATAATGTTTCATTTAGGCTGGATTGCCTATAGAATGATACAAGTGAAAAATCTGATTTTTTCCGATTGATACATGGAATACATCAGTAATGACTTCCATGTAGGTTCAGTGGAGGTGAGTCAATGTCAGAGGTATCAAGTAGATAGCAGACATAACTTCAGTATCAACGACTGACAATCCTCCTCCTATCTTTAGACTATTTTGTACAGTGTTTAAAGTAGTTATTTTTATTATTTTTATTTTAAAGTTATCTATAACTTTAATGGCTGAGCCATTCAAGCATAGCTTCCCGCAAGTGGCTTTTTGCAGTAAACACAAGTACCTTATTCTTGCATAATAATACTCCACCATTAAGTGGACTATGGACCTTTTTTTCTTTCCCCTTTTTGTTTTCTTTTGCTTTCAATCATTTGCTCTGTTTCTTTCTATTACTGAAGCATACACCTTCCCTCTCACAGGAGGGGAAAAAAGAGAGCGAGAGCGAGAGAGAGAGAGAGAGAGAGGGGGATTGCCTGAATGCAATTTTCCAATGAAAGAAGGTCATCCCAATGTAAGAAAACTATATGTTAACACTGGCACTAAATCAGACTAGTGCAATTAATTCTAAGTAAAATGGGGGTTTGTATATCTGGACACTTCAACATTTGGATCATAAAAATTACATAGAGAGGTTGATATATATATATTCCCATATGTCATACATATGAATTCTTCTATATGTTCTGTAACTCTTCACAGCTACTGTGTTTTGCTTTCTGGCCGGTACTTTTAAGGCTTCATTTAATTTCACTATGGAATCACAGCCTATTATAGATATGATGACATTATGGTGTCACATTAAAGACAGAAGGAATATTCACAGTTATTTGCTTCCTGTCCCCCCCCCCCAATTTTTTTTAATAGCCAAGAAACCCTGTTGGAAGCAGAGCAAAGTGGTAAAAAATTTGAACAGTTTTTGTCCTGTATTCACACATCCTGGAGCCTTCAGGGAAATTATTCTGCACAGAAATACCCATGTAATCTTTGTGTGACAATCTTTTTTTTTTTTGTATTTTTTAAAAAAACACTTTTCATGCAAGAAACCACTGTTTTCTGACTAATTGGTTAGGCTTTTTGGCAAGATTGCAGTTTTCTATGTTCAAAACAGCTGTCTTGCATTTACCCAGACTATATATCTATTGATCTACCATCACATTTTTCAATTCCCTCTCTCTTCAATGAGTAGTAAAATTAAGAAAAAGTACTATACATTGAAAGTTTGTCAAAACAGTGTAATTTTTATGAGGTTTTTAAATGGCAATGATAAGGGAGCGAGCCTGTCCTCCCAGAAGAGAGTACTGTCACACAAACAACCCTGTCTCCCTCAATAACATGGTGGAGACATGGGACTCAGATGATAGAACCTCAAAGGGTGAATCTAGGCTCCAAGCTGGTTCATACAGTGAGCCATCTTTTTTACATGGTTAATGTGACTGGAGATAACTGCGAGATGGTATTTCTGCTGATAACTGTGAAATGGTATATTCTGCTGATGAAGTCCTTTATGTGGACTAGTTGGGAGTCAAACATCAACCACATAATTACAAATCATTTACTTTCCTGATCAAAGCCACCCAACAACAGGTTGCTAGGCAACTAGTAATGGCCACACAGGAGGAAAGCCAGCCCCTTTTACTGGGGAGGAGGGGTGGAGGCCTGAATGTGTATATATATAGTAGGCACACTGGGGAGAGAATGTTCCAGAAGAGGGCCTGAGAGCCAAGTTATTCAGCAAAAGGGTTTTCCAGTCAGACGGGGAGGGGGATTGGAGGAAAAGAGGGTTTTCTCAGAGAAAGCCCAGAAAAGGGGCAGAAGAGAAACTCCACTGTTAAATCTGACCAGAGAGAGTGGCCTGGATTTGAGAACATGGCCTTTGGCAAAGATGGAAGCCAGAGAGCTGTGTGTGTGAGAGATCTGTGCTTTTATGCTGTTATAAATAGACAATAAACTGTTTAAAAGTATTCTAAAGATCTGCTTGAACTTGGACACATTCATAAAATCAACACTTTATTCTGTTTATTGTTTTAATAAACATTATATTTTCTTATAAAGTTGGTCTCAACTAAATGTATCTCAGTGGTTATAACATCCAGATCCACACTACCATAAATCTCTAAAGGAAATTTAATTAATAACTGAAAGGCTTTGCCCTGGTTACACAAGGGTAGTGTTTGGGGAAAGGCCAGACCTGAGTATGGAATGGCAAGGTGCCTTGACAGACTGGGGGGAAAGCTGCCATCCCAGTTTGAGGGAAGAAAAAGCAAGACCAGGCCTTGCCTCTCTGTTGTAGTTTCCACAGCCTCAGATGACAGAAACTCAGGTCCTTTCCGCAGCTTACCTTCTCGCGCTGCTGGAGTGTGGGCCTTGCATGAAAGGCCTGGGCGGGCAGGCTTTCGCAAGCCTCCTGCTTCCCTGCCACTTGGGCTCCACAGCTCCTTCCTGCCCGCGCAAGAGCCCCGCCCCTTCCTTCCGCAGTGCAGCCTGGGAGTCGTAGGCTGCACTGAGGAGAGGATGCGCGGCAGGCCTGGCTCCAGAGGCTCCGCACTGCAGGTGAGTGCGGCCCAGGCCCGTGAGCCTTGCGCAAGCGCGGCTTATTTTCGGCTAAAAGCCGAAAATAAGAAAAGGTGTATTTGCTGCGCTTGCGGGCCTTGGGCGTGGTGGAAATGGGAGTGCGTCATGCAGACCACTCCTGACATTTACGCGACCCTCAAGGGGCCCTTTCGCTTGTACACCGCCATGCGAAAAGGGCCTCAGAAGACGAATCTAGGCTCCAAGCAAGTTCATACTGGTGACCCATCTTTCTTTGCATAGCTAATGTGACTGGAGATAACTGTGATAAGTAGTTGAGAGTCAAACATCAACCAGACCATCATTAGAAATCATTTACTTTCCTGATCAAAACGCACGTTGCTTAGACCTAGCTTTCATCTAGAGCAGAGATGTCAAACTCAATTTCATCTTGGGCTGCATCAGCATTATGGCTGCCCTCAAAGGGCCAGTCGTATCTGTAAGACTATATAAATGTATCTACTCTTTTATCATATTAAATAATTGCCTCTGCATTCGATTATTACTGGTTTTTAAACTGTCTTCCCTCTGCATAAACTTTATTTGTCTTGGACATTTGGGGACTATTTCATTGTAGTTTATGGTCCCTGTACCTCTGTAAAGTAACACAGAATTGGTCAGTATATCCAAAGTGTGCCTCTTTCTGCCCCCAGGCTCGCCAGGTGGGGGGAGTGCCACTGCTGCAGCAAAGGTGCAAGGGCCACATGAAATGGCCTGGTGGGCCAGATTTGGCCCGCGGGCCTTGTGTTTGACACCTGTGATCTAGAGGGGCTTAACTGGCTTAAAGGATGCAACATGAACACAATTTGCATTTATAATAAAGGGGGCTAGATACACAGAAAGAATGCTTCATCCTCATTGACTACTTAAATGCAATACTGTGCCACAGAACATTAATGTCCTGATACTCTCTTTTCCAGACATCTTGCAGTCAGTGGTAGAATGCTATTGTATACCTGACTGGACACAATCTACACTGTGTCACAGAACGCAAGTCTGCACTCCTTTATATCTATGAGGTCTTAATCATCACAATATTTTAAACAGTGTTTGCCTGCATGGCCAGTGATGTATTACAAAGTAAACATTTTTTTGTAAATTTACATAGTGCAATTTCACAGCTCATTATACCATTTACTGGAGATTAATTCAGATGCATTCTACAAGATTATTACATTATCCTAAGGGCATCATGTGCTCTCACAGTAATATATTGATCTATCTGTTCCCTAGACAATATGTCCTCTGTGTGTAGAAGGGGAGGTGTATGGAAGTTGGCTTCACTGTTGGCACTTGCCTTTTGATCTACCTAAACACTTTGTATGTTCTTTTATACCATCCAGCTAAAGAGCTAAAAACTTTTACTTGCAAGCATTTTATCAGCATATGTAAACAGAAATAATATGAGATACATATTATGAATACACTTTGCTAAGATAATTACATTACATAATAAAGTGATTTTGTTCTATTAAAGATTGTTTTCTGTTGCATGAAGGTACTATATTTTCATTGTTCTCTATGAGTGTACTCTTGAAATTTTTATGGGCAGTGGTACTGCTCCATTCATGAAAACTTATGGAAAATCCAGACAGTGTCTTCAATTTATTCTAGTAAGCTTAGGGAAGCTGACTATTCTTACTTTTTTTTTAATGGCTGAGTTTTAAATTGTTTTTAATTTTTCAGTGTTCTGATATTATGGGTAGATGCACTGCTTTCTTGTGTGTGTGTGTGTGTGTGTGTGTGTGTTTAACATTTCTATCTGTTTTACAATTGGCCCTCGTGATGGAGCCTGGGGATGTGGCTAACCTCAGTGGCAGGGCAGCTCCAGCAACAGGTTGCCATGTAACCAAAGTGGCTCTGTATGAGAGAAACCCAGCTCATTGGTGACAGGGAGGGGCTGAAGTTTGTGAGAAGGTGTATACATAAGGCACCGTGACTTGGATTTTTGAGATTCTTTTAGTAACGTGTTCAGAGGTATAGAGAGAGACAGAAGAGAAACCAAATCATTTTTGGGTTGGCTCAGAAAGAGTGACCTAGACTTGAGAATTAAGCTTTTGAGCAAAAAGGAAGGCCAAGGCCTATGTGTATATGAACGTTTTGTGCCTATATATTGAGCAGAGCTATAAGAAACTGGATAAACGCTTGGAATTACTTATAGCATCCATACTCTTTCCTTGTTTGCTATTTTAATAACGATTACAATATATTTTTATAAATTGTATAAATTTATAAATTGTAACTCTGTAGAATATATATTCCATTAGTTCTAATCAATTAGTAATATGCTACCACAGTTCAGTAAATCATTCTGAATAACAACTGAGAGGTGTTACCCTTTATACCCTAAGGTGGTGGTTTTAAAAGGAAAAGCAGGGTTGTATAGAGAGGCAAAGTGCTTTAGCAGACTGGGAGGGAAGCTGCCACTCCAGTCTATGAGAAAGAAAAGCAGGCCTGGCCTTTCCACAATAGCCCTCTATATCCATGGATTCTGTATCCACAGATTCAACCAACCATGGCTCAAAACTAATTAAAAAAAATTCCAAAAAGCAAAACTTTGGATTGTTCACCAATTTATATCCCGGCACCAAACCCCAGTGGATGTTGGGGACCCACTGTATTTTGTAAGCTGCTTTGAGTTCTAGTTCTGGGAGAAAAGCGAGGAACTGAAACACTGTAATATGATTCAACTCAGCATTAGCTTGAAATGTATAAACAAATAATTTTACAGCACTCACATGTTTTTGCACGTTTCTTGGGGAAATGATGGCAAAATGATAGAACTGCTGCACAAAGCCAAAGAGCTGTTAGAAACAGGAGACCTTTGTTTAGATGGAACCTATGTCCTTGTGTCGCAGTCCTGTTACACTGGAAGTGGTTAAAAGAGGATGACAGGTATGGGAACCACACAATTCTCATAATCAGTTTCAGATGCTTCTTCTCCTTCTCTGTCTCTGAGAGAGAACTTGAGAGAGAGTGAACGCTTGACTGACACAGGCTTATTCTAGAAAAGAAAAAAGAAGGGAAGTGTATTTTTTTTAAAAAAAACAAAAAAAAATCTGCATATGTGAATATCAAGGCTTATTTATTATATATCTAATGATTTGGGCAGCAGTCCATGAAAGCTTATTTTATAACTTTGCTATAATAAATTTGTTAGGATTTAAGGTCCTACTGGACTTCATGTAATTGTGCCACCAAGTGTTCCAGTTAATAACATTTGTTCCTTATCTACTAGTCTTTCCAGTGGTGTTGACTAGTCTTCTTATTTAACAAGTCTGTTTCTACAATCTGTTTTCTTCCCTACCTGTTGAGTATGATTGTACTAGAAGTGGAAAGAGGTCTTGCAATGTTGTTGCTTGATAGAATTTCTGTAGCATTCTCCTCCTTGACCCAGCTGAAACAGCGTACTTTCTTTGTTCCCCTTCCTGGCTGGCACCTGGCTTCTGAAGACATTAACAATAAGATAAATCAAAACACAATCAACTTTAGAAATCTAAAAGTGTAGGACTGGGAACCCAAAGTGATCAGACTAGACAGGAAAGTGCCTAACACAGAGAGAGGGAGGGCGGGAAGGAGGGGAGAAGGGAGGAAAAAATGATTCTTGGCTCATTGAGTCTCTGTCTCTTAATTGCTAAGTTTATCAATAGGCCCTGAGAATATGAAAGGGCAAAATGGAACTGTTTAATATGGTAGGCATTAACTGGTCTGGTTAATGGCACAACCAGCCTGTTATCACTGACCCTAGGTGCAAGTCCTAGCAGCAAAATTTCCCTACATTTCACAAAGAACAGTGAAGGCATGGATGCCTCATAAGAGAGCATGTTATGCAGCTTTGTTGTTTCCTAGGAGTCCTGAACAAAGAAAAGAATTGCCAATTTGCCCTTTCTGTGTTCTGGCTTGGATTGTGTACATTATTCACTCCCATTTGCAAAATATTTCATCAAGTTAATTCAGCCCTGAGTCCTTTCACATTGTAGTAAATTTCTGTCAAAGGCCTATAGTTCAAAAACTAAAACTCTTCAACACAGTAAAAGAAAAAGTGGAAGACCCTTTGTGAAATAGATATGATTAATCACATTGTTTTGCTTTTTGGTCTCATAAGTGCACACATTCCTTGCTTATAGTTCTATTTGCTTTTCAGATTCCCATGTTCAGGAAAATAATCCATTTTCATAGTTCTGATTTAAATATTGTTTTGATCTTCAAAGTAGGAAGTGGAGAGTTCACAGTTCCTTGGTTAACTAAAACATGCAGTCAACCTGATGGGCAAAGTTCTATCCAAACTTAAATATGCTGAGTGTCCCACATGTTGAGATGGCCTGTCAAGAAATCATGGATCTCTGTAAGTTTTTTCAGCTCCAGTGTGAGAACTAAGCAAGGAGTGATATCTCTCATCCAGGTTTCCACAAATTTATGCAAATTGCTCTCTGTAGATGTCTCTGCTCAAAGGCTAGTATCTTTCTCCTTTGAAAAGCCAACCATGCACTTAAGGACCTTTCATGCTATACAATAATAGCACTATAATTCCACTTTAACTGGCTGCATCCTATGGAATCCTGGGGTCTATAGTGTTGTGAGCCACTAGAGTTCCCTTGTTGAGAATTCTAAATACCTGTCCTTAAACTGCAAAAAACAGGAGCATCAGATGAAATCATGGAAGTTAAAATAGAATCATAGTTCTATAATTATATAATGTGAAAGTGCTGGTAAAGGAAACACAGAAAGCCTGCCTGATTTCATGGTCAATAAGGTACAAGCCCATGCAGCAAGTTTTGTATCTTAGTTTTGTACAATTTGCACAAAAATAATTCTCATAAATGTGAGAACTCTCATTGATTCTGGCAGAAAATATCTTACCATCTTGCTAGGAAGGAGTAAAATTTTGTAGACTCTTACTTTTATGAACAAAAAGGAGGCACACAAGGATTTCTGTCCCTACCAATGAAAAACATGATTAGGTTTGAAGTGTCTGTTAGAAATGGGAGGTAGTGGGGAGAAAGAGACTCAGCACAATACTGTCTCATTCATTCTATTAAAAAAGAAAAATAATTGTGGTTATTAGCTAAATATAATTCCACTTTTGGGTTTACTTTGTACTCTGCAGGTTCAGATCTGATGCCAGATATAAAATCACAAGTAACCATCCATTACAATCTCCCTCCCAAAAGCTCCCACAATGGTAACATCAATTTTAACACCATCATCTAGACTGTTCAAGGTGGGTCGTGACATATAAATCATAAATCAGATTCTGCTCCATGAATAAACCTACAATCCATAAAACCTATAATTTTGTGTTCTGCCCTGACAACCATCATTATTTTTCCTTGGCAGAAAACCAGCCTTTTTATTCTTGCACTAGTCAACGTTTTTGTGGCTTTTGCTTCCATACACGGTTAGCAAGAGTATAACCATATGTATTTAGTTTTATTTTTTTTCCCGTGGCCCTATAACCAAGCCCTTATTAGTGCTGATATAGAGATACAGAAACAAATAGATAAAAGGTAGATATAGTTACATTAAATGCTGGCATTTCTATCTGTATCTGTCTGTAACTATATCATATCTATAATGAAGGCAAGAGCTCTTGTCCAAGTAACCTTCAATGTATATCTCATAACAGGATGATTTATGATGGCTTAATTATTATTACTGATGATTTAGTGTCATCAGTGAAATTCTATGCCATGCTTTACAGGAGGAGATACACAGATTCCTAAAGTAGGGCAAGACAGAAAGAAACAATCAGGGAACTCTGGGAGGACTGGATCCAGTTGGTTGTCCTAACCATTAAATCAATTATTAAATGATACATAAATTCCACTGAATCAATGAGTCTGCTGTAGTTTGCTGAACTAGCAAATGGATTTAGTCCAAATGTAAAGATCACAAACTAATACAAGTGTGTATCTATGTGTATCTTGGTTCTCTCTCAAAGAGAGATAATTTTTCAGAAGTAGATTTTGAGGAATGAATTGAAAAATGATGCAGAAGTAAAAGAGCATATTAGGGAGGCAGTACCATTGGGATGGGAAACTATTTGTGAGCACCTCTTCCAGCTGTGTTGTTGTTGTTTGCCTTCAACTCGTTTCTGTCTTATGGTGACCCTAAGGCAAACCTATCAGAGGGTTTTCTGGGGGCTGAGAGTATGTGATAAGCCCAAGGTCACTGAGCGGGGAATTTAATCCTGATCTTAGTCCAATGCTCAAACTATTACACCACCTTCCTCAATGTGTTTCCTTCCCTTCTTGATGAATGCCTTGCTATGTCACAGGCTGGGACAAACATGATTAGGGCAGGCTTGATCTGTGCGTCTTTGGGCCACTCTGGGACATTTTAAAGGACAGGCCATAGCCTCATGGGTAATATTTGTCTTGGCTTATCGCCCGCCTACAGTCATAAGAGCTCTCACTATGGGATGCAATTCACTAACCCGTGTCTCTGGGAAGAATTTTAGTGGAGGGATCCACTAGTTCAGTGCTATTTCACTAGTTTACTGGAGGGACTGACTATCTCAACTCAGACCACTGCACTAGTTCAGTGTGCTTTAGTGGTTTAAGTGTTGAACTACAACTCTGGAGAGCAGGGTTTGAATCACCATTTGGCCATGGAAATCTACTGGGTGACTTTGGGCAAGACACATTCTCTCAGCCTCAGAAGAAGACAAAGGCTAACCCCTTCTGAACAAATCTTGCCAGGAAAGCCCTGGTGATAGGTTTGCTTTACTGTTCCCATAAGTCAGAAGCAACTTGAAGGCACACAACAACAACAGTAATTCACTAGATGTGCTTTTCTCATAGCAAGCCATCCCAAACAATTCTGCTCCCATGCCTATCCTTTTCAGGTATCTGGTCTGTTTTATTTATTCCCTTTTTTTTACATAGAACAGGACCCAAGCAAGGTAGGCAAAATGGGTTTGTGTCATCAAAGCTGTACAAAATATGTCTCTGTGAAGCCGTGAAAGCCTTGGGCATTTGACCTTGTGCTGTGAGTGGTACCCCAGTCCTGTTAGCTGAGTCACTAGGGGATATGCTGGTAATATTAAGTACTGAGCTTTATGCTACCCTGGTCTCACTGATCACACAATTGAGCTTTCATTCTACGAAATGACTCTCTTCCCTCTATCCAGAAAACAGTTATATGCTTCTAACGTAAATGAGGTGGTGGCATAGTTTCAACCTAACTCAGCATACAGGCATATTATCTATTTTGTCTTGTGCAGGCACATAATTAAAATATTATTGAATGATGATAGTTAGCAAGCACACTTTTTGTTTAATCACAAAACTCTTATTCTTTTATGATTTTTATAACTCTAAATAAACAATTTCAGACTTAAGTACCTGCTTACCATCTTTGGAGAACATGATACCACATCTATAATCTTACTGCAACTGTCTATAGTGAAAAGAGACTGAGAAAATTGTTATGGTCTGTTGGTTATAGACATTTGGCTGAGAAATCTGTAGAAGCCATGAATCATAACTCTCATAGCTTCAGATCAACTTTTTCCAGTTCCAGCCAAGACTGAGTTTCATATTTCAGGCAAGAGTTGCTCCACATCAACTCTTACCCCCAGTCTTTTCTTTCTCTTTCTCTAAAGACTTCTTTTACTCCAACTGATCCATTTTGCATAATTTACACTTTCTCACCTTTGGCGACTTAGTCTAGATTACTAATTCATCAGATACAGTTAGCATTTTTATTCAGTTGAGTGATGTTATGGAACTTCTTCTCATTCTCTGTAGAAGAACAAATGCACAGAATATGGAGTGCACTAGGAATGAAAGAGAATTAAACTAAAGAGATTCACTCAGGCCTATTTAAGGGTTAAAAACACCCACTTTCTTTCTAAAGAAGAATATCTTATAAATGAAACCCTCCAAAAATGTGCTTCTGAAGAAATGTGCCACCACTATAGGGAAATATTAGCATATCAAATACCCTTTCACTGGATTTGGACAGGAATCTTAAATTAGTCTTGCACAGTCCTTTCACAAGGAGAACTGTAGACATATCGCACGTCAAACTACTGCACTCTGACTGCCAGAAAAAGAGCCCCACTTAAAACAGCTTTGCTAAAAGTCATATTGAGATATTATTTTTGAATGACTTACTGAGTAGTATTACATGTAAGTGTGCCTATGGATATTGTTAAGTGCAAAAGATGCATAAAGCAGAAAATATCTGTATAAGACAGAGATCTCTATGTAACCTAAAATTGCCATTTGTCAAAAACCTATCAAAAAGTTTATAATTTCTAGTGTAAGACAAATGATGAAAGCCTTGCCTGATCTCTGGCATGGGGAAGTAGGCCAGGTAGTGAACATAAGCTTAGTGCCTTCTCCTATGGAAAGAGGCCAGCTACTTTTCTAGTTTCCAGGAACTGGCCATATGAAATAAGTTGGAGTGGAGACCATGATATTGAAGGCAAACTCTGAATGAATCTGTCTGAACATTGGGTAGAACCCATTTAAAGACCTATTCCACTGCATCTGCACAGAGTCATCAAATGGAACTTCTTTAGGTGGTCAAAGTCCTATTATGCAGTGGCCCAAAAGAAAAGAATTTTAACCATTTGATAGCAAATTGTGGCTACACACATGGAGTTAAGGGGATAGTGTTGCTGTAACACATTCTGACTTGGATCCTGTAGTTGATACAGATACAGTGGATGTAACTTTGGTTCCAATGGCCCATTGATAATTGATACCTTTTAATATGGTTGTGTTATGACCTTTCTTAGCTCCTCAAACCAATTGGGAGGGGGCATTGGCTAAATAGTTATGGAAAGTGGCAAATTCTTAGATGCAGCAAGGCAGGATTCCAGCCTATAAGAGTCAGTGACTTCTGTTGAAAATGCCCACCCCCTCAGCTCTACCAACCTGGATGATTTTGGGTGAATCTCTCATATTTCATTCCTAGGCAAAGTGCTCTCAGTTCCAGAGGTTTCTGTATGATTCTGGAGGGTTCTAGATTATGTAGATCCATTTCCATCCAGTTTCATGCCTAGTTATGAGATGAAGATGTCATTGTTCACTTTGTTGGATTATCTGTGCTAGGAATTAGACATGGAGACTGTGGACTCTTTTGTTCTGCTGGACTTCTTAGCAGCTTTCACTAGCACGAACTGTGGCATTCTTCTAGGCTGTCCCCCTGGGATGGGATTTAGTGTCTGTTTTTTTCAGTGACTGTAACCATTTTTAGATGTTCATGTTCAGAAGATCATGCTGGAGAATTCCCTTTGATGCTGTGGCCACTGTCTTGTAGGATCCGTCAGTATTCTACACTCTCCCCACACTGCAAAATCACTGAGGGTGGGGCCTTCCCAGAGTATTGAGCCTTGATGACCTCAGTGTACTGATTATACCCAAGTCTATTTCTCCTATCTACCTAAATCCAAGAAAAGTGTTCTAATTCTAAACCAGTGTGAAATATCTAATAAACTGGATGAGGGTGAACAGATTGAACTTATTCCAGAAAAAAAATGGAATTGCTTTTGATCAATGAAAAGACAGTTCAGATAATAGAGTCTCCATCTGTGCTGAACAGGATTAAATTCCTCCTAAAGTCAGATTTTCAGTCTAGGTGGACATTTGGATTCAATTCTTAACATGGTTATCCAGAAGTGTATTTGCATAGCTGAGGCTAGCACGTTAACTGTGCCTGCTCCTGGAGATCTGGTTACAGAAATACATGTCTTGATCAAAGTTTTGATTACTATAAGATTAATTATGAAAATATCCAGAAACTTTAGCCGCTTCAGAATACTGCAGAGAGACTGTTGACTGGAGCTGGGGTTAAAAGGGAGCATGCAACTTGCTTGTTACAGTGGCTTCAATGACCACTGAGTATAACAGTAACACATTTCCAGGTACCAATAAAAGTATTGGTTATATTCTAAGATGTTTTTGACTTAAGACCGGGGTATGTGAAGGACCATATACAAACCTTTTTGGAGTTTGAGATCTTCGGGGACAGCACTTCTGCTACCCTTACGGTCATTAAAGGGAAAATATATTCCCCACGAATCAACCTATTCTTCCTCCCACAATGGGATTTCCTGTGGTATATGTCTTGACAGTCGGATACAGGATAAATGCAACATGCATGGGCAAGGAAACTAACATGCTTTTACAATCAGATGTCTTTCACGACTCAAGAACCATCTTTGCACAAACCTGATAAAGTAAGAAGTTAGTTTAATCCTCAAAAGCATGTTTGGTGTAGATGCTGGAGAATACTTTCTTAGTGGGCACTCCCAGGCTATGGAACTCCTTATCAAGCGGACTAGGTTAGGCTATCCTTCTACTGGGAAGAAAAGTGTTGTTGTTGTTACTGTTATACAGGCTGGTCTGTCCTTCAAGTTTTCTTTAAAGATAACAACAAAAAGAGATTGGGGTCATAAAGCTGCCTGTTGACCAATGACATCTGGACAGTAGCCTAGCCAGGTGTTACAGATTACTGGTCTGTTACATATATGTATATAAATAATATTATATCACACTGGTCTATTAAACTATTATGTATTTATATTTATATTTGTATTGTATGTATTGTATATTTATATTTGTATTTATTTGTGGGATGTATTTATAATTAAATGATAGTAGTTCTTCCTAAAAGTTCAGCTGTACATTTACATTAGTATGTGGAAATGTGTGTCTTGTTTTTTCGGTGATATGGTATTGGCCAACCTAGTCATACAAAAGCATATAGCACCATAAAAAACTTCTATCAGGCTTATTTCTTTAGCTTGAACAAGAAAAGAAATAACTTCTGCTCCATACTGTTGACTTGCCCTCTATTCCATGATCATGAAAGTTGTCTTTTCTTCACTCCTTAGACCTTGTCATAATCACACCTGTGCCTCTTTTGGATGTATACCCCATGTTTTAAATACATCATCTGGTCTTATAATATCAAAAACACCATAAAATAACCAATATATTAAAAGACATGAAAACCCAGAAAATCTATAAAAGTAGCAAATAACATTTCAGTCTCTGTGCAAAGGAATATCTCTGTGCCCCATAAGTCTCTAAAATTGCTTGTCATGTCTAGTTCAGGAGATAAAGATTGTGTGGAAATAGCTCCGCAGCTATTTGGAATTTAATTAGGTTTATTTAGATTACAGGTGGGTCAGTTACCACTGAAATGTGTATTCCTGGGAACATCAGCATTAAAGCTGGTTCATCAGTGACTAGTATGAATTTTATTTTATTTTTCCCTATGGAGTTTACATCCAACAGTGAATAGTTAAATGTTTTGAAAATAAGTAGTCATAAATAAAGGAATTAATTTGCATGGGAGAACTGGTCCTTAACATTCCACTTTCCCCCCTTTCTTATACTTCTGAAGTGGACATCAGCTTGAGTGAGCTAATTCATTATTCTGGTCACTTTGAAAAAGCATGTTGATTTGTCTTCAAAGAGCTCTCTCCCTTTCTGTCTGTCTTGTAATTTAAACCTTGAGTTCTGAAGGGTGTATTCCACCTGGTGAGACTAAGATTTATTATCTTTATTCTTTAATTTGACACGTTTCTAGTGCTTAAGGCTACTTGTTGGAAAACATTTGAGACATGAAAACTATCAAACAATCCCAGATGAGAGCCATAAGCTTTGCATATGCTGTCCTAGAAATGAACAAAGTAAAAGACACAGTATTCTGGGGGTGCTTAATCAATCTTGATGAGTATGTAATTTGTGCATCGACAGAAGATGTATTTTAATTGACTCTAAAATGCGCTGTGAATCCAAATGTGACAAGTAATGAAGTCCCTTAGCTTTAATGAAGCAGTATCAAACAGCAATCACCTCTGCGCTCATGCAACGTAACCCCTTAAAAACCCCCAAAAAGACTCATTATCAGATAACCTTTTAACATCTTGATGTATTTATATGTGCATGAACTTTCCCTTCCTTTCTCTGGGGATGTAAATATTTGTAGAGTTGTACAAATGCTGTTTTAGGACATGATAAGATTATTTTGCAGAGCTTTCGGGGATTCATTTATCATTAAAACTGACCTTTGCAGCCCACTTTGCTGGAGTCATGTTGTAGCCTCATGTTGTAGTCTCAAAGTTTTGTTTAAGCAGTGATGTCACCAGATCTACTTGCCAGCACAAGGGTACCAAAGATTCTAGGGATTATCACAGAAATGCATGTGACGCCCATTTTTGTCCAAGTTAACCAGTTGTGGGAGGGGAAAAGCAGGGAGAAGGAGAAATAGTGTCCTTGTTGCTTATTCTGTGCTTGAAACCTGTAATGGTATACACAGTACAATCATGCCTCTTGGTATCGTTTGAATAACAATGAAAATGTTGGCTGCTCAGATATCATGAGAGATTGAACAACCTATCATATTCTGAGCTGTAAATAACTATGAAGGCTCCTACCCCAAAACAGTGGTGTTAGACCTACTTTCTCAAGATTGCTCAGTTTCAACAAGATCTTACTCTTCAGAAGGATAACATATGCTAATCCATCTCTGAGAAAACCCTCTTGTAGCATCAGAATGACAGTCAGCCTAAAAGTCCCAAAAGGGGCAGGTTCTTTTCTGACTGATGAAATATGATTTGACAGGTGGTAGAAATACTGAGCCAGGGAATATGGATAAAATTAGTACCCTGTATATTTAGCTACCCAGAAACACTTGAATGGAATACTTCTAACTTCACTGCAATCTGAAAAATCCATAATTGGGTGCAAAATGTATTAACATACTATATTTTTTACTTTACCCAACATATGGGCTATTTCCCAATGTATATAACAGTTAAGATGTAAAACATGAGGCAGTTGAGCCTACTAAATTTAGCAAAGGTCCCACTTCCAAACACAGATCTCTGTCAGCTGTACTATTTTAACTTGAGGCCAGCCTCCAAGTTTCCCATTCTGGAGTGTTGGTCTTTTAAGTTGCCATTTCAGACTCTGATAGGAGGTCAGCATTAATGCCACTAAAATATATCCAGTAAAGCATTTATTTGAATGAAACTTTGCAGGTTGTTTATATTCATGGGCAAATCTAAGTACCACTAGTCCTTAATGCACTTTTGAGAAATGCTATAAAAGAGACATTACTAAATCTGACGTTTTGGAGAAGGGACAGGACGTGCCATTGAGGCTGTTGCAAGGGATGGAGTAATGTGATCTGACTCATACATCAAGATGAAACCTTCCCTACCCTTCACCTCCATAGTTAAAGTTTTTAAAAGTGCCTCATGAAAGTCTGTGAAAGATTATAGCAGTAGTAAATGAGCCAGCCTTCAAGGTGCTGCAGTCTCTTTGTTGTTTTTCTTGTGAAACACATGAAGTAGTTCCTTCTTTCATGTAAATCAAGCAGTTCAAAAGCTACAGCTAGATATTCTCTGTGCTTTTGATGGACAACATGGGATTTTGGGAGTGTCCAAATCTTAGAATGTTTTGCCAGACTTTAGAGTTATGTTAAGAACTCAGTAGTATCTGCGGAGTTTCTTTTCCTTGTGGGCAGCCAATATATTTGCTGCTAGGGTATAGAGATTCTCATTACCATTTGAAACATGTACGTTTGAACATTTGGATGCTGTACATACAGTGTGAACATATGCATGGTGTAACATGTGAACACCCTACTAATTACACTGCTGTCCGTATTTACTGGTCATTTCTCATTTGTTCATCACCAGATAGATAGACAGAACCCAGTCCTTCTTGTCTAATGAGGGTGCTTTTACATTCTTGCCCACAATCAAACTCTACAGTTCAACCTAATAAGTGGCAACAGTACTAGTGTGTCAATATACATGTTGCCTAAAGCAAGGAAGTTCATCATCCAAAATAGAACAGAAGAGTCCAGCACCCAGCGACCTTCCACTTAGCTTGGAACAAGAGTGGGACAAGTACCAGTAGAATCCATAGTGGTTTTGCTGGCCTCATGGCAGTAGATCCACCAGCCTCCTGATGTTTACCTTCTGTGTGGTATACAGTTGGCCCTCCACTTTCTCGGGCTTGATTATTTGTGAATTTGTAACTCTTCCTCCTTCCTCTCCCTTTTGCAAGGTAAGAGAAGGCAGAAGAGGTGCCATTATAGGAAGAGACAGGGAAAAAGATGGAAAGCGGGACTTAGAGGTAGATCTTGCCATGGGAAGTAAGAGAAAGCAGAAGAGGTGCTTTTGGATGAGGACAAGAGGAAAAGATGGAAAATGGGACTTCAAGGTAGATTGTGGGTTGGAAAGTAAGAGAAAGCAGAGGAGGTGCTGTTGGTGGAGAGGAGAAGGGGGTAAAGATAGGAAGAGCTTAGGTGTGGATTGTGGAGTGGGAAGTAAGAAAAGGCAAAGAAGGTGCTGATGAAGGAGGAGAAAGGAGGAAAGATGAGAAGGTGCTTAGATGCGGGTGGTGGAGTAGGAAGTGAGAGAAGGTAGAGGACAAGAGATGGGGGAAGAGGAGTAGAGATGGATTGGACACCACTGCTGCTGGGGCTGGTTAGTCCTAGGAAAGGGATTTTAAAATATTATTAGCGATTTTTCTACTTTCACAAGGGTCCTGTGTCCCTAACTCTTGCCAATGTAGAGGAGGGACTGCATTACGTCTGGCATGATTCACCTGACTCTTACATTCCTCTCCTGGTACATCCAGCAGCAGAGCTTGGAGTGAGCGGGGGGGCGGGCAGGACCACACTGTGGAGTGTGTGCCCACGGTGCATGGGGGTGTGGCTGTGGTGCGTGGGAGCATGGCTGTGGGGTGTGGGGTGTGTGGCTACGAACTGGGATGCATCAAAAACATTGCCACCTGGGGTGAACCGCCCCCATCACCCCCTGTCCCTATGCGACTGGGTACACCATGATTTGAATATTTTTGTAGTTACTATAACATATACACCACTTTCTGCCAATATACTACACAGTGTTGTTTAAATAGATGATTGTTAGGTTAATAAAAGCTGCTAGGATCTTTCCATTTTTCTCTATCTTTTAAAAAGAGTGTAGAATGAAGCGGGGAAACGGCTTCTCTTTTATGGTACAGTGTATTCATATGTTCACTATAGATGGCCAAGTGTCCTACATTACAAAGGTCTATTGATGAATTGAAGGGTTATCCAGTTGACAGTTAATGTAGAGATGAAGAACTGTTAAGAATGGATAGTGGCCCCAAAACTGCCAAGTAGCAGTGCCTGGAGACCAGACCAACAAACTTTTGATTTAAAACTAACAATATGCACATGTGAAATGAAGAAACCACACCAGCCAAGCCCCACGTAAATAGAGGGGAAAATCCCTTCTAGAGACAACTTGAAGGCTTCTTCCAGAATGCATTCGAAAATGACCTTTCCTTTCACTGGCTTCCACTTTCGATATGATTTCTATTTTTGTGGAGAGAGAAAGAGAGAGAGAGAGAGAGAGATACATACACATACATATATATGCGCGCGCTTTTTAGAAATATGCAGGGGGTACAGGTATAAGGCAGGCTTATCTGTGTATATATGCTTTTAAATTGCCTGTCAACTTTGGTCAACCCAAGAATTTCATGGGTTTTACATTCCTCTTTTCTCTCTGTTTTGTTCATAGGTTAAACAAGTCATTATAGAGGCAGCTGCTCTTTATGTTGCCTGTTACAGGCAGACACTCAGAGCTACCATATGACTGGTTTAGACTGATTCCACTTTAACTACCATGGCTGCCTCTTATGGAATCCTGGGGTTTATAGTCTTGGGAGGTACTGGAGCTCTCTGGCTGAGAATTCTAAATATCCCTCTCTAAACTGCAAATCCCAGGATTCCATAGAACAGAAGCATGGCAGTTAAAGTGGAATCATAGTGCAATAGTTATGTAGTGCAGAAAGGCCCTGTTTTTCCCCAGGTATCTTTCACTGTTTTGCCAGCGTTGATGCTGCTAATCACCTTGGAGTAGACAGAGGACAAGAATGAAGGGAGGGGCTGGGCAGCTGCAAAAACTTCTTTTAAAAGGAGCTTCCTTGTCAGAGTGTTTGCCAACCAAAGCATATTTCCTTGTTATGCTGAAACAGATTCATACACCTAAGGCCATTTCCGCCCAACACGGTTATAGTGCTATTATTCCATTTTCAACATCCTGTCGAATTCTGAGGTTTGTAGTTTATTGAGGCCAAAGAGCTCTCTGGCTGGGAGTTCTAAATGCCCTGCCCTAAACTGCAAACCCTAGGATTCCATAGGATGTTGAAAGTGACATAATAGCACTATAACAATGTAGTGCGGAAATGGCCTAACACATATATCTTTGAGTACCACATTCATACATCGTTTTTTCTTTCCCCCCTTTTTTAAGCACACATACATACAGAGCCAATTCACGAAACAAAAAATGAGACCCTGCTCCCAGATGGACAGCTAGCTAGCTCAACGCCATTTCCGCGTTAGACTGTGATAGTGCTATTATTTCACTTTCAACATCCTATGGAATCCTGAGGTTTGCAGTTTAGGGAGAGACCTCAAAGGATGGAGCCCCAGGGTTCCACAGGACGTTGAAAGCGCAATAACGGCACTATCACAGTCTAGTGCGGAAATGGCCTTAGATAAAGCGCTTCAGGCAAGCACACGCGCAGCGCTCTCAAAAACAGCGGGCTTTTTCAAGCAAAGTTGGGGGAGAATCCGCCTGCCGTGGCCGGGCTCCCTTGGCCCGGGGAGCACGCGCTCCGCCCCCCTTTGCCACGCACGCGACGCGTGCCCAGAATCCGCTCCTTGTACTTTGTTGTTGTTGTCGCTGTTGTTATAGACGAGGGGAGCGGGGAGGGCGGGGAATGGAGAAAACAAGACTTTGTCCTGACCCGGGGTGAGCGAGGACAGCCTTCCGTGGGGCCGAGACGCGAGTTAGGCTTTTGCGCCGCCCCCGCCCCCGCCCCCGACTCTCGGCTGCCCGCTCAAATGTCACCCCCCCCCGGTGCGCCGGCCAAGCACTCTCCAGTATAAAGCTCTCGGAGGAAGGCAGGGAAAGGCAGTCAGTTGAACAAGGGCGAGAACTTTCTCTGTCAGTTCACTGACCAGCAGGAGCAAACGGCATCCTTGTCAGATTTGCTGTGAGCTGCTGGAGCAATTTGAGGTTTGCTTGGCTGGAGTGCAAGAGGAGGAGCGCGGGGTGCTCGTACAATCCGGGCCCTCTTGCTGCAGGAAAACACGGTTTCTGAGTTTTCGAGGAAAGCGTTGTTGTGGAAAAAAGCACAGCGGGACAATCCAGGTAACTTTGAAATCTGTCCTCATTGCTTCTCTTTATCCCTGGCTGCTCCCCTCTCTTCCCTTGGGGTGCTGTGGAGGAATATCTAGATTTTTTTTTTTAAATCAAGAATGAGAGGCTCATGGAGTTTGCTTCCCAGTTAACAGGAACTGAAAATATTTTGTACAACTGCCTTTTCAGAAATAAACAAATCGCAGTAGCTGGTTTGCAAAGATTGCACGTGGACTGAATGGAGAATTCATTCTGCCCTATGCCTTTAAGGACTTTTAAAGAAACTTTAAAGTTTAAACGTTAAACTTTTGTGATATTCAGACTTTTGTAGACAAGTTACACAGGCATATTACTCTGATCTTGAATACTGTGTTGAAATAGGTGTTTGGTACACTGTGAATTTGTTGGAGAAGTAATTGCTTGTGTAACATGGTGAACTCATGTGAGCAGTTTTAATGATGCTACTTTCCCTAAGAAGACACAGTTGTACAACAGGAAAGTGGCAAAGGCACTTGATTTTATGCACAGAAGCTCCCAACTTCGGTTCTGGACATCTACAGCTAATAGTTGGTGTGAACCATCTCTAACAGAGATCTGTGGAGTGCTGCTCCCAATTAAAGCAGATGCTAGATGGACAGACAGTCTAAGTTTGGGTGTAAGATAATGCCCTTTATTTCTGAAATGCTTCAAGAACATTTATTTGCACATGCAGACAGGTATACTTTTGCTGTTGTAGCAGTGTAATCTATGGGGTTTACTTTTATGTAATAAACATGAGGATCAGCAACTTGGGCGCATGTAGGAAAGATCTACACTGTCTGAGCACTATGCAAAAGAACCTTTTGTTTTGCTGCAAGAAAGCCAAACCAATCCTAATCTGTAATTTATCATTCAAGTGTGCAATGAAGTACCCCACAGATCTGGATGCTGGTGTGCGCTGTTAACACAGAGGTTTCCCATTTCTTTTGATTTGCAGGTGCCCTTGCATAAGTCTTTGCCTTTGCCTTTGGTTACTCTGCAAGTACCATTACGATGGCTGCAGTGCCCTCAGCTGGCTGCCTTGTGGCCAAGAACCAGTACTACCGAAGTAAGTTTTCTGCTTTGAAATTGAGAAAAGGTGACAAGATCTCAAAACTTGTGTGTTTCTATATTAAGAGAACAGGATGAGTATTATTCTGTGAAATATTTTGATGTTTATCTTCAGAATTGGCCTTAAACCCAAAAGTGGTATAGGCAAGAGGTGTCTTTGGTATACCCTCAATTTGTTCAGCTTACTAGCATCTTTTATACTTCTAAAAATTGTATTTGTAGTCAAGACACTCACAGTCTGCATGTATGTTGTATCTCTTGACTTGCAGACATGGATGGGATCTCAGTAACTGGTGCGAGTGCTATGTATTTAATGGCACTGATGAAAATATTCTGTGATTGGTGGCCTCCTCCCATAATGCAGTATTGGCCACCACATCTGTATTGCCCCCTTCACCATTTAAGATAGTTGATATATTTGTTTCAGCTCTTGGGTGGATGGCTAGTTGTGTTGACAGACTGTGACAGACCCCTCCCTGGACTTGGTGCCTCCATAACCCAGTTTTCCCAGTAGTTGTTTGAGTTGTCTCTTTCTAACAATAATTCTGGTGATGTTTGAATGACTTGCAATGGGGCCTTAATAAGCTTATCTCAAAATAATTATATTCATTTCATTCTTATTTGAATGCACTGAATATATTTGACTATATTAATTAAGTTTTGTCATATGAGGTTATTTCTTTTCTTCTGTCAAAGGGGTTATCATCTGATACAGGAATAAAAGACTAAACCCTGCCTGAAAGAATAGGAAGAGCATATATAATATTTTAACCATATTTCTTATCCTTTGAAAAGTGTCAGTTTTCCATTGTAACATGCAAAAATACTGAAGTACAGTGTTACAGATGGAGAGCATCCCATATATGGAACTTTTTAAAACAT
Organism: Cyclura pinguis; assembly: GCA_030412105.1. Taxonomy (NCBI): domain Eukaryota; kingdom Metazoa; phylum Chordata; class Lepidosauria; order Squamata; family Iguanidae; genus Cyclura; species Cyclura pinguis. The sequence continues at coordinate 210,801,132 of CM059602.1, forward strand.
TGTTTGTTGTTGTTTGTTGTTCACTCACAAATGTAATGTACATTTTATTTTTCACACACAGCACGACTAAATTCTGAATCCAGTGTTTCTTCAAGCAGTTCATCTTGCTGTTCTGAACCCATGACCATCTCAGACCAAGACAAACACTTCCACGGTATTGTGGCTCTTTTAAAGTTATTAGCTATAATTGCAATAGTTGAGTGCATTTGTAGGAAGCGTTTGTACATAAAATTCCCATACATTTTCAGTGGGACTTAAGTACACTTAGCTTTATCTGATCTTCTGATTCACTAAAATTAATAGCCTTTTTGTGACCCTGAATTTTTTTTACTCACTTGTCCCTAACAGTGCATTATGTACATTTGTAGGTTTACCTGAAGTATTTGAAAAATGTTGGTGGATAAAAAGCTTTTTCAACTGTGAGTCAGCACCTCAGAATATAGGCAGGAAAACCTTATCAGCCAGCAGGTAAGAGTTGTTTCTTTTATGAAAGACACAGTTTCATTTAAATTAATACTATTCTGGATTTAGTGTCATCCCTTGTGAATATATGACAGCTGTTATATTAAATGAAAAATTGTGAAAATTGACTCACAGCTAAAATTAGCATTGGAATAAACATAATAAGTTTGGTTCCAAGTGCTCATCAGTGGAGCTCTTCTTGCATTTGGGGAAGGAGGGAGGGCAGCAGTTTTTGAGATTTCTCTCTCTCTTCTTCTGAAAAGCAGTTCTGGAGAACTGTGGGATTCTCCTAGGAGCATAAAAGAGAAAGCAGGTGGCTACAGATCCATGGGGAGAATCACCACATTCCCATGCTCTTCCTCCAGGAGCAAACTTATCCTTGATCCTGGTGTTTTCTGTAAATGGAAGAGGCCCATCTGTTTGTTTCTGGATCCATCCCAGAAATCTGGAAATAACTCCTGTTGAAATCACTTGGTCTCTCTTTCATCTGTGTATATATTTAATCTGGAAAGATGAATAAAAGGAGAGGCCAGTATGGTCCCGTTGATATTAGTGAAACTATGCCAGAGTAAATGGTCATCATTGTCAAAATCTTCAGTTATCATACCATAAAAGAAGAACCATGTGCCTCAAGTCCCATTAGCTTAACTGTAGCCACTGGTAAATTGTAGTCCAGCAGTATAAAATAATGGGAAACATTGAAATTGTAGTACACATTTTGAGTGATTGTTATTGTTATTACTCAACAACCATTGCTTCATTTTTTTTCAAGCACCACTCTTAGTATCTTTATAATGGATATCCTAGGAATCCTAGGAATCTCTCCCTATTATTTAAAATAATGCTTGTTTCGGTACAATAAATTGCTGTTCAGGTACAAGCCACATTGCCATAGATTATATGAGAATTTTAGAGAACTTTAATTTCTAAAAATTCTCTTTTTTTGTAACAAATATAAGCTCAAATCTACAATAAGCTACTGTCAGTATGCAAGGGCATGTTTTTTATTAGTTACATTTTTATTTCATCTCTTATGTAGTGAACTCAAGGCCAGGACTTTTCTCCTGTCCATTTTACATCACAGAGTTAATTGCAAGAGAGAGTGATTAGCTCAAGATCACCCAATAAGTTTCATGGCTTAGTGGGGGCTTGAACAGACCTTTCCATAGTTAAAAAATGTGATGAGGTTGTAATCTCTCTTATTTGTTGTCTCTGATTTTACTAAGACCATTCTTTAGTGACAAAAAAAAAATAGTTACAGTAAGTAAAAACCTATTATAATTCAGACCCAATGCAGTATCACTATTTATTGACTCAGAAACTTATTTGTTTTCTGTTGGTGTGCAAACATAAACTGTTTTTCCATTTTGGAAACAGAACATTTAAAGGGAAGTTAATCTATAATACATATTGTCAAACTGCAAAACAAAGTTAAAATTTTATAGTTGCAGCAGCCGTATAAGATTGCAATTGGATTAATTTTATATGTAGTTCTAGTTTCTACCAACATTTGACAATTCTTTACATTATTCATAATTTATGGATTTCCTCTATTTCTTGACAGTGCAAACAGCTGAATTGGACATCAAGCTGAATGTTCTTAAATGACTTCACACAGACGTTTCTTGAAATGCATTCATCCATGTAAAGAAAACAAACTGCTTGAAATTTCAGTTGCAAGAGAAGGAGCTATCCATAGCTTATTCATAAGGCAATCATCATTTCAACTTACTGTGTCTGATGCAGAGTTCTTGATAGTGAACAGGTGTTTTCAGTTTCATAATGACTCCTACATATTATTGGAAGAAATGCAAATGAAAAGTCTTGTTGTGTCTTCTAATTACCCAGGGTTTCCTTTGCTAAATTGAAAAGTTTCTGCAGACTGTCTGGGACAAAATGATTCAAGGTTATTCTGTCTTAACTCCAAGTACAGTGGTTCTTTCTTCACTAGTAAAATAAGCAGGCTTGTTCCATAGCCTTGATGTTTTGTTAGCTGTCCTGTGTCCATACTTGTCTTTTAAACTAAATTTTTAAGAAATGCCAAACACTACTGTTAATCAACGTTGAGAAGGAAATCTGTTCAAGCTTGATTTAAGGAAGGAAGTAGGTTTGTTGGTTTTTTTAAGAAAGAAATTTCATTTACCATCACATATTACATGGAAGAGAGACAGTGTGGTGTAGCTTGGCCATGGCAATCCACTGGGTGAATTTGGGTATGTCACTCTGAGCCCCCGAAAATGCCATGATAGGTTAACCTTAGAGTCTCCATGTTAGAGTCTCCATGGAAACAAATTGCAGGCACACAACAATACAATTACATGGAAGCCGTAGCTTTGATTTCTCTTTACTAACTTCAAAGAATATTTAAACTTAATCCTACCACATGATGAATGCCACATGGGTAAACTTAGTGTTCTGACATATGGCTACTGTTCAGACCTGCACTATTTAACATCTTTGTGCTGTAACTGTATTTGTTGTGGTGGTTGACATAATTTTATTTTTCTTGAATACTTTAAAAATATTAGCTGCATAACATTTTGTATTACCATGTGGCCTCCTTAAGTTGTAATATGCTTGATTTTCCGTAATTCTACTGACCATGCCTAGATGCATGATGATTTGAAAAAGGAAAATTTGGTGGGAGAAAAGGAATGTAGGGCATATCAATTAATATAAGATAAATAACCTGTAAATAGAGAAAGTCTGTTTTGATTTGTGGATTTACGCTATTTCAGTTGTTTTGTTCTTTTCTATGCAAACATTTTGTATAGTGGTGTCAGAGCAATGTTTATGTACAGAATTAACTATTTTTTTTACTAAGTTTTGTATTAATAAAGCTTAATAAATATGCTTTGTGGTCATCTGGTATGAACAATGAGAAGCCCTTCATAATAAATATATACCTGTTAGTGCTTCATTTGCATGTATCATATTGTTTGCCCAGACATATGTAAGCATGGGTTTACAGTTTTTAATTGCTCTCTAGCCATTTCTTATAACTAATTTGTAATGACCCAAATGTCCAACTAGCAATCAATGATCATTGGGAGTAGTAGGTCACAGCTCAACATGCTAAAAAGTCCAGACTATGATCAAAGCATTCTTTTATACTTACTTATCCATTAGGATAATACAGCTGTCAAAAGGATTTCATATGATTTCTGCTCAGACAAGCAGCTCGAAGGGATGTTTGGATCAATAATACAGTTGACAAAGTGGGAGGACAGCACAAAATGCAAAGAAAAAATAAATGACTATGGAATTGCCATATTTTTATAGCTATGTATCCTATATTCAGTTTATTAGAAAATAATAAAAGAGGCATCTTAATTCCATGGAGCCAAAGGAAAACCATCAAGGGAGAGAGGAAAGAAATATAAAAAGCTATCAAGTATGCTGCCAGTGAAAAGTATACAAACAACAATGTATGAAAGAACTTCAGGTCAACTGTACAAGTTTATATCTGTTGCATTTGGTTTTTCTAATAAGTAAACGAATGAATCTCACCCTAAGAAATCCATATGCTGAATTCAGTGTCATATTTTTTACTACCCTGTTTCTCCGAAAATAAGACATACCCATAAAATAAGCCATAGCAGGATTTCTAAGCATTTGCGCAATATAAGCCATACCCCGAAAATAAGACATAGTGATAGGCGTGGCTATGCAGCGTACCGGCTGAGGCATAGAAAGTGAAAGTAAAAGTCTCCTCAGTGAAGTGAGGAGCAGGACGCTCTGCTTTAGGTATTGTGTGTCCTCAGGGGGAAGAAGTAAAGCTGTGGCTGCTGTTCTACTCAGCACTGTGGGTCTCTCTCCCCCAGCACCAACCAGCAACAGTCTGTGGGTCTCTCTCACCCCACACAAACAGCAGGGGATAGGGGAAAAGCTTCAGCAAGCAGTCTGCTACTGAGCCCAGAGAGATCATCCCAGCTCCACTGTGCAGATTGGACCCAGTTCTCACTGGATCCCTGATAAATAAGCCAGCCCTTACACATCAGCTTAGCTGGCCTATCTCTGCTTTTCCTGAGTATCTGTACCCCCAGACAAGATGAGTGCAAAAAGAAAGAGTTATTCTGCTGAGTACAAGAAAGGAATTGTGGAGGACTCCCAGGGCAAGAATCTTACGGCTTTCTGCAAAGAGAAAAAGTTGGATATCTGAATGGTCCAAAAATGGCGAGCAGAATACGATAACCTCAGTCTACAGGTGGGCAGAGGAAATGCTAAGAAGCGCAAGTGTGGTTCAGGTCGACAACCTTTATTTCCTGAGCTGGAAGACATGATCAGTGAATGGATTGCTGACAGGAGAGCACAGGCTTTGGTTGTGCGCAGGGCTGATGTTCAAGCATTTGCCCTTGCAACGGCACCACAATTCGAAATATCCCCAGAATTCAAAGCATCACAACACTGGCTGGATGGCTTCCTTCGGTGATATGAACTGTCTCTCAGAAAATCAACAACACTGTTTAAGTTGGAAGATGCTGAAGTTATTAAGCGAGCATTTGCATTCAAGTCCTTTGTTGATGGCATCGACTTTTCTAAATACCAACTTTGCAACATGATTGCTATGGATGAAACTGCAGTGTTTATGGGTCAAGGAGCCCAAACGACAATTGAACAGAGGGGTGCCTCCTCAATCTACGTTCCCTCCACTGGTCACGAAAGTTCGTGTGTTACCTGTATTTTGGCAATTCGTCTGGATGGAAAGAAAGCCACACCTCTTATCATCACTAAGGGCAAGAAAGATAAGATTGAACCTGTTTCTGGCATTTATGTTCTTGAAACCGAAAAAGCCTGGTGCACACAAGCAGTTATAAGGAAGTGGCTTGATTTAATGCTGCCACTTTTTTTGCGAGGTGGCCAAAGAGGTCTGCTAGTCTGGGATTCAGCCAGCACTCACCGTGCTAAAGACATGAAGAACTTCCTTGCAGAGAGAAGAATAGATCAAATAATGATTCCTGCAGGAATGACTGCCTATCTGCAGACTCTTGATATTGCAATAAACAAGCCATTCAAAGACCGTTTGCGTATGGAAATTAACGACTACATTGAAAATAGAATGACAAGAAATCAGCGTGGAAACTTTGTGAAACCTAGCCTGCAAGAGGTCGTGATTTGGGTGAAGAATTCATGGGATAAAATCACTGACAGTGTTGTTGCCAATGCACTCCGAGCAGGTTACATGGATAAGAGCTGCTCATTTAATGAGAGCTCTATTGCTCGACATGAAAGATTGGGGCCAATGGTTCTAAAGGAAATGGAGTCGCAAGAAATTCAGGATGGAATTCCGGGTTTGGAGAGTTATGACGATGTTCCAGAAGAAGACGACTTAACTATATTTGAATAAATGTAGATTGTTGTACCATACTTAATAAAAATAAGACATCCCCTGAAAATAAGCCATACTGTGCCTTTTTGAGGAAAAATAAATATAAGACAGTGTCTTATTTTCGGGGAAACACGGTAGTTCTTGTGCTGTTATTGCAAAATCATTATAGAGAAGACAGTATCAGTTTCTGAAAAGGAGAGTGGTCACCTTGGACAAAGGATAAATTGATTGTGAGTGCAGGAGACCAATTTAAAATACTATTAAGTGCCCTGTTACCACCTCTGAATTCTGGAAATGCCTTGGAAAGGCACCATTCTTAACTAAATCAATTCACATATATTTCCCTTTAGGCCAATATAACAGGTTAAAAAAAAGGTACACAAAGGCCTCACATCTCCTCCCCATTATTTATCTGATAATAATAATGTAAAAATCACCTGTCCCTTACTTTTTTGTTGTCTCAGGAAATTTGTATATGATATAAACATTACAGTGGAGGAGAAGTGGGATTGCTGGTTTCATTGGTAATGGTGCCTTGGTTATAGTAAAGGCCCAGGATTTCCTGTGATTTGTGATTCTTGTGATTGTAGGGCCTGGGAATCGCCATCAGCAATGGCAGAATGATATAGCAGATATTGACTGCCTTGCATTTACAGATATTTGCCCATTAAGTTGCATACAGTGAGCAAAGCAGGCTTGTTTGCATGATACTAGTGAAGTTGAAGAATATGCTATATGGGAGGGGAAATATGGAGTTCTCCAGATGGTGTCTGATCATTACTCCCATTCTCCTTCACCATTGACTATGCTAGCTAAGACTGATAGTACTTAAAGTTTATCACCGAGGGAATCAAGCATTTGTGGTGCCTGCTACAGAATGTGATTAATAGTAAAATAAGAATTGTAGTACTTACAGTCATAAATGTGTTGTTGGTAAGCTCACACATACTTTTCTTATGTCAAAGTCTGTGAGTTAGTCTGTGTGCTTCCTGCCTCTACCCACCAGCCACAAATAAACACAGGCTTCATGCCTGGTTTATATGCAAAGGAGTAAGTTATAACATATCACTAAAAAAGAAACGATGGCAATACTTTGTGGTGATCTATAAATATTATGCATTGTTGGATATGAAGATTTCCCACATGAGCCTTTTGTGTGGTAAAGTATGCTGTGAATAAGAAGACATGGACTTTGGTGTACCAGAAGTGTGTTTGTACCTAATCTAAATCATAAGAAAGGTGACAAAAAAGATTGGAACTGAAAAAAAATAGTCTTGTTTTGCTATAGAACTAAAACATTTGTATAATGATGAGAAAAGGAAAAAGAAAGAGGGTTGCTGTTTTGAGTTGTTTAATTTGGTCAGATCAGTAAATCACTGAAACCTTGTACAATGCAAGCCTATACATGTCTAGTCAGGCATTAGTACAGTTGTGGTCAATGGAGTTTACTTCTAGGTCGCTGAGTGCAGGATAACAGACTTAATCAGCTAAAAGCCATAGTGGATTAACTCAATGTCACATTTTTCGTTTATGCACATTATTTTTAATATCAATATTTCCAAAAGTCTCAGGTGGCAGGCATAATTTTAGAGCAGGCATTCTCCTTTGACTTTCATACAAAACAAAATATCTCTTCAAAAATGTACCCACTATAACATACAATGCAATCTTAGAGATGTAAACATCACTGTGTTTAATGGGACTTACTAATATTAAGCGTATGGACAGAGCCAGCAAAAACAATGCATGGACTGCTCATCAGAGCCATTTTATTCATATGCAAATTAATTTCATTAATTAATTGATTTGCTCTTTAAAACTAATGTGATTAATGGTTAAAAAATACAGTTTGTTTTGACCTCATGTGGTATAGCGGTTTGACTCTTGAACTAGGACTCTGGGAGGTCAGGGTTTGTATCCCTGCTCAACCATGGAACATGTCACACTCTCTCAGGCTCAGAGGAAGGCAATGGCAACCCCTCTTCCAAGGAAACTTGCCAAGAAAACCCCATGATAGGTTTGCCTTAAGGTTGCCATAAGTTGAAAACATCTTGAAGGCACACAGTAACAAAAAAAAGCACAATTTTTTAATCAACCAAGATATCTTAAATTGAGCAACCGTCCTAATGAGCTGACCTTTTGCCTCAAGAAATGACAGCAGTGTTGATTCATATTGTTTAGAATGGACACTAACTAATACATTGCTAAAGTTTGCATAGACGTACTGCTCATTACAGTCAGAAAGATCAGGGTTTTTTTTTTCTCCCTTGTGCACCTTGTAGCAGAAGCCTTGGGCAGCTAATTTTATACCACCTATACCCTGTATCAAAAGACTGTATTCTAAGAGCATTGTATTTCATCTCTCAAAATTAGATCCCGTTACTTCACTGTGTCCTCAATGATTTTTGCACTATATCTGAGATTTATTTCTTCTCTAGAAGTGTTCTCTATTGTCACATGACACAGCCAGCTACTACTAAAGCAACAATCTATTCGGTAAAAAACAGTGGTCTAGACCACTCAGTTCTGAGTATATTAGATATGAAATAAACTCTATGACCACAGTTCGGTCAAAGTATCACTGCTAACCATGGGATGTTTTAAAGTAATAAAAACTTACCAACAGGGGTGGCAGTTTTAAAATGCTATCCACTACAAACTTCATTAAAAATTTGTGTTAAATCAATTGCATAGACAGAGTGATTGGACTGTTTTTTCAGTACATCATGAATTCCTGTATTTGTTGCCAAAATCTACAAAAAACCCTAGATCATCCTACCAGACCCTAGTGGCCTGCACACAGGGCTGGGGATGATGGGAGGTGTAAGCCAATATTTATCATCTTCTCTGTATAGTAAATGGTTGTGGAAGAATAAAATATGCCATGTTTCTTGAGAAGAGCAGGCTGGAAAACCTGATCTTTTGCCTCATCAATTTGCAGAATAAAGAATATAAACATTCTTACTATTACTCACAAAACTCTGCCCAATCACTGTGATGTATTCAACTGATAAAGTGAACTTCTAGTCCATAAAATCTTACATACAGGCTTTCCCCACTTATTTAACAGGTTAGGGATCAGAGCACTGTCAGGAAATGGAATTGGTTGAAAAGCGGAACCCATGTACTGTATTGTAGGGAGCATGAAGGAGTTACGGAAGCTCACTTGGGACTAACTGCACCCATGCTGTTTGCAAAAAACCAGCCAACATCTGCTCCCAGTTCACTTGACAAGCAGCATGTGTGTCTGAGGAGTTCCAATTGTGCGTCTGTAGGCAAGAAGAACCAAAGAAAGAGTAGAACCCCCTGTTGAATTAATAGAACTTATCTTTAATTTGGAAGTGCCAAAGAGTGAGCTGTCAGATAAAGGAGCATGAAAATGTGGAAGCTTCCTGTAATAAGAAATAATCTACTCTTTAAGGCAGAGCTTTCCAAACTTTTCCTGTTGGTGACACACTTTGGCCATTTCTGCACTACACTGTTATAGTGCTATCATTCCACTTTCAACATCCTGTGGAATTCCAAAGACCTCTCTGGCTGAGAATTCTAAATTCTAAACCTCCCAACTGCAAACCCCAGGATTCTATAGGATGTTGAAAGTGGAATAATATCACCATAACAATGTAGTGTGGAAGTGGCTTTTTAGAATTGAATCATTTTGCAACATAGTCATTCAGTTTTACTAGCAAACTGGAGGTTAAACTAACCCCTTATAAGAGATACGGGTACATACATAAATTGCGATAACAAAATGTACGGGGACACACTTACAGATAGTGCAGACTAGGCAGCTTTTCACTGAACAGCCGTGTGTAACCTTTCACATTCACTTCCACTGATTTAACCCAATTACATATACTTGCATGCGCAGTACCTGTATGATCCCTCAACTGTGGTGTGCATACACGGATATGACGGAAGGGGCACCATACTAATCAGCACCTTTGCTATGCAAAAATGCATGCAAGTTGGTATTGCTTATTTCTCGTAGAATCAGAGGTTTCTTGTTACGTTTGGGTGACACACCTACACAGGGCAACTGACACGGTAATGTGTCGTGACACACAGTTTGGGAAGCTCTGCTTTAAGAGACGAGTGGGAAATCTGGGAGGCTAGGGATGGCCTTAGTTCCCCAGGAAATCTTGGAGGATTGCACACCTATGCCCCCTAGAGAGCATTTGGGAGGACTTTGCTTAAAATAGTGGTTCTTAATACTGTATTTGGTTGTCTAGATTAGTGGTTCTTTACCTGGGGTTCAGAGACCCCTGTTGCTGGACACCAAAAGCGGGGACAGTAACACCTCCCTGCCAATGGTTTGTTCTTCTCTGAAAAGAGAGACAAAGAAAGGAGGGAGTACACCTGCATGCTTGACTTGGCCTTGCTCTCCAAGAAGGGAGGGAAAGGGAACTCCGCATTGAGAGTCAGCCCAGGTGAAAGAGTTTAAGGGGAGACATTCAGGTTCATCACCTACAAACAGGAACCACCTAGTGAGAGCTGGCTTTCTGCCTTCCTCCTGCCTCTGTTTTCTCTCTTTCTCTACCCACTTTGTTTCCTCCCTCCCTTCTCTGGGCTCCCCACAAATGAAAGCAAGTAATCTGCATGAATTGTTTTATTTGGGAAGGCTGCTGCTGCTGCTATTGCATGGGATGTCTTGTTTTATTGTCTCTTCTACAAGACAGCAGGGGGTATGGGTGCTGAAGGACACAATAGAAAGCACGTGTGAGTGCCCAAACAGCTCCCTTGTTTGCAAATAAGAAAGCACTTTCAGTGCCCACCTACCTCCACTGCTGCATCCCTGATGAAAGAGATAGGATGGCAGGTATGTCCACAGGCCCAAATTGCTCTCTCATTTGAAGACACCTGATGAGCAACTCAAAATAAATATTTGAATATTTAAATCTAAATATTTAAATCTTGAATTAAGTCTTGGGGGTTTCTGGCAACAAATTGTATTTACAGGAGGTCCCCAGCAAAGAAAAGGTTAAGAATCACTACTCTAGATGTTTTGAACTTCAGCTTTCAGCACCCCAGTTCATTAAGCTAAGCTGGCTGGGGCTTCTGGGAAATGAAATTGAAAGCAGTTGGAAAACCAAAGTTGAGTACCACTTCTTCTAAAGGTCTACTCCTGGGCTTCAAATGGCTGTGAGGAGGAATGTAGTAAAAATCCCCCCATGTACCCTAGAGAGTGTGATGTCATGAACTTTTTGTGGAAAATTGTCATGCCCCTGTCCCAGGACCCATCCCAACAGCCACACCCTAGAGGCATGAGAGGACCAGTACTTATGGTAGCCACTGTAGGTGGAAAAGGGAGAGCCTATGATTCTGGCAGCATTTATATAAGAAGATTAATTAGGCCCACAGCTGGGGAAGACTCTAAGTCTATATAACAAGTGGCCAGAATGAGAGGAAGCTGTTGTAAGCAATTGATCCTACTAGTGATAGCAGTTTAGCTTACTCCTGAATTTCTTGCTTGCACTCCTAGAACCCTTGACCTTTGATTGGACTATGGATTTTTGCCATTGGACTCTCTCTAGACTTATGGACTTTGTCTCTCTGAACCTGCTGAAAACTCAGACTGCAAAGCTACTAAGAAAAACTTGCCTGTGAGCTCCTGATAAAAGACTGATTAGACAGCTGGAAGCCTTGGCTGAATGCCAACACAGGACAACTATGTTGTATGCATTAGATATTGTGATAATAAAGTAAGGTACTGGTGGGAGGGCATTAAAGAATGGAATGTTGAGAGTGAGTGGTGATGGGTTGAATGTTTGAAGGGATTTGAATAAAGCCAGAGAATGGTGGTTGGTGAATGATAGTTGAAATAGCTGGTATAGTTAAACTGTGGGGAGTTGAGAGATCTGTGTGGGGTGAATGAGTGAGAATTAGGCTTGTGGCAGTGAGATTTAGGAATTACTGGGTGGAGGTTTAGAGTCTAAATAAGAAGTTTTAGGAAAAGAGTGTGAGAGTGAAGTATTGGTGCTCTCTCTCTCTCTCTCTATGTATATTAAGTTATTAATCTGTTTTTGTTCATCTTCTGGTAGTAAAGTATTGCTTTGTGTATCATATGCTCTTGGCCTTCTGGAATGCTATAAACATATAAGGACTGGGTTCAGACATGGTATCTCTGTTAGCAGCAGATGATAAAGAGAGTTGGTGTCCAGTGTAGATAAAAACGCAATATGTTCTATACAGTAATCTTGAGGGCTATGGCCTATCTTACAAGAGATGCTGGATATTGTTGACTGTGTTGAATTTATGGATATTTAAGTTTTAATTATGTATTTTAACTTTGTTTTACTACTTATTTGAGCATTTAATTTGTGTTTTAACTTTTGTATTCTGTGATTTTTAACTTTTTTAAAAATTACTGTAGGCCACTTTGAGTCCTAACCAGGAAAAAAGTTGAATAATAATAGGTTCCCACAGTGGTACGCACACCAGTGGTACAGGACAAGGTCATTACATTGGTGGCAGAGATGGGAAAAAGGGAAAGCCTTGACTCTTGGTGACAGCAATCTGTCTGCTGAACTCTTCACGGATGAGATTTAGGCAGAATGTTACATCTGATAGGAAAAGTGTCAAAAATGGGCTTAAAGGGCCTCATGCTGCCCATGAGCCACTTTGTCTACTCCTGTCTTCAGGTTGCAAGACACTTTACTATTTTGGGGCTTTATTCTGACACAGTGGCCTAACTGGGCACTGACTTTTCACAGTATGTGTTTCCTTTTTTCACTCTTCTCTTGAACTAGATGAAAGGCATGTGTGTTAAGGAGTCCTGCAAGGGAGCTGGACTTTGGAAAAGTTACTGTTTTGACTATATTTCCCAGTATCCCTCCTCAACACAGCCAGTGGCTGTACTGACAGGACATTTTGGGACCCTATGCCCAAAAAGTAACTTTCCCAAGCACATGAGGAACTCTGTTACATTATCCCAGTGAATACATTCGTAAATTTCACAAGTCTATGTGGAGCCTGTATGCAGTAGTCAACAAAGCCTTGATGTAGTTCATTTCACTTTATATATATCCCACTTTCCCTGTAGGCCTAGGATTCAAGGCAGCACATGACATGATTAAGAAACAGGTACAGTTAAAAGTAATTTTCAAAACACATGAGAAAAAAATAGAGGGAAAGACAGTGCTTATACTTAAATGCCTCTTCCTTAGCAGCCAGTTTAGTTGCACAAAGACTACCCCCTCAAAAATATATATATTTGCCTATCTCTGAGGAACAATAGGAGGGCCAGCTTAGTCTCACTTGGAAAAGAGTGCTGCAACCTGGAAGTAGCCACCAGGAAGCTCTGCTTTCATAATCTCAGCAAAGGTGCCTGGCCCATATAGAGTACATTATAGCAACCCAGAGAGGATATAATCAAGGTCTGCATAACTGCAGTCAGATCTCCATGAACAGGACAAGGAGCAATGGATTCAAGCTGTAGGAAAGGAGATTCCACCTGAACCTCCGGAAGAACTTCCTGACAGTCAGAGCTGTCCGATAGTGGAATATGCTGCCTCGGAGTGTGGTGGAGTCTCTTTCTTTGGAGGTTTTTAAGCGGAGGCTGGATGGCCATCTGTTGGGAATGCTTTGATGTGTGTTCCTGCATAGCAGGGGGTTGTACTGGATGGCCCCGGGGGTCTCTTCCAATTCTATGATTCTATGAACAGGTGCAACTGATATATGAGCGTCAACTGTGCAAATGCATTCCCAGCTACTGAAAAAAATCTGGGTATTCAGGCTTAGGGCTGTATTTAAAACTATCCCTAAACTGCAGCATGAATTTTCAGAGTAACTACAGTCACATCTAGCCACTCCTGGAATATGTGCTTTGTTACTCCTTTACTATACATCCAGTGTGGTGTAACAGTTTGTTGGATTAGGACTCTAAGGCCCTTTTCACATGTGGGGGGGGGGGAACGGTGTAGAGCGACCTCTCACGGAGGTCGTCTACACCGTAGAGTGGACTGGCGTGGACTACTTTTCGTAGTTTCACACCAGAATCCACTCAGGAGCGGCTGGAACTAGCCGGGCTGCGTGTTTTTTAAAAACCTCTTTTTCGAGGTTTTTAAAAAGCACGGAGTGCGCAGCCCTGTGCCGCTCCGTCGCCCGGCTCTAAAGTGGATCTGCAGGCGTGCGCAAGTGCGTGCTTGCAGATCTGCCGGGGGCGGGCTTCTGGCTGGCGAGCTTCTCCGGTTGGTGGAGAGCCTCCACCAACCAGCAGCTGCCATCTGCGACGCCGGAGGAGTGTGGAGCAGCGAGCTCACACTGCTCCACGTGGTGACGGACTTACCTGGCTGGAGGTAAGCTCCGTTTTTGGGCGTTTTCGCCCGTTTCCCCCCCGACATGTGAAAAGGGCCTAAGAGACCAGGGTCTGAATCTCTGCTTGGTGATGGAATCCACTGGGTAAACCTGGGCAAGTCGCACTCTCTCAGCCTAGGAAAAAGGCTGTAACCAACCTTCTCTGAAGAAATCTTGCCAAGGAAACACAATGATAAGTTCACCATAAGTCAGATGTAAGGCCCCACTTTGGGGGCCCCCAATAGCAGTATGATTTGGATGGGCACCATACTCAATTGGCACCATATTGGATTGGCAACACATTGTTGCCAGTTGGCTCTAATATTGAGTTGAAGCCTGAGAGGTGACCAAGAGGTCAAACCAAGTAAGGGAAGAGATCGGGCTGTAAACGTGAGAAAGAAAGACGGGTCAGCCTAAGACATCTTCCAGGTATGACTGGGCCATTTGTCAGGCAAATAAACGCCATTCCTATGGATAATAGGCTTAAGCAGAAGCTGGACTTTTCTCAGGGAATGCAATTGTGAGAAGCCCACCAGGACACTGACTGACAGATAGCTGTCCCCTGTGCACCTGGACTCCTTCGTCTTCCCTCATAGCACCCACAATAGATAGCTATTACAACACACATTATGTCTTTATCATCCAAACACTGTGAACATTAGTGAGTTGATAGTCTGTTGTCTGTGCTGCAACTCCCATTGTCCATTAGGCTGGGAGAGCAATCAACTCACACCCCTTCAGGGAGGAAAACAGTCTATATAAACCCTTGGTTTTGAGAAGTCAGGTGCAGTCAGATCAAATGCCGGACCTCACTATGTCACCCTGAATCCTGATCTGCCCTTAGACACCAGTCTAAGCCACACCGTTACGTCTCTCTGCTTCTCTCCAGGATCTGGTAAATATCACTCGTAACCCTTGCAGTCTCTACCCCAACCTTCCTCCCTTCCTTTCAGTTAGCTCTTGTGTGACTATATGTATTTTATGTGCGTGTATGAGTGAATTCCCCTCAATAAAACACATTTTAGTTTATTTTTGAATCTCTGGCTGGTTCTTTTTCTGCATGAGCCCGTAAACATTGATAGAAAGGTCTCGTTAAGTTACCCGCCCCCGCCTCACAAGCCTGCTCTTTGAGCTAATTCATTCCCCACTTTTGCAAGGAGGTATTTGGCATTGCGGGGTGGCCCTTGTGGCACCTACATTTTGGGGTAACACAGAGTTGAAAGCACAGAACAATAAACTCCTTTGCTATTGGTATAGGTAATCACCTGCTGTATTAAACCACATCCTAGGTATTTGAGCAGCAGAGAAAAGATAACCAAGTGGAGCAATTTGTGTAGCTTTTGTCAGTCTAAATTAACCAAAAAGGTTCAGTGATTTGGAGAGGTCAGCTTTAGAGCTCTGTAAACTAAACTACAGCCACTTAAAGGTGTCTTCACTTCACCTCAGACAGCTTTATGGACTGATGTTTTATGAAGATCAATACTTACTATCCTGCTTCTTCCACGCAGGACTTTTTGTTATTCGGCAGCCCAAATGAACTCTTTATGTCCACCATATAAAGTTGCTTGGTGCAAGCAGTAAGCTGAAATGCAGGAAGAAATCTGTGCACAAAAAGAAATGAAAAATATTTAGAGTTTTTATTCAATGCATCTATTTTATTCCTATTTTCAATTTAAATACAACCTCAAAAGGTAAATCATTCTCTTTGGTTCATATTTTAAATGAGATTAAAATTTGAAACAATTGTTGAACTGCTGGATTACAGTGCAGTCCTATAGTCCTGATTGAAATTGCTAGTCCCAGCTGGAGTAGACTCACTGAATCAAAGAAATTTACGTTAAGTGCCAACTTACCAGATTCACTGGCAAGGCCTTTGCTAAGGTCAAGGGTCTTCTTCAAATATAATGCCAACTCCAGGTGGGGTAGGCTCTCCAGGGAGAGGACGGGGAAGTCAGCGGCCAAGACAAAGCCAGGAAGAGCCCCCAGCCATTCTTTCTACAACTGAGGTGAGACCAAGCAGGAGGCCAATTGCCTGAGAGACAAGTGGTCTGGAGCTGGATTAGACCACCAGGGCATTGGCAAACACACACCCCCTTTGTCCAGGGAGACAGATGGAAGTCCACAATGGAGGGCAATGCTTGAAGGTAGGGTAGATATATCTGGACAGCAGTTCACAATTAGCTGCCACCACTCTAGTACTATGCCTATGCCTAGTCTTTACTGGACTATTTCTGGAAAGCCTCCTTTAGGACAAGACCTAGCCCTATCTGCTTCTCCTGTCTGTGGGGTGACAGTGGTTCCATATGTACTAGAAAGGGCCAGATCTGCCATAGCTCATTCCATCAGGGCTTCAGCTCCTGCAACTACTGTCCTTGTCTGAGGAGCTTGAGCCAGGATAACTTCCTGACACCAGAGGTCAGACCCAGGCACTTGAGAGAGAAATAAGGTTTGTTGGTTTGAAAGTAAAACCCAGAGGAAAGGAGCAAAAAACACAACTTCTCCCCTGCTAGCAGGGACCCTGCAAGGCTTAGGAAAAGTTGGAGTATGCTGACCATGCAGTGCTTTGACTTTACAACAGTATTGCCCTGTTTTATATTTTTCTGACTATAATAAAATAATATTGGAAAATTATTTACTCAGTACTATTCATTTGGGAAGCAAAATGCCTACAGCAGTCTCACTTCCAAATTTCTTTGCAAAAAAGAGTACGTACGATTTCAAAAATATTTAGAGGCTTAATATATCAGAAACAAGTTGTTTGGTGATGTTTTCTAACTGACACAGCTAGTCTACTTTGTATCATAGTTCAGTCAGGTGAGATCAAGTATCTGTTTTCTGGTGTGCTGGATGGGTGGGTGGGTTTGGCTTCACTAAACATGGAAGAAATGCATGCTCCAGTTTGCATGTAAAAATAAAGATCATTTGTTCACCAAATACCCAACTACATTTAGCATATACTTAGAAGTGATGCTCTATTAAGTGGTGGAAAAGCCCTGTTTGTCTAGATCTATTTCAATCTGGTTTCAGGCCTGGTTATGGGATAGAAATAACTTTGGTTGCCTTGGTGGATAATCTATACTCAGAACTGGACAGATGGAGTGTGTCCCTGTTAGTTCTTCTGGACTTTTCAGTGGCTTTCAGTACCATCAACCATGATATCCTTCTAGATTGCTTTAGTGGGATAGGGCTTGGAGGTACCATTCTACAGTGGGTCTGTTCTTTCCTGGAGGGAAGGTGTGGCTGGAGGATTCCTGTTTGACTTTATAGCCATTGGCCTATGAAGTCCCTTAGGGTTCTGTCTTGTGCCCATGCTACATGTAGATGAAAACCCTGGGAGAAGTTTTCCAGAGTTTTGGGGGAAGGTGTCACCAGTATGCTAATGATACCCAGCTCTATTACTCCTTTCCACCTAATTCCAAGGAATCTGTTTCTGTGTGAAACAAGTGCCTGGTAGCTGTAATAGACGGGATGAAGGTGAATAAATTGAAACTTAATCCAGATAAGACAGAGGTGCTCCTGGTCAGTTGAAGGACAGATTGAGGAACTGGGATTCAGTCTGTGTTAGATGGGGTTACGCTACCCTTGAAAAATCCGGATTTGCAGTATGGGGATACTCTTTGATTCAGCCTTTGAAAGGGTTAAAACCTTAGAACTGCAGTTGCTTAAGTAGAAAAATAAGGAAAAATAAGGTGAGCAGATGTATCCTTTATCTTATCAGAAGGCTTAGGTATGAACTTAGCTATGCAGGGAACCTGGGGAGTTTTTTTAGGTCAGCGCAACCCAGTGAGAGTACTCCCCTGGTACCAAAATACATTATTTTGAAAGCTGTAACCTGGGTCTCTGTAACCTGTCTGTAACCTGTAAACTGTTCATATATGGTCATATTTTAATCATTTCCTGTACCTGTTTACTAGAGTGTATAAAAGGTAAGCCGATACCTGACTCTAGGCTCTCTCGGTCTTTTTGGAAGACTGAGATCCCTGCGCAGTAAAATAAACTCCTGTTTTCTGAAATCGCTGCTCTCAATTCTCTGGCTGCCCACAACATTTTCTGGTGTGTTGGCTGGGAAACTGAGGGGTTTTTGCCCACTTTGGCGGGCGCCAGGGCGTCGGGACCGTCGCCCCTTTCCTGATACAACCCAGGGCGCCCTCGACTTTCTTTTGTCGAAAGGATTGGTTTGGAGTGGGGCGGCGGCTCTGGCGACGGCGTTCCAGCCAAGGGACCCGAGGTCGGAGCAGAAAACAGGATCCTCCCACGACTGTTGGTGAGTGACCTCCCCACAAACTCGGGGGGAAAAGGGGCCTGATCAACCCCTTTCAGCTTTGCCCTAGTACCCCACTGTTGTTGTGGGTGAAGCCACAGAGCTTTTGGGTGTGGAGTTGAAGGTGGGAGGTTGTGTGTTGGTGTGAATGTGTGAAAGGAAGGTTGTGTGACGTCGCAGTTTCCAAGTCATGCCATTGAGTTTCCGGGTGCTTGGATTGGCGTGAATCGAGTGCTGTCTCTCTCCCTTTGTGTGGATCCGTGGGACCCCTTACCCACGGGTCAAATCCCTTTTTCCTTGTGTGTGTTGTCTGCTTTGGGAGGAAATGGGAGGGGGGCAGCAGCCAACAGACACTGCTTCAATCAGACTCTGCTTCAATGTATGCTGGAAAACTCCAAGAAAGGGTTAACTAGAGACGCACTTTTCAGCAGTTTCTTGCCTGGTTTGAGGTAACAGACAAACACTGCTTTGATGCTTCAATGTATGTGGGGAAAAAAAATATTCCAAGGTTTCTGTGTAAGCAAAGCGGCATTTCGCCTGGTTTCTCTGTGCTTTCTTTTTTTTTCTGTTCCTCTCCTGTGCTCAGAGCCACCTTATCCACCCCCCCGCAGCCCCTCCTCCTCCTCCTCAGGCTCTAAGATTCAGATTTAACCCTTGAAGGACCAACTCCCTAGCATTCAGTTCAATATTCAATAGGGGATGATGTTAGAAAAAACTGGAGACAGTCCTACCCAGGGAAAAAAGTAAAGATGAAAATTGCTGTTTTTAATGGACTAGCAAGCCCATTTAAGCCACGAGGCTTGGCTATAACAGGAATTAAGTCAGTATGTTAATGAGAAAACAAACCTTTAGACCGGGGGGGGGGGGAGAAGAAAAAGGCTTGATCTTGAATAATAGGAGGCATGCCTAAGGAATTGGAAAGGTTATACTGGATGTCTGGATGGTGCAAGAAGCAGCCCTTGAAAGAGTGCTAAGGTATTGAAAAGGCAAAAAAAAAAAAAAAAAAAAAAAAAAAAAAAAAAAAAAAAGGCAGGAAATGCAAGATTAGGATCTTCCTACCTGGACACACACATGTCTCCTCAAAAGCAAGTTTGATTTATTTGGCACATGTGCCTCCAAGTAAACCCCTCCCTGCTGGAGGGAGAAATAGAAAGAAAGAAAGAATCTTGAAAGCCCGTTTAGACAATCAATGCTGTTTCCCCCCCTCTTCCTTGCTTGAAAGGGAGTGAGTGAGAAGCCTGCCTTTGGTAATTTAACCCTTAACTCTCCAACTCGGATGATTGCAGTGAATTACACCTGGGACAAGCTAATCAACTAGAAAGTAGCACCCAGTTCCATGCTGAAGGCTCCTTTAAAAATCAAGTAACACCTGAAAAATTCATTTTAGCATAGAGGGAGCAACTCATTTCAGCCTTCCTTGGCTGTCTTGCTGCCCCTAAGAGTAAGGGGGATCATGGCTTCTGGCAGCCCTCTCCTGCCTCCCTGTTCTGCCTGCCTCCACCCATTTCTCTGCTTGGGAGGGTGCATTTTATAAGAAGAGCATGGATAACCCGAAGAAACAGCCCTTAAAGGATTCTGGTCAGTTCATACTGAGTAGAGAAGAGAAGGTGCCTCTGCCCCCCTTATGTGTAAAGAGACAAAATACAACCACAAAAGGATATTGTGTAACATCTGGAAAAAGGGTGAATCAGAGATACCCCATTCTGAGAAGCAGCCAGCAGCAGGAGCAGCGGAGACTACCAGAGACAGCGGTAGGAGAGCAGCTGACGAGATGGGGCTATAGATGGGTGAGGCGAAGGGGGGACAGGCAGCAGGGTTCCCCCTGCTTGATGACAGCAAGCCACTCGAAACCCCGCAAAGCCACGGGCCCCAGCATGAGGGAGCTGCTAACCAAGACGGCAGAGACAAGTGTGGCAGAGAAGAAGCAAGAAGGAAGCTGCAAGCGGATGCATAGGAAAGTAGAGTTGTTAGCAGCTGCATTAAGTATACAGAATAAAGTACAGCAGCTGGGGAAAGAATCCATGACCCCATAGTCCAGAAGCTTCAGTGGCAGCAGGCAAAGTTATCCCCTGTTGCCAGAAGAGAAACAGGCAAGTGGGAGATGCTGGAAGAGAAAGTCTAAGCAGCAGCTCCAGCGGAAACTGCAGGCTGAGCAAGTGAAGGAGAAGCGAGCCAGGGCGACTGGCCACAGAAAAGGCTGGCAAGGCAGCGCTGGAGATCCAGCTGCAAAGACCCCACCAATGAGCCCCGTGTGGAGGTCTCTGGTCTCCAAGGAGAGGCAGCCAGAGTCCAGGAGCTGGTAAGGGAAAGAGGGAGCTGGAGGAATTCCGCTCGAAGAATGACTCTAGCAGCGAAGAGCTGAGAGACCTGCAAAAGACTGTCAGCAAGCTGAAAAGGGAACTGGCTTCTGTGAAGGCACTGAAGGAGAGAGAAGCAGAGCTGAGAGGATTGGTTCAGCCGTGACTTCACCGCAGACCAGTCTGGTTGGGAAACCTGACTGTATTGGCTCTGCAAACCAAGGTGCCTGTGGCTGGCTGTCAGGTGAAGACTGAGGAGAAGGTTTTGTCCATCTTCCCACAGACAGAGACAGGCAGGGGCTTGGAGCTGTGACATCCTGGAAGGAGAAGTTGGCAGCAGGAGCCTGGAGAACACAAGGAAAGGCAGAGTCCTAGGTGCAAGGCAGTCCAGATTGCGAGGGGCCTACCAGTTCCTGATAGAGGGGCAACTGGTAAGAGTCTCTGGCCCAGCTACAGGAGAAGCTGGCCCAGCCCCAGCAGGTCAAGGAGGGGGTGATAGAGCACCTCTGAGCTGGGAGAGGGAGGCGATAGAGCGCCTCTCCAGACTGGATCTGGAAGTGGAACTGCGGCTGAAGGACTCTCTGATTGAGAAGGCGAAGAAAAAGGAGCGGCTGAGCTGAAGGCCCTGGGACAGCCAGGAGAAGCAGCCCCAAAAGTCCACACCATATAGGCTCAGACAACAGACCTGCATTTGTTCACAAGATCATCAAAGACTGAACCACTGCTCTAGGAATCACCTGGAAGCTACATTGTGCATATAGACCCCAAAGTTCTGGGAAGGTGGAGAGAATAAATAGAACATTGAAGACTCAGCTTGCGAAGTTGTGCCAGGAAACGAAACTCAAGTGGTTAGATGTGCTCCCAATAGCACTCCTGAGAATAAGATGCACCCCTCATCGGACAACTGGACTGACTCCATTTGAGATGCTATATGGAAGACCCACGGCCATTCTAAAAGGGTTGAGAGAGGACATTCGAGAATTGGGAAATCTGACCCTACAACAAGAGGTGCAGGCATTGGGGAAAGCTCTAGAGAAGGTCAACGCCCATGCCTTGGAGGTTAGGCGAGTTCCTTTCCTCACAAAGGTACATTCCTTCCAACCTGGGGATGAGGTGTGGGTTAAAGATTGGAAAGGAGAGCCTCTATCACCAGGATGGAGAGGACCATACCAGGTGTTGTTAGTTACTCCCACTGCAGTAAAGGTAGCAGGGCTGAAACCTTGGATACATTACACTAGGGTAAAAAGAGCATTTACTGATTGGACTGTAATCTCATCACAAGAAAACCCTCTGAAACTGAAATTGTCCAGACGAAAAGGGGGGAGAGAAGATTCGGACTAGACTCTGCTGTGGTCATACCAGGGAATTGACCGCTCAACGCACAGTCAGATCCGCAACAGGTGGATGAAAATCTAGGCTAGACCCTACTGCTGCCACACCTTTGGAGGCTGGTAGCTCCACGTACGGTCAGACCTAGCAACTGCGGAGGAAGGAAGCTGGGACTAGGCCTTGTTATAGTCACTCCGGAGGCTGACTATTCTACGCACAGCCAGATCCCCTACAGAGGATGATGAGCAATGAGTATTAGTGAAATAGTAACAATAGTAGTGTGTATACTCTTTGGAATTTTAGCTCTGATGTATTTCCTGTATATGTATAGAAGGTACTGGTGTGGGATAAGTAGGTTTGGACCTCTGCTTGGCTCAAAGAATGAGGTGGATAATGATGATAGGAGTGTGGGGCATGATGTGTGGAATGGTAAAGGCTAACTGGTTTAAACAACACTTACAAGGGTTAATATAAAACAACGACAGCAGCATTAGCAACCCTTGGGACTGGCTAACTTCTTGGTTGCCAGATCTGAGTTGGCTGAAAACTCTGTTTCTAGGTATTGTACTTTTGCTTGTAGGAGGATTTTTAATAATGGTATGTATTTCTTGTGCTATGAAATGTGTACATGCTTCTCTTTCTCAAGCTATAGAGGGGAAAGCTGCCCACTTTGCTGTTATGGCCCAAAAGCAAGCTTAAGTAGTGTATGCTCAAATTGCTATGGAATTTGGCATAAGGGGGGAATGAAAGGGTTAAAACCTTAGAACTGCAGTTGCTTAAATAGAAAAATAAGGAAAAATAAGGTGAGCAGATGTATCCTTTATCTTATCAGAAGGCTTAGGTATGAGCTTAGCTATGCAGGGAACCTGGGGAGTTTTTTTAGGTCAGCGCAACCCAGTGAGAGTACTCCCCTGGTACCGAAATACATCATTTTGAAAGCTGTAACCTGGGTCTCTGTAACCTGTCTGTAACCTGTAAACTGTTCATATATGGTCATATTTTAATCATTTCCTGTACCTGTTTACTAGAGTGTATAAAAGGTAAGCTGATACCTGACTCTAGGCTCTCTCGGTCTTTTTGGAAGACTGAGATCCCTGCGCAGTAAAATAAACTCCTGTTTTCTGAAATCGCTGCTCTCAATTCTCTGGCTGCCCACAACACCTTGAGCCTAGAGGCCTAGGTTTTGGCAGTGACCAGGAATATATTTTCATAGTTAAGGCCAATTGTGCCCATTTCTGGAGAAGCTGGATCTGACCACAGTAACAAACACCTTGGTTACATCCCATTGGGGTTACTGTGATGTGCTCTGCATGAGGCTGATCTGAAAAGTGCTCAGAAACTGCCATTCATCCAAAGAGTAACAGCCAGATTTCTAATTGGGGCTGGCTAAAGGGAGCATGCAACTTCCTTGCTGCAACAGCTCCACTAGCTTCTGGTCCATTTCCAGGCACAATTCAAAGTGCTGGTGATGATCTATAAAGCCCTACATGATTTGGACCCAGGCTGAAGGACTATAGCTCCGTTTATAAGCTAATCAGAGCGCTAAGATCTTCTGGAAAGGCCTTCTCTCTGTCTCACCACCTTCTGAGGCATGTTTGGTAGGAACAAGGGATAGAGCTTTCTCAGTGACTGCTCCCAATCTTTGCACCCCTCCCCAACCAGGATGGCCTCCTTCTTACTCTCCTTCTGTCAGCAATTGAAAACATTCTTGTGCCACCAAACTTTTAGAAACAGAATGGGATGAGCTTTCAAAGATGTACTGTTCTGTGTTATGGTTTGTATAGTCTTTAAATGAATTTTAATATTTTTAATGTTCAGTGCTTCAAATTAATACATTAATAGCATTTAAAATAACTTTTATAGTTATGCTGAGGATTTTGTATAGTTTTTTAATTTGGACTGTTTTTAAATATGTTGTTAGCCATCTTGAGCCCTATTACTGAGAGACAGGCAGGATAGAAATTAGAATAAGAATAACAGTAATTTTACTAGCAAGTAATTTTCTTCAGCTCCACCGCTTGCAAAAATGCATACTTTTTGTGATTTGTTGATAGAAGGTTCACATGAGCTCAGTTAGCAAGTCTGATTGCTGAGGTATGACACTAAGGCACAGGAAAGAGCGGGAAGGGAAGATGTGTTAATAGCAGGGAATATACATTTCTCTTTATATCTGGTTCAGTGCTAACAATTCTGAAAACCAGATCAGTGGTTGCCAAAGACCCTCAACGAGAGTAGAACTAACTTGCTCTATATCCTGTCTTCTAAAACTTCTCTTGTTATATTATAGACTTGTGATTTTCGCATGGAAAGGAGCCACGTCGTTTGATTTGTCAGTACTATTACTTTCTACAGGCATTTTCTTGGAGCAGCATGGAATTGTACCATGAGTGAATAAGAGTTGTGCTGCATCTGTAGCTTCTGAATCAGGTCTAAGTCTAAAATATAATCCTTATCAGTCTACAACATAATCCTAGAAAGATGACACACGTCCTTGCAATATCATTTTTGTTCATAGAGCCAGCTATCACATCAGTCAACATCTGCAGGCCCACGGGGAATGGGTGAAAATGTGTCTTATAGTGTGAATGCTTCCTCATGATGATTTTGTGAATTATGTCACCTATTTTGTTGCTGTTTCTTACTAATTTGGGATGCACCCCACAAGGACTGTGCTTAAAATCTCAATGTTGATTGTTGTATGTCTACAGGGCCAATGCGGAGTCCATGACTGGCATAACAACAATGGTGCTGAACCAGCCAGCACTACATCAAATTCTCCTACCCACTTGATATTCAAAAAAAGGACTTTTTTTGCAGGGTGGGGGGTGAGGTATAGGAATGCTTGTAGCATGGTCATTTCTGGCGGCTTTGGGGGAAATTGATTTTATTGCTCAGGGGCCAGTGTAGCCAGTTTACAATCTGTCCTCATGTTGCTGTTCTGCTAATTACAACATCAGTAGCTCTGACAGCAGCAACAGCTCTTTGCTGTTTCTGCAAACACCTCTCTAAATCTTTAATCCTAGCCTTAAAGGAATCATGGTTTGCTCTCTGTGCCTGCTGATTAACCTGGGCTGTGAGGAATGCAGTGGCAGCCTTCGCCTCCTCCAACTTCCCTTGAAGGGCAGTCACTTGGGATTCTGCACTCTCCTTTGCTTCCAGTGCTTGTGCGAGTCACATCCTAACAACCCTTATTAAATCCACCAGCTGGACTTCCTCAGCAACCACTCAGAAAAAAGTTGGAACTTTTCAATCAGAGGTGAATTTCCCTACCTTTTGCTACTACATTCATCCCTAACATTCTAACTGGTCCTTTTCCTTCCTACATTCCTCAAGTTTCTTCTTCCACTCATTCCCAAGGTGATCACTACTTTCCTGGCTCTCATGTCTCAACTGTTTTAGCTGACACCAAAAGTCTGTAATACAGGTTTCCTGCTCTTCTTATATATCATCAGTGATACATTCCCAGGACAAGGCAAGCCCTTTCAAATGGGCTGAAAGTCTGCTCTGTACTATCTAGGAACCTCAGCTTCCCTTCTTTTTGCTGTAGCAGGCTTGCTGCAAGAACCAAATTGGGGTGGGGTGGGGTGGGGAAGCTAGCTGTATTATGAAGGGAGCCCTTGTTTCAGAAAAAGAAAGGGTGGGGGCTTGCACCAAATCCCTTTTCTGTGTGGCAAAGGCCTTTTGTTGTTCAGGACCCTATTCTCAAGCATGTCCTTTCTTTAGCATACTATATAGAGGCTTTTCTTCTTCTGCAAAAATACTCTCTGAAGTCCCTGGAAAAGTTCATAGTTCCTAACAACGAATGTAAAGAATAGAAATCAGCGGGGACAGGGAGCCTTGCAATTGTTTCCACTGTCTGAGAGTCAGGAGTCCTTCCTCTTCACTGAGGACAATACCTAAATATTTGACAGATTGCTGGATCAATTGGGCTTTTTCCCAGGAAGCCTGAAAACCTGTTTCCTCTATGATTAACAGCGCTTGTCTAGTGATCTCTTCTGTTTGTTCACATGTCTAAGGATGGATCAAGACATCATCCATGTATGAAAGCACATGTCTCCAAGACTCAGATTGCAGGCATTCCCACATGCTAGACATGTATCTATAACATGTACTAGGAGAAGAGTGAAAGCCTTGTGAAGATTAGGTGACAATATACTGTGTTGCCCCAAAGCTAAATGCAAACTTATAGCAACAGCTAAGGTGCATGGGGACAGCAAAAAAGGTATTAGATAAGTCCAGAGAGCTGAGCCACCTGGCTCCAGCTGCCACAGCTGCCACGATTTCATTGTAGTTGGTCACTGCAGGTGGAATTTGAGGGACCACAGCGTTTAAGACTCCATAATCCATGGTGAGCCTCCAAGAGCCATTTGCCATTTCTAACTGGCCATATACTAGAATAGCAGACAGAGTGCATCTCTACCAGCACTCCTAGTTTCAACAGTCCTTCTATTGCCATCTTAATTCCCTTGGCAGTCTCTGTGGGATATCTGTACTGCCTTTGGGAAGGGGGATCGGAACCTGCAGTCAGTTCACATGCATTAGTCCTTCCACGCTCTGTTTTGTCTCATGCCCATACACCTGGGAGGTCTTTGATCCACACACCTGTGAGATCTAGCAGCAATGCCATAGGGGTTTTCAATGCTGCAAACCTATACATTACAGAAATCTCCACTTCCAGAATGCCTACTTGCCATGGCCAGCCATTTGCCAAACCTACAGTTAAACCATTCCTCCTTAGGAAAGGGCTGCCAAGGGTTCTTTTCTCTGTTCCTCTATGCACACATGCCTTTGCGAGCATTCTCAGCTTTCCCTCCTGTGTAAGAATCTCCTCCCATACAAATGCAGACTGTGTGGCATCTCCATAGCCAATCATGTCTACCTTTTC
Source organism: Cyclura pinguis (assembly GCA_030412105.1). Taxonomy (NCBI): domain Eukaryota; kingdom Metazoa; phylum Chordata; class Lepidosauria; order Squamata; family Iguanidae; genus Cyclura; species Cyclura pinguis. Next base: position 210,827,990 of record CM059602.1, read on the forward strand.
TTTTGTTTTCCTCCCAGTGTTGATGCAATTTGGATCCAGCTCAGTGAGCAATGCTCCCATGTCCACTTGCAAGAAAGCTTCCTGTGGGACAATTCCTACTGATGCCTTGACCCATGGGTGTCCCTATTGGTCAGATTTCAAATGAGCTATCACTTGGGGAGGAAGATTCTCCTGGATCACCTACTGCTTGTCTCTTTTCCTATGCTTGGATCTGTCCTGGCCTCTGCACTGTTTTCTACCAAAGCAAATGGCGAAGCACAGTCCAGACCTTCAGAATCAGTACTCCTACTGTCCTTAAGGTTTGCACTGTCAATGCTGTCCACAATGGCTATTACAGGAGCATCTCTGAGCACCCATCCTAATATTACAGCAAAATGGTGAGCCCTGGGGGTGGTTACAGGGGAGCTGTAGCAGACTCCCTCATAGGGAACTTCTACTTAGCTGTGTAGGATCTTGGTGTAAGTCTTAATATAGGTACAATGCTTAAATCTTTTTATTAGTTCTAGCTGAAGTTGACCATACCCATGTGTTGATTCACTAGTCAACCATTAATTCTATCAGTCTATTCTAGTTAGGACTAAGCCATAGATTTCAGGCCCTTTCTCCGAGAAGACCATTTTGCTGCCTTCTTTATGCAAGACACTTTCTCTTTCTCTCTCTATGTGTGATGTCTTAGGTTTTTCTCACCGAGTCTGCATTTCCGTTCCTTGCTTTGCAGATGAAATTATATTTTCTAGGATTCTACCCCAGCCAAATGACAGCCTGAAAACCTCTCTGAAACCTGTTAACTCTGAGACAGATCAGTTAAACTTTCCCTTCCACCCACCCTCCCTGGCTGTTATATCCAATAACATCAAAGAAAAGCATGCAAGATCCATCTTCTATAGGGATGAAAGAAACTGCATGGGCCTTCCAGAGAAAAGTGATGGAGTGTGGGGAAGGGCATGGTATCTCTGCTCACCAACAGCTCCAGCTCTGCTCATGGCTGCTAAGTAGCCCATGACAGATTACCCTGAAGGCAAAATGGCCTTTGGTAGAAAAATTATTCTTTACCCCTGGGCAAAAACCTTATTTTGTTTCCTCAGGGAAGCAATAAATTGTGAAGTCCTTGAGCCGCCTTCTCCAGCATAAATTCTCATTGCTTAGAATTGTTTCCATTTGTCACTGAGAGGAAGGAGCAGTGATCCAGTTTAAGTAAAGTTTACTGGAAATCAACAAGGTGCAATGCCATCAATTTAGGACTAGGGGTTTATGGAATTGCTTTCCAAGTGATGTTATACAAGCTAGTTATTCAGGGTTGTGTCCATAATGGCACTCCTGTTGAGCCGAGGGAGTGCCTTACAATTGTTAACAATTAACTTGTCCTAGAGATTTTTCAAGGCGAGGATTAAGAACTGACTGATCAGCAGATTGATAGCAGAGCTGTTCATACTTTAGTTATAAAACTAATAGTGTTAATCTTCAACTGAAAACTGTAGCTGTAAGCTATGCTAATCCATATCTGTAAAACAGGAACTAAATTGTGCTGTATTTTCATGCTAAATGGACACACATGCATAGCTATTCAATCACATGTGTAGGGCCAGTTAGATTGGTCCTTCCCATACAAATCAGCCTCTTACCTTCTGCAGTGTGCTAAGTGGGTAGGAGACTTACACATTTGAGGCTGTTTACATGTCTATGTAGTCTGCACCACGCTGCAGTGTCATTTTGCTGGTTCCACACGTGGAGAGGATGGTGATGATTACTAAATGATGTTTCTTTTTCTCTTGATACCCTGAAGGTTTACTTGTGAGCCTGGCTGGGAATCCATCCCTTTTACATGATAGTTCTTCATGTTTGCAGTTTGCCTTAACATTTTTGTTGACCTTCTGCTTCCAGCTGGCAGTGAAATTAATGAATTGCCACTGGGACCATTCTGCAGAATCTAAGCCTTCCTACAGTCAGAAACCAGATCCACCCTCTGAATTATAGAAACATTGCAGCAGCAGGTGAACTTCTACTTGTGGATATTGAAACAGGTGTGGTTCTCCCACCATTTCTCTTGTTGTGAGGCACTGAGGGTTTGTTGCCTTTTTGTCCATTAGCCAGCTGGAATAGCTAGTTGGAGTTCCTTCGTTTTCCTATTTTGATGACCCGCACTTCCCAAGCTTTTAAAAACAGCAGTGTTGTCCAGGAGGCAGGTTAACATCAACACTCTACTTTAGTTCTGGAATTTTGGAAAGTTTTAGACTGGGAGAATAAGCAGGTGGCTTTATAAGCCTTCTTCCTATTAATTAAAAAACACGTTTCCATATATGTATTTCTACATTTCTGTTGGGGATGATAATTACATTACACAGACATCTCACTCCACAAACATTCCTCTCTTATAATTTGAGAAAGAAAAAAACTTAATATTGAAAATAGACAAAAATGAGAATATAACGAAACAAAATGGACTTAAGAATTCAATGAATACTATTCTAGATTATTTGAAGAAAAAAGAATACTATTACAAGACGTTACTCCAGTAAATTTAAAATAAAAATAAAAATCAGAAAGTCTCTATGAACAAAGTGAGAGAAGCCATAAAGAAAATAAAGATTGGGAGGGAGGGCCCAGGACCTGACAGTTTCTCAGCTCTTTATTACAAAACATTTGAAGCAGAGTTAGCAAAACCACTTCTTAATATTATAAATTAGATAAGGAAATCAGACTGACCCCAATTATGGGGAATGGTAAACATTATGTTCATCCCCAAAGAAGGAAAAGACCCACTTGATTTGAAGAATTATAGACCAATATCTTCATTAAATATTGATTATACAATATATGCCACAATCTTGGTGGAAAGATCAAAAAGAATTTTAAAAGACTGGATCCATGGTGAGCAGTGTAGTTTCCTTCTGTGAAAGCAGTTAAAATATAACATCAGAATAGTACTAAATGCCATAGAATATTATGAAAAATATAAATTGTGGAAAATAGCAATGATATTTGTGGATGCTGAGAAAGCATTTTATAATGTCAATTGGATATTCTTACTAGAAACATTAAATAAAATGAATTTAGGCAACCAGCATATAAATTAGATCAAGCCTATACGTAAAGACCAAATAGCTCAGATATTAATCAACAGTGAGAAAACAGACCTAGTAAGGATCAATAAACGAACAAGTCAAGGTTGTCTGCTTTCCACCATTATTATTTTTGATAGTACTGGAAATTTTGAATAGGAAAATCAGGAAAGATACATAGATAAAAGCAATGGAATTTAAAGGACAAAAATTTATTTTTTTAAAGTATTTTTTATTAAAATTTCTAAAAAAAGTATAAAATGGGAACATTTCTTCTTAATGTCACCCCCCCAACTCCCATAACAAGTTTTCTTCTCCAGTTTTGCCCAGCTGAATCAAACAAAAGGCACAATATAATACAATACAAGGAGTCCAATCCACTATACATAGAATCTTTAGTACAACAATCATAATTTGTCTTTTAATCAGTCAATACGTTTTACCTTGTTAATCAAATTATATCATTATAATCATTAGCTTTACAATTGCAGCCACTCTTCTATTTTGCTCCATTCTCTATCAAATTGTTGAATAGATTTGTTCTTTAATGCATTTGTCAATTTTTCCATCTCCATCATTTCCACAACCTTTAATTTCCATTCATTTAAATTTATTTTAATATCTTGTTTCCAATGTTGAGCATAGGTTAATCTAGCTGCTGTAACTAAATATAACGTTAATTTTTTATGCTTTCTAATTTCTGCCTTTGATTTTATTATATTCAATAAATATAATTCAGGTATCATTTCAAGATTCATTTTGAATATTTTTTAAATTTCGTCATGTATTTCTAAAGGGCAAAAATTTAAATGGAGAGAATTTGTGGATGACTTAAGGCCATTTCCACACTACTCTGTTATAGTGCTGCTATTCCACTTTCAACATCCTATGGAATCCTGGGGTTTGCAGTTTAGAGAGGGGCATTTAGAACCCCCAGCCAGAGAGCTCTTTGGCCTCAGTAAAATACAAACCCTGGAATTCCACAGCATGTTGAAAGTGGAATAATAGCACTATAGGGCGAAAATGGCCTTAGTATTTCTATTAGAATATCCCAAAACAAGTTTGTGGTTGATGGAAATGTTATATGAATTATACGAATTCAGAGACATTTCAGGTTTCAAAGTGAATAAGGATAAAACAATTATGATCACAAAAAATATCAATAAAGAGTAAGAATGAGAACTGGTAAGAGATATAAAATTTAAGGCAGAAAAGGAAGTTAGAAAAGGAAGTTAAGCATCTTGGAATAACAACAACAAAGGAAAATGCAGGTTTATTTGATACAAATTATAAACTGGTTTGGAATGGGATAAAAGAAGAGCTTTAAAAACAGAATAAACTAAACATTTCTTTATTAGGGAGAATCACTACAATTAAAATGAATATTTTACCTAAAATGATATCTCTGTTCCAGAATCTATCGCTTGGTATAAAATTGTATAAAGATATGGTAAAAATTTATTTGGCAGAACAAGAAACTGAGAATAAAATGGAAAGAGTTTCAAGATAAAAGAAAGAAGAGGTTCATGATTACTTGTCAGTAAAGGTTGGACCAAACCTGTAGAAAATACTTTGTGATGTGGGTCGTTAAGTGCACCTGTGGAGAGCCATGTGACTTTAGCTGAGTCATGCTGATGAGCAGCCAGGAGAGAAGGTTGCATCAGGTGTGGGGAAAATGCAAAAATTGGCAGGATTGCATCAGCTAGTGTGAGTATAAATATAGCTGAGAGCTAGCCAGCAAGTTGTACATGGTGCCTGACGCGTCTGCTGGAGGCTCAGTCAGAAAGAGCAAGCAGGGGGATGCTGGAATGCTTTCTGAAGATTCTTGTAAATATGTACACATTGTAACTGAAGAATAAATTGCCTCCTTGATGGAAGAGGACAATTGGCGTGGGTGAGTTTTTCCTGGCTACAGTGCATTGCTGCTAAGGTGTTCTCTGGTGCTGGGCACGCTTCCAAAGCTGTGGGAGCAATCTCTGCTATATTTTGGGTATGACATTATTGAACTTAAAATTTTATTACCATGCTTGTGCCCTAAACTGAATATTAGATTGTATCCAATTAGAGAACAAAAGATTATTAGACTTAGAAGGTGCTGATCTGTATTATGGATGGCACATGTATCTTGGATATAATAAACAGGGGATGACTAAAGAATTCAATAACCCTATTATAAGAAATACTTTGTTGAGAATCTGGTCAAAATATAAGATGATGTATTTAAAAATTTTGCTTTGGATATCACCTTAAGGAGTCTTACATAAATTAAAGATTTTATATTTCAATAAATTGCTGACTTATAAAGCTTTATGGAAAAAAACAAGGTGATAAATTTATAATCGAGACAATTGAAGAACTGAACTTGGAGGGTATATCATGTAACTGGTCAACTCTCAGACAAATTATTGAAAGATATAAAATAAATTTGAAGACAGAAGGAATAGAACAAAAAATGAATGATTTTGATTTTATATTCCAAAAAAAGACATATATACCATTTTAATAAAATGGGAAATGGAACAGGAGGGAGCAAAGGATAATAGGAATAAATGGGTACAGAACATTGGCCAGATAATTCACCTTGGAAATTGATAAAAGGCATGGAATCAAAATTTGAAGTTTACTAGATGTTCAGATTTAATAGAAAACTATTCTAACAGGCTATATAGATGACATAAAACACCTATTAAACTAGCAAAAATTGATAAAAAAATTTGAAAGATACATGTTGCAAATGTGAAAAAATTGGAATTTATTACCATATGTGGTGACAATATTCTATAGCAAAGAAATTTTGGAAAAGGATCTAACAATGTGTACTGTAACACTAGAAATTCCAATGTATTCAGAACTTTTTGTTGTTGTACTTGTAGCTGTGTGTGTTGGATGGTTCAGATGATAAGATACAGAAGAAACATGGAAAGATGCTGTTATGTAACAGCAGCCAGACTGATTTACACTAAAAAAATGGAAGAATAATGGAATATCTTCTGAGGAAGAATGGTTACTTAAACTACTAGACATATATCAAATGGATAAATTAATGATGTTGCTAAATAGTAAAACTTTAAATCAAGTAAAACCAGATTGGGAGAAAATGGTACAAACATGCGACATGAAACCAGGAAATTAGCTAGTATTGATCTAGAAGATTAAGAAGATAAAGTATTATATATAATTTGTAATATATGTTATTATTGGAATAGGTATATGAATTAAAAGGAAGTTGTTTTTGGAGTTAATATGAAAGATGTAATGTTATAATAATTTTTTTTAAAAGAACATTTCTATCATAAACATTTAATTTTTAACATGTTTCCATAAACATTCCTATTGGCTCCGCTGTTTCTATAGACATTTTTGTACAGGTGTTTTCAATACATTGTGGTTTTGTGTATTTCCATACAAAAACAAAAAAGTTAAAATAAACAGTAAACCTACTAAAATAAAATAATAACACAATCTAAATACACAGTCAAACTACACAAACAAAACATAACTACTAAAATAAACAACACCTAACTAAAAAAATGAAAAATTCCATACCTTATTTTGGAAGGATCAGAGAATAAAATTGCTGCCTGGACGACCTGCAGTGTTTAATCAACACATTGTCAATAACATAAATTTTCCTATTTTGGGGATGCAGTCAGTCAGCAGCTTCTGCCTTTTGCTTGGTCTAAGAAAACTGGGTCCTCTACAGTGGTAACCAGTCTGTTTCTATATCTTTTATCACCTTTATTTCTCTTATTTTTCCCAATCATGTTACTGCACCTGATTTTTACTTAATTCTAAAGGCTCATCTTGTCCAACTGGCACAAGATTTCCTCTGCAGACCTTTTCTTCCTCCAATCTGGGGATGAATTAGTACTGCACCTCTCGTTTCACAAATTCAGGAAGGCAGAGATTTATGTTTGGGCAGTTGTTTGCTATGCATGACTAAGCCTCATTATGATAAGGGCTTACTCATGATTGGAATTTAACCACTGAGTGTGGCTCAAAACTTATGTGGAGGTTGGTCTTTGGTGGTATACAGATGACAGATGACCATGGAATCTCCATATGATAAACTTTACAAGAGGTCCCCTCACCACTGTAAGTCACCCAAGGTTCCCTAAGTAGGACAGAAATGAGAATTATTGATTTAGGCTGGGGTGACAAAAATGCAGCCCGTATGAAGGCCTTTGGTCCCACTTTTTTATCTCCTGAAGTCCCCTGCCATATCTCCAGAATCTCTGAATTCACTCTTTTTTATTTATTTTTTGGTATGATTTTGAAGCAATTTGCCTGACAATCCCACCAACCTCTTGCACAACTCCGATCTTCTCTCTCCCTGTGCCTTTCAGTATCCTCAACTCCTCAAAAAACCACACACCCCAAAAACTTGTTTGGCTGTTTCCCAGCCAAAACACAAGCCAAAAGTGAGGCATTTGTGCTTCAGGTCATCATTTTGGCCAGGAATAGATGACCAAAAAACAAAACAAACAAAATATATGTCTGAATGTCATTGGTGGTGCAGTCTATGGCAGGGGATGTTGGTCAAGTGGGAAGAATTGGCTCCCAAACATGACACTCCTGCCCAGTCATGTGTAAGCCAATAATGGGCAGAATATAGATTCCTGTAGAGCTTCAGGTGATTTACAGTTCTTAGCGAGGACTTCTGGATTTTAATTGTTTAACACTCACAGTAAAAAACATTATTTGCATCCTAAATTGGAATGCTGAAATGAAGAAAGCTTGGGAAGAACCAGGGTGAAATTTGTACGTGAAAAGTCCACAAGTGAGCTCCATTTCTGTTCCAAAAAGCAAACAACAGGGCTGAACATGTGTAGATACCTGCTATTTTATTCAGTTAACAGATAGGGCACCAAAAAGGCAGAAAACTATGGAAATGATTTGAATGAGGGTTGAGGGGAAAGTTTTAGTTTGCAGAATCTATTTTGTTTTTCACTAAAACTCTTGAGATGTACCCAAATGGAGCCAAAGACTTAGTGACTTAGGAAAGAGGTACAGTCTTCCCTCTAGGTTTGTGGGTTTGACCTTTGTGAATTTCATTATTTGTAAGGTTGTCTCTTGCCATTCTCCTCCTCCTAGTCTCTTCCACTTTGCTGGGGTGCATGTGCCTTCCTTCCATACACATGGGCAAAAGGCAAGTGAATGGGAGGGGCACATAGAAAGTGTGCACGTGCCTTCTCTGGGCAGGTGGCTGCCTCCTCCCATTTGCTTGCCTTTTGTCTGGGGTGTGGAAGAAGGGTAGCATGCCTGGGCAAAACACAAGTGAAGGGGGGAAGGCACACACATGCCTTTTCCAGGGGAATGGCTGCCTTCTCCCAATTGCTTGGCTTTTGCCTGGGCTTCTGGAAGGAAGGGATCATACCTGGGCAAAAAGCAAGTGAATGGCAGGAGAAAGACCCATGTGAGCCTTCTTTGGGCACAGGGCAAATCTTCCCATGTGCTTGTCTTTTCCCCAGGGTGCCTGGAAGGAAGGCAGTGTGCCTGGGCTAAAGGCAAGTGAATGGGGGGGGGGAGCCCTGAAAGGGAATGGAAGGGGGAATGTTCATTCAGATGGGACGGGTTATTCATTAATTTTTGACTTTTGCAAGGTTTCTGTGCCCTGAACCCTTGCAAAAGTTGAGGGGCCACTGTATATAATACAAAGCCAGCGTGGTGTAGTGGTTTGAGCACTGGACTATGATCCTGCAGACCAAGGGTCAATTTCCCGAGGCAGATCTAGGGTGGGGCAACTGGGGCTTGTGCCGTGGATGCCATTTGGGGGAAGGGGGCAAAAGCTGCTCTTTCCTGTACCTGCCCCTCACCCCCACACCCTTCCGTGCCTGCTCACTGCCTCCCAACTCACCCTCGCCCCCCCATCCATCCTGGCCGATTTGGGGGGCGATGGTGGCGTGGTGCCTAGGGGCACAATTTGTGCATTTGCCCCAGGTGCTGCTGAGCCTAGGTACACCAGTATAGTTCCCCACTCAGCCATGGAAATCCACTGGGTGACCTTGGGCGTGTCACACACATTCAGCCCGGGAAAACCTTGTGATAGGTTTGCCTTAGGGTGACTATAAATGAGAAACAACTTGAAAGCATACAATGATATGATAATATTCTCTCACACACTCTCTCTCACACATGCGCATGCATACACACACACACACACACACACACACACATATATACCACTTGGGTCACAACAGTATAGACTAGACTGTGATGTGGCTCACTTCCACTTATTATCTCACAATGTCAGCATTCACATTTGCTGTATTCCTGTCTCCAGATTGAAAGGTGTTCTCAGGGGGCCTCGAAAAACTATTCCAAAGTACTCTGTTGATTATGTTTCATATTAACTGCTACTGCAGTAATGTATGTCTAATTTAAAAAATATTCCTCCAATTCTCTATGTTCCATTTTTTTTTTGAAAAAGGAAAAATAGTGTTTGCAGTATTCAAATGGAAACTGTTATGGGAAAAAGGGTGAGAGAGGGACAAAACATTCCAAAATTATCTGTCATTTCATGCTTTTCTAAACCTTGTCAGAGACTAATGGTAGGCCCAATTTTAGTAATAAAAATGTTCCTAAGAAATAGGATTCAGTATCCTGACATCTACAACTTAACTTTTCTTTTCTGAAAGTCTAATTAAGGTTTGTTTGCTTTGTGGCATCATAAAATACATTCACCACCTAACCCAGGAAGCACAAAGGCTGTTTTGCTCATGTTGTTGTGAGATTGATATGCCAGAACAAAATTGAAAATGTCTCATTCAATCATAAACAGTAACATCTTTCCAGAAATAAAAAGGGAGAATACTTGACACCTAAACTGAGAAGAAAGTATGGATGTGAGGCAAAAATGCAGATTTCATTTCTAGTTTACTTATTACCAGTGTTTGCTTTGCTTTCCAATATCTTAGACATTGGCCCATTCCGCACGAGGCTGGTGAACTGATTCGTGCCGTTTCTTATCGGATTTTCTGGGCTTGAAACAAGGCGGACTTTCCCTCATTTCCTTCCGCACAGCTACTGTGTATGTTCCATTCTGATTCAGAGGAGTGCGAGTTCATGAATCCACACTACCTCTGCGTGGCCACTCCCGCTACTCCCCTCACCCCGCCCCGTCAGCTGTGATTGGCCCCCCCTTTTTTTGCATGGTTTAGTACATTATTGCGTACATGTGTAAGTCCATACTACTCCCTGGCCCCTCCCATGAGCCCTCCCCTGACCACCAATTCGCATCGGCATGAATGTACATATCTGCACCACTGTGAAAGTATGAATCGGATCGATCTGGAAAATTGGAAAACTGATTTCTTCTGGTTTTCAAATAGCATGCTTTATCACCACATGGGGGCACATTTAGGCCCTTTTCACATGTTGGGGGGGAAACGGGCGAAAACGCCCCAAAACGGAGCTTACCTCCAGCCGGGTAAGTCCGTCGCCGCATGGAGCAGCGCGAGCTCGCTGCTCCACACTCCTCCGGCGTCGCAGATGGCAGCTTCCGGTTGGTGGAGGCTCTCCACCAACCGGAGAAGCTCGCCAGCCGGAAGCCTGCCCCCGGCAGATCTGCAAGCACGCACTTGCGCTCACCTGCAGATTCACTTTAGAGCCGGGCGACAGAGCGGCACGGGGCTGCGCGCTCCGTGCTTTTTCAAAACCTCGAAAAAGAGGTTTTTAAAAAACACGGAGTCCGGGTAGTTCCGGCCGCTCCTGAGTGATTCTGGTGTGAAGCTACTAAAAGTAGTCCACACCAGTCCACTCTACGGTGTAGACGACCTCCGTGAGAGGTCGCTCTACACCGTTCCCCCCCCCACATGTGAAAAGGGCCTTAGTCAGAAGTATGTGCAGAACGAAGGTAAATAAACCAAACTTAGTCCGCTCCAATGTGCAGAAGACTTCCGTGGCAAGATGCATTGGCCAGTCTTAATAACTGTGTGCAGAAAGGGCCATTGTTGAAACTTGCTGGACAACTAAAGCTATTTCTGCCCGGCACTGTTATAGAGCTGCTATTCCACTTTCAACATCCTATGGAATCCTGGGATTTGCAGTTTAGAGAGGGGCATTTAGAATTCTCAGCCAGAGAGCTCTTTGGCCTCAGTAAACAATGCGCCCCAGAATTCCACAGGATGTTGAAAGTGGAATAATAGCACTATAACAATGTAGGGCAGAAATAGCCTGAGTTTCTGACTCAAGTCTTGGGAATAGTAAAGTAATCAGAAAAATTAATACTGTTCTCTATATGGTCAAGCCTGCTTAATTACCATAAAGGCACCAGATGCCATCAGATTTGTGAAGCTAAGCAGGGTCAGCCTGGTTAGCACTTGGATGGGAGACCATCAATGAATACCAGGTGCTGTAGGCTGTATTTTGGAGGAAGGAACGAAAAACACCCACCTCTGAGTATTCCTTGCCTAAGAAAACCTTGTGAAATTAATGGGGTCGCCATAAGTTGACAGGTGACTTGAAGACACACACACAATATGGTCAACAACTGCCTCTTTTATGCCATTAAATTTTGGTTGCAATTATAACTTAGATTTGTGGTAACTCATTTCTTTTTTCTTTTGTAGGGTGATGACTTTATTTTTATTGAAAAGGTTTTTAAGTATGTGAAATATTTACAACATATCAAAATAAAATTTACACTGAAACAAAGGAATGGAGATTTATATTCAGTGAGCAAAAAACAACACAAAAAGCCCAACAGCCTAGCACCATGCTTTCTTATCTTGGCTCCTAAGGTAGTGTCGGACTACAACTCCCGAATTCCTTAATCATTGATCATGCTGGTTGGGGATTCAAGGAGATGAAATCCAACAATATGTGGGGACCCAGGATTTTGAATCTAGAATAAATAAAAGAGCTTCTGATGTTCAGATAATGGTATTTGCAATTTATGAGCCATGATATACCCAATCCAAAATATTTTATCTTTTGAAGCATTTCTTTCAACCAGTAGACCTTGGCAAATGAATGTAATAAATGAGAGTCGTTTCATTTGAAGCTTTGCTATCTATGCTTGACCATTTGTCAGCTATATGTGAGGTATCTGTTTACCTATCAACTCAAGACCCGACACGTTGCTGTATCAACGTGATAAGCATAGCTAGTTAGGGTGTTTTCAACAGCTACTCAAGTAGAAACAACCAACCAAGTCCAGTCTGATTTTGATGCAGAAGATTCAGTAAAAAGTGATATAATATGCTATGTGAATATATTTTAGGATTTTGCAATTCTTCAGCATTTGTAATTCTTCTGATCAGATATTAAATCTCCTCCAGCTCACATATTATTTATATTGTTTTAGCTTTGTTCAATGTGTAAATGTTTCTGTAACATGGTCTACATGGGTCTGGTTTTGAAGTGTGTTCAGAAATTTCAGCTGGTCCAAAGAGGGACAGCCAGACTACTAGCTAGGGCTAGTGTGTAACTCTCTTGTCATAACATTGCCACTGGCTATGAATCTATTGTGCTTGCTTTGGCAGGACATATATTAAAACTGGACTGATATAAAGAAGATTAGCATGGACCTCGTGCAAGGATGACACATAAAGTTGTGAAGCATTCCATATTTTGAAACTCACCCCTTATTAGACTGCCAGCAAGGGATAGTGGTTTGAGTGTTGGATTATGATCCTGGAGGATTCGATTCCCTGCTGGGCCATGAAAATTCACACACACTCAGCCCCAGAAAACCCTGCCGTAGGTTCACTATGGCCATTTCTGCAGTAGACTGTTATAGGCCATTTCCGCACAGGGTGAGGGAATCGCCCCGTGACGCTACTCACCGGACTTTTGGGCTCCCCGGTCCAGTCCACGCTGCTCCCGAGCAGTGTGTGGCCGCCGCTCCGCACTGCTCCAGGGACGAAAATGGCGGCTTCTGGTTGGTCGAGGCTCTCGACCAACTGCTGAAGTTTGCCAGCCTAAAGCCCGCCCCTGGCAGATCGCAAGCTCACACCAGTGCGAGCCTGTGAATCTGCATAAGGGAGCAGGCTCACACTGGCGCGCTCCGTGCTTTTGAAAAACCTCAAGAAACAGGTTTTTCAAAAGCATGCTGGATGACCACTTGGGGTCATTCCGGAGTGGGCTGGGGTGCGGATCTACATTAAATAGGTCCGACCCAGTCCGCTCCCAGGTGCAGACGTCCTCCCTGGAGGACGCTCTGCACCGTTTTAAAAACCCTCTGTGGAAATGGCCATAGTGCTATTATTCCACTTTCAACATCCTATGGAATCCTTTGAGGCTCCTCCTTAAACTGCAAATCTCAGGATTCCATAGGATGTTGAAAGTGGAATAATACCACTATAACAGTCTGATGTGGAAATGGCCTATTTCTGGATATGATTAAAAGTGCTCACTATGACATATGAAACCTTTCAGCACATCAGGCCAGGTGATCATAAGGATTGTATTCTCTCATATGTGCCGGTTGGGGGTTTGAGATCTCTGCATCCTCCCATCCCCACAGGTACTTTTGGTGAGAAATAGGCATAGCCCATCTTTGTACCTGCTCCCAGGTTCTGCAGCATGATTCTTTCGTGATTCTAAACAGGTTGATCTAATATGGTAAAGCAGAAGCAAAACGTCAGAAATTGTAAAGGCAAGCTTAGGTTATTTGAAGCACAAAAAGTGTCAAATACCATCAAAAGTAAACATAAACCCCCATATTGCCATGTAAGTCAAGGTAATTTTGCAAGGGACAGTAGATATCACAGGTGCAAAAATATTCATCCAGTTAAATAAAAATAACATAATTGGTACCTGAATGTTAAAGAAACTCAGTTATTATTATGGACTTCCAATTCAGAGATCAGTGAGGAGTTCAAAAACTCAGGGTGATATTTTTGCTTGCATTGTAATTCCTTTTGGTTCGAGGAGTTTAGATACATATATCATTAAAATCCACACTGGGTTTATGAGCAATCACACAGAGACTTGTTTTGAATTGCTGGTTATCTGCCATGTGATTCTTCTTACACTAACTCCAGATTTATTACATGTCAAAAAAGTTAAGATTTTCTATGCTGGAGGCCCGAGCAGACTACCTCCATTGCATAAGACTTTCTGTCTTTTCAAGCAAAGTAACCAAACCTTCTATTGCCCTGGAAGCTGACAAGCCCAAAGATGGAATACTGCTGCTTCTTACCAACATGGAACAGGGGAGACAATTGAGATAAGGAAGAAGCAGTTGGTACCTGTTGGAAGGCGGAAGAAATGAAGGTGAATTCAGAGACAGAATATATTGTCCTGTCTCTTCCCCTTAAGGCCCATACCAGCCACATCTTCATTGGCTGAATTGCCACTCTTTCCCTTCTCTCTCCACCAGTAAGAAGCAACAGGAGTGGCCCCTTCTAGGGGAGGGTTTTGGACATGGTACAAAAGGCTATGGAGTAGCTCTCCGTGCCCAGTCCAGAAAGAGGCATACATGCACAATAAGCCATACTTATGTGCATCTGTCATTAGCTAGATCCTACTTTCTGTTCCTGCATCCCTACTTCCTGCCCAGAGATAGGGCATTTCTGCATGCTGTACAGTTATATCAGCTTCATATTGCTTCATCTATTGTATTTCTATTTTAGAATGAAATTCTTATGACAAAAGGCTTACATATTTCTATCTAATGATAGAATTCCATCTTACTTAAAATTCTGTATTAGAGAGATCTAGAGCCTTTCTGTGGAAACATCTAAGTACCACATAAACTATAAATCCCAGCATTCTCTAGAATGGACTCATTGTCAGGGATTCCAGGCAGGGAACCCTGGGAAAATGATCAACCCACTGCAAAGATGTTGCATCATGCCCCAGCTGTGGGTAATTGCAAGGTTACATAAGAAACTGGGGTCGTGTGCAGATGGTAGAGGGAGGTGTGCAAACCTCTACCTGATTGGTTGTAGATATGTATATAACAAAGCAACGCCAGTATGTATTTGTCTGTTGACCAAACCTGGTGCCTGGTGCAAGCTTTTGTCCGTCTGTCCTATGTTTTGTATATAATGGAACTTTGCTGCAAGATAAAGTGCCTCCTGTTTTGGAAGAAACTCCTCCGTGTGTGAGTATCCTTACTGGGGAATAAGGCTGCTGCTGTTGGCTCGCTGAACTCTGGTTTTTCCGCTGCGTTTCCATGGGGCTGAAACTCCTATCATCCCCAACACTCATGGCAGTTAAAGTGATGTTAAACTGATATAACTGTGTAGTTCAGATACACTCACATTTGATCCTTTTGAGAGGGTGAAGTCTGACACAATTAAGACAGAAAAGTGTGTATGTGTGTGTATAAATACAAGTGTAGCCTATAGAGTGAATCATTCTACTTTGGTTGAGCTTGTATATTAAATCAGACAAACTACATAAGAAGTAACAATTTCATAGGTGCCATGAAACTTTTAAAAATATTTATTGCACACAGGGATTATGTATTTGTCTTAAAGGTATGGTATATTTGAGAACCTGGTTGTTCAGTCACAGATAATGTAGTACACAGATACTGGAATTCTCTAAAAAAAATCTTGTTCAGCTTACACATACTGAAAATCTCTGTGAAAGACTGAAGGCAAGCAAGGCAGGCAAGGTACACAAGTAACAGCTGTGAGCTACTTTTCAAATGCTAAGTTATGAGAACAAATTCTTGCGCTCATTTTATCGTTAACTAGACTGTTGTTATTCTTTTAATGCACAAAAATGTCTTCATCTCATTGTAGAAAAGGGGGAGGCATAAACATTTACAGTACAAACCCTTAGCTTGTTTGAGGCAGTAGTGTCACAGACAAGTGCTTCAGACAAGATGCAGGTATGTTTGGGGCATCTACATGCAACAGTAAATATATAGAAAGGAAAGCCAAATATACCCATGGCAAATCTGTTAAACAGTTTTAAAAAAAGTGTACAGTTTGTGAATGCTTCCTCTGTCAGCAAAAATACTACCTGTGAAGTTGGGTGATGTTACTACTCAGAGCTCCCACTATTTATTTCCATTAGGCATATGTACATGCATACCTGAGCATTTGGGGTAGGAAATTTAAAGAGTTACTGAACTGCTGATTCCATACTTTTCCCTGATTGCAATTCAGGAACTCACAGCAGGGTGTGTGTGTGAAGAAATGGAAAGTACCTTCAATCATCAGTGATTTGAAGCCTGATGATTCAGTTTTTAATCAGCTGAAACTAAGGCTTTAACAAAATTAGGCAATATATGCAACCAGGGTGGTTTTATAATGAGACACATCAAAGAGCAGCATTAGGCAGGGCTGTTCTGTTTCTAGTTCATTTTCAGTTTGCTGAATTCCATTTTCTGGGTGTCCCACCCCCACTCTTCTCAGCACGCACCATGCATGTTTTTCCTCTAGTGCTGCTGACAGTATGTTTGTTAAACCAGAAGTCCTTAGGTAATATTTGTGGAAATGAGAAACCACACAGAGGCATCCAAGTGTCAACAGGCATGGCTTGAATGCAGATACCAATTGCCCCCCAGTGGCAAGGACTAAATTTACACACTCTCATTCCCTGTTCGACTTGAAGAGAACACGAAAGCATGTTTTAGGACTGGCTTTTCTGTTAGGAGATCTCCTTTGGCAATGGATTTGGGTTGTCATAGAAGTGTGGCAAACTGTTATTTATTTTGTTACAACCAGGGATGGGGAGAGGTGCTTGTGGGATTTTCTGCCTCACATGCCAAAACCACCTGGCTGATTTTGTGTCCTATGAGTCAGTAGGGGGCACCATGTTTAGCTCCACCTCAGGAAGCTAAGTTCCTTTCCGCACCAGGCAATTAGAATGAGGCAGTGCATCCTCTCACAGAGGTTGTCTGCACCTTGGAGTGGACTAGGAGCGGACTACTTATCAGAGATCTGCACCTCAGTCCGCTCCAAAACAACCCCAAGTGGTCCTCCAGCGTGTTTTCTAAAGACCGCAAAAAAGAGGTCTTTATTTTCCTGGAATGCGCCATTGCGTTCTGTTACCCTGATTTCTGGGGGTCCCAAGAGGGACACCTAAATATGCTCAAACAATGAGGAGGGAATTAGCACAGAGCACAAGTTTGCAATGCGAGAGGCAGGGTAACGTAGCGAGATCTTTAGCCCTATGTATACGGGGTCAGGCCGAGTCAATGATAAGGCAGATGTTGAAATAATAATAATTGTTTTATTGAAATACAATCACACAAATGTATGCAACACACTCACACAAGAAGCTATAGAAATAAAGGTAGGAGTTGGATAGAGGGATTTTTAGAGGAGGTTTGGTATGGGAAATACTATACCTGTCCTAAAGCCTGGTAAGAAGCATAGAAGCTGGGGAGTGTGGATTCTCAGCATGTGGGGCTGAGGGGAAGGCTCGCTGGACAAAGCAACAGCAAGGTGGGATGGAAGCCAAGAGCGATCCGAGGAAGCGCTCAAAGTCAGGGGTTCTTATAGGGAAAATTGTGGCCGCAGGCTAGTCCATACTTGGGGAAAACAGTGAGTTTGGGGCTGGAGACAAAGCCTCCGAAAGGTCAGTACTTTAGATGATTGAGTTATAGCCAGATTGTCAATAGAGTAGCCAGTATGCAAACGCGGAGTGCTTGAGAGTTGTATAGTCTGCTCATCAAGCTGCCTGCGTGGGGCAGGGGATCTTTTTGTAAGTAGCATGCATACATAATGTGGTACTTGCCTTGAGGTCTCCTGAAGCTGCATTCGGCAATGACTGGCCTGCCTAGATCAGGATGTGAATGGTTTGGCTATTGTCGGCCACTCCTATGTGTGTGCTTGTCCGGGGGCCTCGCAAGCACGTGGAGAGGAATGGGTAGAGAAGGCCAAATTATTGATATCAAAATGATATCTTAATATCCCACAAGCTCGGGCTAGAAACAGCGGTAACAGTTCCTGCTCCCTTGTGCAGATTTGCAGCCGCTATCTGCGGAGGGTGAGCTTTAGGCGTGGCGAGCTTCAGCAGTTGGTCAGGATCCACGACCAACTGGAAGCTGCCATTTTGGAAGCTGGAAGATGCCATTTTGGAAGCCGGAAGATGCCATTTTGGAAGCTGGAGCAGTGCGGATCTACAGACCTTGCACTGCTCTGATTCACCCTGGACCAAGGAGGAGCCCTGCGGAAGGGCTTCAGGGACAGTCCGCATTGCTTCGAACCCCAGAAGAAGCAGTAGGTAACAGCACGGAGCGATTCCCTCGCCTCATGCAGAAAGGGCCAATGTATCTTGGGCTGGCCCAGGAGTCAACACAAAGTCTACGTGCTTACCAAATTGGGGTCTGCCCATAGCCTTAAGGTTACTGGATCAACCCCAAGAGTTCCTATCATGTTTTAGTCAGTGTCCCCCAAATGGGTGACATCCTGTTATGTTAGACTAGAGCTTCCATGACCACTAGGCAGAGTGCCAAGTTGAGGAAGGCTGGTAGTAGCACAAAATGTGATCCGCTCCAATTGTGTGGAAAACAAGTAGAGTACAATAGTATACACAAGCTAAAATCTGGATCCAAAAGTATGTTTGCAAACGTTTGGTTGTGTGGTAGGATTTTTTCTTCCCTTTTTCCCTCCAAGCTAATAAGAACACTTTGGAGGATTTTCTAGCCTTCCAGATCATGATGTGTGTGTGTGTGTGTGTGTGTGTGTGTGGTCATGCTTGATGGCAGAGGGAGAAATCCTTGTTCTTATGATGGAACCATTTCCTTTGGCAGAAAACCCCTCTTGGTGTTTGGCCCTGCTATATATTTTTCTGAAATTACATGTCTTTGCAAGAGACTTGCTGATGCTGCATTCCTAATGAGAAGGTCTTCATCCTGTATGATGTGACTGCAGTACTCAGGAAACAATTATTATTTAGTTCTCAAACTTTTCTGCTGTTAATTTAAAAGCAAAAAAACCAAGTCCAACAATATTTTGTTCTTTCTGGAAAGTTTTCACTTGTCAGTCAAGATAAATTAATTAGAGCAGAGATGAAAACACCGTAATTCCATGGGAGAGACAAGATGGGGGCCTCAAAAAAAGATGAGAATAATGGATCCAAATTGAATGACAAAACTGCACAACTGCAGAAATCTTCATTTTTTTTTTTAAGAAGTGATTTTCTGGATGACAACAGATGTGGTGAGAAAATATGGATAAGGAAGTAGGATCCTACGGTCCTGGTTTAGTCTGCTGCCAAGAGCTTCTATCCACAAAACATGTAGGATGTGATTTGTTTTTATTGTCATTGTTGTTGTTGTTGCGTACCTTCAAGTCATTTCCAACTTATGGTGACCCTAAGGCAAATTTATCTTGGGGTTTTCTGGGGCTGTGAGTATGTGACACACCCAGGGTCACTCAGTGGGTTTCCATGGCTGAGCAGGGAATCAAACCCTGGTCTCCAGGATCATAGTGAAACACACAAACCACTACACCACGCTGGCTCTCAAGAGATGTGATTACTGAGCTTCATTTCAGCCATTTGAACTGTAGTTGTGCCAGTTCAAGTGGTTTCTGGACAGTCCTCTTTGAAATAAAGAGCAGCTTGAGAAATTCACTACCAAGGTTTTCATCAATAATGAATAGTTTTCTAATAGGCTCCTTTAATACAGAGATGGTCTTGAGCCCCGCAATGATCTTATTCTTTCAGCTTCCTTCAGATGAAAGTTATATATTTTCCAAGTGCTCCAGTGATTAGGCTTGGCAATGGCAACCTCATCATTAATTAGACAAAGTGAACAGCAGAACTCTGAGAGCCCATGATACAACGATAATGAATTCATCGTGGGTAAATCCTTATGATGTACAATTACAGCTGCTTAGGGAAGGAAGCATAAAATTTGACAGAATGGCAGTCTCTTCCTGAAATGCTATGAGGAGTCATCTGATTCAATCAGAAATATGCTCCTAAACCTCTTACAACAGACAGTGATAAATGGACAAAAGGGCTTCATCCTAAATATGCCATTGGCCCAAATTACTTTCAACAGAGTAAGGTTACACATTGATAGATATGCTGTAACCAATACCTCCACAATCAGAAGACATCTTTTCTTGCAAATAGCTCCTCTTCAGGACATCTCTGTAGACCCATAGTCACGAACATATTGGCCTCAATCCAAAATCTCATACACAGAGTTATCAGTTAGGGCTGGTGGCCCCCATGTCATTGGGATGGTGTATTTGCTCTGGGTTTCCATCCAGATGTCGAGGGAGCTATCCAAAGAGCCTCACCCTATCCTTTGAATAGGTCCAGTACCTTGGATAGCTCTTCTAAAGTTTGTACTACAACTGAGAACAGATTCATTGCCCCCACTGACATGGGCGCAACTGGCTCCCAGTGAATGTTAAGCACACATAACACAGTGATTCTGTGCTTACATACTTGAATTCACTGGGACTTACTTCCGTATAGATGGGTATAGACTTTCACTTTGAGGCTCCTTTTCATGAGGACTATGTGTGCATTTCAAAGAACATAGCAAATTTATATACTACCTCCATACCCTCAACCCTTCTGATTTGGCAGGGGCAGTCCCAGTTAATCCTCTTTCATCCCACTTTTTCAGCTGCCTTAAAATGTCTTAGTTTCTCTCTACTCCTCCACCCCCTTTGTCTCCAACTTACTCCCATTGGTGCAAACTGAGTTCAAAGTGCAAAAGTAGCTTGCATTTGACTGGTTTAGCAGAGTAGAGAAGAGGAAGCACTAGAAGCTTGCCCTTCCCAGGAGGTTAAGGTAAAAGCAAACTGCTGCAGACTTTCCTAGTGCTGCAGGCTTATCCAGTCTTCCTTGTTACTAACTATGGCTGTCTTGATCTTACTCTCATGTTACTTTGCTACATGCACCCTGGTTTTCATCTGTGAAATGTTGGAAGGTATGTACCTCTGCTGATCTGAAGGAGAAATTCATAGACAGGGAAATTCTGCATTCCTGTTGAGAACTCCTGTGCCTTTCAAAAGAACTTTCTGGGGTCCATTGATACAGGACCAAGTTTCATTCAAAATCATAGTGCTTCCAAGTAAATCTGCATAAGAGATGGATACTGATTCAGTAATGAGCTTTTTTCTTTATATCCACTTTCAGAGTTATTCTACAGTTATTTCTAAGTCAGTGTTTCTGTTTAGGTATAATGTTTGATTTGGGTCTATAAGGAGGGGGCAACTGCGGAGGTGTCAGAGGCTAGTTTCCATCCTGATGCCCTTTCCCAAGGGTGGCATCAGCAGCTTCAGAATGACCAGAAATCACAACTTCTCTGGTTTTGTTTTTGTTTTATTTTGGGGTCATATTCTTTATATTCATAGTTTGTTTCTAAGGTAAGTTGTTTGATAATTGATTTAGCTTGGAAGACTAAGAACATAGCAATTGAACAACTTTTTGTGCTGTAAAATTGCTGTTAAAATCAGTCACAAAATTTTGGCTGTAGTCCCAGTGAGCAGACACTTTCACACAGCAAGCCAAGGTTTGAAAGTTGTTGTCTTGGTCTAAAGAGGGATATGCTTAATTTTGCAAAGCAAGCGGGGAGGACAAAACACCCCCAAATACTTGATATTAATTTTACAGGTGAATTGAAGGCATGACTCTGAGACTTACAAATAAATGGATTTTCAAAATGGAATTCACTTGACAAGCCTGAGTCAAACGTTTCTGTTTCCCCAGTGACAGTTAATTACATGATTATCACTCCCAACAGCACAGTAGAGCACAAGCAATTTTTGTGGAAAAACAAAATTAGATTAAAGGATAAAGAAGGCTATAAATACAGTCCATAATATGTAATCTATTGCCACATAGCTGCAGAATCCTGAGCAGGTGCCTGCTCTGGCTTGTCCCCAAGTGCTGATGAAAAGAGACAGTTTTACTGCTGCTGTCATCACTTAACACCTGTATACCTCCAACTAGTTGTGAAGCATCACAGGCAGTGGTATAGAAGGACTGGGGCTCACAAGGCCAAAGTGCTGATACTTTTCAATTACCAGCAGTGCTGATTTTCTTGGCACTTAGATGACATCCTTATCGTGGCTTGGCAAGTGGTAGATTTTTCCAGTAACAATATATTGTGACCGATCCCTCTTGTAATCCAAAATGTTTTGCATTGGCTTGATTTTGAAGGAGCAATTAAGATTTATTACAAAAGACCTGCGGTAGAATCATAGAGTCATAGAATCATAGAGCCATAGAAACCAGAGAATAAGACGTCACCACATCTCTAGGCAATTGGTTCTATAACCAAACTACTCTTACTATCAAGAAGTTCCTTCTAATGTTTAATCAAAATCTGCCCTACTGTAACTTAAATCATTAGACTTAGTCCTACCCTTTGGGGCAGTAGAGAAAAGGCTTGCCTCCTCCTTTCTCTGATAGCCCTTAAGATTTTAAAGAATATGATCATGTCACCCCTCGGTCATCTCTTCACCAAGCTGAACACGCCCAGCTCCTTCAATTTTTCCTAATATGTTTTGTTTTCCATACCTCTTGTCATCCTCATTGCTCTTCTTTGAACTCACTCCAACTTATCTATATCCTTAAAATGAGGCACCTAGAACTGAATGCAATACTCCAGTTGAGGCCTGACTGGTGCAGAATATAGTGGAACAATTACTTTCCTTGACTTGGAATTATGCTTTCACTAATGCAGGCTAAAATAGTATTTGCCTCCTTTGTACAGCATCACACTGCTGGCTCATGTTTATCTTATAATCAACAATAATCCCACAGTCCTTTTCTCATGCAGTACTGCTGAACCATGTATTCCCCACGTCTTATACCTGTGCATTTGATTTCTGTGGCCTAAATGTAAAATTTTATATCTGTCTCTATTGAATTCATGTTATTAATTCCTGTCTGATTTTCTAATTTATCTAGGTCCTTTCGAATTCTGTTCCTGTCTTCCAATGTATCAGCCACCCTTCCCAATTTTGTATCATCTGTAGAGATTAATACTTCTGGAACTCATTTGGCTAATATGGACTATCACAGCTGCTTGCATTTTTGGATTCTCTTTGGAGCTTTGGCTGTGGTGACTGATAAGATAAAGGCCTGCATTTCAGAATCTTTCATCATTCTATTGGACACATGGCTTATCAGTACAACTTTCAGTCCAAAGTTTTTGGCAAGTTTTGATAGCTAAGCCAAAATTTGTTCTTGCCAGCTTATCGCCCATTTCCAGGGTATTTGACCACTCTGTGTAGCCAAGAAAATCCCCTTTTCCCTTGGGAAAAATGGTAGTGAGCTTGCCTTATTGGCCAAGCGGTGGCCAAGGAAACTCCCACCCCCCTTTTCTTCTTGTTCACATTGTTTTGAGACTCTTTGGCTCTTTGATTTTGCATAGTATGAGCTCAAAAAATGGCTCTTAATATGTTGTTGTAGTGTGCCTCAAGTTGTTTCCAACTTATGGTGATCCTAAGATGAACCTGTCATCGGGTTTTCTTGGCAATATTTGTTTAGAGGGAGGCTGAGGCTAAAAGAGTATGACGTGCCCAAGGTCACCCAGTGAGTTTCCATGGCCAAGCAAGGATTTGAACCCTGGTCTCCAGAGTTGTAGTCCAATGCTCAAACCACTACACTATGCTGGCTTTTAATACGCACACTTAAATTTAACACTATTGACTAAAATCCTCTTGTGGTTCTACATTTCCCATTATGCACCCTTGTGGACTGCTCAGGGTTCTGCAGACCCTGTGCTGCAAACACAGGAATGCGGCTGTGGAGGTTCATTGTGTGCAGAATCAGGAGTTAGAGTGACTGTTGTGCAATGGGTTTTGCAATTGCTTGTGCAACAGCACAATCCAGTACTACAGTGTAGCTAGGCTTACATAATTTTACACTAGAGAACTACTGATTTGAATCGTAGCCAGTCACTCTTTAGATGAGATCTCTTCTGCAAGTAATGTGCCTGTCAGAGGTGGTCCAGGATGGACACTGGTACCTCATCCTGCTCTGCATAGTGACATATGCTTCCTATTGAATCATAGGCCACTGGTACATATACCAGAACCCAGAACTGTGTGTTGTCATGGTGGGCATAATTGATCCATCCAATGCCTTCCAGCCCATGGATCATGGAGAACATCCATGTTCTCTTTTTAATTTTCTTTCTTTTTCATTATGAATATTTGATTTGTTTCTGTGCTAGGCCAACAATGTCTATCTGTCTCTGAGGACCTGCTTTGGTTCTTTTAATTTCATGTTGTCTGTACAAGTGATCTGTACGTAGTACTGCATGTTGCTCATTTTACTTTTTTAAAAAATTTGTTCTGCTTTGTATGGTTCTCAATACTGATTTTTCTCTTCTGTTTTCTTGGGTACAGGATATTTCTACTAGAGAGTTCTAAGTGAAGCAATCTAGTTTCCTGTGATCTAGCTTTTAAGGGTTTTTTCCCAGATACTGGTGCTTCTCTGTAAGGAAACATGTAAAAAAACTAAAAATTTATTGCAAGTATTTGCCTGACAACTTAACAATGACCTGTAGATGAGCTATGAGTTCCTATCTCATTGCTAATATGCCTTTCTGAACTATCCCACAAAAACTTAGCATATTATCCACCTGTGTATTCTTGCAAAATGATTATAAATTTAATATACAGTTATTTTATTTTTTGGCCATTAAGTATAGAAGACAACAAACACCTTTAAGTTTTTGTGCCGTTAGGTATGAATCATGCAAGGGCTTTAATCAGCAGCATTAAAAAAAAATTATATTTGCCTTTAATTAAATCAATTCAAGACTGAGGTAATCCTGACCTGCACTTCAAGCTATCTTACCTTCTGATTGGCTTCAAATATGTCTTACCATTCATATTTGTACAATATGGCTTGGATTTCACTCAGAACTGGAAGGAGTTTGCAATATCTCATGACTTTTATTGTACAAATATCAATATTTATATTATGTATCTCATCACTCATTGAGGGAGATATATGAATGGGTTATTATTTTTAGTATTATCTCACCATCATGTTTATTGATATCCTGAGGCTGCTTTTCAATTCCATGGTATTAAACTCATGTCATGGAAATAGCTAGGAATTACTACCCTCTGTATGCAGAGACTAAGCACCTAGTGTCTATCTGGACCATAAGCCAAGTTTGGAAAAGGTACCTTTGGATAAGATCCCCCAGAATTTTGGGAACTGTTGTATTTCTAGTTTCTATTTATGGACATAAATTCTGGACAATAAAGAAAGCTACCAGGAAGATGAACTCAGTTGAAACATGGTGTTTTAAAGGGAATTTTACAGATACCATTGACTACCAAAAAGCCAAATATATGGGTCCAAGAACAAATCAAGCCTTAACTCTCTCTAGAAGCCAAAACGACTAAACTGAGGTTATCATACTTTGGACACACTATGAGATGATGTGACTCACTGGAAAAGATGATAATGGTGGGAAAGGCAGTAGGAAAAGTAGAAGCCCACATCACAGATGGATTGATTCAAAACGAGGGAAATGGATGGCCGGGGCTCTTGGAAGATCTCATTCATTGCCCTACGCTCCAGTCAACAAGTGACCCATGAGTCAGATGGTTGGAGTCCAATAACTGTCAGGTAGTTAATCCAGTCCAGTTAGTCATAGACTGTCCAGCAAGATAAAGGGAGAAACAAGATGGTGGTTGTCAGTCAGTCCAGAAGTCATTACAGCAAATCAGTAGTCTGGATAAACCAAGCCAGCAAAGAGAAAAGGAAAAGTCAATTGTAGCCAGTTCAAGGTCAAGCAAACACTAACACTGAAGAGTACAGTCAGCAAGACAGAAGAATTGCAATCTGGGGGCTGCTGGGAGATTTATGGGCAGCTGTCTCAAGACAACAAGTGCTTAATGAGTTAGCATCTCCTATTTAACAGCCACTGAGATCAGTGTAGTCTCTCCCTATCTCTCCAGTGATCTTCAAAGGATGCCAGCATCCTCAGCATCTTCCACCTGGGGAACTGCCTCAGCACCCAGCTCCAGAGGATCCAAGAGGCCGTCATTAGAAGCTATAACCTTACTCCTCTCTGTCTGATTCTTCCAATTCCAGAGGGTGTTATCCCATGACATTCATAGGATCACCATAAGTAGAAGCTGACTTGATGGCAGGCATCAGCAGAAGCAGGAAGGAGGAAGAGGAGATCACTTGTTGCGGTTGTAATTGTAAAGGTGATGTGGATTTCCTGAGTCAGTGAACTGACTTCTTGAGATTGTACAGGAATAAAGATGTTACCAGGCCATACACCCCCACATTTTGATATGGTCTAATTGGCAAAACATATTAATTGGCAGATGTGTTGGCATAAAATATAAATTATACTTATGGCTGGCAAGGCCATGTGGAAGAAAGGGACACTGGCTGGACGTAGGTCAGAGGTGACCTCAGTATGACCAGGTCAAAAGTTCTCTGAAATTAGCCAAGAAAGCCTAACTTAACGGCTCTGAGCTAATCCTATCAACTGCCAACATCAGAAAACAATAAGGTGCCCAGGACCCCTAGTGCGTGCACATCCTACTGCAGATAGCCCAGAAACCCCTTGTCTCAACCAAGACATTGAAACCAATCAGTCCATTCCAGACCCATTGTCCACAATAGGTTCTCTTTTGTCTTGTATCTGGAACCTTCACTGCCACAGGCTATTTTCAGGGTGCAATTACCCCTGATTTTAGGATGCCCAGTGCAGTCTCTTGAAGGTCTACCCGTCACTGTGTCCGTCTGGCTCCTGAATGAGAACTGTCCTTAGGTCATACCTAAACCAAAACACATTTCTGCTCTTCACTACTCTTCTGGACTCATAATTATAAATCCTCCCAAACCCCTCAGCCTCTCTGTAAGTTTCCTCGCTTTCTCTTTCAGTTAGCTTTTGTGTGAGTGCTTGATTATATGTATGCATGAGTGAATTCCTCCCAATAAAAACACATTTTTAGCTTACCTTTTAATCATTATCTGGCTTTTGCTTGGTCTGACCCCATAAAGTTGGGTAAAAGATCCTGCTGGGTTACCCTGCCCCCCCATTTTACTATAGCCAGTATTTCCCCAATATTAGCATTTTTTGAGCAAATCAAGGTGTTCCTCAAGGGACCCCCAGAAGTCAGGGTAACAAAGATGGTCATGAATGAAAAAGATGGCTGGGGGAGATGTTCATCATTTGGATTATCAAATGGAGTCCTTTCTGATATGAGTTAAGCCCAGCTTAATTGTTTCATCAGAGGCCATAACTTTGTAAATGGTTTGAGGTGTGATACTGTGGCTATTGCATGGATATATGCCATCTAAATCTATTGTTCGTTGTTATCATCGCTGTGTGCCTTTAAGTCATTTCTGACTTTCAGAGACCCTAATGCAAACCTATCATGGGGTTTGCTTGGTGAGATTTGTTAAGAAGAGGTTTGCCTTTGCCTGCCTAAGAGAGTGTGACTTGCCCAAGATCATCCAGTAGGTTCCCATGGCCAAGTAGGGATTAGAACCTTGGTCTCCAGAATTGAAGTCCAAGGTTCAAACCACTACACAATACTGTGTCTCAGATCTATGACTCTACCATTATAATCTTGTATAAGAGAGAGAGAGAAAAAAACTCATTTGCTCCAATGGATCATTAGTAGGAGCTGTATCTCATGCAGGATGTCTGCTAATACAACAGCAGCAGAAATTGGGGAGGGTGTCTCTCCTTCCCACTGCAGTACTCCTGGGTTCCTCAGAACCTATTCCAGAGAGCTAAGAAACAGGTTCCTAGGTTCTGAGTGACTTCTAGGACTGCAGGTAGGACAGATAGTGAAGGAAGTTCTGTGATGTGCACCAACATCAGATAGGAGTTAGCCATAAATAATTTAAGGACTTTTCACCTCATAGGGCATATTTAAGATCTTTCAAGATAGACTCCTTTTGAAACTTTCTGATGACCTGGTAATCTAGGTGTATTTTTATTTCCTTCCTTTTCTGGTGCAAACCATTTTCCTTTGCTTTCATGTTTGCTCATTCTGTTCTTAATTTGCTTTAGCTTTCCAGATCTTTAAAGTCATCACAAATTCACACAAAGGATAATAAAGGAAGTTTAATCTATTAATTGGTTTTGTATTTTGGGAAATGCTTGCTGTAATTGTCTCAAGGTCTGATGAATGCACAGAGTATTAAAATGTGCCCCTTGACTGGTCTAAGACATTTTTTTCCCTTGCAAGATCAATACATAATTTCTGGATAAGAGTTATGTTAATTGTTTTGCCCACTGAGGAAAAAAATTGAATATGCTCTGGCACTGCTATTCTGTTTTAGACTGTTCAAACTGTGTCTGAGAAAACACTTTTAAAATGTAGCTTTTAAAATGTGTAGCTGCAGTTTTGTTGACATTTTTAATGGCAATGCCATGAGGACTTTTTTTAAAAGCTCTCAATAGGACTGTACCTGACTGCTCACCTTATATTTGAAAATCTGTAGATGGGACTGAAAATCTATGGATGCACTGCTGTTGGTCAATGTTAGTCCAGATAATTATTTTCCCTAAGCAATTGTGTTGAGAACCAGTGTATTGTAGTGGTTTGAGTGCTGGACTACAACTCTGGAGATCAGAACTTAAATCCCCACTCAACCATGGAAACTCACTGGGTGACTTTGGGCAAGCCCTCTCTGAACTTTGACAAGAAAATCATGTGATAAGGTTTCCTTAGAGTCACCACAAATGAGAAATAACTTGAAGGCAAACAACAACAACAACAACAACAACAACACAGTTGGGTTGCCAGGCCAGGACTATGCCAGACCCTGAGATTTCAAGGCCAAAACTGGCAACTTTGAGAGGCAACTTAGAAGCAGGCCATCATGCTGTTACAGGGATGATGTTTCAAGAGGAAGTTCTGGGTGATGCTATTAAGCATGAAACATTAAGCATTAACCACACAACCAAAATGCCACATCTTAACACATGAGGAAAGTAGAGACAGACATATCTTTCAAGACAGTGCTCCCATACCCTTCAACAGATGAAAACCAGGACATGTGTGGCCGAGCAACATCATAGAGTGGTCAGGATGGCGAAAGTTATTAATGAGGAAGAACACAAAAGTTTGGAGAAGCTGTAGAAGTCTGGCTGTGCCTACAGGGAACAGCAACGTTCTATCTCTTCCTCCCCTCCCCTGACTTAATATAGTGCAGACTGCTTTTGTACTTTGAACTCAGTGTGCACCAATGGAAGTAAGCCGAGGACGAAGGGAGAAAGTGAGAAGAGGAAAGAGAAACTGGGACATTTTAAAAGCAGCTGAAAAAAAAATGGGATGGCGAGGATTAACTGGGACTGCCTTTGTCAAATTGGGACAATCGAATGGTATGAGGTGCCCCAGACTCTTAGTCTTTAGGACTGGAGAAGAGAGGCCTGGCCTGAGATTTGACAGCCTATCTAAGTATGTTTACATACTATTACTTAATAAAGATCATTTATTTCTGTCCAGAGGCCTGAAGGAGAAAGGTACAATACACTGTCTTTGAGGAAAATGCCTTTAGGGGTCATCGTTGTTTATAAATCAATGGATTGGTAGCAATAACAGGATGCAAAGGGTTTAGTTGTTGTCTGGGTTGTTATTCTCTAGCCCTCCAACTTGCCAAGTCCCATTCTACATGATAAGGAAAAGGAAGAGCCAATGCTTACCGAGAGAATAGCTCAAGAATGGCTATGGGGAGAGGGCAGAATGCCCACCTCTTTCTTTCTCTGTCTCTCTCTCAGCTTCTGGATTTGGAGGGCATGAGTCGGTATACACTCAACTTACTTTTACTTCCAAGTAAACCTATATAGGACCAGGCTGTTAACAAATCTCTTTCTCTCTGTCTCTTGTTGTGCCCATGTCTGCTTCTTCACTGCCCCACCAAAGTGCAGAAAAGTTATATTTTGGACTGCTGTGGCCATACTGGCTGGGCAATGCTGGGATTTGTACTCTTTAAAAGGCACTTTCCCAAGCTCCTTGGCTCCTGCTGTTTGTGGGAAGCTTCACAGGCACAAGCACAAAGCAAGTTACGTGTGTGAAGGCACAGTGCTGTACTTTAATATTCTGTCATGGTGTGCAAATAGAATAATAATTTAGCCTCCTGTGATTCACATTTCTCTGAAAACTTCATCTTCTTAGCATATATTCTCTGCAGGTCCCATAGAGTAAATTTTCCATCTTAATAGAACTTCACCTGCTTTAATGGTGCCATACAATAGATGCAAGGCTTAAAATCCTTTAAGAACCACTCAGATCACTGCATGCAAAACTGCTGTTGCTTTTCTTAATGGAGAGATTTATATAAATGTGTGTATCCGAACCACTTTGGAAAAGTAGCTGAAATCATTTGAACAATATCACGCATTTTACTTTTGCCTGGACATACATTAAGACATAAATATTGTAATCCTTATTATAAATGGGAATGATGGATCTGCACAAGCATTTAAGTACGTATTAAACAGCAGCTTGTTTTTAATTCACTTTACATCTGCAGTTGGGAAACTGGCTATCATACTTAGCAGGAGGTCTTTCTGTGCATTTCAGAAAAAGCTCTCTGCCGGCTATTCAATTAATAATAATAATACAGCTGTAAGTCACTATTTGAAATGCAGTACACATCACTTCTGCTAAGTCTGACATGGCTCTCTGTTGTCAGGCAACTACCCGCAAAGTGTAAAACTGCTTTTTGGAAAGATACATTGCTGAACATTTACTGAAGGCATCTATTGAGATGAAGCCACTGGTCCAGAGTTTATTTCAAGGGTATGAGAATATCTAAGGAAGACATTATGTGAGGAGAACAGAGTGCCTGATTAGTAACTTTTAAGGGAATGCAATGGATATAAGAGAAGTTTGTTCAATGGAACAGCTGAAATCCCAAATCTGCCTGTAGCATATTGTCCCCAAATCAATAAATGCCACATTGCATGGGTAAGATTTGAGGTTTTTTTGTAATCTTGATTCCTTCCTGTCTGCTGCCTAGTTCAGTTTATAAATCTCTAAAGCACACCAGTTTAGCATTATTTGCTACATTATACATTGACAGTTGTGGAAAGATGTGAGATGCTTCCATTGCTGAATGCAGAGGAAGAACTATATACCCGACCATTCTTTGATGCTTGGGGTATCATGCTTTATGATCTTTTATTCCCTAATCAAACACTGGTCTGGCTGTAATTCTGTGCCCATCTCATAGATGGTCAGATGTAAGATTTAGGATGTTCCAGTGCTTATTTTGGGGTGCACAGCCCAAGTTGCTTATCCATTTATAGATATTTTGGCACTACTGGCATCTAGGCAGTATGCGTGACAAAATCTTAACCCCCAAAAATGAAATGTTGGGCTGGAGGCAATACTAATTGATGTGAAGGCCTGGGCATACACTCACAAAAATCTGCTTTGGGAAATGCTGGAAATTATTTTTCCCATTTTCCCACCATCCACGCCAATCTCCACTTCTCTATACACTGTGACATACATCAGAAGCCTCTACACAATTTGTATACAATATGTCTTTGTGCAACAAAGACGTGTTGTGAAGGCAGCTTCCCATGTGTCTTTCAAAGTGTCTTACAATATAGATCAAAACAGAATACTATAAGAATAGTAAGAAACAGTTAAAATGTATTCAGTTCTACATAATAGTGGCTATTATTGTGATTTGGCTTCGGCCAGGATCAAAAGTGTGTTGCGCTGTCATTTCTCGTTTGGTTGCAGCATGGCTGTTTCCCATTGTCAGCTCTTGGTATGAATCATCAACAATTTAGGAGTCATGAGAGTCCTAAATATTCCACAGGAAGGTAACTTGCAGTGGCCTGAGCAGTTGTTTCTATTTGCTCTGTAATAATACCAGACTGAGAACTGGATAAGTGGGTTTTTTTTAAGGACTGTTTTGTTTCAACCTGGACATTGCAACTTATTTTATTTCTTATGATAATTTGATTGCTGCCTCGAAATAATATTTTCTTCAAATTCCATGTAATTATTTTAACACTTGCTTGGGTTTCTCTTTCTTCACTGGTGTAGTGCATTTGCTTGAACACCAGCCCCCAGCTCCTATTTGGAAAGGTAAAAATCTGAGAGAGGAGAAGAAAGCAGAGATTGGTAGTGGTATCTAAAAGGAAAAAAAATTGAAGTTCTACAATGGAAAACGTACAACTTTGTGTGATGGGTGCTAATACGTGCTTTGTAGATGTGTCTCTTAGGTAAACTTAATACCCACTCAACCCATTCACTAATGCTCCAGCAATTTTCCCCAGCCTTCCTGTTGTGACTCTGAAGGGGTTAAATTGTAGAAACTGCTTGCTTGAGTAGAAAAATAGAGAAAAATAAGTCAGGCAGATGCGTCTCTTATCTTATCAAGAGCTTAGGTATGCGGCTTGGCAATGCATGGGATACAGGGAGTTTGGGAGTTGATACAACCAAGGGAGAATACTCCTTGGTACAGAGATACTTCATTTTTGAAACTGTAATACATCATTTCGAAACTTAAACTTTTGTAACCTGTACTCTTTTCATATATGGTAATCATTTCCTGTACCTGTTTTTTAGAAGGTATAAATGTGTGCTGAAACCTAAAACGAGGCTCTCAGTCTTTTGGAAACTGATTCCACTGAGATCCCTGCACAGTATAATAAACTCTTGTTTTCTGATCTGCTGGTCTCAATTCACTGGCTCACCACAACAGCTCCATTGTATTAGGAGAATATCTCTTCTGATGACATGATGAAATGTGAATGCTTGCTAATGATGAATCTATAATGTGAACAGAACAGGAAGAAAATTAGAAGGAAACTTTGTGCAAATAGAGTTTTAAACTATATGCAAGACTGCGCTGCCAGGCAAATAGTTCCATGCTGCTCTTGCAGCTTAAATGAACTTGTTGTGATGGAGGGAAATTATGCTAAATAAAGTTAAGAGTAAAATCATGGTAATTAAAATTGCTGTGACCAATATTTACAAGACTCTGGCATTTTGGCACAGCTCCACTCTGTTATTATGCTACTCATAATTAGTATGTTAAAAAATGGCTGAAGGTAGATGAAAATGAAAGAGTAACTTCCTTCTAATAACTTGTTACACATATTTAATTATCAGGATTATTTGCATGCCTTCAGTGGCTCACTTTCTGCAAATTTGATGGAAACAGGTGTTGAGCTGGCTTGGTGCTGGCTGAGTGGCTCATTAGCCATTCCCAGTATAAGCCTTCCTAAGCTGTATTTTTACCTCAGGAAAGAGGTATGTGTTTACTGTTTTTAGGACTCAAATATATGGGCAGGGTAGAGATTCAAAGTGAATTTTTAAAACATTTCTTTCCCTGAAAACAACAGTTGGTATATGCGTCAATTGTGTTTCAAACAAAAGGAAGCCCTTCACAAGAGAACTCTCCAGTCTCTCCCTTATGCAGCCCCACGTCCTGAGCAAAAGTAGAAAAGAATTTTGTTGCAGCTGAGATTCTCAATGAAAACGTCCCTTTTGCAGCTCTTGAGACTTGTTTGCCAGACAGGATACACATTGTCTCAGAAAGCTTTATGTTTGCAAGCCTTGTGATGCATTTTAGGAAAATAAAATACACACAAAGCCATGTGTTTTTGTTTAAATTGAGAGTTTAAAA
The DNA here is from genome assembly GCA_030412105.1 of Cyclura pinguis. Taxonomy (NCBI): domain Eukaryota; kingdom Metazoa; phylum Chordata; class Lepidosauria; order Squamata; family Iguanidae; genus Cyclura; species Cyclura pinguis. The sequence goes on from CM059602.1 coordinate 210,861,532, forward strand.
AGATGTACAATAGAAAAGATAATACAGGCACCCCTTGCTTATTCAATAAGTTAGGGACCAGAGACTGTCAAAGAGAGGAAATAGTCACGAAGTGGGGGATGCCTGTACGTGCACATTGCTATACAAACATTATATAGTTTAGGAGTATAATCTAAACCTATCTTTGTGTGGGAAACACATTTTATATGGATTACTGATCTATCCAGGGTGGAGCGATGCTGCCTGACAACCAAGAATTTAGAACATACAGGCATTGCTATTGCTGCCTGCTCAAAAGTGGCGTATCACATAGATAGGGCTTTCCTAGTTCCAGCAAGATCATGTGACAGCCCCCCCTCACATACTGCCTGTGGTGTTAAGTTTTCCATGATGCTTCAGGAGGGAATTTGCATTCAACACTTGTCCACTGCAATGGTGCTCTAACAGCTCCCATCCTATCCAGTCCAGCATCTTCCCTCTCACAACTGGTCCTTGTGATGCCACTGTTCTCTCCAGTTCAGGTTTTTGCAGAGTTGTTCCCTCTGCCCATTAGGACAGAGACCCTTTTCCATTATGATCAGAACCCATATATTTGATGTATGATTGAAAGAATAGACCATGTGTCAAATAAATGGGTTCTGCTAATAATTTAAAAGCATCAAAAAAGAAGATCGTCAAAAAGTGGACTGTTGAAAAGCATGCAATGTCTGCATAAAAAATGTTTGTCAGTGGGAGAAATGCATATAAAAATTGCACATTAGGAAAAACATGTACAGTAAATGTGTGTGAACGTCCATTGAGAAAGCAAAAAGTTTTGCAACCTGATATGAACTAATGATGGAATGGGATTGTAGGTAGGATCCAGAGAAACACAATAAAAATGAGACAGAATGAAAAGTTTTTTTCTAAAAAAGATCCCTACTCCTGAAATGTTTGGGATCCTGGGCAAAAATATAGGATAGGGTTCAGTGAGCTGCTGGAGAAGATAGGAATTACCCCAGATTGGACAGAAGCAATTCCCATGATTTCCTCCTCCATCTGTGCTGCATCCCATAAAGATGGTGGAACTCACAACACAGCATTGTATTGGTGGAGCACCTCTGGACCATCCAGCCCAGCTCTGAGGAGGTACATTGCAGAAGAGAAAAAGAGAGCCCTGCATTTTGTAAGACTTTCTTCTGCTCATGATAATACCACTGGGAGACGCTGCATTTTTGTATAGCAGGGCATACAGAAGTAGAATGGGAGAAAATCACTTATCCCAAGCTTTGCTACACTTTTATGATATGACTACTATTTGTGGAGTTGCAGAGTTCACATTTTTGAAAAAGGAATGTTCAAACAAACTCCAGCGGTTTACTTTTGAAACCTAAGGTAGCAACGCCATTGAAGACCACATGGGCGCTTATCCTGAACTGCAACTGCAGCGTGTGCAGACCCTATAGTGAATTAGAAGGTATGCCATTAACTTCTTATTCACGCCAGGATTCTGATTAAAAAACCTTCTAAAACATACATAAATCAGAGCTTAGTGCCAGTTTAAAGAATTGTTTACTTACAATAACTGCTTTTGTGAACCACATGTAGATATAAAATGGAGACTGGAGAACTTGAAAACATTTTTCAGTGTGTTTGAAATGTCTTCCTAACCTTTTCTGCCTTATAAATCATGGGTGCAGAGGTGAAAACAATGAATGCTTTCAGGAGCAGTGCCCATCAACAGCTATAAATAACACCTTCCCGGAGAGCAAGGATGGAAGAGCAATAGAAAACTGAAGGTAACAACAAGAACAACAACAACAAAACATTCTAGAGAGTTGCCATTATGACTGGATCTCTAAACTCACATTGATACACATTTGAATGCAACCACCCACGTACACAAGTCCCTCTGTACAAATGTAGGCTACTTTATTTTCTTTAATAGTAGGAAATAATCTACCAGTACAATGAATATCTGGGCAGAATTCTGCTTTCCACAATGGAGAAAAGGGGAAAGCAATTCTTCATGCATAGCCCTGTGTGTTCATTGGAACCCTGTGGAACTTTATATCAAAGAGATAACCCTGCTGAGCGTTTGAAAAGTGAGTCTAAACAAGAGAACAGGCTTCAAAATGTGACCAAAATGCATCTGTATCATATTCTCAGGACTTGGGAGCAGATGTTTGGCTATGAAGAGCTCAAGTACTGCTTTTCTGTAGAAAAGAACAGATAATGGCAGTTTCTAGCCACTGACATAATGGTGTGCTTTGTTCACAAAAAAAGAGAGCAAGAAACAAAAACAGAAAATTAAAATGATGTCTGTGTTTGGAAGGAACAAGAGAAAGGAAAATGGGACAAGAACAAGTATTTCAGAGAAGACTGAAATTTAAAGAAAGCTAAAAAAGTTAATGAAACCTGCCTTTCCTCCCCATAGGCTGTTTATAGATATGAGGCTTGTTATTGTTGTCGTGTGCCTTCAAGTCTTTTCTGAATTATGGCGACCGTAAGGTGAACCTATCATGGGGTTTTCTGGGGCTGAGTGTATGTGACATGCCCCCCTGTGGGTTTCCAATGGCCGAATGGGGAAACAAACCACAGTCTCCTGGTGTGTAATCCAATGCTCAACCAACTACATCACGCTTTCTCTCTATGTGAAGCTTAGAAGACATGAAGCAGCATCCAGCATGGTGAAGGAAATGCCAGGCCACATGGGACCCCAAAGCCCTATTCTTTATGTTGGTGTGATGACGATGATGACGACTCAGAGTTTAGTGCCAGATGAGAGTTTCACTTATCACCATCTTAACATTCCCAGAATGCTTCTGGAGTCAAAGAAGCATTTGATGGAAATTAAGATGGCAGTGGTTGCACTTCTGTTTGAAGTACCAGGTTACTCTTCATTGTCTATCCTGGCTTGTCCCCATGGCAATTTCACTGTTGTCCAGTAGGCTCATGGCATTACTGTGGGGATTGTTCAGTGAAGCTTGTTCAGGATCCTATGAAACCTAGCACCATCCCTAAGCTTTTGCAAAAACAGTATAACCAATAAATTTCACCTAATGAAAAAATATCAAGGCAAATGTTGAATGCCCTGTAGTGGGTAATCTGAAGACTTCTAGGGGAAGCAAAATGATGGTCTGTGATTTTCTATGAGATTTTCTTGTGAATGAGTGGTTTTTCACACTCCTTGAGGCCCTCCACCATGGCACTACTTTTCCATGGTGGTGGAATTGCATGCTTCTGTGAAACAAGAGGATATGCTGGCAGTAGCAGTGCTGTGGATAGTGTCTCCCATGTCAGACAGGCTTTTTCTGAGGAGCAAGACTAAACATGCCAAACAACTACAGAGTCAGATAATTAGATAGTGGCCATTTCCGCATGGGCTTAAAGAAATGGTGCAAAGCGTCCTCCAGGGAGGACGTCTGCACCTGGGAGCGGACTGGGTCGGACCTACTTAGTGTAGTTCCGCACCTCAGCCCACTCTGGAACGACCCGAAGTGGTCGTCCAGCGTGCTTTTGAAAGACCACTTGAAACAGGTCTTTCAAAAGCATGGAGCGCGCCACTCCGTGCCCGCGCTCTAGTGCAGATTTGCAGGCTCGCACCAGTGCGAACCTGTGATCTGCCGGGCGCGGGCTTTAGGCTGGCAAACTTCAGTGGTTGGTGGAGAGCCTCGACCAACTGGAAGCTGCCATTTTCATCCCTGGAGCAGTGCGGAGCGGCGGCCACGCAATGCTCCAGACCAGCCTGGACCGAAGTGTGGAGCCAAGAAGTCTAGTAAGTACCAGCACGGGGCAATTCTCTCGCCCTGTGCGGAAATGGCCAGTGTTCTATTGAGGAAATGAAAAATCTGGGAGATTTATTGGCCTTAATAGTGAGGAGAGATGTAGCAAAAGCAGTCAAGGAATATAATGCAAATTCTGACCAAACAATATCAATGAGACTTCAGGGAAAACCCATCAATATAACCATAATCCAAGTTCATGTTGTGATAGTTGAAGTAGAAGAGGAAGAAACTGAAAGATTCTGCACTGGAATCCAGGAGGACTTTGATCATACACCAAAACAGGACATGCTGGTAATCAGAGGCAATTGGAACTCTAAAGTAGGAAACAGAGCAGAATCAAAGACAGTAGGGAAATTTGGGCTAAGACCAAGAAATGAAGCAGCAGAGTGACTGATTGAAGATTCTATGGTTTGCAGTTTAGGGAGAGACCTTTAGAATTCTCAGCCAGGGAGCTCTTGGGCCTAGCTGGTTGCTATGGAGATGAGGCCTACCAGCAAGGAGGAGGGCAGTGTATTCCCTCAGAAACCAAATTCTGTATGTTAATAACTCTGAATACAGATTGGATTGGGGAATATGGGGAAAAGTTACAGATACTGGACAACACAGTTTGGGGAATTAGACACGCAAGATCGCAAATCCATGTGTATTTCAACCACATCTAATTCCTAAGGTAAGGTAAGGTAATTCCTAACAAGTTTCTAAAAAGTATTACCTATAAGAAAATAAAATCCAGGGCAATGCTGGGTATAGACGATAGTAGACTATATAACTGGAAGCAGGAGATGGAGAAGCCCCATTCTCTCTGCAAAAACAAGACCAGGAGCAGATTGTGGCACAGACTGTTTACTAATGTCAAAGTTAGATTAAAGTTAAAGAAGAAGACTAACTCAATCATGGTAAAATACAAGCTGAAGAAATGTAATGAATGTACAATGTAAGGATAATGTAAAAAAATAGATTTCCACTATTAAGCCTAATGGAATGGGAGCCAGAAGAATTCCAGACTTAAGCGAGGAACATTGTCAGGGAGGAATGCAAAAACACACTATTTATAGCTGAAAAGAAAGAGAAGCCTCAATGGAGGACAGATGAAACTCTTCAAACAGTTAAGGACAGACAAGATGAAGAAGTGAAAGGGGTCAGTACCATGAACACAATTGTTCATTGACTTGTGCACAGGGACAAAGAAAATTTCTATAACTATCCATGCAGACTCTTGGTTTAAACTTCTCTTTGAATTCTTATGTCTTGTGAAAGAGGTTTTGTCCTACCTTTTTTGTTATCTCTTTCTCTGCATGGATAGTTATGGTAATTCTCTTTGTCCCTGTGCACAAGACAATGAACAGTCATGTTTGGGGTACTGTTGCAATGTCAGTGGGTGGTATCCAATACTGTCCACGTAACAGAATCTGCTATCAGAATGTGCCCAGTTTGTCTACTCCAGAGGATTGGGAATGGAGTGCAGAGAGAGAAGAGGAAAGGGAATTTCCACTGCACAAATGAAAATCTTGTGGGATCTTGGTCATCTCTCCATGAATTTTGTGATGTAAAAGATTTCACATATTGTTCTGATGAATCACTAGTCTCAATCAGTGCTGCAGTCCCTTCATCACAGGGAAGGGAGCATCTGTTCCCAACACCAGAGCAAAATGGCAAATGCAGTCACTAAGACTGGTGAGTAGGACCTTGACCTCATGTTCATCACAGAAAACACAGGAAAACTGCTTGATCAGGTCTCCTATTAAATGGAAAAGCCTAGCACAGAAATTTTACAAAATGCCTCCTGACAGCATTAAGATGCATGAAATAAAACAAAGCCTGTTTGAGAATGATGAAACAAATTAAAATCTCTACAACTGCAATGGCAGATGCTCTCTGGAAGCTAAATAACAAATATTCTTAATTGAGTTTCAGGTGGAATAGAGATAATCTCTCTTCTGCAGGGGAATGCAAGAGACAGCTGGAATGCCTACGGTCACATTTGCTTGGTAAAACAGAATTATGACAGCTTTACAAATGTGTTTCTCTCTTAATAACTGCTGCAAGGTTGACATATGCGCAACATTGGAAAGAAAGGAAATATACTGATATAGAAGAATGGAAGTTAAAAGTTCTGGATATGGTAGAGATAGAAAAACTAGCATTTGCTTTGAAGAATAAACCTATCCATAACTTTGAAATGGAATGGAGAGGAGTTTTGGACTGGATAAACATATAAATGTACAAGAAATGAAGAAAGAAATAATGTAATTGTTCTTTTCTCTATTAAGCAGAAATGATGTTTGTATGTAATGGAAATAAGCAGATTCAACTGGAAAATTTAAGCTCGGAAATGGGGAGGGTTTTTTTTTTTTTGAACTACATTTTCAATAAAAATTTTTTTAAAAAACAAACAAACGTGTTTCTCTGCTGTAATTTATAATTTCTAGCTTCCCCTTATAAAGAAAATGGTAGCTCTCACAGCTGATTATTTAAAATTGGGAAAACTTCAGCTTCTCCAGAATCTCAAGCATATTTCTTTAGATTATATTCTCTTATGCTTTAGTTAAGATGAAGCTTCAAAGTAAGTTAAAGATCCTGAAATAGCTTCAATTTCTTGTAAGAAGAATTTGCAAATTATTGGAGTGAGCAATCCCACCCCCCATTTATTTATTGATTTGATTTAATTTGATTTGATTTGGAGTGTTGACTTTGCTCTGAATTCTGCTTTGTCTGCTTACTTTTCCAACGTAGAGAAATTTTAAAATTGAAATGGATGAGTGTGCAGTTTTCATTTTACATCTTTTTGAAAAACAGACTCCTAATGTTTGCAAGTGCAACTTAGTATTGATCAGATCATGGTATAAAAAAGAGAAGATGCAATTAGTTTCTTTTAGTATAACAACACCATGTATCACATGTATGTATTATTAATAATCAGAAAGTGAGAGAGACAGAAACGAAGGAAGGAAGGAAGGAAGGAAAGAAGGAAGGAAGGAAGGTAGAGAGGTAGATGCAATTAAAAAGTGTTGCAAACTTCACATCCATGGTGAATAAATGGAATAAAGTAGACGTTGCAAACAGGAGCTGGTAACCCAGAGCCACAGAATCTGGAAAACATTTCCTAATGTAGTCCATTAGTTTATCTATCTCAGTATTGACTACACTAACTGACTAACAACAGGTGCTTCCAGAGCGTACAAAAGCATGTGCTTTGAGCTATGACCCTTCTTGGGCTCTCTTCTTTTATTAAGTGCCAAAAGCATGTATATGATGTTTTCCTTCAAGACATAGTATAGCTCTAATTCATGTCTAGTCTTTTCAGAGGTTCAGTGAAATTTGCTCCCAGGGAGGTGCATCTGTCTGATGCAGGCGATGACATATTCATTAGGGACTTGCAGAATGGGCTTAGGGCCACTTTAGGTAGCCTTATGGGGCCCAGGGGCCAAAGTAAGCCTTGCCTCGGGGGTGGTGAGATAGTGCAGAAAAGAGAATGTTTGGGTTCCTGTTGAGCATTCCTGGGTGTGGGTGAAAAGGTGTTCCTTGGATTACACTTTGGATTGTGTGGGCTTGGGTGTGGGTGGAGGAAACTACCTTGTGGCCAACCCAAGTTGACCCCTCCCCAAAATCCCAAAGTCGCAGAGTTTTGGTGGGGGGAGGATTAACCCATGAGAGTTTTCCTGGCCAGATTGGCCAGCTGGCCCATGTCTACCTATGGGAACATGGAGGGGCATCGAAGCCTGGGTATTCATCCATATTCAACTGGGGAAGTTACTGGAAAGACCCCTGGTCCTGGCTGATTTCTACACTTAATAGGCTCCACTGCAGGTTTTGTGGAGGTTTGAGTATTAATAAATGTGGCCCTAGTTTATCTCATCACTGTTGTCTTCTTCTTTCTTTCTAGATGGGTGTCCAAAAGCATATGCTTCAAGCTACAGCTTTCCTTTTATTCAGTGCTCAAAGCATGTATAAACTGTTTTCCTTCAAGACATAGTACGGGCTTGAGGTGTCCAAGCAGTATGTTCTTATTCATGTCTAGTTTGTTCAGTAATACTTTGTCCCAGGTAAATGAGTCCACATAGAATTGCAGACCACAGCTGGCTCCTCAAGTTTGTTTTCTCATGTTGAGTAGATGACTGTAAAACCATTTGGTTGTTCACAGTTTTTATTGCTGTAAGAACATTTTAGTATCGCATTTTTTACACATCAAGGATGCCTATGACATCTTTGTTTCTTTTATGGTAACATCCATCTTTGCAACTCATATGGAAAGGAAATACAGAAATTTCTTGTCTGCTTGTGGTAATGGAGTGACTGATCTGGCTGTTCTTAGTAATGATGGTAAGAATTCTCAAAAAAAAATTTAAAATGGTAAAAATGTGTTTATTGATTGTTGAAAAACTATGATGAAGAGAATCCTTAACTGATTAAAATCTTTGCAAACTGGGACTACGCTGCACGAAATTTACACATGGTTCTTTTGCACAGCAAACAGCACATTTTCTACTGAAAATAATGTTCCTGCATGGGAATATTATTTTCTGTACAGAAAATGCTATTTCTTGTGTGGAAAAATCTGTTTTCTGCACAAAAAGTGTAAGTTTTGCACAGAGTAGTCTTGAACTGTGAATAATCTTTGAAAATTGCACAATAATTTTCCAAAGATGTTCTTGCAGCAAGACAAAAATAGATAAATTATTATTGCTTCCTTTGAGAATGAAATTAATGAAGAATTACAATCCTGGTTCTTATTTATTTCAAACTGTTTTGTATTTGGCTGTCATTTTGTTAAAGAGTTTTAGTTGGCAGTTTATCGTGTATTTAATGTTTTCAATGTTTTCATCCATTGTATGTTGCTCTGGGGGGCTGGTGAGTTAAAAAATAATAAATATATGCCATAAATAAAGAAGTAAAGCTGTTACCTATAGACAATGCCAGGAGAAAGCAAGCAGTAATTTTACTGTAGTCCCCTGAAATACAAACAAACAAACAAAATACACAGGGTATTTGAGTATAAATTAAGGCCCCAAAATGCATTGTTATTCTTCTCCAAAGCAGGGTGGACTGACTGACAAAATAGAACTTACATAATAGTTGACCTACCAGGTTCCCACTGATTCAACTCATTTACTCTAGTTGGGACTAAGAACTGGAGTTGGACCTAAGTTATTAGACTCTCTGATAGAAAAGGATCTTGTAGTACCTCTGCAGTTTTATGTAGCAGTATCTGAGGAGAGAGCAGAAGGTAAACTGTGTTTTGAGGGTCATCCTTGACTCTGATTGTTTTCTTTTTGAAGGCTTGGGAAGGGGCTTTTGTTTCTTTTTGGCTGTGTGCTGTCTCTAAGCACACGGTCTAAGGGATGTTCAAAAATAAACATTACTGAGAGCAAACTTCTAAAGCAGTTTATGAAGTGATGCATTTCTTCTAAGACCACTACAGAGACAAGAAAAATGAGTGCACAGTTCCTTCTGTTCATCTTTTTTACCATTCCACCATGTTGAATTTACTCTTGTGATAAACCTATAGACTTCCTTACTGCTAGTATCTGAGACTGCAGATTTAATACTTTTGAGTAATGACATGTTGAAACAAGTGACACCACAGAGTACACTTTTAGCCCTGAATGTATGTTCTACTGCCGACAGTATGTCTAAGAGGGATTTTTAAACCTGGACGGATTGTAAATGTGTGCCAGGTGAAAATGATTTATAACCATAGCTGTGAGAGAACTTACCTTCATAAAACTGCAAATTGGACCCGTGGCAATGATAGCGCACTTGATTCTTCTAAAAATAATCACAGCATGATGTGTATTGTTGCTAAGGCTGTAGTATTTTCAATGTCATCAGATAACACTGTAACCAGCCTCCAAACAACTGTGAAGTGAGTTCTTGAGCCAAAAGGAGTTCTGACATTTTTTTCCCTCAGACAGCATCCTCCCCCATGATCATACCACATGGCAAAGAATTTTCAATATAGCATCAAGTAGAGCTCTTCAAAGGGAAAAAAAAGTCAAGATTTCACTAAGCTAATGCAAACTCTTTCTTTAAAGTTTAGCAATTCCTTGGATCCCATTCTGTGTTTATAACAGTCGGGTAGTTCTGTATTTGAGAGCCAGCATGATGATGTGGTTTGAGCATTGGACTACAACCCTGGAGACCAGGATTTGATTCTCCATTCAGCCACGGAAACCCATTGGGTGACCTTGGGCATGTCACACACTCTCAACTCCAGAACACTCCATGATAGGTTCACCTTGGGGTTGCCATAAGTTGGAAATGACTTGAAGGCACACAGCAACAAAGTTCTGTATTTGTTTTTTGTTTTTATATGCTAAAGAACAATGCTAGACCCAAAATGTATGTACTAATGAAACAATGTACTGTAAATATGCATGGATGTCTCAAGTTTTAAGAAATTAAAAATCACACATATTGGCCAGCATTTGGTTAGTGACACACACAAATGTAAGTCCAACATACGTCCACACAGGTCTTTTTTTTTTTTTTGGTCATTGCAGAGGTTGCTATTATTTTCCTTCCGCTACCACAATGAAAGCCTCTCGACAGAGCCACTGTTTAGCTGCTGCAGCCCATCCATGGGCCTTCAGTGGCTGGTGGTGAGGGGGAGGGATAGTGTCTGGCTATGGGGACATAGCCAGATGCAAATGATTGCATTGCCCCCTAGTGAAACTCAGGAGATTATGTCATTGCTCTGTATCTGGCTAAAAGGGTCATAGCCAGAGGTTTTTTGATTTCCCTCAGTCTCCACCAGTCACTGAATGACTGGGGGAAGGTGGCTGCAGGAGACATATAGTATACTTTAGCCTGTGGGGCTTTCACACTATGTGCTGTGAGACAGTATCTTGGCTTTGTGTAATTATATGCAAATAGACCACTTTTTAAACACTGAATAAAATTATTCATCTAATAAATAAGAAATAAACAAAAACAGGTAGAAATTTACAAACACATCAGAAATCTTGAATATTCTTCCATGTATTTCTTTACGCACAGATGTACTGTTTTATATACCAATGCCAGGCATGTTTCAATAAAACTGTAAGTACATAGAAGCTACATCAGTTCCTCTCAGACAACATAATAAAAAGCTATTTATGGTCCAACACAAGTTCAAGAAAACAATCTTTCAGTTACAAAGGCTTCACATTAAACATCAAAAATTAAAACATCGTGAAGAAATTTATCAAATGAAAACTGCTATCTCTGTTTTGAGGTCAAAGTGCAAATTTATATAAGGTTCAACTGGCAAAAGCTTGTAAAATGCAAATACAGTTTCAGGTCACACGGCTACCTCTGAAAATTCTTATCTGATAAAATACCTTCATTTAAGCATTCAATTTTTAAAAGAAAAATAATTGTAACATTTCTAACATTTTTGTTTTTGAGAACTCTATATTTTGCAGTCATAACTACAAGATAGCAATATTTTTCTGGAACTCCCTCCCTAAACCACATAGACTGCACCCTCCATGATGTTGTTTTGGAGGCAAGCAAAGACTTTTTTTGGATAGGCCTTTGGGAACTAGCTAACTAAGGAAAGGTCTTTTAAGAAGATGTTGTATTCTCTCCATTTGGTTTTGTGTGTGTTTGTGTGTGTATGTGATGGTTGATACAGCAAAATACAGTTATTTGCAATGGAAGGAGGGCAGTTAATAGGATGAGCTGGAGAAAGAGAGATGGTTAACTATACTGCAGAAACAACTTCTTGCTCTTGTGCCTGAAGTCTCCTGGCTTCCCTGGGGTAATGTGGAGGTTGGCAAGGCTAGCATGGGTGGGATAATTTTGTAACCACCGCAAGAGTGCCCCTTGAAAGAGTGAGCCCAAAATCTTCTGTCTGGCAGGACATATCATTTCCTAGGTACAGTGATCCCTTTGGATTTGAATATATATTTGGATCCACTGAATATGGCCTGGCATGTCAATCAGGTATGTTTATTGGATGGTGGGCATGCCATTATTGGGAAGAGAGCTCCATATATCATTCTAATTCTTATGTTTGGAACAGGTGGTAAAACATGACAAGTAACTTTTACTACACACCAGTCAGGAAAAAGTCTTACTTACATTTTTTATTCTTAACATTTTTTTTATTCTGAATTTTATTTATTTACCTTTTTTTTAGTTAGTCAAATTCATATCATATCTTTCCTCCAATGAGTATATCTTATCCCGTTCACTTTATCCCTAGAAGAATCTTGTAATGTGATCAAGTTGCAAGAGAATGACTAGACCAAAGCCAACAAGTGGAATTCATGGCTTTGTGAGACATTGAACCTGGATCTCCCTTGTCTCAGTCCAACATTCTAACCACTACACCACACTGGCTCACATATAATTTTTAATAGACTTACACCATTTCCGCATGATGTCACTATCCTGCAATAGCAGCAGGTTGTTTCCGGTCCAGGGGTTGTGCTAGCGCATGATGTCATCACTATCCAGTTGCTATCTCATCCCCAAGTGTTGCAAAATCACCTTATCCTATTTCCAGAAAAAAATCTGTTAAGAGCTTCCTTTAGCACTTCGATCCTGTCAGCTGGCTCAGTGTGGTACCATAATAGCGCTTGATAATGCTTCCTGTCATTGCGGATCCAGGAGCGGACAAGGTGTGGGTGTGCCCAGCTTGTCCCTCCCTCAACAACTGCTATGTTGTGGCAAGTTTCAAATCTATCACCTCTACATGTTTATTTTAAATTCTCCTTTGAGTTAATTTTTTTATTTTTTAATACATTTTTTACTGTTTTAGCACACAGGTGCAATGATGTATCAATGTGTCATGAGGCTACAACATGGCTTTCAAAAAAGGATCAGCTGGGGCAGTGAGGTGAGGTGAAGACAGGGAAAAGGAGTGGCCAAGAATGTTGTCATGTGGAAGGAACACCAGTGGCAATAATGCTACTCATCTGCTTCAGGCAGAAGAATGTGGAAGACGGCGTTCCTAACCTGCTACCATTGCACGAATAGCAATGCTGGGATTGTAACAGAAGAACACACTAATGGGATATGATGTGGAAAGGGCCTTAGTTTCTTTGTTCTCCCTCCCTTGTAGTACGTAGACTTTCCTTTTCAGATGTCCTCCATTGTAACTGTAGCATATGTCAAAGCCATTAAAGTTAAGTCAGTTGCTGCTGTTATGGAGGTCACCTGGGGGACTGGACATGACTGAAGATTCTCAAAACTGTTTCTGAAAACAAATTTATGAACTGAATCAAGCTTCTGTATATTTAGGGGATCAAAATATATTACCCCCGTTTAGGCATGGTAGAGTGAGAAATATCACACATGATCAGCCAGGTCAGTCATGCTACATTATGCCTGCCTTAACTGTTGTAGCCGTAATGCCACAATTCATCATGTCATTGCTGTAATTGCGTTTTTATATATTACTGCAGAGCTGATATAGTTTGATTTAGCTGCTCATTGTGGAGTTAGCACCATCCTTACCCAGTTTTAAATTGAACTAGGGGTTTTCTTCAGACAAAACGATCGAGACATGAAATTACCTTCTCTTGTGAAAGTGATATACACAGCTTAGAAAATTAGGTTGTAACAAATTGAAACTTTTCTATAGCAGAGAATTCTCTTTGATGCCAGAAAGAAAACTATACATGTGGTTTTGGGTAAAAGCCCAAATGAATAGAACATGTGTGTATATCGTGCTGTATTAATCCCTGCCAATTTCCCCAAATTTGGCACATAGCAGGTAGCAGCATAGATTTCCCACAAGAGGCAAAGACTGGTAAGGAGCCAGTTAGCTGAAAGCACACAGGTATAAATGCATTAATTAGATCAGTTGTTCTACAGCTCTGTTAGAAATGCTGGCTTCTAGCTTTTTTAGGTTGCAAGTCATAGCACAGCTGTTAGGATCTCTTTCACATTGCATATTTGTAGTATTTTCATCCCACTTTAATTGCTGTGGCTCTAGTTTATTGAATCCTGCACTTTGGGTTTATTTTATTTTATTTATTTTATTTGGTAGAGAGGTGTTAAGATTTTTTTTTTTTTTGGTGAGAGTTCTTGTGCATCACTAAGGATCTTTTCGCACGGCATCTGCCATGCGAAAGAGGGCCTGGAGCCTTGCGTGATTGTGAGGAACGATCTGCATGACGCCCTCGCAATCGCGCAAGGCTCCAGGGGCCAGCAGGCAATGATTGCGCACCTTTGAATTTTCAGCTTTAAGCTGAAAATGCTGTGTGATTGCACATTGCTCCCAGGCCCCGCACGCACTTACCTGGCGTGCGGAGCCTTGGGAGCCAGGCCAGTTGCGGTTCCTGTCAAAGTGCAGCCTGGGAAGGTCCCAGGCTGCACTGCAAAAGGAAGAGGTGGGGCTCTCGCATGAGCAGGAAGCTCGTGCGGAGCTGAAGAAACCTGGACACGAGGGCCTCTCACAAGAGGCTGCTCGTGTGAGCACTGCATCCCAGTGCCGAGAAGAGGTAGGATGCGGAATGGGCCCAGAACTACAAACTCCAGGATTTTAAAGGGTGCAGCCACAGCAGTTGTTCTCCAACTTTTCTACTCCAGATATTTAGGATTTCAACTCTCCCAGTCCCTGAACATGGAACATGTTAACTGGGGTTGTTGGGAGATCTGGAGATTTGAGAACTACACTGACTTAAAGAACCCATTCTCATCGATATCACAAGCCCTCTGAAAACATGCATAAGGGTTAAAAACGTGCTGAGGGCTAAACAGTGATCAGAAATTATGCCTATTCAGGGTTCCTGAATGCAGCAAAGTTTACTCTGAACACAGTTATAATCATTCTTCACAATCAATGAAGAGAAAAATGCCCCAAATATATTGGTGGCAGGGCTTGCATGCGCATCCTCACCCTTATCACTATTTTCCCCTTTGTGTTTGCAGGGCTACAGAGGTAGCAGGCAGGGATAGCAGAGACTTCACTTTCAAATGGTACTAAAGTATACAGCCTACAAAACAAGCTGGCTAATCAGCTTGTGCTTGAACCAATTTCATGTTATTGTGCTCAGTAGCTTTAAGCCAGTTTCAATGGTTTGTGGATAAGCATAGCCAAAACAATTATCTGCATCTCTGTTCTCAAAGAAGATTCCATGCCCTGTTAACTTCATATGTTTGTTGAACCCGAAGGGGTTTCCTAAGAGCTAGCATATTGCAAGCATGCCCAGTTTATTTTTTTATTTTTTTAAATCATTTTATTCAAATTCAGATATAAAACAAACAATTATAACTGTCAGCTTATTTGAAATATTTCTGATCTTCCACACTGATCTAGATTTCATTATCAATATTTCTTAATGTGCTTAAAATACTGTACTACATTTTAGTGCTATTATTACTTGTTGATTCTTGCATTTCCATCTCCATATTCCTGCTTCATGATATATATCCTGTAGCCCCCTCATAATTTATCTTAAATCATGAATCACAGATTTCCATCTGATGGTACCCAGCAATTACCCATTACAATTTGCCATTCTTTTTGTATCTCTTCATCTGATTTCCCTTTTAATCTCTGAGAGACCATATCAGCATTCTTGTTTTCAATAAGTGTACCCCACCATTGTTCTAATGTGGGTATTTGCTGAGTTTTCCACATCTTTGCATATTCAATACGAGCTGTTGTCATCATGTAGAGTAATATTCTCCAGTACTTCTTTATACCAGTACCTTCTAATACATCAGTCATATTTAACAAATACAATTCTGGTAACTTAGCAAACTGTACTTTCATGCAAGCATGCCCAGTTTAGAACCAGTAATCCGCCATGAGTTTCCAGCTTCTTGAATTAATCAACAATGTGTTCTCTCTCTCTCATTGTCTCTCTTTCTCTTATTTTCTCTCAATTTCTGTATATACAGTAAAACTTCCTATATCTTTAAAAAGCTCCAGTAAATGTTTTCTCTTTTTAAAAAATTCATCTGGCCATACTAATTGTTACTGAAAAATTAGAATGTTAAGGACCTCTCTATCCACTTACCAAAAGATAAGTTTTTAATTACTTTTTGTTCATGGATTGGCCACAGGGGACAGATAAACAGAGAGTGATTTTGAAACAATTTCTTTCAAGATATACTATGTTTTTATTATTTTTAATAGCCCCATTGTGGGCTGAAATAAATATTGATAAACTGGATGGTAACTTGAACCTTTTATGTTCTGACAATCAAGATAAGAAATGCTTGGACAAAAAAGAAAGTAAGCTTGCAGCTTCTTTTCAAAGAATAATCCCCAGACCATAGCAGAAAGTGATTCAAAAGCACCGTATGGTTCTAACTATGCAAATTATCTGAAATCTTTAGAAAGTTTTTAATTGGCCTGCAACATACCATTTTGCTATTTCAGAAATGAAGAATGACATAGCAGGAAACCTTGAGATGCTTTGGGGTATAGTATTTTGTCACAACATTTTGCTATGACTGGACAAATGAAATAGAGTTCCTGTTAAAGGGTCATCATGATTTCTGGCAAACTACAGTGGTGGCACAAGCACATCCTCCATTATTTTGTTATCCCTGAAGTAGTGACGAAAAATTACCTAGCAAGTCAGAGTATGAAAACAGTACGTGCTTCTGTCTATATATGCAACTAATATTGTCATGTGCGTAGGAACAGTGAAGCCGTTTCTGGCTGAAATAGGGAATAACATATGAATTGTTGTTGTTGCTACTGTTGTTGTTGGGTGCCTTCAAGTTGTTTCCAGCTTATGGCAACCCTAAGACAAACCTATCATGGGCTTTTCTGGGGCTGAGAGTATGTGATGTGCCCAAGGTCACCCAGTGGGTTTCCACGGTTGAGCAAGGAATCGAACCCTGCTCTTCAGGGTTGTAATCCAATCTTCAAACCACTACACCATGCTGGCTCTGAATAGGAATACTATAATAATATTTAGCTATTCCTGACATTGTAAAAGGTACAGGTTACTGGTGGTCTGTGCTCTGAGCAGTTGGGTACCATTTTCTTCCTCTTCAGGATAAGGCACTCCTTCTACCGACCCACCCCTACTCAAAGCACAGACTACTAGTAGAACTAGTAGTAGATTCTGGAAAGTGGAGATTCTGAAATTCATATTTTGCTGAAGCAGGAATGAATATTTAGAACACAATTCTAAGTGTGAAATTATCATGTAGTAATTTCTGAAAATGCATGAGAGAAGGTGAAACACATGATGTATCATATTGCTGCATGTAACATAGACAACCACATAATGGCAAGGTGCTAATAATCAAAGACTATCAAAAATACAAAGTTATATTCTGTATTTTGCAAGACAAAGTATGAGCTGTGATACCTGCACAATTGTAGTGTAGGTCTATACTAAAGAAGTACTGTGAAGTGCATTACCTTATTTTGACTGAATTTACTCCAGAGTGCAGGTGCCTTCATCTGCTGAATATGCATATGTTACCAAACAAAGCAAAACAAACACTGTAAGCAGTTCTCACCTGCTCAAAAGCACTGATACCACAAAGTAAAGAGCCTTCTAGTGACAGAGAAAACGGCCAACTAAATGTTACCATCCAAATTTTTATCCCATTTTCCATTTTAAAATTCAAAAGATTCAACTTCTTATTTCATGCAAGAAGCCTAAGGCAGAAGTAGGCATTGGAGCAATTCAGATAAAACGGGAATAATTCACAATATTCATCTTAAACATTCCTATATAGTTTTCATATGTCTGTTTTCTTTTGACAAGAATGCAAATTTTAATTGCCCAATCCTAACATTTATGATGGCCCATTTCTCTACCAGATTGATTAGCTAGTAGCTATTGCATAAGGTTTTCTCAAGAAAATTGTTTTCTCAAGAAGCTTTCATTTAGCTTCCCTGGAGCTACACCCTTTACAGCTCCTAATTTGCATGGTAATAAGTTGTGAAGAAGCAGAGCCAGAAAGACCGTGTTACATAGTTCCTTGCTCCATTATGTTGAAGCACAACTACAAAAGACTAATTGAATAAACTTAGTATTTTGGTTCTTAGATAGGGCTTCTGCACATTTCTTATATTGCAAGGCTCTGGCACATATCTAGGAGGCAACATATCCTAAAATGAAGCTACAAATAATTCCCACAGATCATAGCTATGTGCCTTTTCTTTAAAGTGAACTGAGGTAGAATAATCTAAACTTGTATCCCCAAATGTTGACTTCTTAGTTAAATGGGGGCTCAAACTGGCTCTCCACCCTTAACTAGAATCAGGGGTGAGCCAAATACACAGCAAAGAAAGAATGACTACAGACAACCAGTTGAGAAAAGTGGAGAAAAGTATTCATTTCCATGGCTACCTATATCATTACACAGGATGAGGCAGCCAACTCAGACGCAAGGGGCTGTGAATCAACATTGTGATTTTTAAGGTGAGAGCTATATGGGCCACATGACTTACCTGGCATTTCCTCAGTTGCCTACTGATCCAAAGGAAGAGGCTGGCCTCCATCAGGAATGCGACAGTGAGATTCGGTTATCAATCTAGTCAACTTTTGTATATGAGATTCAGACAACAGACTGCATCTTGTCCTTTGTCTCAGACAGTGAAACATCTCAGGCTGCTTCTACTGGTTTCTTAAATGCACACAGAAGTGTAGAAATAAAGGTAACCTTGTCTGGTTTTGTAATCCATGCTTGATGTTGCCCAATCAAGGTCTGCTGCTGTGGAGTGAAGGTGTGTGTTTGTTTCACTCTCCATTCATTATTGCTCCATGAAGAAAAACACAAAGATACCAAGCCATTCCTTCTAAGAACCCTTTAGCCACAAAATTTTAATTTAGTGGAATGCCACTGCCATATATTAGCAGTCTGACAACCACTAAGTAGTCTACATAATAGAGACCTCATATGTAAGAATGCATAGAAGATTTAAAAAATTACACACTAGAATACAGCCAAACAACACTAGCAGATTCTTGTGCACCCAAATGAATAACAAAATTTATTTGGCTTTTGTGGCCTCTAGCCCACCATCAGATGCAACAGATAATTTAGCAAACCTCTTGATAGAATATCTTATATGGTAAACTGGTTGTCTTCTTTGGCTGAAAATGATTTAATCCAAGGAGGGCTAGATAAAGATTTACAAAGAAAGAACAGAGAACATTTGACTGTGCAAATGTTGCTGGACTACAGCTTCTAACTGACATAGTCAATGTTGAGGGATGTTGGGAAGTATAGTCCAATAGCATCTTAAGGGTTACACATCCACAATCCTATTATAAAGCTAAGGATGTAAATCATTGCTTGTCCTGGAGTGGAAGAATGAAAAACTGCATTTCTTTTCCTCCTCACTTCTGAGACAGACAAGATATTTGGTCTCGAGATAATTATCACATTTTTGAGAATGAGTTCTGCACAATTTGCGTAGCTAAACTGTGACAGCTGTTTCCTTATTTCATGGACTTTTAAAAACAAGAAGCACAGGTTGTGTCTTTTTGATCAATCAAGCAGTCCTGATCGCTCTGTGTGTGTGTGTGCGCGCATGCGCGCGCGCACGAGCACTCATGTGCATGCATAAAAAAAAATTATGAAACTTTGCAAATGTGGGAGAAAGCAAACTGACAGATTTGTCTATCCTTTAGGAATGGCTGAGAACTGTGCTTCAATAAGAGGAACAATTTCGTGAAAGTCAATAAGAGGAATAATTTCATGAAAGAGACATGGCTAATCCTGCCTCCTCTGGCCCCTGGCATGCTACCCTTTGGTAAGGCGAGATATGATTTTTCTTTTTTGGGACAGAAGATAGTATAGCATGCCACAGAGGAGGCAGGATTAGCCAAGTGTTACCCTGTCTACTGGGGGTCCCAGGAGGGATGCCAAAATGTGCTCAACTAAAGTTGGGGAAAATTAGCTCAGAGCACTGCTTAGCGTTACGAGAGGCAGGATAATGTAGCGAGATCTTGAACCCTATGTCTACGGGGTCGGGTCGAGTCAAGTAGCACACAGAAGTTGAAACAATAAATGATGTTTTATTAAACACAAGCAAAACAGTGTATGCGACACACTGACACAAGATAACTAAGGAAAATAAAGGTTGGAGTGGTATAGAGGGATTTTTAGAGGAATTGCTGGTTTGGGTGATACTTCACCTGTCCTGAAGCCCGGAAAAATAGAGAGCGAGGCTGGGGTGCGATGTAACTCAGCACATGGAGCTGAGGGGAGGCTCGCCAAGCAAAGCAGCAGCAAGGCGGGATGAAACTCGGGAGCGTTCCGAGGAAGGTCTCGGAATCAAGGGTTTTTATAAGGAGAATTGTGACTGCAGGTTATGCTGTACTTGGGGGAAAACAATAGATTTGGAGTTGGAGACAAAGCCTCCGAAAGATCAGAATCTGAATGATTGAGTTATCGTAGCGTATCGTATCTCAATAGAGTAGCCAGTATGCAAACGCAGAGTACTTGGGTATTGTATAGGTTACCCATCAAGCTGCCAGCGCAGGGCAGAGGCTCTTTTGTAAGTTGCGTGCATACCTAATTAGAGTATTTGCCTGGAGGTCTCCTAAAGCAGTGAGTCAGCTATTTCTGGCCTGCCTGTATTGTCCAGGAATATTACGGCAATTAACGACCCAGCTTGTTTACGTGCTTGTCCGGTGGCCTCGCAAGCACGTGGAAAGGAATAGAGAAGTGCAGCCGAATTGTGATATCAAGGGATATCTTTTAATATCCCCAAAAGCTCGGACTAGCCAGGGCAGTAACACAAGTCTCTTTCATGAAATTGTTCCTCTTATTGACTGTCCAAAGTGAAATAAAGTTCTCAGCCATTCCTAAGGGACAGACAAATCTGTCAGTTCTCCCACATTTGCAAAGTTTCATAATTTATGTTGGGTTTTTTTTTATGAACTGAAATGAATGTCTTATCCAAAGATATTTCCTACCAAAGCTTATGTGTTTTGTAGCTGAATTTCTTGATCTCTGGCAGGAAAAGATTCTGTGAGAGTAATATCCTTTAAGAAAAAGAGGCTCACAGGGCTGTCTCATTTTCCCTAGAGCTCTTTTCCACCTCCTGTTCTGATCCCCTTATCCATATAAAGATTGTATGTTAAGTGCCTGTACTTCCTCCTCCTGTAGCATGGTGACTTCTTAGCTTTTCTTCCTTCGAGCTGGGAGATCTTAGCACTGGACAATGAAGAGGTTTTGCAGAGTCTAATCCCAGTAAGATATGCTCCAGATTTTTCAGGATTCTATCTCCTTATGGCTCATCTGCTTCTCATTTGTCAACTATGCTCAAATGAATGCTAGGTTTCTACTTCACGTCTATCAGAATCTGCTTTTGCAAGGACTTGTCCTTGAGAGAATCCCATGAGAATCAATCACCTTTGGGAAAAACCCATGTATATTCATATCCTTCATCATATCACAGGCATGTTGAATCTGTCTTGATTTGTAATTAAACATAGTCAGACCTTATGTTTTTACTTTTTTCTACTTCCATGATTCAGTAGATAATTATTCTTGATTTCACTAGACATTAATGATCTTGCTTTTACTAGTTAACCAGACCACGACTGAGATCTTATGTGGTGCAGCATAGCATAATAGTTCCACAGGCAGAACTATGGCATATCTCCTATCTCAGCCTCCCAACTCCCTGTTTAGCTGGTGTTGGTCATCAGTAGCTTGTAAACAGCAGGCAGGGGGGAATCAGACAGGCATCTGGCTATGTCCTTGTAATCATATGCAGATCAGTGATGTCATCCAGAGATTCTATGGGCTTCCAATGGATGCAGTCATTGGTCTTTGTCTGGCTATGGGGACACAGCCAGCTGTTTCCCCTATCTCCCTCTATCTCCACCAGCCACTGAATGGCTCCCTCTCTGTGTGGGGAGGGCTACATTAGCTAAATGGTGAGTTGGAGGAGCTTTGGCGGAAAAAGGTAAAAAAGAATACAAAACTTTGCAATGACAAAAAGAAAAAGACATATGCAGATACAAGGTGGACATATGGTATTAGGATGCCAGACCATGTTGGTACAGTGCCAGTGTGAACAGAGTAGCCATGCAAATGAATGCAGAGTTCAGCATATGTTGCAATGATAGGCAAGAAAGAACATACTTCAGAGCAGTGCTAGAACAGTCCTAAGTGCTTCAGTACCTGCGGAAAGTGACAAGGATGGTAGTGACAGTTCATACAGAGAATATTATGTTAACAAGCTGACTGCCTACAAAGTATGCTGCACATATGTTGATTGATCCTCATTTATTTCAAGATGAAGGATCAAGACCATAGAAGTGGAAAGTGGAAAAGAGAAGATGAATGAAACTGGGGATGTTGAAGCTAGGTAGATAATAAAAGTAGTAAATTATAGAATTATCTTGCCCAGAAAAAAGAAAAAAAAGAGAGAGAGAGAGAGAGAGAGCGCGAGAGTGAAGTTTTCCAGAAGAAGCTGTAAGCCTCATGCCAAGTTTGTTGCTTAGCTAATTCTTCCCTTCAGACTGTTGTGAGTCTTGTAAATATGAAGTAATCTTTTTTGGGGGAAAAAAAAACAGAAAAAAAATGTATTTCCAGATAGAGGATTAAGCATAAATGGAACAGGCTGAAGAGCAACTGAAATGAGTCATCATGGATGGATGACATTTCACAGAAAAAAAAATCCCTTTAATGTTTAATTATGACCGTCCCTTCTGTGGTTCATTTAGAATATTGTATTTTGCATTCTGCATTGATTTGGAGAGTTTGTTTTAAGAATTACACACAAAGGAGAAATGGGCAAAAGACTGTTTGAATGATAGCACCCTGATGTGATCAGGATATTTAATTCAGTAGTTTAGTCGTGCAGAGTGAGATCTATGGACACTTCCATTGGTTTCTGATAAGGACAGGAATACCCCTCCTTTAATTCCCCTGAAGTAATCACCAGTTTATTCCACTCCATTAGCCAGCACTGTCAACATTTTGGTCCTGCCAAAACAACCAAACCCTCTGGTCAATGCTACCAGTTTTGTTGGAACATTTTGGTTTCCAGAGAAGAAAATCTCATCTAAAAACTCAGGATTGTTCTTTCATACAGAGCTCAAATTTCTCAATGTTTAATATTGATTCACAACTCTAACCCAGTTTATCTTTCTCACCTTGGCTAGCAGCACATTGCTACTCATTATTTTCACTTGAAATAAAGCCAGTCCAGGACAGATGCTTGGCATTGACTCTGCACTCTGCTGTCCATGGAAATCACAAATTCTATTAAACTGAGAACAGGCCGCAAGTGAGATTAGATATCATCTATTCACTTGGCTTCCTCTGTTATTTATAACTCCGCAGAGAATGAGCTACTGTACTTGCTTGCTGACAGTAGGACTCTTATTTAAACTGAGGACCCTGAAATGGCATGAACACTTACTCATCATGTCTTTTTTAACTGCAGTTACTATTGATAGGATCTTCTCTATATACATTTATTTCCTCTCTGTGCCACAAACATTTCTGGTTTTTAGTGCTTTGCTTTTCCCTGCCTCCCACCCCTCCTTTTAGAATTGTAACAATTCCTTTGTTAGAATGCAGTGACGAGATCTTCTTGCATGAAGCCACATTATTGTCTTGAGATTACTTGATGCATTCTCAAATTGTCTACATGAGCTTCTTCAAATGTGAAAAATAGACCATTTCCCCATGATTTCTAGTCCTAATGGATTCAATGACCTACTCATCTACAGATTATGCATCTAGCAATCTACTTGGCCATCCCCATTAATTATCAGTCTAAATATTACCCAGCTGTGATTTTTTTTCAATTGTACTGTTGCCACAATTTCTTCATCTGCGTTGTGCCAATAATAAATCACCCTGGGCAACTGTAGGGGTTTGATGTATGAGGGTGGAGAGTACAGTGCAGGGGAAAAAATGTACTGAAGGTCCACGGATCTTGATTTTGAAAAGATAAATATTTTGATAGAATAGGTTAAATACGTCATTTTTTCAAAAGGAGGAAAAGGATTTGCATATTTAGGAAATACCCCTTATGAAGTATTTATTATTAAGTATTGCAAGATATAAATGAGATAAATGAGATAATAAAAACAACAATGGCTGAGCATTCAGTGTTGCAGTTATGGATTCATAACCTAGAGTTATCAATTCATAGTTGTTCTGTATTCAGTCAGAATATGTAGTTTTACTGCAAGACTATGCAAATGCCCCCCCCCCCCCAAGCAACAGTTGCATTGGGTGGAGGAGATCCAGTCAACATCCAATTAGGGCGCAATTGCCAGCGAGCAAAGCTGTGACATTCAGAAGTAGGGCCCCTGTTTCAATTTCTTGTTGCATCCTCACAAGCTGGTGGGAGTGGGGTGGAAACATATCTTCCTTGCATCCTAATCAGAAGCTGAACAGACCTCCTTCGCCTGATCCAGCTAGCTGTTAAAGTGGGTTGGAAGGCTTGGACCAAAGGCCATTACTTAGTTATGCTTACATAACTAAGTGGCCAATGTGGAATATCAGTGAACAATAACAGTCAACACACAGTACCGGTTTTAATGTATTGGCACAATCATCCCAATCATGACATCCTATCCCTTATTAACCTTGAATCACTTGTGAATATTTCCAGGAAAATTAAAAAAATAGACATTGCAAGAAAAAAAATGCCCCAAAGAAGCTGCTGATAGCAGGAACAATAGCAGCTGAAAACAGTGGAGGTCGCAGGGTGGGGAGAAAAACATTTCTGACAGTAGAGGAGGGTTTGGAGGAATCTGTCTGCCCTAAAATCATTTCTTATCTACAAAAATTCAAATTGGAGTACATTCAGAGCAGTCCTCACCTAGTCATTCTATATTATACTTTGTCTCAAACTTTTCTATGAGCCACCAGAATTTTTTTCCCAGTATAACCCAAGCCTCTTCAAATGTTATAAATACTAACTTGCTTCACAAAGTGTTGCATTGAACAAGTATGTCTCCCCTTCAAGTAATAGCAAGGCCTGCTTAGTTTTACATTGTGATTCTGTGAAATCTCCATCTACTATCCTGATCAAGAGAGAGAAAGAGATGTTGAGATGTTGGATGAGTTACAAGAATATTAAAATTGAAATATTGTTTCATGATTCAGCAGTTTGAGCACCGAAAAGCAGAGGGTTCAAAAACTGCTATTATGTGCAATAGCTCTCCACCTCGGATCCAGAAATGCAAATTGTCATCCATTTACTGTTTATGCTGCTCATTGAGCGCTACATTTTTTTACGGCTTCTTACATCCAAAATAAACCTTATAGTCTCGTTTTCAAAGAAGTAGCCATGTTAGTCTATTACAGCATAAAAAGGAGGAAAGAAAGTGGAGGGGAGGCAGCACCTTTGACACTAACTGGTTTTCATTTTTGCATGGGTTTTTGTGAATATAAATCTACTTCTTCATATGCAGTACCAAGTATAAGTGGGTTTGCATCCACAAAAAATCATGCAAGAAATAAAAATTAGTTAATCTTAAAAGTGTGGCCACATTTCTTTTTCCCTTTAGTTTTTCTTGCCCCTCCACCCTCCTTTTTCTGCCCTGTAGTTTGGGACAGGAGAGGCAGTGTAGTGTAGTGGTTTGAGTGTTGATCAGGGTCAATTCCCTGCTCAGCCATGGAAACCCACTGGATGACCTTGGTCGCATCTCTCTCTCTCTCTCTCTCTCTCTCTCACACACACACAGCCCCAGAAAACCCCATGATGGTTTCACCTTAGGGTCACCATAAGTCAGAGAAGACTTGAAGGCACACAACAAGTTTGGGACAGGCTGTAGAAGAGCTTTCAGCTGTGGACTAGGCTTTAAAACATCTATTGGGGGGGCATGGACAATGTAGCCCTTCAGATGTCATTGGGCAGCGGCTCACATCATCTCTGACCACAGGCTATATTCACTGTGAGTGATGTCAGTTGTTGTCCAACAATATCTGAAGGGACACATCTTCCCCACCTCAGACCTATACCTCCTTGCTTCTGGGATACTAGGTGCTAACATCATAGCTTTCCAGGGTGTATAATTAAATGGACATTCCCAATTGTCTCTCTTGTTGTTTTGTGCCTTCAAGTAATTTGTGACTTACAACAACCTTAAGCTCCTAAGACCATATCATGGGATTTTCCTGGCAAGATTTGTTCCAAGGCGTTTTGCCTTTCCCTGCCTCTAAGGTTAAGGGTGTGACTTGCTCAAGGTCACCTAGTGGTTTTTCTATAGCTGAACAAGGATTTCAATCCTGTTTTTCCAAAGTCCTAGTCCAACACTCTAACTGTGTAGGCTCACAGTGTCTCTTCTATGAAGAATAACTTCCATTTAGTTTTCAAATATAATGTCCACAATATGGGTGAGCAAACTCCAGAGAAATCACAACAGGTAGCACCATCCTCCCTGCCCAATAAAAATACGTGTGTCCAGAAGTGTTCAATTTTGTAACAGTTTTCCTCCCATACCTTCTAAGAAACAAATTTGCCATTCTTGGATGTTTTTTTTGCACATGTGCCTGCATGGGGTCCACAAGGACCTCTGGAGTAGAACAAAAAAGCCATGGGCCATGGGATTCCCATAGCTGATGTGGGCATAAATGTCTGATTGAATTTGTTCCATTCTGTTGCCAAGATCCTACTGAGCTATGCTTGAGCCTATGAATGTAAATCAGTTCCAAGTTAAAACGTCATACTACTCAGCCTATAAGAAAATACGTAAGAGGTAACAATCCTTGCTGAAAACTAATTGGAGACAGGGGTGAACGTTCATTTCCCTTTTGGTGGTACTATGAGTATTTTAGAATTAGCTACTGAATTTCACTCACCAAAGTTCTCAGGCATGAAATTTACACATGGCTAATAAATCCTGCTCCTCCCTATGTGAAAAGAAAAATTCAGCCCACTCTGGCAAATCCCAAGTTATTTCCTTGAAGCTTTTGCCTGGCCAAATTTCAACAGTATTAGTTTGCAATTGCCTTGTGTGACAAGACTTCAGATTTGCTTCCTACTTTCAAACCAACCTGATTACAATTTTTTCCCCCATGCTTCTCCCCAAACCAGTTATAGTGCTTCTCCTAAGAGGAAAACAGAATAGCATACCAATGAGGTTTTGGAAATCTTAGCCTCTAGTAACTGCTAATGCCAGCAAGTACTTTGGCTGTTATAATAAATCTACTGAAGACCTAACTATACATCACACAGAAGCATATGTAATGAAAGTCCTGCTGAAACTTCTTTTGACTGTTGGCACCAACTAACCAGGCTCTCCATTTCTAGCCTAGAGTGGAGAATAAGTGAGTCATGGTAAGAACAAGGAAACAGAGAAGCAGTGTCTGCCGTTTCTGCTTGGGCAACAGCAAGCAAGAGATGTTGCTGAAGTCTATAATTATCAGCTTTAGACAACAATTCTTCCAGCTTCTAATCTATTATGAATTGAGTGAGATTTCTCTAATATGTTTTACTTTGGCTTGCAGGGCCAGTAGTACTGTTAGGCGAGATTAGACTGGTGCCTGAGGACAGGAAGAAGACATTTGGTACAATGAAAAGGCAGCGGATTGTGAGTTATTTAATTTATTACTGTATTTTTCCTGCTGGGGTAAAGAGAGAAGTTTTCTGCCTCAGGTGCCAAGATAACTTCATTGAGCTTAGCTACTACACATCTTGATTTGGATGTGTATACACCATTTTGTGCTCCATTTCAGGCAATGAAAAATCATTGGCCAGCCCTGTTGGTTTAGAATAAAAACAAGGTTGTCTGAGTGTTTATTGGGGGCATATAATATTTGCTAACCCTTTCTTTTGATGAAATTGGCCTTGATACAAATAGGTAAGACACTCCTTATGGGTACACCATTCAACAAGAAATACTGCTGATAGCCTGCAGCTGTGTTCTGGGAAGTGCAATGAAGCCTCAGGCTCAAACAGCCTTCAGTTGTAGTCACGGAGTGCTGGAGTAAAGTCTGTGTAGTAGTTCACAGTCATCTAAAGTCATCTTCAGTCATCTGAAGGATATCATGTAGAAGATGGAAACAAGTTGTTTTCTTCTCCAGCAGAGATTAGGGCACAAACAAAGGGATCCAGAAAACAAACAGAGATTTCACCTAAATAGTAGGAAGAGTTTCCCAACAGAGTGGTTCAGTGGTGGAATAGACTATCTCAGAAAGCAGTGGACCTTCCTTTTTTGGAGGTCATAATACAGAAATCAGATGGCCATTTGATGAGAGTACTTTAGTATGGATTCCTGAACAGCAGGGAGTTGGACTAGATGGCCCCTGTTGTCTGTTTCTGTCTGTCGTTTCTAAGATTCTAAGTGGATCTCATAACTACCTAGGAGATAACCTTTCCCTTTTTGGGGAACACATTCTGATCTTACTATTAATGTTAGTCTTGCCTTTATTTACTGCCTCTGGAACTGACCTTGCCAACATCAGGCTGCTCTGTCTGCACTGCCTGAAGCAGAGAAAGAAGACACATGAATGAGCAGGTAGACAGATGGATGTCAGTGAGAGGTAGGGTGGGGATGAGCATTTGTCCATAGTTTGGCTCTACTTGGTCCTGTTAGAGATGTCAGATAAGGCAGCAGAGGATGTTTATAGTGCAAGATCATAGGGCTAAACAACCAAGGGTGAGAAAAACTGATTAAAAGCAAGATAGGAACAGAAGGTGAAATCTGCCTTCCTTTTACATCTTTATGTACAGGCACAATATATACAGCACCATGTATCTTGCTATTGTTGTTTTTGTTGGCATCTCACTATTTTATGTATTCTACCAGCCCTTTTGGAAGCACTGTTCCATTGAACTCTTCCCTCAGCTGTTACCAAGCAGCAACCATTCCACTGGCTATTTAACCAGCTCTGCTTAACAACAAACAAACAAACAACAACAACAACAACAACAGGTCAATCAAGAGATGGTCATTGTAAGAAATACTATTTAACCTTTAAAATCCTTTATATTTTTAAACTGTGTTTCAATTGTGCATTATATTCTTCTAACCTTGTGTTTTTAAACTGAACTGTCATTTAATTGTTGTTTTTTTTTAAGTTTTGGTTTTGTGTATGAATATTTTTTAAAAAGCTGTACTGTTTTTAAAATGCTTGTAAGCCACCTTGGATCATCTAGAAGGAGAAAGGTGGGATATAAATAGATTTTAAAAAAAATAAAAATAGTGCATGAGTCATTAGTCTATCTTCCCTCCATTCTGAATTTTGTATAGTAGCATTTAGAGTATAAGCAAAAACTGTTATGTCTTTATGTAGGTAAAGCAGTCTTGGAGTTTGTGAGCAGGGATAAATTTGGCTTGAGAGTGAGGTATTTAAATGTGGCAACAAGGCCTACTTTTTCCTCCTTACAGACTGGTATGGTGGTTTCTCCTCCCCCAGCCTGCTAAAGTGCCTTGCCACTTTATATAGCTCTGGCTTTCCCTAAAAACACCACCATGTAAAAAGGGTAAAGGTTTTCCATTGTTATTTAGAATCCCTTTGGAATTTATGGTAATGTGGTTCTGTTTGGTTAGAACTACTGAAAATTATTCAGCTGAGTCCAGATTTACAAAATATATTATAATCTTCATTAAAACAGCAAACAGAATAAAGTATCATATTTGTATATACGTCCAAGCTCGAACAGATCTTCAGAAGGCATTTAAACAGTTCCTTTTATCTTTACAACAGCATAAAGGCACAGGTCTGATACACACACAGAGGCCTCTGGCTACTCTTTTTGCCAGAAGCTCTGTTCCCAAATCTAGGTCACTCTCTCTCACCAGATTCAAAAGTGTGTTTATTTCTCTTCTATCCCATTCTCTTGGCTTTCTCTGAGAAAACAGCCTCTCTCATTCAACACCCCTGTTGGTTGAATGAGAACTCTCTGTTAAGTATTAGGCTTCCAGATCCCTGCCTAAAGGGTTAAGTGAGTCTTGTTCCTCTGCTGAGCTTGTGGTCATGGTAACTAGCAGGCCCAGTCAGTGTGATAAGAGATGTCTGGTTTGTTTCAGTTCCTGTGGGAACTTATGGGTTATTTGGAAAACAATCCCACAGTAGCTATAACTGCTGTGAGGAATTCTCACAGCGCTTGTTCTCTTTGATTCACTCCCCCTTTGCTTGCTGTTTAGTTTTCTAGCATGGCTCTCTCCGTCATGCTGTAAGAGGAGAGAGAAGCACAATGGATTTTACCTAGCTTTTGACTTCTTTATGTTACTTAAGCTGTTTTACAATAAAGGCTAGTTTAGTTGGCCTCAACTCTGGCCTCTTGTTGTTTTTAATCCTATGCTGGTTTTTGCGTCTGCCTGTTTTGAAGCACAGGTGTTCTGTGGGTCATGTTGGTGTACAGCGTGTCCCCTGGAATCCCCCAACAGGTTAAGGGCCCAGCACGCTTCCACTGCACCACTCCGCTGTGCCAGAGTGGTTCTGAGGCCAAGTTTGTTAGATGGTGCCTGTCTGCCACTGTGTGCCATCTGCTGGTGATCCCCGAGGCTTCTGGTGAGTGCATGACGACTGGAGTCAGGGGCTGAGTAACCATGGAGGCAAGGTCAGAGGGCGGTTTGCCTTTGATCAAGCTGAATGGCCGCAATTATCTCACTTGGGCTGTTAAGATGGAGATGTATCTCTGGGAGAAGGCGTCTGGGGAGCCATTTCTGTTCTGCCAGCCCTTCCTACCAATGCGGCTGCAGCTGCCAGGATGCAGGAGAAAGCCATGTGTTGTATTTTTCTAGCTGTGGAAGACAACCAGTTGGTTTACATCAGAGATTTGACTACTCCCCGCACTTGCTGGGATGCCCTGCATGCCATGTATGTCCGTACAACTGCAAGGAGCAAGCTCTCACTCATGAAGAGGCTTTTTGAAATGAAGCTAAGGCCAGGCGTGTCGATTGAGGAGCATTTGTAGACCATGGCCAATATTTTTGTTGCTCTGAGTGAGAGGGGGAAAGTCCTGCCAGAAATTGACAAGGCTTATTGCATCCTGTGTTCCCTTGACCCGAGTTGGGATGTCATAGTTGCCACCATGGAGACTGTTCCAGAGCAGACCCTGACTGTGTCTTATGTCTCCTATCACTTGCTGGAGGAGGAGGAGCGGCGTGCCCAGAGAGGTCCCCTGGAGGCAGCTGCTGTTGAGCCAGGATCTGGGAGGAAACCTGCCAAGGCTGGTGAGTCCAAGCCAGAGGGGCTAGTGAGAGGCAATGCTGCCGGGAGATGCTACAGATGCGGGTCCACTTCTCACCTCAGAAAGGACTGTCTGCTGGACAAGCAAGGAGGGAGAGGCACCCAAGGCAGAGGCTCCAGAGATGGTCATGGGAGGCATTTGCAACAGACTGTGTGGTCTCTGAGAGTTGCCAGGACACTGATGAAGCCCTTTGGCTGCTGGACAGTGGCTGCTCTCAGCATCTTGCAAACTGTAAAGGTCTGTTCAAGTCTTTAAACCAAGCCAGTGTTGCTACTGTTGCCCTGGCTGATGGGACTAAAGCAAAAATCAAGGGAGCGGGCTTTGCGTCTGTTCCTGCTTTAGATATGTATCTTGACAATGTATTATATGTGCCTTCACTTGATTTCTGCCTGCTCTCTGTTTCAGAATTAACTCAAAGTGGTTTTGAGGTTTTGTTCACAAAGCATGAGGGCAAGGTTCTGAAAGGTGGGGCTGTTTGTGCTGTGGCAGAGTTGAATGAGAAACTGTACAAACTCAAGCCCAGATTCAGTGCTTGCAGTGTGTTTGATAACAAGCCACAACATGATGAGTGCATACATTTGTTGCATAGAAGGATGGGACATGCTAGCTTTCCTGTGTTGAAAAAGTTAGCAGACAGCTGCAAGGGATGTTCTCTGAAATCCTGTGGTACTTTTCTTGACTGTGCCATTTGCAAGCAGTCAAAATCCATGCAGCTCCCTGCGCCTAGGTCCAGTTCTCGAGTTCCAGCTTCTCCTTTTCAACTTGTTCATTGTGATGTGGTTGGACCCATGTCTCAGCCCAATATTGGGGGAGCGAGGTATTTTCTGTTGCTGGTGGATGACTACAGCAGGTACACGTTCTGTTATTTGCTGAAGCAAAAGTCTGAAGTGTGTCCAATAATTAAGAACTGGTGTGCGTATGTTGAGAGACAGCTTGATTGCCAGGTCAAGGTTTTCCAAACAGATTGAGGTGGAGAGTTCCTGGCTGAGAGTCTGCAACAGTGGTTCAAGAGCAAAAGCATTGTCCACAGGACAACCGCTTCCTATTCCAGTTTCCAAAATGGAATAGCAGAGAGAACTGCTGGTGTGTTGCAGGTCCTCATGCACTCTTTGCTTACTGATGCAGATCTGCCTCTGAAGTCTTGGGGAGAGGCAGTTCTGATTGCCAGTTACATACATAACAGGCTTTCAGACCACCCCATATGAGCGTTTGTTTGGCAAGAAGCCTTCTATTTCTCACATGAAGGTCTTTGGCAGTTTTGCCTGGGTTCATGTTCCAAAGAATCAAAGGAGAAAGGGAGAGCCAAAAGGTCAATGCCTGAAATTCTTAGGGTACGAACCATACAGTAAAGGGTACAGGTTTTATGCAGAAGGAGGCTACTGTGTGGTGTCTAGGAATGCAACTTTTGAAGAATATGCAAACTGGTCTCGTGTTCATGCTGGTTCTGAAGTCCTCCTTCCTGTCTCCTGTGAGCCAAGCATTCGGCCAATGCAACCTGCCTCCTCAGTTCCTGGCCCCTCGAGGGTTAAGTCTGAGCCAAAGCCAGAGCCAGCACAGGAGGAGGGGGCTGCGGGGGGTGAAGCAGCTCCAAGCACGGAGGTGAGAAAAAGAGCTCCGAAAAGGTCTCGCAGTTCAGACGATGAGGTGAGTCAGGGAGGTCAGCCTGCACAAATTCCCAGGAGGTTGGAGAGAAGAATGAAGGGGAAGCCTCCGTGGCGTTACACTCCCACCTCACACACTGTGCGCACTTATTCAGTAAACTGTGAGCCAACTAGTTTTGATGAAGTAGAGCAAATGTCTAAGAGTCAAGCAGCACCATGGTGGGATGCTATGCAGGAGGAGATTAATTCCATTGCACAACACAAAGTGTACACATTGTGTCAAATCCCAAAAAATGTAACTCCTGTTGATTGCCGCTGGGTCTATAAGTTGAAGACCACTGCAGATGGGCAAGTTAAGCACAAGGCTCATTTGGCAGCACGGGGCTGGCCCAAGACGAGCAGTCTTATGTTGAAGTCTTTGCTCCCACAGTTAAAATGCAGTCCATATGTCTGGTGTTGGCAATTGCTGCTCAGAGAAATGCCTTGGTCGCACACTTTGATATCACACCTGCCTATCTCAACGCTGATTTGCCAGGGGATATCTACTTGTTACAACCTTCTGGTTTCCATGTAGGAGGAGAAAATATGGTATGGAAACTTCAAAAATCACTGTATGGATTGAAACAGTCTGCTCGCTGTTGGAATACGTGTTTAGACAAAGCTTTTCAGGAATGTGGCTTTAAACAGAGCAAAGCTGACCCCTGTGTATATGTCAGAGGTACAGGGAAAAAGCAAGAGATCCTCTTGGCATATGTTGATGATCTGTGTTTGATTTGTGACACACAAAAGCAGGTGCAGGAGTTTGCCCATGATCTAGGCAAGAAATTTCAGATTAAAAATCTGGGACCAATTCAAAATTACCTTGGGATAGCAATACAGAAAACCAAGGGTGGCTTTTTGCTGGATCAGAAACAGAAAATTGTGAAGCTGTTGGAGAAATGTAACATGACTGATTGTAAAAGTGTAAAAATACCAATGGTCCAAGGGTTTAACAAAAACGTTGGAGATACCCTGTTTCCTGACAAGAAACTGTACCAATCTGTGATTGGATCACTGCTCTATCTAGCTGAGACCTGTCGTCCTGATGTCGCTCTGAGTGTAAACATTTTGGGAAGGGCCAGCTCTCAGCCAACTCAATACCACTGGTAAGGTGTGAAAAGGGTGTTAAGATTCTTAAAAGGTACCATGGACGATTGTTTGTGTATTACTCCTGTTCAAACACCAGAAATTGTCTGCTATTCTGATAGTGACTTTGCAGAAGACGTGTCAGACCGCAAAATTACAACTGGCTGTATTGTGAAGTACAGTGGTGCCCTGATTTACTGGAAAGTTAAAAAAACAGAGTACCCTGGCCACTTCTACTGCTGAAGAAGAATTTGCAAGCTTGTCATTTTTGTGCAATGAATTGATCTGGTTTACACAGCTCAAAAATAATATAAATGTGCCAACTGAGATACCTGTCAACATGTTCTGCAATTCTCAAGCATGTATTCAAATGGCTGTAAGTGAAAGTGTTAAATCTAGAACCAAACATGTGGACATTAAGTATCAAAATGTAAAGCAGTCTGTGCAAAACAAGGTTATTCAACTAACATATTGTACTTCTGATGAAAATATCGCTGATGCTTTTACCAAAGCTCTTTCTGCTATTAAACACACACAAATGCTTGAGTGTATGGGAATGATAGGTCCTGCGGTGCCAACACACGAGGCAGCTCCAGAACAAGAGGAGGAGTGTTAAGTATTAAGCTTCCAGATCCCTGCCTAAAGGGTTAAGCGAGTCTTGTTCCTCTGCTGAGCTTGTGGTCATGGTAACTAGCAGGCCCAGCCGATGTGATAAGAGATGTCTGGTTTGTTTCAGTTCCTGTGGGAACTTATGGGTTGTTTGGAAAACAATCCCACAGTAGCTATAACTGCCGTGAGGAATTCTCACAGCGCTCGTTCTCTTTGATTCACTCCCCCTTCACTTGCAGTTTAGTTTTTTAGCACGGCTCTCTCCGTCATGCTGTAAGAGGAGAGAGAAGCACAATGGATTTTACCTAGCTTTTGACTTCTTTATGTTACTTAAGCTGTTTTACAATAAAGGCTAGTTTAGTTGGCCTCAACTCTGGCCTCTGGTTGTTTTTAATCCTATGCTGGTTTTCGCGTCTGCCTGTTTTGAAGCACAGGCATTCTGTGGGTCATGTTGGCATACAGTTTGTCCCCTGGAATCCCCCAACACTCTCTGGCTGAAGAACTGATTCTCAGCTCTTTCTCCTGGAGTCTAACTGCTTGACCAAACCACTGTGCCTGCTATAAATACATTTTCACTCAGGCCTCCAACCTCTTTTTCATGCTAAAGGGGCTGGGTTTCTCTCTGGAGTGGCCATTCTGGTTGCCTGGGAAACTGTTGCTGGGTAGCTTTTTGCTACTCAGGATACCACTCCCCCATGCTCCGTCACAGTAAATGTTTTACATAATTAAACAAAATATTGCACATTAGGGGATTCTGATTCAGCCAACTCCAGGTGAGACCTATTGCACAAACTAATGAAACAGATATACTAGGAATTTGTTCAGTTAGATATATAAACTGCAAACATACTATAGTGACTTAAATCAACGCAAGCATCTTAAAAGAGACCCTAAAAAATCTCAATCAGTTATAAAGTCAGGCATATATGAACATATATCAGTCCTTTAAAGTGCTTTGTAAAAAGCAGAAAGTAGTTTTCATCTCCTGGGAAGTGTGGGAGGCAGTCTAAGTGAAGAGAAGGAAGTATTCCAAGATTTTAATGTTGCTTAAGAATAGCAGATAAAGTCATAACTCATTGAGTGATAATTTGGCTAAAATAGAATATTTTTTAAAATGAAGATGAGAAAGAAAATGGATTTCAGTGGTATCAGTGTTCCTTTTGCTCCTTGATATCATCAGCACAGGTTTGTGAGCAGAACTATAGTTCTTTGGGACTTTGCCACCTTGTGGCAAGAAAAGGGGCCTCCCCCTCCTCCTCCTATACCTTGTTCCTGTTCTTTGTCCTTCTCCCCCTCACCTTTCTTCCCAAGGTCTTTGCACACTACACAGTTATAGTACTATGATTCCACTTTAACTGTCATGGTTCCTCCGAATCTGCAATTTCAAGGCACTGCATTGTGTTGCGTCCCAGACCTAGAATTGTGGCAATGTGCATGAGGATCTGTCGAAGTGCCCACATGCACATTGCCACCATTGAGCATAATGAGATACGAACATTCATGATTTCTGGTATTCACATGGGTTTCTGTAACAGACCCCCTGCATATACTGAGGGCCCACTGTGTTTAGAATTCTCAACTGGAGAGCTCTATTGCCTCACCCAACTAGAAACCTCAGGATTCCATGGGCTGTTACAGTGGAATCCCAAGTGCTATAATTGTGTAGTGTGAAGGGGCCCTCAATGAGACTTTCCTCAATGCTGACTCAAGTGTGTCTACCTGAGACACAGACACTCCCTCAAGCCTATATGTTATATACATAAGTTCACTGGACAATGAGTTGAATACTAGTAATGGAATACCATCTTCTACCTTACCTGAAGGCAGCAGACCAGATTAAGGGGAAAGAGGCTTACACAGCTGATTCCTCCAGCAGAGGGGAGCAACCATGTGGCTAAAGAAAAACAAATAATATGCTGCTATTGATGTTCCCCAAACCAGTTATATGGCCACCAGATTTCAGGGAGCTGGCTGAAGTCTCAAGGATTTGTTATGTTTCTTTGGGTTTCCAGGTGAGCAAATATGTCTCAGGACAAAGAATATTGAAAGAAGAGAAAGTTTAATTTTTTAATGTTTGCATTGTTGCTATTTGCCCTCAAGTGGACTTTGACTTTAGGTGGTCCTATGAATGAAAGACCCTCGAGAGCTCTGCTCCTCACTCGACATGCCAGATTTTCACAGAACTGTGGCTTCTTCTTCTTCTTTTTTAAAGATATCTTTTATTAACATTTTCCAAAAATACTAAAACTCTAAAAATACATAAAAGGAACAGAAGAAAAGAACAACATAAAGTAAAACATAAAACTTAGGAATTAAAAATTAAAGAGTGGAAGAAAAAAAGAAAAACAAAAGGAAAAGGAAAAGAATCAACTTTCCTCCTTCTTCTGAACGGATTCTAGCAATTTGATTGATTCAAGCCTGTCAAAGAATATATCCAACATTTTCTTCTTTCCCCTGCCCTTTGTCCTCCCTGTTGTCTTCCTGCTTTCCCCTTTACCAAGCATTATTTTCTTTTCCAACATGTCACATCACTTCATGATACATCCCAAGTACAATAGCTTCAGTTTAGTCATCTTCCCTTGTGGTGAGAATTTAGGCTTGATTTGCTCTAAGGCTCACTCATTTTTTTTTAAGCTATCTGTGGTAGCAATAGAGGTCTCCTTCAGCACCACATTCCAGTTCAGTTATCTTCCTCTCAACTTCTTTCACGGTCCAGCTTTCACAACCATACATAGAAAACCAAAAACTGTGGCCTTGATGATTTTTTACTTTGGTGTATAGAATCATCTTGGTGTAGTGGTTTGAGTGTTGGACTATGACCCTGGAGACCAAGTTTTGATTCCCTGCTTGGCCATGGAAACCCACTGGGCGACCTTCATTGTGTCACATACTCTTAGTCCCAGAAAACCCTTTGACAGGTTCACCTTAAGGTTGTCATAAGTTGGTAATGACTTGAAGACACACAACAACATCAACAATTTAATGATGTATCTTTGTACTTGGGGATCTTATCCAGTTCCTTTATAGCTGCTCTACAAGGTCTCATTCTTGTTTGCTTGTGAGGTGCCATTCTCCTCCCCATTTTCTACTGGCATCAAAGCTGAGTGGCTCACAAGCAAAGGTCTTGGTATGTGTCAGCATGAGTAATGTAGGCATAATAAAATTCAGAAGCAAGAGGATGGGACCAGGAGGAAAGATGGTGGATGTATATACTTGGGCCCAACATACCATTTGGAGCGAGGCAGTGAGCAGAATGTCAGTGTGACAATTCATGAGCCTTCATGTTGTGAAAGCTCCCAGAAGGGTGGTAATGAGCCTTATAATCTCTAGCAGCAGTGCAAGGCCTGGAAAAGTTCCCCATATGTGGCTGTATTATTTATTTCACACCCTTTTCCCAAGTTACAAAGGCAGCTTACAGAGATTAAAACAGATACAGCTAAAAGAATGCACCATACAAAAATAAAAGATAATTACAGTTCTCCTTCCACATTCACAGGCTTGATCTTTGTGAATTTGATTGTTCACGAGGCACACATGTGCCTTCTCTCCCCCCATTCTCCTTCTCCCCTTCCCTTGCCTTTTCCCCAAGTGCACGTGCCTTCCTTCTCTGCACTTGGCACAGGCATGAAGAAGGAAGGCATGTGCCTTCAGGCACAAGGCAAGGAAATGGGGGAGGGGGAAGGCACAGTCACCTCCCCTCAATCCCTTGCCTTTTGCCCAAGTGCAGAGAAGGAAGGCAGGAGTGCCCAGGCAAAAGGCACAGGAATGGAGGGGAGATATGCATGCCTTCCTTCCCCCCATTCCCTTGCCTTTTGACTAGGCACAGAGAGGAAAGCATATACACCAGGTCAAAAGGAAGGGAATGGGTGGGGGAGCCCCAGAAGGGAATGTGAGGATTTTGTACCTGAACTCTTGCTAAAGTGGAGGGGCCTCTGTAAACTATCAGTAGTATTAAAAGCATTTAAAAATATGGCCCTTAAAAAGAAAAGAACAACAAATATTGACAATTCGGCATGTTATTAACACCCTTTCTCCAAGGGTAATCACTCCTCAAATGCATGCTGAAACAAAGAAGTCTTTGCCTATCTGTGGAAATATAACAAAGAGAGTACCAGTGCAACCTGTCTAGAAAAGAGTTCTTGAACCACTGGGTAAGACCACATGAAATGAGATTGGGAGATTGGTGGCAACTGCTGTGCATAAGTTTCTACCAAAATAATAATAATTTTTTTTCTCCTCACTCTGAACTATGGTTATTATATTACTTGGTCAGTTGACTTTTTCTCAGATTATGGGCTGGCTAACCTAGATTCCCCCATGCTCATTTTCACAATCAACTGGCCTGGAAACACTTTCTGTTCTTCTCATCTTTTGCCTGTTTTCACCCTGAAATATCAAGGAACGTGAACCTTCTGAGCTGGCAACCTTGTTTTTCTACATAGTTCCATCTTTTAAATAACTTTAAATATATTAGATAATTGGTGCGTGCATGGATGTGTTTCTCTTCCTGCGAAAATTAGGAGGAAAAAAAAGTATAATCATTAAACAGATATGGGATTAGAGGAATTTAAGAAATTCCATGCTGCTGCCAGCTATTGTAGTAGTAGTTACGGTTGAGACCCATAATGAATTTTGTCAGAGCATAATGCTCCTTTGGCATAAAGATCACCTAGCATACATTTTCAAAAAGAAGTGTGCACTTCCAGAGCTGCCTATTCAATTGATGCCAGGCCTTTGGGGGGGGGGGGGGTCAAACACAAATCATTATGAGAAGGGTAGCTTGGGAAACCACTTTTTTTTTTGACAAGAGATTTTCAAAGCTATCCTTCCCATAATCCCATGGCTCTAAAGACCCCCTCATAGGCCTGGTACTGACATGAGTGGCCTCTGTTGGTGTGCTAGGTTGCCATCTCTTTCTCCCTGACTATGGATTTTTGTTCTCACTGCTCCTCAGATAGGGACACAGTGGATATCTTATGTAACCAACAAGAAGTGCTGACATAATGGTGGGAGGAGTTACACGACCATAGCTCCCCTTATAGGTTCTAGCCTAAGATTGTTACTTGTTAATAGCATAAGGGGACTCTTCAGACCAGCATTGCCCCAACTGAATGTCATCCAGAGCTATTCGAATACAACTCCCATCACCCCCAGTTACCACATCTGAGGATATTAGGACACCAACATAGTTCAGCACATCAAGGAGAATACCAAGTTTGAAAAGCTCTTCAGTCTAGCAGAGTGTCTGCTTGGAACAGCCTCAATGATCTTGTTTACTTGCAACCATGAGGAGTATAAGTGATGCCTCTGTAAATACCTCCCCCTCCCCAGCTTTCTAGTAACTTGGTACATCTCCTGTGTGCAAGGAAGCATTGCGTGTTTCCAAGTTACAGTAATGATTCTTCTCTGTGATGGAATTCCACCATAATATGATAACAATGTGAAATTCCAAATACCACCATCCCGTCAATGTCAAGGTCACTTGGATATATTCTGTGTTGCCACAACATAAGAAAAGTTTTTACCAAACTTTGTGTGAATCTCCCAAACCAGATGTAGAAAGATAGTTGTCATCCAGCAAGTTTTTTAGTAGGTTATTCATTTGGTGGGCACCAAGAGAGGTGGAAAGCAGAGTGACTGAAGAATGCCTTAAGTGAAAAGATGCAAATTAATTGCAAGTCTCGTTTGCTAGTCAAATGCCCATGTTCTCCTTTTCAGGTTGTTTTGAAGTCTGATCATTTTTCTTCTGCTTTTATATTCAAATAGTTATTTAGAAATCTAGTCCCAAAAGTAATTTGTGTTTATCCTGGTATAGATTACCTTTTGTCAGCGATTTTTATCAAAGCATCACTGGTGCATTGAGCCTTAACTTCTTTATTCTAACAGCATTTTGCCAAATCCCTCTTCACTGCTGCAAAGCTTGATTAACTTCAGTAGCCAAGTTCTTCTTCTTCCTATATGTTGAATTCTCTCTCAAGATCAAATGTGATAATGAACATCTTTCTGTCTCCCATTCTGGTCTGAGAGTTTTTCAGTAACTTAGAAGCAATCACACCATTTATAGCATATGGCAAATTGCATACAAATAAAGTCAGCATGAAAATTAGGGCATGTATCTAAGGTCTCAGTTTTTGTGGCTTATATACATAGCTTGTGGTTTTTGAAATGTGAAATGTGGTCTAGGAAATCAGTAGCATAGTTGGATGGGGCTCAGAAGACCCATGAAGTGTATGCACTCTGAAACAATAATTGTTTCATCCTCTAGAAATGATTTCACATTCACTCCACTGGGTTCTGTCTAGTAAAGAACTTTAGACCAAAGCAGATATTATTGAATGCTAGTAAATATCAATTTTAGTGGAGAAAATGCAGAGGCACCAATCTAGCTAAAAACTCAAGTGTGGTGGATAGCAGGTTTTTAACCCTTCCACCATAGGTCTAAGCCAATCAGGAAAGAAGGATTTGAAACACGTAACTCTATTAGGCTCCCAAATCCAGTTGGTCTTCTGGGCTTACTATGGAATAACACACAAAAAGTATGCAAATTTTAACTGTAAAATAAATTAAAGTGAAGCAAAGTCTGCTTTGGCTTTTAGAGCAGGGAGACAGCAGAGGTGGCCTGGGAAGTCAGCTCTATGCTGAAAAAGATATTTAAAACTCTAAAATACTTTTTTCTGAAATAGGGATAGAGATACTGTGGTTTGTGACAGATGGTTGCACTTTAGAAATGTTAAAGTAATATGGGGAAGTAACAAGATACAAGCAGGTATAACAAGTGAACTAACAAAATGATAAAAGTCTTGTTAAGAAATGTAAAAAAAAGTACTGAATCTTTGAAGTGGAGTAATGAAATTGGCAAAGTAGAAACTAAACAGCAACCAGTACCATACTCACCCACTCACCTATGGATCTAACAGGATCTAACAGAGAAAGAAACAAGCTTTGTCTTCTTTGCAAAACATATAAAACTTACATTACCTGTTCATAATCGAATACATGATCTAATGAAGGAGAGAGAGGGAAGAAGAAAATGGCTGCAGGTTTGAGTAATGCAGGAAGACTGTATATAGAAAAGCAAACAGGAAGTTAGCAAACATGCAAACTAGCAATTAATGAGTGTGAACATAAAGAGGTTGCTAGCTCTTAACAAGACTCTTATAAAGTCATTTGCTTTTCTTTGCTCTTGGGTCATAGCAGCTGATCAGATTCTCAGTAGGCTGAGAAAGATTTATTAGTTTGTTACATAGGGCTACCATTAGTGGACAGGTAGTAAAAGATTTACATCCCCATTGCCACGGCTATGGATCATCTAGAAAGAGGTTATTCAAACACTGTTGTTTCTTGACTAAGGAAAAAAAGAAACAAACTGCTCAAACTGGTACTAGATCAAAAGATCAGGAAAAAAAATTTTATTTATTTTTTTAAAACCAATCACCACACACTGTCTAAAATTTAACATATTGTCAATCAGTGTCAAGATATATTATCTATGAGGTGGGATCCAGTGCCAAAAATGTATTTTGCATCTCAAAAGTTCATTCATTCATGCCTGGCTGTCCTTCACTATCCAGTCTAATTAACTGAATAAAACCAGCTGTCACTGGAAGTGTAAGCATGGATACTTATAAGAGCTCATTCAGATTACATACCTTATAGTAGGAGCTTGGAGGAATTTTTTGAGCCCTGTATCAGATCATGAAGAAAACTCCTTGAACCACATGCTGTAAGGTTCAGAATACTTGAGGGACTAATTTTCAGGCATATGCTACAGTAATTTCATTCCTGCAACCCACATGTTATATAAACAAGAGTTTTTTCTGATTTGCTGATGGTCACCTATATGCAGGCAGGGGTTTCCTGAACTTTTAAAATATTGTTTACTAACTCATTCAGCAAAAATATTATTTTCTCCATCCTATTTTAATTGCACAAATTAAATTAAGTGGGCAATCTTTCAAAAAGAAGACCCCCAGTGCAATCACCAAATCAAATGATGGGTCATCAGAATGGAAAGGCAATCACAGAAAAAAAAACACAACAACTTCAAAACTTGTGATCGACTTTGCCACCCTGGGTGGGTGATGATTTTTATGACAGTGGCCCAGTAAATCCATTTTGGACTTTAGTCCAAAAATTAAAGGAACTTTCCAATTTGCCGAACTCTATTCTCAGAATAGGTTCAGCATCTTGCACAGCTCCTTTAAAGTTCAGATTAAAACTGGGCATAGATTTGCTTGACCCAGTGAGTGTCACTCCTGCATGCAAATACACAGCTGTATAAGCTTTCTCTTACTTGCAACAGAATTGTATTCTATTTTTTTTTTCCTGCAGGGAGGAAGGGAGTCTGGGAGAGTGCTATACAGCAATAAGACAGAAGGGATAATAAAACATAATTATTGACATTGTTGTTCTCTAAGCTAGTTGATATGCATTCTAGTAGCAATATGAATAATTTACTATTCTATTTGAATTTCCTATGAACAAAAGCTCAGCACAATCTTTCAAACAAATGCTTCATTCAGCTTCAATATCCACACATATGGTATCTGCAACACATGATCAAATTCTTGTTTGTTACCAGATATAATTGGTCAAAGCAGTTTTAAGTCAATACATGTTATATCTTCCTTTTCAGTCTGTATGTAAAGAATGCCTTTTAAATTCAGGCCCTTTCCGC
Organism: Cyclura pinguis; assembly: GCA_030412105.1. Classification (NCBI taxonomy): domain Eukaryota; kingdom Metazoa; phylum Chordata; class Lepidosauria; order Squamata; family Iguanidae; genus Cyclura; species Cyclura pinguis. The sequence continues at coordinate 210,904,333 of CM059602.1, forward strand.
ACCAGGCAATTAGAACGGGGCAGTGCGTCCTCGAAGGGAGGTCGTCTGTACCTTGGAGCGGACTAGGAGCGGACTACTTACTGGAGATCCACACCTCAGTCCGCTCCAAAACGACCCCAAGTGGTCCTCCAGCGTGTTTTTGAAAGACCGGAAAAAACAGGTCTTTATTTTCCTGGAACGCACCATTGCGTTCCTGCTCCCTTGTGCAGATTTGCAGGCTCGCACCAATGCGAGCCTGCGATCTGCGGAGGGTGGGCTTTAGGCGTGGCGAGCTTCGGTGGTTGGTCAGGACCCACAACCAACCGGAAGCCGCCATTTTGGAAGCTGGAAGCCGCCATTTCGGAAGCTGGAGTAGTGTGGATCTACAGACCTCGCACTGCTCCAATTCGGCCTGGACCAAGGAGGAGCCCTGCGGAAGGGCTTCAGGGACAGTCCGCGTTGCTTCGGACCCCAGAAGAAGCGGCAGGTAACGGCACGGAGCGATCCCCTCGCCTCGTGCAGAAAGGGCCTCAGTTTGTAAGTGGCATGGCACAATAGCGTTTCGGGCTCAGTTCTCAGCAGAGATATCGTAGGAATTCCAGTCTGGTTAGAGAATAGCGTATAACTCACAAAGAGCAATCTTTTAAAAAAGAAGAAAAGGTCTTGATTTTTTTTTAAAAAAAATCTTAAATATTTTTAAAAATGAAATATAGGAATGTTAAAATTATCACTTTTTCACATTTCTCAATAATTTTGTGCATTTCAGTTTTTGTTTTGTTGTTTTGGTTGAAAAACTCTTTTGCCTTTTGTTTTTTGCACCAAACACTGCTTTTTGTGCAAAGTATTGTTTTGTGGGCAAATGCATTTCTCAGAAACTGCTCAAATGGGAAAAATATTGCAGCACTCATCCATTTTATTGATGAGGTGTCTCACTGAGTAAATCACCCTTTCTTGTTGAGGATGAGAAAAACTGCAAGTATTATTTGTATCCGTGGTACACAGACAATGGAGTGAACTTTCTGAGTCACTTTTATTAACTTTGGGGTTTTTAATGAGGTGGGAGTTATATAAAAATCCAAAGCCAATCTGAGAAGAACCTCAGCTAATTCATCAAGGTTCTTTTTTTGGGGTGTGTGTCATTTTACAGGGTTTTCCAGTAAAGTACATTTGTAAACTAGTGCAACTATTACAGCATTAGGGTGATGATAATATAACTAACGAACAATATGGAAATAATATATGAACTATAAAGTGTTCAAAAGCATTTGATGGGACTCTTTTCTTCATAATCTATGAAAGAATAATACAAGGCCCAGTAATTTGGAAGCAAATATCTTCATGTTTTTTGTCATTATGATCACCTTTTCCTCATCCTTGGAACTCAAGATGGCTTACAAAAATTAAAATTAAAATGTCATGTGCTGTCCCGATCTAAATGAATTAAAATTTATTGTGTTCACTGTTGCTCTGCAATCATTCTGGAAAATAGTAATCATGACCTGTTTTCATTTCAGCTGCCGTTTGGAAATTTCTAGGTCATGCTGCCCAAGGGATCTAAAGAGCGATGAAAGTCAAAGTTAAAGTGTCAGAGAAACTAATGAACAATTGCTGGCAAGGTAGGACAATCCATGTTCCATGAAACAAGAGATGAATGAACCACCAACAAGAATAAATAATCTCCAGGGCACAATGTAATCTAAAGATAAGTGAGTCAGCAAGTTGATTTAGAGCTAGCAATTCTCATTTTAAATCTAAAAGCTCGTGCTTCTGAAAATCAAACAGTTAATAAAATTGTGTGCTATTGAGAGGAAATAACAGGAAGACTGAGAGAGCAGGAATCAAATACGCTTCTACTGTGAGTTGGTAAATGAAATTGTGACTATGGATGTGTCACCCTAATATGGTACAAATGTATATAAAGTTTGAACTAGAAACAATGTATGTATATATGTGTGTGTGTGTGTGTGTGTGTATGTATGTATGTATGTTGTTATTGTTGTGTGCCTTCAAACCGTGTCTGATTTATGTTAACCCTAAGGCAAAGCTATCACAAGGTTTTCTTGTCATGATTTATTCAGAGGGGGGTTACCAGTGGCTTCCTTCGAGGCTGAGAGAGAGTGACTCGCCCAGAGTAATCCAGTGGGTTTCCATGGCCACATGCAGATTTGAACCTTGGTCTCTCAGAGCCCTTGTCCAGCACTCAAACTGCATACCACAGTGGCTCACAAACAATGTATACATAAACAACATATATACCTAAGCCAAATCCAGTCTTTTGGTTGATGTAATGTGGTCCCTTGACCTAGTTTACCAGCTGCACAGGCCTAACAAAGTATGGATGACAGTGTGCACCAGCATGTGTTGTTTTTTAAAAGTGTGTTGATGATGAGAATGTTTCTTTTGCTGATAAAGATCTTTTGAAACAACTCTTATGTTTCTCAGAAGTACTTGCCTGTGGATTCAAGCCTCACGTGGAACAAAGCCTGCTTGAAGGCTGGAGTTAAGTTTGCCATTTTTGTGGATTATAATTAGTTTGTCCTGGAGCTGATACATCAGTGTGGATTAAAGGCTGCATCTCACATTTTTTAACTTTTGCTTGCAGAGTTTATTATTGTTTTCTACTGCATGGGAATGTGTCCCATTGAGTATTTGTTAATACATGTTTATTTATGTATCAATTTCTGGTATAGTTCATTTTGAACACTTCCTGTCTTCTTAGCATAGAACATTGCTATGTCCTGCTTAGGTTTAGTTTCTTTCAAGATTGTTGGTTATTGACATGTTCTTTAGGTGTTTTTGATGGCTTTCTATTTGGCTATACTAAAATTCACTTTTGAATACTTTATTTGTTGACCAAGATTTCTTTGTTATTGATGGAAAAATAGTTGCTGATCGGTAAGGCCATGTCATCAATTTGCAAACAGGAATTTGAATATGAAAAGCTATCCTCTAAGACTACAGGTGACCACAGTCAAGCTGACATAGGATGCAACCTGCTGTGCCTCTTTGACTGGCAAGAGAAATATCTGTTTTTTCAGCTTGTTAAAATAAATGGATTGACAAGATTCTGGAATTATGACATTTTTTTTTCTGAACACATTTTATGTATTGAAAGCTGATTAAGTTTAGATTGTCCAACTCATGTGTAAAAAGTTCTCATCCTCTGGAAGGCATCAAGTAAGGCCTATATACCTAGTCTGTTTCTTCTAACATTTGCATTAATATATGTTTGCTCTGAAGCTAATGGACAAGAGATAGATAGATAGATAGATAGGTTGTATACTGTTTCCCACTGACTCAGAAGTCATTGTAAATGTGATGCAAATGCTCAGAGCCCCTTGTTTTACAGTCCTACATGGCAGTACCATCTGCTCCAAGGTCAGCTTTGATAACTGGGAGAGTGAGAAGATATCCCTTCAGTTCTAATCCCAGAAAGCAGTACACTATACAGTGCACCCTCTGTATATGCAAGCGTTACATTCCAGGAACCCCTGTGTAAAACAAAAAATGTGAAGCCCCAAATCCCATTATAGTCAATGGATGCAATGTGTGCATGCCCATGGGATGTGACGCTCCACATAACCTCACATTCATGCACACAGAGGTCGCATGAGACAAAGGCATACTGTATTTGCTAAAAGAAAGAAAGCCTCATCAATGTAGAAAAGAAGTGGTAGATTTCCAGATGTTGCAACTGCAGTCCAAGCCAATGTATCCAATGGATTGTGTGAACTGCAATCCAACAACATCTGGAGGTCCCTACATTTTCAGTCCTGTTGTAGAAGAAATGCGATTAATTCTTCTGGGTTCATGGCTATGCTGGATCTGAGGGTGTTCTAGCACAACATGTGTAAGTGGTACAAGATTGGGGAAGGCTGCTCTCAGTTAACAAATAATTAAATATCTCATACAGTAGAAATAATTTTTCATCAATACATACATAAGTAATATAGCAGGACAAGATAAAATGGACCTTAAGAGTTCTACAGTTGTCACTAGTGTTTCTCCAGTCTTAAACCCTGATTTCAAAAAAACAAACAAAAAACAACTCATTGGCTTCAATGTGTAACTAAAAGTGAATACCCCAGATTCCAATTATTTGTGTTTATATAGACCAACAAAAATTGTCTGAAATTTTGTAGACTCATATATAATTTTACCGTTCACTATTTGAGAGACATTCATGGGTACACACACACACACCCACACACATACATACAGAGGGAATATTGCATTCCTTTCAATATCAGAGATTTCTCTGGCTACACACTAGGAATGGGCATACCTCAAGACTGAATATATATATATATATATATATATAGTTTTTAAGTCATACGCTGCCTTTCTGCCCTAAGAAAGGTACCTAGGGTAGATAACAAGCAATATTTCAAGCACAATGTGATAATAGCATCACTACAAATCACTATATGCAAAAGCAAAAGAAGCTGACTCCAAACAACAGCAAAATCCTATAAAAATAGGATAGTCCCTATTTGATCAGGATTTTATATCAGAACCTGTAAAAGTTGTATTTAGACTACATTACCCAGAATTCTCAGTCAGTGTGGTTAATACTCTATGTCCTGGGATCATTACTTGTGAAGAATGGTTAAATTATTAGCTGTGGCCTGAGTAAAGTCAGCCATGCTGTGAGTAGGTCCTACGGAGGAAAGAATATAAAACTATAGGACTGTTAAATGGTGAGATAGGATTAGTTACGAATAAGGATAGGGGCCAATTGGAAATAAATTAAATCTTAGAAGGAACTGTCAGAGATAGCACTATTTAGGAACAGAGAAACGGTTGGGCTAGGCATATTTAAGATCACAATTAGAGATGTAAAGTCTCCGGAAATTTTGAAGCCATGGGAAAAAAAGATTTTAGGTTTTTTTTTTCCAGAAAAAAAAAAATGAAAATTTTCAGAAAAATTGAAAAAATGCAACAGCACTTTTTACAGATTGAAAGTCACTCTGTTACTTTAGGAACATAAAATATGACTATGTACAATTTGATTTGGAATGAAATTATCACAATTGGTAAATTAAAAATAATGTGTATTCAAACTATTATTACTACCAGAATTTACTTTTTTTAAAAAAATTGTAACAAATGGAGCAACAATCTCCTGAACAGTACAGAACCTCATTGGTTTTGCTAGTTTTTGTGGAGTAGGCAAATTAAAAAAACAAAAAACAAAAAACAGAAGAAACCATCAACATTAGTAACAAAGAAAATTATTTTATATTTCCTCTCCACAATATCAAATAGACATAAAGCACCCATTCCCATAAAAAGATTTTGGGGGGAGGGGGGAGTCTGTGGAAAAGAGGAGGGAGGGACTAAGATTCAATGAATAGGCATGAAATTTAATCAGGCTCATTTTCTGAGCTATAGTTATCAGTAACAATTTCAGTCACAGTTTTTAGAAATTATTTAGAGAATATATGAACACCTTGTCTTAAAGATTTTCTTCATAATGCTAAAATAAAACATTCCATAATCAATTTTCTTCCTTTTTTCCTTTTTTCCAATTTTTTGGAAATTTTTTTTTTCTGATTTTTTTCAGGGTTTTTGTGGGCCTTCACATTTCTAATCACAATATAGTCTTGGGTTGATGGGAACTGGGAGTTTGGAAAAGGTTCAGGGAAGTGTTACTTTGCTTTAACTAAAGTGTTGCATGGTATTGTTTATAGAGACAGCATAATGCTAAATGTTTAACTTACCTGCTATACTGGAAGTACCCATCTTTTGATATCTCTTTATCTGATGGCTCATTCTCTTGATGCTTTCGAATTAAGGACAAGTTCCATTAATTCAACAGGGGTTCCTGACTATAGAGATTCACTTGGAACTGCTCACATGTGCATGCTGCTTGCAAATCAAGCTGAGAGCGGGGAAAAAGGGACTAAGTTGGCTGAGAGACTTTGCAAGCAGTGGATGTATGGTTGGTAACAAGTAAGTCTCTTTAAGTCCTTCATGCTCCCTACAGGGCAGTACACAGGTTCTGGTTTTCAACCAATTCTGTTTGCTGATAGTGCTCTAGTCCCTAACTTGTCAGACAAGTGACGAAACCTGGTATAATAAATCTTTACCCTTTTATTTTCTGCATCTCTGTCTGGACAGTAATTTAAGAACTAATGTAGAGAATTGGGCACACATCACCAAACTGACTTAAACAATGAACTCATCTCTTTGTCCAGCATAGTGGTCACTGTGGGGCCCAAGTACCAGATCCAGGGAGGATCTTAAGGGTAGAAGGTTGGAACTGTGGGAGTAACCTGGAGAGGAGGTGTGGTCACTATAATCTACTAAAAGAGCCTTTCTGCAAGTTCTCCACTCCATTTCCAAGAGATGGAAAGGGGATACCTGGAGTTGCAGTTCAAAAAAAGTAACTCTCCCAGTTTCTGCTCTGTTTGTGTGTGCTGAACCCCCATATACATATCAGCATCATCCTATCAGGGTGAAAGTGTCTCATACTTCTTTAAGTCAAAGCCACATTACTGCATACTGAAGATATACAATCAATCATTAAAATTAGTTTTACTTTAATTGTTAGTTAGGAAATGAATGTTATGTTTTAAGTTAATGTGGCCACAGGACCAGCAACAACATAAAAACGAGGCAAATTGGTTGAACATAATTTTAAAATGTGCTTGATTAGCTAATTAATTTTTTAAAAAGTGCTTTGAAAATGAATAGTGCTGTGCAATTGCCTGGTATTATTATAATGGATTTTGCTAACTTATCAATAGCTTCATTTATTAAATAACATAAAAAGCTCTGAAATACAATGTGTGATAACGATATTGAATAACATTGCAGGAGGGTTTTACTTCCTCTTCCCTCCTCTGCACATCCCTCCCACTCCAAAGTCACGTAGATGCAAAGGGATTTGCTTTTTCAGTTCTTGTTAATTTGTTCTAATAATGAATATTACTACTTTTGGTCTTTTTCTATATTTGGAGAATACCAAATTAAGCTGCTCAGGGATGGAATCATTGACTGGACTCTCTGGATTTTATTCCACCGGAAGTGACGATGTTTTCTTTGAAGATTTGTCTTCTACAATTGCCCAGTCTGATTTCTATTGTCTTTCTTTGTTCAGCTTTGTTAATATTACATTTCCAGTTTCTCTCTGCTATGGTTTTCCATCTACCAAGAAACTGTATGCTTCATTTAAAGAAAGAGATGATTCAAAATAACACCTTGTTACCCTGATTTCTGGGGTCCCGTGGGGGACACCTCAATGTGCTCCAAATAATGGGGAATGGGAATTAGCCAGAGCACAAGCTGTAGCACTACAAGAGGCAGGGTAACCTAGCATGATCTTTTACCCAATGTTTACGGGGTCAGGCCGAGTCAAGACCAAGACACATTAAAGTTCCAATTCATTCTTTTATTTGTAAAGTCACAGCGCACTTGTGTGCTCACTCACATGGAACTAAAAAATACTGCGCACATGTGTACTCACACACACAGACCTAAAGAAATAAAGGGAGGAAAGTAGATAGGGGATTTTTAAGGAGGATTTTTGGGGAAATACAACACCTGATCCTGTAGCCCAGGTAGCCTGAAGAAGGTCTGTTGGAGCGGAGAGTCTCAGCATGTGGAAGCTGAGGGGAAAGCTCGGCGAACGGAGCGGCAGCAAGGCAGGATGGAAGCCAAGAGCGATCCGAAGAAGCGCTCAAAATCAGGGGTTCTTGTAGGGGAAAATGTGCCTGTAGGATAGTCCATTCCTGGGGAAAACAATGGGTTTTGGGTTGGAGACAAAGCCTCCGAAAGGTCAGTTTTTAGCATGATTGGATTTTGACAGCGCTGTCAATAGCGCAGGCAGTATGCAAATAGAGAGTGCTTGACAGTTGAGTAGTCAGAAGTGCTAATCTCGTCAAGCCGCCTGTTCAGGGCAGAGAATCCTTTGTATGCCTCACGCATACTTAATATAGGTTTAAAGTGTACTTGCCTGGAGGTCTCCTGAAGCTGCGTGCCAGAAAATTACTGGCCTGCCTGGAGTTGTTTTGTATTTTTCAGCTTGTTTGGCCATGTCCGTGTGTGTGCTTGTCCGGGGGCAGTTTGGAATGGCCAATTCTTTGATATAAAATTATATTTTGTAGACCTTGGGCTCGGACTATGCACCATAGTAATAACCTTGATTTTATATTTTCACAACAGGCTATCATTATTTGTCTCCTCATCTCAGCAGGGCCTGGGGGAAACTCACATTCAGCTTGAAACCATCATATCACCTGGCAGAACTTGGTTTGAATACTTGCAAGCTCTTCCAACATATCATCTTTTGACTCTGACTATTTAGATTCCATAACTTCAACAAGTCACCCTGTTCTCCTCCACTCTATCTGCTTTTCATTACATTTTGCTTGGTAAAGACATATGGAAGCCTAAAATACTTGCATGTTCCCCCTTTTTCAAATAAAGTAACCACAATTCACACAAGGCCCAATCTCCAGCATATCATTATGAAATGGGACTCAAGTGGCATACCACAGATTTGCCATTCCCTCCCAGAGAATGAAACATTCCCCAACCTTGGGGAATGTTGTAGCAATAATAGCCTTGACTTAGTGAAGTGGGAAGTGGTACTTGTAGGGGCAGCTGAAGAGTTCCATTTCAGTGGGGTGATGAATCTCCTCCAGGCTGTAGTCCAAACTTTAAGGAAGCAATCCAAAATGCTGAATCCTACTACAAAATATGTTGAGGAAAGAATATGGATGTTGCTTGGCCACAAACATCCTGGTTTTCCCCTGTGAAATGTTGACAGGTATAAGAATACACAAATATACTTTAAATGGCATTTTTAGTTTTCTAAGAGATTACTAGAAATAAACCTTACAGAGTTCAACAGAGCTTACTTCCAGGTGCATGGGTATAGGATTGCAGTTTTAAAAATGAATAAAATTATTCTTTCACAGTAAATTCCACTGAAACAGTATTTTACTGAAAAAGAATAATTTTATTAACGTTTAGGTTGCAATCCTATATTGCATTACCTGGGCCTAAGCTGTATCAAACTCAGGGGGAGCAGGCTGGAGTAAGAAACTACCAGGACTTGGTAGATGCATTAACTCACTGCCCTCAAACCTGAAAAGCTTTTGTGTATAAAATAAATTGTCCATCCAGATGCCCCCAAGGCCCCCTATAGGATATCCCGGGCAGACTCTGGACCATTTGAGGCCCATGAAAGGCTCAAAGAAACAAGAAGTGATTCAGAAATCAATTTCCTATTCATTTCCTATTAAAAGAGGGGGGACTTTTCTCAGCCTATCTTGGGGAAGGGCCAATATTTGTCAAAATTGCCCAGAGGATACAATTAGGGTAAGGACCCCCTGAGGGCCCCAGAAATGGTCTTGGAAGCTACTTGGCCTCTAAGAGTCACACTTTTTTTAACCCTGATGTTTAGGATTGTTGTGATAGTCAATTCAATGGTGGAAAAAATAATAAAAAAAGAGAGTAAGGTTGAAATTGCCTAAGAAGACAAAATCTGTGCTTATGGTCTTAAAGAGAAACCTGCAAAAACTTTTCTCTGCGTTTATATTCTCGATTGTCACGACAGGAAGGAGAAAGATAAAATTTATAGTACCTGGTATTCCTTTAAATAAGTTCATTGTGAAATTTTCTCTATCTATAGTGAAAACTTTATTTCTTTTTTAAAAAAATTTTTTTAAAAAATGTTTGTTACTGCATTTGTAACCCTACCTTCTTAGGTCTTTTATTCTGTTCAGGCTGTTCATTACTGGGTGTGCTTTTAAATCCCTTTGCTGAGACAATTTCTCAATTACTTAAGATTTGCTGTAAGGTTGTGAAGAGGAGTCTTTATCCTGTCTCTAGTGCACTGAGATTTGAGATCGTTAGTTCATCTTTTATTTCAATGATGTTCTTCTGTCTGTTTTTTACATTCATTGTGCTCTTTTAGATCTGAATAAAATGAAAGCCAGAGCAATCTTACATTGTTATATTTAGACCAGACAGAAGCGCTCCTGAGGATCTAATTATATGAGAGGTTAAACCAAAAGGAGCTTTTTTCCCCCCTGTGTCTGATTCCAGTAGGTGAGGACTTTTGTCAAAATCATAATGAAACTGGCAAGAGTTAAATCTGAGGCCAGGAGTATCTAGTGTAAATGGCACCTAGGGTAAGTGTGAAAGTTGCACTTCTACCTTTTTACCCCTACCCCCATTTCCCACCTCTATATGTATAGCTTTTTTGCACCACCTGGCATGGGTACATACCTTACTTGCCCCACCCTAAATGAACCTCTGCTGAAGCCAGATTGAAATAGATTTTGATAATCCATCTCACCCTGGAGCTGTGAGGCCATCTTGCCTTCCAGAATTTTAACCCCTTCCCCCTAAAAATGAGGATATCAGGGACTGACTGATAGTTATCCAGTATGATTATTATAAGTATTGAACACAGGTAGGTTTACTTCCTAGTAAATATACACAAGATTGTGCTGGTGGTCTTATAATTTGCTTGGCAAGAGAGTGCTAAACACAGAGTGAGGAGAGCATATAGTAAATGTCGGCTACAATTCTACATGCAGTTAGCTAGGAGCAAGTTGTAGTGAATTCAGTAGCACTTACTTTTGAACAGATATGCATAGATTGTGCTTTTAGAATGATTGCATCTAGTTTGCTTATTTGAATTACTGGCATGTTAGTTTAATTGGGGTTAAGTGTCATTGTGCCTTTGGGTGGTTTGTTATTTCCTTTGTGGATTATTTTTAATTAATTGTCAGGGTTCATAGCTTTGCTATAGATATTCAATTTGTAACTTGACACTAGTTTGTTTCTTAGATCTACGTAAATAAATGAGGAACTCTCTAAATTCACAACTGGAGCTATTAATAAGCTGAATTCTGCCAGCCTGATTGCTTTTTTAAATGAAATATATGTTTCCACGTATGTCTTTATTGGTATTAAACACTGTGGGATTTTATTCTGTGAAAATTTATCATGTTGCTTTCAAGTAAACTATTGTATTTAGAATAATTTGATTTCAAAAATAAAATAGTTGCAAGGATGTTTATAGTTGTGTGTGTGTGTGTGTGTGTGTGTGTGCGCGCATATGCGCATATGAGGGTCCATGCACACACATGCATGATTAGAACTGAGTGTGGAGTAGAGACTGGAAAAGTTATTGTTTGGATTACAGTTGCCAAAAACAGCCATTTAGCATGGCCACTGGTAGTTGTATCTGGGGGATTCTGGGAATTTTAGTTTAAAAAGGAACTTTTCCAAGTACTGGCATAAGTGTCAAAAATTTGTAATTTTCTAGGCTAATGACAAGTTGATTCTAAAGCTCAAACCTTCCCAAAATATGCAATCAACTTTTAATTGATTTATACCCTCTCTCTCCATGGACACTTGGTTACTACTGGTCACAGTGGGAAAGTGTTGCTGATGCAACTTTCATTGTCCTTGTAGCAGTGTCATATCAGGATCTCTTAGTACTGTAATTTGCTAAAACAGATGTGTCTTAAGTAAGTAACCATAGGAAACTATAATACCCATGAATGCTGGAACAGAGCAGCAAGTTTAGGTGTGTTGCAGCTGCCAGGGTTTCCAGGAAATACAGTTCCTCATGGTTTCTGGTACAATGCTTTCTTCCCATTTTAATTGAATATGGAGAGAAAAAACCCATAACAATCTAGCTTTAAGTGGGGCTGCTATACTTGGGCCCTTTTCGCACTTTACTTTGATAGCATGACGAACTAGAGCCCTCACGATATTGCCGATATCGCAAGAGGCCCAATAGAGAGCCCCTTGCAGTCTGCACACTGTAGGGCAATCGCAAGAGAGCACCAGTCCCCACCCGGTGCCTTGTCTGCATGTCGGTGTCCTGGGCCACGCCCAGGTCCCGCCCTGTCCCTTTCCCACCACCCCGGATTGGTTGGTGGTTTTTCTTTCATTTTTATTGTTTCATCGACTATCATGCTAATGTTAGCACGGTAGATCCTGCCAACAGGTTGTTTCGTACTACGTTGGTAACGTGCTAACATGCTAACGATAGCGCTGTTGTTTTTTTTTAAAAAAACACAGTCGGCCAGACCCCAGGGGCTGCTGTCGTCTCGAGTGTGAGTGGCGACGCAGCCCCGTGGTGCCTCTTGCAGTGACGTGTCATCTAGTCGATGGGGGCAGCAGCCGGCCTGCTGCTGGGCGGAGCGTCCCCTGGGAGTTGCTGCATGAGGGACAGGCAGCACGGACTGCCCACACCCTGCCCACTCCCGGGTCCTTCCCGGAAGCACACCGGACGATGGCTCCGCAGGCCCCTGGTTGCGCGACTGATGCGTGAAAGGGACGTTATTTTCGCCTTTCAGGGGAAAATAAGAAAATGCACTGTCAGCACTGTCTGTGGCTGTGATAGCATCTGGTTCACCAGAACGTCATGCGGTATGGCAGCTCGTGAAGCGGGGAGGGAGTGTGCCTAATACGCTTTAAAAATGCCATGTGAAAAGGGTCTTGGTTATCTGCCCTCCTACTTTTAAAGCTGCTTTTACAATGTTCCAGATTACCCTTCCAAATTCCAAAGTTTCTGTAAAAAAAAGTCCTGTGCCACTTCCCTAGGCAGACATTTGAGTGATAGAAGAGCAACAACTGGACTCAGCAGGAGAAAGACAAAGAGATGGCCGTGGTGGCAGCAGGCATGGGCTCACCATGGTGATGTCGACTTCAAGGACAGCTGCTGCCCTTGGGGTAGGAAAGAAGATGGTGGTTCTGAGTTTCATCTGTGAAATATTAGAGAGTACTTACTGTGTGATTGTACTGGTCTGCTCTAAAGCCAGAGATGAGCAGTAACCAGGATGCCTTCAGAACATGCAACAACACAGGCTCTCAACAACACAGAAATTGAACAGTTCATAAATGCAATAAAAATGAACTTGCCACAAATGGATCTAAAATTATTTGGATTTGAGAAGAAGCAAAACGAACTGGCTGTACTCATGAAAGAAAATCAAAAGAAAAGAATATCCAAACCTTATAAATTGTTATTACAAAGAGAAATGGAACAGGAAGAAATTAAAGAAACGATGGTGAGATGGTCACAAAATACAGGACATTCAATAGATATTGATAGTTGGAGAATGGTATGGAAAACAGATTTAAGATTTACATTAAATTTAAATTTAAGAGAAAACTATTATAAAATATTGCATAGATGGTATATGACACCAGGGAGATTACAAAAAAAATATAAAGAATGGAAATTCAAAATGCTGGAAGTGTGGAGAAAAAGAGGGAACGTTTTCTCATATGTGGTGGACATGTAAAAAGGCGAAGAAATTTTGGAAAGAAATAAATGATGAAATTCAAAAAATATTCTAAATGAATTTTGAAATGATACCTGAATTATATTTATTGAATATAATAAAACCAAAGGCAGAAATCAGAAAGCATAAAAAAAATGTTATATGTAGTTATAGCAGCTAGATTAACCTATGCTCAACATTGGAAACAAGATATTAAAATAAATTTAAATGAATGGAAATTAAAGGTTATGGATGTGATGGAGATGGAAAAATTGACAAATGCATTAAAGAACAAATCCATTCAACAATTTGATAGAGAATGGAGCAAAATAAAAATGTGGCTACAATTGTAAAGCTAATGATTATAATGATGTAATTTGATAAAAAAGGTAAAAATGTATTGACTGGTTAAAATATAAATTACGACTATTATGCCAAAGATTCTATGTAGAGTGGATTGGACTCCTTGTATTGTATTGTATTATATTGTATTTTTTGTTTGATTCAACTGGGCCAAACTGGAGAAGAAAACTTGTTATGGGAGTTGGAGGGGGGAACATTTAGAAGAAATGTTCCCATTTTATACTTTCTGTTAGAAATTTTAATAATTTTTTTTTTTTTAAAAAAATGAACTTGCCATAACCGGGTCTGGCTGCATGTTCAAAGACTGCCACACCTACTGATAAAGGAGAAAGAACTGTGGGTACAATCTAAGCCTGTCTCTTAAAGAGACATGTCCTGCATATTCCATCTGAATCTTTACTACAACCCAGAAGACCAGAAAAGCTATCATTCCCATCAGTCCTGCCATCTATAATGATATTTTTGAAGCATTTAAGGAACACTTATTGTTGCCATCATCAAATATACTGTGGGGAAAGTGAATGAGATGGTGGGTGAGTTTCAGGGGACAAGGGTCAAGTTTTCAGGAGTGAGGAGGAACTTGAGAGGAGAGTGGGGAAAAGAAGGTTTTCAGGCCTTGTCATTAGGAGCACAAAAAATCTGAAGATCAGAAAGGGCCTGAGCAAGGAAGCTGCCTCATACTTCCATTCAGCTCAGCTTAGTTCTTGCTTGCCCTAGTGGGCAGTGATTCTACAAGATTCCAGATAACAATCTTTCTCAGCCTTAGAGTGACAGGTATTGAACCTGAGACCTTTGTAACCCCTGCTGGCAGACCCAGTCCTGGGGGAGTGTAATATTAAATATCTAAAGTTATTGAGTCAGAGGTTCACTGGACAGGATCATAGACACCTGGGTCTAAAACTGAAGCACTACTAGCAAGGTCAGACCAAAGCTTCCCCTGTCACTTCTCCAAGAGGGAAACCTTGAAAGGCATGCACATACCCACAATGGACCATCAACAACAATAGCACCTTGAGGGGACTAGGTGTCCTCCTGATAAGATTAACACTTGCAACAGCAAGAAATACAAAGATGAGGTCCATTTGCATGATTCCACCATTGTCCTTTCCCGGGAAAGGGTCTGCCCCCGAGGCATGTTTTGCCCTATAATTGAATCCCATTTTGGGACTGTCTTTGGAGAACTTTCATGCTTGACTAGTGCCCCGGCATTCTGCTAGTCAAGAGCTCCCCTCAGCATTCTTCCTCCACTGAGCTACCTTTGCCTTGCTTCTTCCTGAGCCGAAAACTACAGGATCAGGTGCAGTATAAACTGCTCTCTTTTCTTCCCGCTTTTCTTGATCTTCGTATCTTTCTGACTCATTAGTCCTTGTGTGCTTGTGTGAGTGACTGCTTCGTTGTGTGTATGTGTGTGGCTATTTCTCCAATTCTGCTGAATAAACTATTGGCAATTGGACATTTGGCCTGCCTCTTGTGTGGTCTGACTCCATAGACATAGGGTCCAAGATCCCACTGCATTGCCCTGCCCTCCGTGTTGCTAAGCAGTACTCTGCTAATTTCCCCAATCTTTGTATTTTTGGAGCAAATCTGGGTGTCCCCCCCAGGACCCCCAGAAGTCAGGATAACACCTTTAGGAAGCAAACTATAAGCTCTACCACTGAGTATGGTCCATGGCACTATTTTGTTACCTGCTGCAGGCTTAAACAAATTAATTTGGGTTAGTACAACTGAAGGTCAGAGTAAGCCCATTCTAAATCAAATGATAGGCAATATCATGCACCAATAAGTGAAAAGAATTATTCTAAATGTTGTAGGAAAATTCATTACTGGGGATTTCCATGATAAGATTCACTCATTTGAATCAATTCTGATCACCTTTGTGTATTTTGCACCCTCAAAATTAATCTCTCCCTGAACTTTTTATAACTAAATATCACAGTCCTTGAGCACTAATTATTATACTGTCCAAGTATTTGTGGATACCTCAGCAAATATTTGCCAATTCTAAGTCTGTACAAATCAATTTATTCTCTACTGACAGGCTGTCTTTTCACTATCAATTCTTATATTTATCTTATGTGGTGATTTTCCCACAGAATATTCTTCTTGCTTCCTGTTACTCAAGACTAATTTTGATTTACTCACTCAAGACTTTCCACCAGAATTGCAACAACTTCCACCCTACAATCAATTTCAACCTGGAACTATGGACAGAACATGTCCACTTTCTGGATGCCACCATACAGCTACATAACAGATATCTAAGCATCACACAATATTGCAAATCCACTGACCAGTACACATACTTACATGCCACCCGTTTCCACCCTGAAAACACTACCAAATCCATAGTTCACAGCCAAGCCCTCTGATACAATCACATCTGCTCAGACCCACAAGATAGGGATGCCAAACTCATGGAATTACAACAAGCGTTCCTCAAGCTAAATCACCCACCATATGCAGTTAAAAAAGAAAAATCAACAAGGCAAGACTTGTATCCAGGACTAATCTATTACAGAGCAGACTAAAGACAGGAGATGGCAAAATCCCACTAGTGGTCACTAGAGCTCCCAAGTGTGAACTCTCAGATATGTCATCATGAACTACAACCTATTCTGTACAATAATGCTCCTCTCTTGAAAGTTCTTGGTGGCAGGCCTTTATTTGCCTATAGACAGCCTCCCAATCTCAAAGAGTTACCTAGCTACAGCAAGGCACATAATATGGATGGGGAGATGGATACAAGACCTTGCCACAAACCCAGATGCCAACTCAGCTGACACATCTACTTGGGAAATGTCATCACAGGACCTAATCGTATTACCCACAAAATTAGAGGTATTTTAACTTACTCATTCTCAAATATGATGTATGTTATCCTCTGTCAGCAATGTCCTTCAGCATTCTGAATTGGGCAAAAAAGCCAGTCTCTGTGCCAGAGGATAAATGGAAATAAATAAAACATTAGGAATGGGAATACAAAACAAAACAAAACACTGGTTGCAGAACACTTCAGTCTTCCTGGGCATTCATTTCTCAAACTTCAGAACAGCAGTCTTTGAATACAAACAAACAAACAAAACCTACAAAGGAAGATTGGAAAGAGAAACAGTAGAACTGGAATATATCCACAAACTCCAGTCCATCAACAGTGGGTTGAACAGCTGGTACACTATGCATATTATAACATTATTTAACACCCCAACCTCATGAAGGCTCTCTTGGCCAGTTTATCATATTTCCATTCTAGTTCCCAGCCAACATCACACTACAGTCCAGTAACTCCCTCCATGATTCATATGATTATCTACCCATCTTCGCTTTTAACATTATTCCTTCTGCCTTTGTCCCCCAACAACCATTGTTAAAACTGAATTTGTCACCATAGCCGCAAGTTTTGCATTTCTATTGCTATTCACACATATAGCCTGGTCATTCATAGCTACAAAGGTCTCTCCCTAGGCTACTCCACATACACTCTCCATCACTTTCTAAAAGAGAAGAGAGGACAATTAGAGAGAGGCTAGAAGAAAAGGCTTCCTGTCTGGAGAGGGAGGAATAAAAGGAACATCGAAAACAACAGTGCCCAAGAAACAGCAAAAATTTTAGAAAGAGTGAAAGAAGGAGGGGAAAATGCATTGGAGAAAATAACTGAATTGGGGGGGGGGAGGTTTGCATCAATTAAAAAGATGAATGGGATGGAGTTTGGAGGAACCTTCCATGTATACAGTCCTGCAGCCAGAAGGCAACAGTATGGAAGGAGCTTTTGAAACATCCATCCCAATGACATGATAAACATGTTGTGCTGCATGTTAGAGGGAGAGAGGTTGACATGGGCTGTTGTTGTCAGCAACGAGCCCCCTCCCCATGTCATACTTCATTCTGCTCACATCAACAAGTCAGCACAAGGAAAGATGACGACCTTACTAGAGGGCTAAGTAGTTTTTAAAGCTGAACTGTAGAGTGATTCATTGGCTGTTTGAGCTGCTATAGAGAGAGAACTGCGGAGAAAGCAGATTCCTTGTGTAAGTATAAATAGCTCTTCTGAACTGTCGCCACAGCCTGGAATCTGTTTTTTATTTGTGGGGGTAAGGAGACTACTTCAGTGACCTTTGTGCAATGTCTTATTCATAATGATTTTGGAATAAACAGTGAATGTGATATACAGCACAAATAATGAGAAATGCAAAAAACCCAAAACCGTATCTGACAAATTCCCTTTAGATTCAGTGATCTGTCATGCAAATGGAGGTGGTGGTGAGGGGAAGGATCCAATCCCATAAACAAAAGGGACATCATATGCTTTATGAGATGGTTCCCAGATCAGCTGCTGTGCTGCTATGCATTATATATAGAAGAGTTTAGTTCAAATTATACAGCAGATGGTTCTTGAACAAAAAACTATGGTGAACATCTAAATGGATAAATATTACCTCTGCAACATTAAAACAAGACAGGGTCCTAACCTTTGTTAAACACTTGGTCATTTGGATAGGTAGAAATATTTTAAGCTAAAATAAGATCCATTTTTTTTATCCCTGTTAGAAACAATATTCTAGTCCCCTGCTCTTTTTATGTTAATCTTTTCTTCTGTTCATAGAAAATCCCACCCCCCATTACTGTGCTTTCTGAAGTGTAGAAATGTTTCACATCTACTTTGTTAACTGAGGGATACATGTACTAAGCATTCTGATACATTGTTTCAGCATGCTTAATAACCAGACACAATCCAGGGGAATTTAGTGCGTGCATTTTCATTTATGTTCTTTTTCAATAAGATTCAGAGCTTAAATTGGCATAAATCCTTCTGATTTTAGTAAGACTTTGGCTGACATCCTGAACACACATTCTAGGAAGTAAGGCACACCTAATAAAGTTAAATTAACTTCTGAGTAAACAATATGCACTACAACTAACTTTCACTGGATTACCTTCACTTGTCCTTAAAAAAAAAAGTTCTCCACTTTAAAATCCTGCAATTCCTGAAAGAAAGTAATTGTTGCTGCCCTGGCTAGCCTGAGCTTTGGGGATATAAAAGATATCTATTGATATCAATAATTCGGCTTCACATATCCCTTCCACATGCTTGCGAGACTCCTGGACAAGCATGCATACAGGCTCGGCTGATAATTGCCGTAATATTCCTAGACAATACAGGCAGGCCAGAAACAGCCGACTCGCCACTTTAGGAGACCTCAAGGCAAGTACCTCCATTAGGTATGCAAGCAACTCTCCAAAGATCCTCTGCCCCATGCTGGCAGCTTGATGATCGGACTATACAACGCTCAAGTACTCCGTGTTTGCATACCGGCTACTCTATTGATAAATTTGGCTATAATTCAATCATTCAAATTCTGATCTTTCGGAGGCTTTGTCTCCAGCTCCAAATCTGTTGTTTTCCCAAAGTCCGACCTAGCCTGCGGTCACAATTCTCCTTATAAGAAACCCTGATTTTGAGCACTTCCTTGGATTGCTCCTGAGTTCCAGACCGCCTTGCTGCTGCATCGCTTGGCGAGCTTCCCCTCAGCTCCATGTGCTGAGATACATCGAACCCCAGCCTCGCTCTCCATCTTCTTCTTCTTCCAGACTTCAGGACAGGTTTTGTATCACCTGAACCAAATATCCCTCTGAAAATCCCGCTATCTTACTCACACCTTTATTTTCCTTAGTTATCTCTGTGTTTGTGTTGCTTACATTGTGTGCCTGTATTTAATAAAGATCATTCATTATTTTCAAACCGGTTTGCTCCTTGACTTGGCCTGACCCCGTAGACACTGGGTTGCAAGATCCTGCTAAGTTACCCTACCTCTCGTTTTGCCAACTTGTGCCCTGAACTAATTTCCCCAACTTGTATAATTTTGATAGCAATTTGGTGTCCCTCCCGGGACCCCCAGAAAACAGGGTAACATAATGCTCTTCAAAGAAGGAGTGCAAAAATAAAAAAGTTACGGGGAAAGACCACCAATATCTCCTGGAAAGAGACAGAGTCTTATTAACTTTCCAACCTAGCCCATGATTTGCTGTGCTACAAAATAATTTTTAGGGGTGTTAGCCAATTCCATATAGGAAGTTATGATCTCATCCTCTGACACTATATCTGTATTGCAACATTATGCAGAAATATTGAAGAACACAAGCACATGGGAACAATTATATTAAGAAGAGACCCATCAGTATCTACTAGAGGAACCATGGTCCTTCTGTGGTTCTTCTCTCTATATAGAAATCTTTGAGTTTGTTCCCCGAAATAATTCTGGGATTAATTCAGGGGTTAATACCCCATCTGATAACAGGTTAGTTCTTTAGTGATATAAATTCCAAGCACTAAAAAGATGGAACCATCCTGGGATCTGGTTGGTTACCTAGTCCACTAATATGACAAATGGATCTGCTGTCACTACTGGAAAAGATAACAATTCAACTTTAAAAAGTGGCTAGATTTCAGTGGTCTCAAATTTCCATAAATATGTGATGTATCATCTCAGTACTTTGTCTCTTGAACAACACAGTCAGGAGTCGAAAGATGCTTTCTTTCAGCCATTTCTCTCTTGAAGAAACTATGCACATGAATCAGGGGATGGCTCATAGAGGGGAAAAAAAGGTGTTTGTTCTGTACCCTCCAGGGTCAGCTAAACCCAATAGGCTTTCCTCAAAGGAGTAGTCCTTTTCTCTAAAGCCTAGAAGTTCTCAAGCAGTTGGATAGCTAAGGATGTATGGAGACATTCAGATTGACAAATAAGGTGGCAGCCTATGACATTTCTTTTGTGAGGATGGGGAACAGAAAGGTGATCTGTCAGTTAAAAATAGTCATAGAATCACAGAGTTGGAAGAAACCGCAAGGGCCATCAAGTCCAACCCCCTGCCATGCAAAAATACACCATCAAAGCATTCCTGACAGATGGCCATCCAGCCTCTGTTTAAAAACACAGACACAGACACACACACTCTGAGGCTCTTACCATCGAGAAGCTCTTCCCAAAGTATAGATGGAATTTCTCTTCCTGAAGTTTGAAGCCATTGCTCCACATCCTAGTCTCTGGAGCAGAACAGGCTTGTTCCATCCTCCATATGACATCCCTTCAAATATTTAAACATAGCTATCATGTCACCTCTTAACCTTCTCTTCTCCAGGCTAAACATAACCCGCTCCCTAAATCTCTCCTCGTAGGGCATGGTTTCCAGGCCTTCTACCATGTTGGTTGTCCTCCTCTAGACATATTCTGTGCTTGTCAGTATCCTTCCTGAAGTGTGATGCTCAGAACTAGACACAGTTTTCCAGGTGGGGTCTGATCAAAGCAGAATAGAGTGGTAATTTTATTGCCCAACAATGCCCTCTTTTCCTTCCATGTCTAGTTGCTTTTTAAATATACAAAAGGGAACAAGAATACAAGAATATGTAAATCAAGGGGCTGTTGGGGTTGGAACTAAGACTATTTCTGCACTACCCAGTTATAGTGCTATTATTCTACTTTCAACCTGCTGTGCAATTCTGTGGTTTGTAGCTTACTGAGACCAAAGAGCTCTCTAGCTGAGAATTCTAAAGGCCCCTCCCTAAACTACAAACCCCAGCATTCCACAGGATGTTGAAAGTGGAATAACAGCGCTATAACAGTGTAGTGTGGAAATGGCCTAAGAGATACATACCAGCTTTCGCTCTGCTGCACTTCTGTCTACCAATTTGCAAACCGACACACATACTGAACACATAACAGAACTTTCCAGCCAACAATCAACCTTATTCAGTTTCCACTGGTTATATCACTGGTTCTCCTCGCAAAGCAATTTTATGCACATTTGGAGGTCTATGTGGACTGTGTTGATGCTAAGCCAGGGGCTCAATTCATACAACAAAATTATAGTGCTATTATTCTACTTTAACAGCCATTGTTCTGTCCTATGAAATATTGAGTTTGGCTGTCTAGAGAGAATTCTAGTCTAGAATTCTCAGCCAGATGACTTCAGCACTTCACCAAAAAAGTCAGCACTATAATTCCATATTGTGAATAGGCTCCTGGAACCTCTAAAGCAGGCATAAGAATTGCATTGATCTCCAAACTACTGCTCCCAACATTCCTCGCTATTGGTTATGCTGACCAGGGCTACTGGGAGCTGCAGTTGCAGTTCTATCACTTCTTGAGGACCACAACATTCTCACTCCTGCTCTAAACAGTTAAAATGGAAATCAAAATGGAAGAAGAAGAGAGACTGGCATTCACCCTACCTGAATGAAACTTGTCATGAGAAGGCAACCATATGTTGCAATATCTCCATCTCATTATATAACTGAATGGAAAGACTGTCCACAAAAGAAAGTTGGGTTGTATTATAAACTGCAGCTTTTGTTTCCAGTCTTATATGATTGTGAAGAAAGTAATTACCTTCCAGAGGTAATGCTTTCTTCTGGAGGGCAGCAAACAGCAGGAACTAAGCTGTTTTCATGAGTAACTTGATTGACTAATAGCAGCCATGGTAAACAAAAACCTGTGCTTTATTTCTTCCACAGTTTCTTTCCCAAGATAAAGAAGGAGACAAAAGAAGAGAGGATATAAAGCCCAGCTTGAAATCACAGTATGCTATACAGAAACATTTAAAGTTTTTAAAAGCTTATGTTAAAAGGAATGAACAGGGAAGAACACACCCCCAGGAAGATAGATGAAAAAATATATCTTCTATTCATTAATGCTGGGCTACCATTTACAGAACAGATGCCACAAAGTGAATTGAGGAATTCATCAAATTGGGGTTTTTGTTGATGTTGTTTTACATTATGGGTTTATTGTCTTGCTTGAGCATGCAGGAACATATTTCCTTCAAATCTCTGTTGCATCCCTCCGTTTTCTGTAGCTGGCTATAAATAGAACAACAGATATTGAGCCAAACTAATCCTAAAATAAACCCATTAAAATCAACAGGGTTATACCAGGATTCGATTGGCTCATGGAGATTAAAATGGCAGTACAATTTTAATGTCTAAAATTTGGTATGCTGTTCTGGCCATCAATCACAGAATTATGCAGGGCTTGCATGTTCAAAGAGCCATTGTGACTTATTTGAAATCTCAATAGCCAAATGATGATGAATTACTTAGGGACTTTGAAAATGTAACCACATTAATTTGTTAGATGAGAGCACAGAGGACTAAACCAGACTGCCTCAAAGTATTGCTACTATCTGAGTATTCCTGAACCTTTTCCTGCTTTCCAGCTTACAACCATCTTTTCCATCAGGGAAAATTGACTGGTGTCTCTGAGTCATTAATCTTTCATCTGAATATGTGGATTCTACTTGATTACTAAGTTTTGTCTTCAAATTCTTCAAAGTAGCCGCACATGTCAACAATAAAGGTGATGAGGAAGAAAAGCATTTTTCCCCTGACACAATATCAACACCTGCTTTTTACAACGTTTTGTTAACACAGTCAAATCTGTGAAGGACTTTATGTCAGAATACTGCCATAAAAGTGTCAAAATAACATACTGCACATATTTTCATTCCCTTTACCAAAGGGTTTACTTTTTGCTTAACCACTATCTTCTTTTTGTTTCCAGAACACAGTCATAATAGATGACAAGAATATGTGTGTGGCTTCTTTTTTTGCAAGACCATCTTGTTTCTGACAGGTTTTTTTCAAGCTAAGCTTTTGTGTTTTGTGGAGATGGGCAGGGATAGCGAACAACATTGTCTTTAAATATTTTCCATCTGTATACAGTTCTTGAAAAGAAGGCATGTAAAACCAGTGGCATAGCTTGGCACGAGTGGGGTGGGGTAGGGAGCAGAGGAGTGGGGGGCAGGGCTACGGCGCATGTAGGCATGGCTACGGGGCATGGGGAGGAGCTATGGCACATGGGGTGGGGCTATGGTGTGTGGGGGAGGAGCTACATCATGTATGGGCATGGCTATGGCACACAAGGGAGGAGCTACAGCACCTGGGGGCAGGGCTATGGTGTGCACGGAGGCAGGCAAGGAGTGGCAGCATCCCCCCCAAAATGCTGCCCACGGCGCACTGCCCCCTGGCCCCCCATCCCTATGTGATTGTTAAACATCAAGGAATTTAAACAGCTTTGCTTCATGAAGGATGACATCCATGCCATTAGGTCCATTTAGGTTCAGGAAATGATCTGTAGGCAGTACAAACACAGCATGGTTGTTCCTACTTTTTATGTAGATCCTGGTATTCACCACTAATTTTTTTTTGGGGGGGGTTATGTGTAGGTCCATTAAATTATTGATGACAACACTAGCCTTTCAGTGACAGTTTCCTGTAGGATGAGTGTGGCTGTCAGCTAAGCTAAAGCAGAAAAATAACTTATTTCTCTGTTCATGCAGTACCAAAAAAAGAGGGGGCAACATCTGATGTAAACTCATCAATAAATAGAAAGTATTTTACCTTTTAATCTCTTGAATGGTTTTTATATGAACTTCATTTCCCATTATCTCATTTCCCATTTCTCAAAAGCTGTGTGAAAAAAAAATCACCTGACAATAAGTTTTGTCCTCTTGTAGGATGATCCCAAAATCTGGTAGCCATTGTAAAATTGAAGATCTCTCTCTGTGAGGAAGATACTAGCAGCAACAGTTTGCTTCAGTATTTCTTTCCTGTATTTTGTTTAACATGTTCGGTTTTTTAAAAAAGATATTCTTATTCACAGTTTCTAAAATTACTGTAATTCTACAAATACACAAGAGAAAAGAAAAAAAATGAAGAAAACATGAGACATAAGAATTAGAAATTAAAAGGTAAAGAAAGAAAGAAACAAAAACAAAAAGAAAGAAAAAGAAAAGCAGTTGACTTTAAATGGAGTATAATAATCAAATTGATTCATGCCTTGCAAAGACTATGGCCATTTCCACATGGGCTTAAAGAAGTGGTGCAGAGCATCCTCTAGGGAGGATGTCTGCACCTGGGAGCAGACTGGGTCGGACCTACTTAGTGTAGTTCTGCACCTCAGCCCGCTCCGGAATGACCCGAAGTGGTCGTCCAGCGTGCTTGTGAAAGACCACTTGAAACAGGTCTTTCAAAAGCACGGAGTGCACCACTCCATGCCCGCGCTCCGGTGCAGATTTGCAGGCTCGCACTAGTGCGAGCCTGCGATCTGCCAGGGGCGGGCTTTAGGCTGGCGAGCTTCAGTGGTTGGTGGAGAGCCTCGACCAACCGGAAGCCGCCATTTTCCTCCCTGGAGCAGTGTGGAGCGGCAGCCACGCATTGCTCCGGACCAGCCTGGACCCAAGCGTGGAGCCAAGAAGTCCGGTAAGTACCGGCACCCTCGCCCAGATTCCCTCGCCCCATGCGGAAATGGTCAATATCCAACAGTTCTCTTCTTCCCCTCCCCCAGTTCATGCTTTCCAAAAAAGAAGAATGAACTTTCTTCTACTAAAGGTTAACATATCTAACATAGTATATCAACATTACTTTCTATTACATTCCATTATATGTAAAATTTATGTGATAAGTGACATTGCAATCTTAATACTAAATACTACTTGCTGACTTGATTACATACTGTTTTCACTACCTAAAACAGCAGATCTGCTGCATATTATGTAAGATCATTACATTCAAGTGTTTCTATACCATATTATATTGTAAAAGCCTTTGCACCATTTATTAGTCAAATCCAGGTTTCATTGTCTTAACTGTTTTAGAACCTCGGCCATTTCCACACTGTACTGTTATATTGCTATTATTCCACTTTCAACATCCTGTGGAATTCTGGGAGTTTGTAGTTTACTGAGGCCAAAGAGTTCTCTGGCAGGGAGTTCTAAACACTCCTCCCTAAACTGCAAACCTCAGGATTCCACAGGATGTTGAAAGTGGAAGAATAGCACTATAACAGTGTAGTGTGGAAATGGCCCTAGTTTCAACTAAATCTATTTCATTTAGAATTTAACTCCTCGCTTCCCTTGTAGCTATTCTATCCATGAAGTTCTGTACCCCTCCATATTCTCAGATCCCTTTCCTTGCCCTTTAGTAATATTTCCTGTTCCTTTCCACTTGGTATTTTAGGATAACAGTCCTGAAAGAGAACATTGTTTTTCATCTTTCTCTCACCTCTTCAGTCACACAGTTTAAATCAATTTGGTTTCATTCAACCATCAACATAGTTTGATAACATGTCAGTTTCAGATTAGTCTCTCTTTCCTCCCTTGAACTACAATCCCCATTTCACAAACCAGAACTTCTTGGTCATTCATCTCCCCCAGTTCAGTGGTTAATCCCTCCACTAGCTCAACTTGAATTTGTCTCTCCACCTGACTTTAACCTCATTTACTTCCATGTTGCTAACTTCTGCATCTCCCTTTTGTCTAACCTCTCTCCACAGTTTTTCCTTGATCTTGTTGATCTCATTCCTTGGGGCCTTTATCACGTTCCTCTTCAGATTTAGGAGTTTCACTCTCTCTCTGTCTCTCTCAAAAAAAAAAAGAAAAAAAAAGGAACTCATCCATCATCTATTGTAAAAAGTCCTGGGCAGGTTCCTGGGAAGATTCCATCTTTCATTCAATTCAGCCGTTTCAGAGTTAAAAATGCACTTCTTCTCTTGTCTAGCCAAAAATGGCCAGCAAGTCAGTCTTATCAACATAAAATAGATAACATCTATACTTTCCCACGCTATAATTTCTCCTTATTAAAATCCAATTCAGTCTTATGAATACGATGATATTCACTCTATCCGCAAAATATATGCACTTAGGTCCTTAATTACTCTCTTTTAAGCATGTTAATCCCCAATTTACCTTGGAGGTTTACCTTGGGCATTTACCTTGATCTTGTGGAGTGAACCCACTCAGCTCTTGAAAGAAGGCAACTGTTTTTCTGTGTTAGTCAGAAGAATTCTTTACTTTTGTAACACTAAAGGTTTAAGACTTTTCTTTTAAAAAGCAGGTTGGTAGTATGGGACCATCAGATTCTCAGTGTCAAACAGCTGTGTTTCATGGCAAGGACAAAAGATGTCACTCCTCCTGCTCATAATGTGCTTACTCAAAAATAAATGCACGTAACATGAATTCTAGACCCTAATGGGTGATCACTTGTTCTCCCTCTAATCCAGGAAGATTTTCTCCAGCCAGAGATCCCTCTGGTCAGCACTTTTGCTGTGAAAGCTGTCCTCACTGCAGAGTTGCAACCAAGAGTGTCTACTCATTGGCCCATCAGAAGTTGAAGTCCTAGCATATTTGGTTTTGAAAACTTCTTCTGCTTTGTTTCTTGTTCTTCCTCAAAACTCAGTCCATAATGTAGTTTTTGTATGAAATACTACTTCATTCTCCCCCCCCCCCACATTTTTCGATGTTGAGAAACCTTCTTCTGGAAAAGTATTTTTCATCCATGTATATCAGAGTTGGGAATTGTGTACCCTAATAAAAAGGAGGAAGCAAAAGGGAAAGAAAAAAAGATATGTTGCAGCACCTTTAAAAGTAACTTGTTTTTATTTTTCATAAGCTTTCATAGATTCAGTTTCATTTCCTTGGATGAAGTACTGAGTGGACTCATACTGAATCTGAAGAAGATGGTTTATATTCATGAAAACTCATGCAAAAGAAAAAAAAAACAGTTTTCATGCTGTAAGAGATTAACATGGCTACTTCTTTGAAAACTACAAAATGTGCCCTATTAGCCATTTTTACACCTCAGGTTTTTGCCCAGATCCCCCCAAAACTCCTAGACCCCCTGCCATTAATGTTTTCAGTTTTTAAGGCCCCTGCATTGTTGTGAAGTTCACAGGATGATTTTGGCCAACCACTGATTCTCTACTTACCATAACTCACAACATTTTTGTGAGTTGTTTGAGCATAAGGAGAATCGTGAGAGGAGAATCATGAAAACTTCCCTGGACTTCTTCAAAGAGAAAGTTGGGATAGAAATACAATAACAAAAATGTCTGACTATGGGTGGGCTGCATTGTCACAATTAGGCCCATAGGTTGTACAAGGGAATCTAAAACCTAAGTCCAAAATGCTCTCTTTGGACCTTAGCATAAAAGATGAGGAAAAAGGAAAAAAGAGAGGTGGCATTATGCTTCAATCCCAGGTATTCATTCTGCATGTGACCACTATGTAAAAATATGCCACTTTGTTACAATGTACATACCTATTTTTTGCAAGACAAAAACTCCACCTGTTCATATGCTTCCCTCAAGAGAAACTTGGGCTATTTCGGGGATGATATCTGGCAGGGCAGGAGCACTTGTGGGTTCTACAACATTCATAAATTATTACAAATGTCACTAAGGTTGTAAGCAAAAGGACTTGGATGGGTAGCTATAAAACATGCAAGGATATTAAAGGTCATACACAATCACTGAACAAATGGCTTCATGTCCTGTGGCTATAAGCGGGCACTAAAAAATGAAACAAATTACCTGAAAAAAAATAACTAAAAGATAGGCAGGGCAGAGTGGACTTTAAAATGAATGTTCTGGCACCAGGAAGAGTTGAATAATGCATTTTATGGAAATGATGACACAAAACAGCAAAATTCTGTATATTTTGCTTAATTTCTCCATTTATAAGTCAGAACAAGAAAATGAAGGCAGACTGGAATTTTAGTCCCCTCTCCATGAACACCTGAGTAGCATCTTATATTTCATCTGATATTGGCCAGATGCATTTGCAAATATGCCTACCTATTTTTGCCGTCAAAGGAGTAAAAATGAGGATTGCTATATATGTATGAATGCATGCATGAAGACAGAGGCAGTGAGAGAGATTGAAGAATACGCACAGCCCCGAAGGGAGATATGAAATGAAAAGATAAATCTGTACTATTCAAGCCAATATCTCTCCTTGTTATTAAGTAACAAGAAGAAATGCTCATTATCCAAGTATTCAGTATTTCCAGTGTCTTCCTATCTTCTGGACAAAATCATTTTCCTTCCTTGGAGCTTCTTAAGCTCTAGAAACCTGCTGCGTTATTAAATATATTTCAGGGGAACATTCCTTTAACTCCCAGTGTGCACTGCTGTTATGATTATCAGACAGCCACAACACCTGGAAACTGACAAGTGTGTGTATAGTAGGGGCTTTTTTTTTTTAATGAACAAGAACATAACATATTTTATGAGACAGAGAGAGACAGAGAGAGGGAGATGAAGATGATGTTCAGTGTTTGATGTTCTTTGGTCAGCAATGTTTTGATGGAAATTGTTTTATAAGGAAATTGTTTTAAAAGGAAATTTCTCTGAAGCTTTTACAAATGTTGCTGATGCTGTTTTTTCTTGCAGGCCCAAATATTTGAGGATGGATCAGTCAGATGTATCGAGCAGCAAAAATAAGAAAAGGGAAGCATTTTCCAGTCTCTCCAAATAGAACAACCACCTTTCAAGATGCTGAATATTGTTTTATTGCCAGCCTACCATGTTCTTCTCAAGAATAGTGTCGAACCATAGAAAAGAGCGACTCAGGGCCTTTCTGCATTACATTGTTATAGTGCCATTATTCCATTTTCAACATCCTATGGAATCCTGGGGTTTACAGTTTAGGAAGGGGCATTTAGAATTCTCAGCCAGAGAGCTCTTTGCCTTCAGTAAACTACAAACCCCAGAATTCCACAGAATATTGAAAGTGGAATAATAGCACTGTAACAGTGTAGTGCAGAAAGGCCCTTAGACTAAGGCAAATTCCTTACAGGATGTCTGGCTGTCTCTCCAAAGAATAGTTCCCTCTGAGATAGCAGCAGTGCAAGAATGTCCATGGAGGGCCCTGACACATTGGCCCCAGCTGTTTTTGCTTAACAGTCAGCCTCTATAGATAAGGCAAATTGCAAGCACTGACTGTGAACTGGAAGCAATATTCATCACTCTTTGTGGAAGACAACCAAGCCAGCTTGGAGAGTCAGCTTTGTTGTCTTTGAATTTGGAGCTGGTTCTTGGCAATTTTTCTGCACTTCCCTCTTAATTTGGTTTCCCTGGCTTTGGACTGACTTTTCAGCTCCTGAACTTTGGACTGCTGACCCACACTAGCTATGGTTTCTCTTTACAGAAAGTAATTTATGATACTAGTAAGGTTAAAAACTAGACAGAGAAGAGTAGGGGAAAGAAGGAACCAGAAGACCAGAAGAGAAACATCTCTGTTTCTGCACAGTTCAAGTAGCCCACCAAGCACAGAAGTTCACCATTTTCATAAAGGATGTACATTTTTATATGATTCTGTTTAATTTGTTCTTGATAATAGTACAGTATAGAAAGAGAAATTTTAAATCTGCACATAATTTAATGGTAGTATAGTCCAATATTTGTTTTTTCCCCCTTTTTTCTTTGTATTTTTATTTATTATATTTGTTACTTCTCAGTGTTCCATTTATTGTGGGTGATTATGAAAACATACTACGTGAGCCCTCTAGGTTTCAAAATCTTATCTGATTTTCTCTTCATTTTCTAATGAGTCAATTCATAATGCTTACGCTCAGGTTCTTTATTCTTTTCCTGCATATTAGTCTTACAGACATTTCACTACACTGGTTCATTCCAGTCATACTTTGTCTTGCAATTGTACAGAAGCAGTCAGTGCCTAACAGTAGTTACCCTTCTTCTCAAAGAGCTGACTGATGTTGTCAAAACTGTCTCTCTATTTTATCAGTACATATTCTAAAGTTCTGAGCATGCAACTCTGGTTAAAAACAAATGCATGCTTGATTCCATGCTAACAATCACCTTTATTATGCACCCAAAACCTGGACAGAAGCCATCATCTTACCGCCAAGTTAATCTTGGATAGCTTTATCTCCAAGACAGTCTGAAAGACTATATGTATCCCCTACTGCCCACATTTGAAGATCCTTGGAGGAGGGCTTTCTCTCAGTCCCACCACCCTCACATATGTTTGGTGAAGAGACAGGGCAGAGACTTTTCAGTGGCAGTTTCCAGGCTGTGGAATTCTCTTCTACAGAAAACTAAGTTAGTCTTCCCCTGCTCTCCTTTTACGAGCAGGCAATTTGTGACTAACTGTGATGCCTTATCCCATCGTAACTCAATAATCACTCTTCATGGATAGATCTAGATTATTATAATATTATAATATTAAAGATTAGGTTCAAAACAGAGACAATGTCCTTGCCAGGATACAATACAGGTTTTGATTTTAAGAACCTCTCACACCCCTTCCAACTTCTTCCAGCTCACATTCCATTCCCACACACCAGATTGTACCAATCTGTTAGGCAGAGTTTGGTACCCATGCTTCAACCAGGCTCCTCCTCCCACTGCCCAAACATCGAGGTGAACACAGACGTATGGCTACATTATAGCTAAGCTAGGCATGGCTAACATATCAGAGGTAGCAGTGGCCCTCTGACACTAACAAGTTTTAACATAGTGTCTGTGCCATACTTTTAATTTTTCTTTCATGTTTTTAAAATTATTTTGCATTATTTTAAAGTACTGATGTTTTAATGTAGTAGTTGATTTAATTTTTTTTAAAAAAACTTTTTATCATTACAGTTTTTTGATGACTTTAATTTATGATGGGAGCCACCTGGGACCCATATCAGGAGAAAGGCAGGATGCTAAATAAATACAGAATTAACTAAATTAAAATAACTGAAACAAATGTTAGATATTTCCCACACAGGTTCTAATTCTAAAACTGGGTCACCCATTGAGACAAGACATTTTTAAATAATAGAATACCAATTCTAAATTGCACTGGGGAATTCAAAACTCAAATGTATTTGGGGATGAACTAGGAGAAACCAGAGCTGTATATATTCCACTGAATATCTTTAGGCGATGGCTTTTCCTTATCACCTTTAGAAAGTATGGTAGCCACAACATTTGGTCAGACTCTGTGTTCTTTCAGAGGCTTAAAATCAAATAAACCATGATAGTTGATATATGCATCTTAAGTTAACAGTGATCACCTGTCTATTTATTAGGTATGAAAACCCTTAACTATGTTGTCTTTGCCTGTGAGGATGAATGAATATGACAGCTTTCTCCTGGTGGCAGGAGAAAATGAACATTCTTCTACACTATTCTCCTTGTATTCCAGCATCATAAAGTGTTATTCTGCATAGAAATGCATATTCTTTCATGAAAAATGAAACTTTTATGTGCAGAAAACATCTTTTATGTAGGAAACCTTTTTTTCTGTACACAAAAACTCACATTTTTCTACATAGAATAATTCTTTCCTAACACCTTGGGACATGTGAATACTGGCAGAAAACTATGCAAGATTCTCACTGGTCCATTATTCTTCCTTGTGGGATTTCCCAACTGTTTCCTATGGGGAACCTCATTTTTTTAAACCAGAGAATGCATAATAATGAGTATTATTTCCATCCATTCTCTCTCTCTTTCTTTCAATCTCTGTGTCCTACATTTTTATAGCATCTTATATAGCTGAAACTCTATTTGCACTTCAGTCAGAGCAATCTGGTAGTTCCCTGCTGATGATGACTCTATGGTTTCACTTACTCAACTATGATGGAGGAACATTTTGGCAGTAATCATGTCATACTTCTGATTGTTCTATGTGGCTCACGTCCAACTGATTCCAGAGGATCTATAACCTAGTCACCTTTCAAGAGATAGTTCAGACAGTAAATATTCATACAGAGATCCTTCCCTGCTTCTTCATTTTTCTTTGCTCTGCTCTTGAGAAGAGTGTATGGCAGTGCATACCTATGCATGTTTACTGGGATATAACTGCTAGGTTATGTAGTGGGGCTTATTTCTTAGATAGGTAAGTTTTGGGTTGCATCTGTAGTCATCTTAATTTAATGATCACACATACATGCACAAACATTTTGTAATAGGTTTATATGGTCAGATCAAGTCTGTCACAGGAAAATAGATATTTTTTCCTGCTAATTCTATTAATCTATCTGTCTGTCCATCCATCTATCTATACAAAATTAAAAAGGAACAAGTGAGGATGAATCTTCATTTTGATGATTCATTCACTTCTTTTATTTCCAAAATAGTTCACACTTTAATTTTCTTGGGGCTTTTTAATTCAATATTTAATTTGCATGCAAATTAAAATGTTTCACAACTCAATACATTTAGATTGGCATCTTCCATTCTATAATTTTCCCTTCTTTTCCTGCCTTCCATTTCTACACAGATCTCCTACCTAATGAGATTATTTTAATAACTTTTATGAAGCAGCTTGTTTTAATTTGCATCCTTGTAAATAATTATATGGATCTTTTCAAGTAGGTATATGGCTCTATGTTGCAGACAAGCAAAGTCCAAAAGCTGCTCAGCAGACATGAAAGTTGCAAAGTTCTATTAATTGTTTACACATTTACCAGCTGTTGGAAATAAATAGAATGCTAAATGCCTGTGAAATTTAAGTAGTCTGTATGATGCGCATGATGTCGATCCTGCCTCTGTTTTCCAGCCTTAAAGAGGCCTCCAAAATTTGACTTCTATTGTATAACAAAAAAGGAGAACAGATGCTCCCGGACAACTCTAGGAGCAGTGATTTACCTTTAAAAAAAGGTGTGCATATTTGTTTGGGGTGGGGAACCAGGGGCTGCACCTTCAATCTCCAACAAAGGAGTTTCACAGCTCCCAATCATGTCCAGCTCCCAATCATGTGGGACTGCAATTGCCATTGGTCCTAGCAGACGATGATGTGCCTGATAAGATAAAAGACTAGACTAGACTCAGCCTCCCCCAACCCCGGGCAACGATCAGACAAAATTGGACCTAATCGGATCTGAACATATGTTTTCCCATTACTTCATATATTAAGTGTATTTATGTATTTGTTTATTTTCTCTTTCTAGAATATTCCACTCTTTATTTTACTATTGCTTTCATATTAAACAGATTGTTACTTGCTTCAGATGGTTGATGGTGCTGTTGTTTGTATTCTATGTTTTCATCAAAACATCAACCGTCAAAACATCAAAGCATCTGCCCAAAGTTCTTTCAGATTCAAGGTGGTCATTTAGTGCAGCCAAGAGAGCAGTGTACAACTCCTTCACATTGCAATGATCACCAATTTCCCTTACTTTTGCTGTGATAATGGGGAGATAGGTACAGTCCCGTGTGCCACGTCTCTATGCCTTTCTAATTCACCCAGGAGAATCATTCATTCATTTTTTTCTTCCCTCCTTCCTTCCTTCCTTGGAACAAATCAGGCCACATAAAATTTTTGACATATAAAGAAATAGTGCAAGTCAATATGACCAGGCTAGCAATGTAATTGTAGTTTCTTCCACTATGGGCATGCAAAAGAAAGTGAAAGGGATATAAAATACACTCCTCCAGTCAAATGTAGTAATGATTAAAACACTTACTTGGACTCATGTGACAAGTGTCACTGCAGGGGAAGATAAGCTTTTGATGGTCTCTATGGACTGAGACCAGAGTGTTATGTTTGATTGGTGGTAAGTGCCAAATCAAGACATGTGATAGGGACAAAGGAGACAACAAAGCCGTTTGCCCCCTATATGTGTCATTTGGTTCTCAGTGTTGACCCACTCTGTTGTCCTCAATGCAGGGTGAGTTAATCTGGTCACTTTGGGGCTGGATAGGAATTCCCCCCCACCTTCTTTCTAGCTCTCTCTCTTTGTCTATCCCATACTGTATTTGATGGAATTGGGAAAATTGGTTCTGGGTGGTGTTGGTAAACAGGTTGTCCTTTGGTAGATAACAGGGAAGGGTGGATACATTTTTGGTGATCACCTATTGGCACTCCTTTGGTGTAGGGTGGGACTCTGGTACCACCATTTTAAGGACCTGCATCCCAGGGGTCAGTGAAGGAGGCTACCGTTGAGGTTAACCTGGAAATAAGGCTCTCGGTCTTAGAGCCCTGGGGCTTGGGTGGGAGTCTGTTGGTTACCTTCCAAGATGCTGGACTGGGGAGCAACCAAAGCAATTTGGATCACCTCTGAGGCAGAGGTGTTATCATCCATGGGTAAGCTGAGCAGGTTGTCACATATCATGTTGCCCCCCCCCCACCGTATCTTTCAGGCTTATGCAATTTAAATAAAACAGGTCAAAATAAAGTGGCCCTTACTTAACCCAACTTTGTGTCTGGTCTCTTCATTTCATGGTTGAACAGCAAATCATAATTCCATGTTCTTTTGAAGCTCTCTGACTGGAACAAAGCACACTTCTAAAATCCTTTAATGAGAAGCAGGAATGAGGAGTCGATTATGGAGAAGGAGCTTGAGGGCTGGAAAACTCTACAAGCCAGGATAAAACAGTGCTGGCATAACATTATTGAAATTAATGCTGACCCATGATAATCTAATAAAAAGAACAAGGGGATGTATTTTTACTCAAAGCAAAGAAGTAGGTCATTCCAAACACTTGAACAAGACTAACAGCTTTTGCTGGGGAAAATCAATAACCATAGAAGCAAAAGAAGGTCAACAGCATTTGATGGAGACAGTGGTCAGTAGTAAAGTGTTGTCAAGGACTGGTGAAAGAAGACACTGACTTCAGCTGAGAATGATGCTTGGCAAGAAAGCAAGAAAGAGGAACGCACCCCCCCCCCCAGCAGCAGTGTTTTGCAAACACAAGCCTTGCTACATATAATGATAGGTGTGAGGGAAAAAAAAGGCAGGTTGCAAAACATGCGTTAGAAAGTGTATAGAGAAAGAATTTTTCTAAAGACACAGGGAATGGAATGGAATGCTTCCCGCATAGGACAGGGGAGGAGATACCTAGGAAATGTCACAATTGAAGGTGACTGTTTGAAGGCCTATTTAAATCTTATACTTGGCTGCATGGAACCAAATCAAGATGCATCCTCTGACTATCTCAATTTGGCAGAGACACTCCCTCACGTCCCACTTTTTTAAGCTGCTTTTCAAATTTCCCAGTTTCTTTCGTTCTCCTCCTCCTGTTTTCCCTTTGGTCTTCAGCTTACTTCAATTATCACAAACTGAATTCAGAGTGCAAGAGCAGTTTGCACTGAATTAACTCAGTGGGAGAGAGGACAGGAGAGGGTGGAATCCTACCTTTCCCAGTAGGCTCAGCCAAAAGAAAACTGCTTCAGCCTCTGCTAGTTTGTCTGTTCTTCCTCATTAGTAATTTCCGTCATTTTGACCACACTCTGATGTTGCTCAGCCTCAGATGTCCCAGTTATCCTCTATGATACATTGGAGATATGTCCAGATGAGTTAGCATCTTTTGGGTTGTATTACAATATCAGATGGGAGCAGGAATGAGTTTACCTCTTCCCCATCCACTACTTTACCCTTAAACTCCTTCCTTCCCACTCCTTTGACCCACCCTAATGTACTAGACCTGTGTTAACATTGCAGACCTAGGCATGGAGTCCAAAGCAGTGTCAACAGTTTGGTCTGGATGACTTTCAGGGGGGAAGTAGCTGCCAGGGGATGTTAAAAGGTAAAACTCTTTCATTTGGACTACAATTGACAAGTTCTACCTGTACAGAACCTAGAAGCTTTTTCGAGATACAACATTTCAGGGACCTTTTCAGAAATTCAGTGTTACCTGCCTAAGAAAGGGACAGATAGTGTTGTACAGGACAAGGCAGCGTGGATCTCAAGGGAAGTTACTTTTCTGTTGCTAATGCAGCTGAAATTTCATTACCTGTCTTTTATTGCTCTTTGTCCCCAGTTCCCACATGACCGGGAAGGGAAATGGGCTCAGCTTGTATTGAGTTCCCCTTAGACCATCTTAACTGACAACAGAAGTAGCCTGTGAGACAAAATGTAGGCCTGTGACTCTTTGAAAGCTTGCATAATGTATTTTGTGCATTTTGGTTGACCAACAATGGTATTGTTCTTTTGTAAATTTTGGATTTTGTTGGATTTTGCTGTATGCCTAACACAGCTAGTCCTGAATATATAGCTAAAGGGTGGCATGTAGCTTGCTGCTGAGTTAAGATTGAGAGATTGAAAACTGTACAAGAGTGATGATAGCTTTTGTCAAGACCAGAATCCTTTACTTGTTTGGTCCAAAGTAGGGATGGGACAAACCCAGAATTTTCCAAATCTGATTCCGTATCCAAATTCCTGGACGGTTCTGGGAATCCATGAATCTCATGAATCTCGAATCTTTTGAATCCTTTTTTTAAAAAAAGGGTTTAAAAAGCAAGGGAAAGAAGGATAATCGTGGGCAAGACACACTCTCTCAGCCTTAGCAAAAGCCTAGGCAAAGGCAAACCTCCCTCTGAAGAAATCTGGCCAGGACAATTGTCATAGTTTTGCCTTAGGATCTCCCCAGATTGAAAATGACATGAAGGCCCTTTGTATACAGGCAGGAAAATGTGGATTAATCCTCCATTTTCCTGCATGTGTAAACAGGGCTACATACTACAATACAGAGATAATCCATGTCAAAACTGGATTTTCTTTGCATAGCTTCTTATAGCATCATGGGGTTTGTAGTTTGCTGATGCACCAGCACACTTTGGCAGAGAAGGCTGTGACACCTTGCAAAACTACAAATCCCAGAATTGTGTATGAAAGAGGTTTGCAAAGGAATCTTTCAGCTGTCCTTGAAATCTCAAGAAGACTGTACCTTCCAGCCAATCAGGCCTTTGGTGGGCCCCGGAGGCACCAATTTTTAAAAACAATTTTTCTTTTCTGCTACATGTGGTTTGTCATGTGGCTTTTGAGAAACCATGATAGACATTTCACTTCTCATCCTATTCTAGCTATGGGTTTACAACCAGGCACTGGTCTTGTGGAAGGAGGTACAGTGGCCTACATGTGGCAATCAATGGATGAACTTGTGTGACCTTGCCCTCTGCCGCACTACTTCTGATAGGCATCAGACCCACTGACCCCAGCATTTATACATGCCATTGATTGTCAGCACAGAAAATAGTGCTGAACTTAAATATTAAATATTCAATTTAAATGTATTAGAATACAATCCCATACGTAATTTCTGAAATTGTTAGCAAAGGCCATTATTACTCCAACGGAAAAACTCACCTATTTGCCATCACCCTTTGTGCTTCTGGTCTCCCAGGTTTTCAAGTGTCCCGGTCTCCCAGGTTGTCAGGCTCCAACAGACTATTTGGTTGGTGAATTCAAAAGATTCAGTTTGCCCTCAGCAGAGAATTTGTATGAAAAAATTGTACCGGCTTTGGCAGAATTCATTGATGTTGAAGAGGAAAAGATGGAGACTTATATTGACAGAATGTTCAGAGTTTCCTCCAGAGTAGCGAGAGAGAGGAAATTACCAAAAGACATTATTATAACTTTTACGTGGACAATGGTTAGAGACAAAATATTACAACGAAGCTATGATGGATTACTGAAGATTGAAGATAAAGATGTCAGAATTTTTAAAGATATACCTTATGAAATCCTAAAGAAAAGACGAGAATACAAACCGTTGGCAAACCTTCTGCAAAAGCGTCAGATTAATTATCGATGGGAAAAAGTCGAAGGCTTGTCCTTTACTTGTAAACAGCAGAGATATAGGATCAACTCAGTACACAAAGCAAAAGAAATGATGGACAGATTGAAGAAAGATTCACAAAAAGCTACCCCCGAAGGAGAGAAAGATCAGGAACAGTTACCTCCAGAGGAGGAAAGAGAACAACTTCAAGAAGAAGAAGATGATGGAGAACAAGAGGAAGCAACAGAAGCAGCACAAGGAACTTTGGAAGAAGAAGAAGGGGAGTTAGAAGGAGATATACTGAAGGAGTAAGTCAAACTTCAGAAATAAAATATTAATATAACCTATCAAAATGGATTTGAAGATTTACTCTTGGAACATTAAGGGGTTCAACTCTGAATACAAAAGAAGACAAATTTTTGATTATTTAGAGAAACAGAATTAGATATAATATGTCTGCAAGAAGTTCGAATTAGAACTCAAGATTTGAGATATGTTAGGAACTTGAAACTAGGTAGCTGTTTCGCAGCTACGATTGACAAAAAGAAGAGGGGAGTTTTGATATATTCAAAATTTGGTGCACAGCAAATTTTCCAGGACAGCAATGGGCGTTATATAGGAGTTGAAGTTACTTTGAAACAGGATAAAATATTAATAGTTGGAATATATGCACCAAACGGAGCTAAGGGTGAATTCTTCCCTACAATACAGGAAGAGGTATTGAGATATCTTAATGAAACAGGAAATTCTAACATTATTGTTTTGCGGAATTTTAATGGAGTAATCAATCCCCAAGTGGACAGGACAATGCAAAAGTTAATCCCCCGAAACAATGGTAAACTTCCTAAGAGTTTCTTTAATATGATGGACAATCTAAATTTATATGACACTTGGAGATGCAAGAACGGGCAATTGGATGGACATACATTTTATTCAGATCGACATAAGTCAATGTCAAGGATAGATATGATGGTATCCAAACAACTATTGTTGAAAATTACAGATATGGACATGCTTCCCAATTTGTGCTCTGATCATAATCCGACACAACTAAAGATAAAGATCAAAGACAGAGAAAGAACATGGAGAATGAATGATGAGATCTGGAACAAGGAGAAGTATATAGCGAAAGCAAAAACAGAGATAACTAACTATTTTAATGAGAATGTGACGTCGGAGCTGTCGATGAAAACCATTTGGGACGCAAGTAAAGCTGTGATGCGTGGTAACTTTATCAGATGGTCCGCAGAGATTAGAAAAGAAAAGAGAAATACTGAGCAGCAAATTTTGGAAAAGATGAAAGAAATTGAAAGACAGATGAGCAAAACCCGTCGGATAAACAGATTAGATTACAGATGAAGGTACAGCAAGCTGAATTAAATCAACTTAATTTGGAAGAAATAGAGCAACAGATGAGGAGAACAAAATATAATTTCTTTGAACAAGCTAATAAATCTTCAAAGTTTTTGACTGGTTTGCTGCGTAAAAGAAGGGCCAGAAATATCATGTCCGAGATTAGAACAGGAGAAGAAAGAATTACAAAACAAGAGGGAATAAAATAAGCTTTTTATAATTACTATGTGAAGCTGATGAGCAAGATCTCAAAGGTGAAAAAGAACAAGAAGTGGAAGAATATTTGGAGAAAATGAACAAAATGAGATTTAACGAAGACCAAAGATCAATTTTGAACAAATCTATTTCTGTGATGGAAGTAGTTGAGACCATTAGAAATTTGAAGAATGACAAAGCTCCAGGACCCGACGGCTTTACTGCAAGATATTATAAGATTATGGAACATGAGATTTCAATACCTTTGCAAATACCTACTATTTCATTTATAGTAGAAATAATAAAGGAAGGAATACCAGATACCTGGAAAGAAGCTAATGTTGTGCTGATCCCGAAAGAAGGAAGAGATCTGAAAGATGTAAAGAATTATAGACCAATATCACTTTTGAACACAGATTACAAGATTTTTGCTTCAATCCTAGCAGCGAGACTTAAAAAAGTGCTGTTAGAGGTAATTGATGAGGACCAGAATGGCTTTCTACCAAAAAGATCTTTCAGAAACAATATCAGAACAGTCTTAAATATAATTGAATACTATGAAAAGCATAATGAACGGAAAATGGCTATGATATTTGTAGATGTGGAGAAAGCTTTTGACATGATCAGCTGGCCATTTATGAAGACGGTGGTTAAACAGATGCAGGCAGGAGAAAAATTTGTTTCATGGATTGAAGCAATCTATAGCCAACAACAAGCTCGATTGGTCATAAACGGTGAAAGAACACAAATGATAGAACTGCACAGAGGGACAAGACAAGGGTGTCCATTGTCTCCTCTGCTGTTTATTATGACAATGGAAATACTTAACAATGCTATAAGAGAAGATAAAGATATAAGAGGAGTCCAAATTAAGAAATATCAATACAAGTTAAAAGCTTTCGCTGACGATTTGGTCTTATTATTGGACGATCCAGGGAGATGTATCGAAGAATTGATTACTATAGTTCAAGAATATGGAGAATTGTCTGGTTTTAAAGTTAATAAGGAAAAAACAGTCTTCTTAACCAAAAATATGACTGAAAGAGAAGAGATGGAATTAGTACAAAAAACAGGATTTAATAGAGGACAAAAGGTAAAATATCTAGGTATTTGGATAGCTAAAAGAAACAATGAGTTATTTCAAAATAATTATGAAAAAAAATGGAAAGAAATAACAAAAGACTTGGAAAGTTGGACTTCTATGCGTTTGTCAATGATGGGGAGGATAGCTGCAATAAAGATGAACATTCTGCCAAAAATGAACTTTTTGTTCCAAAATCTTCCCATTATAACGAACATGAAACCTTTTATACAATGGAAGAGAGAACTAACCAAGTTTATATGGCAAGGGAAAAAACCTAGAATAAAATGGAGTACTATGACAGACCTGAAAAGTAGAGGAGGAATGGGACTACCAGACTTTCAGACATATTATAAGGCAGCGGCTTTTACGTGGATAAAAGACTGGGTAGACCTACAAGATACGAGAATGTTGGCACTGGAGGGAGTAGACCTGAGGATGGGGTGGCATGCCTATATGTTTTATGATAAAGCAAAAATAGATAAAGACTTTACACATCATTATATCAGAAAATCGCTTTTGAAAATTTGGGATGATTATAAAACTAAAAACATACGGCAGCTCCTCACTTGGGTCTCACCGCAAGAGGCACTTTTTGGAAGATGGACAGAAACATATAAATGGTTGTGGTACGACAATATAATTGAGAGATCAACGTCCAACAATCTTAAGATTAAAACAAGAGAAAAATTAGAACAAGAGGGAATAACATTAAGCTGGTTCCCTTACAGACAGTTAGCAGAAAGGTTTCAGATGGACTTAAAAACATATGGAATTGAACTAAAAGAGAAAACTGGAATAATTAAATGGCTGTTTGAAAATCCGCCGCACCTACTAGCCCACATGCATCAAGAAATACTACACCAGGAGAGGCAAGAAGAAATAGTAAAGGCAACAATGATTTCATGGGCTCAAAATATCGGACATTCAATTCAACTAGAGTCTTGGGAACAGAGCTGGAAAAAAACACAAAAATTTACAGTAGCCCAGAATCTGAAAGAGAACTATTATAAGCTATTTCATAGATGGTACATGACACCAGACAAATTAAAAAAGATTTATAATACAGGTACTGGACTTTGTTGGAAATGTCAGAAAGAGGTCGGTACGATACACCACATGTGGTGGACATGTCCAAAAGCTAAGAAATACTGGAGTGAAATACATAACAAAATTTGTGCATTAATGAAAGTTCAGTTTGCTAAGATACCGGAATTGTATTTGTTAAATATGATTGATGTATTAGAAGGTACTGGTATAAAGAAGTATTGGAGAATATTACTGTACATGATAACAACAGCTCGTATTGAATATGCAAAGATGTGGAAAACTCAGCAAATACCCACAATAGAACAATGGTGGGGTACACTTATTGAAAACAAAAATGCTGACATGGTCTCTCAGAGATTAAAAGGGAAATCAGACGATGAGATACAAACAGAATGGCAAACTGTAATGGGTAATTGCTGGGTACTATCAGATGGAAATCTGTAATTCATGGTTTAAGATAAATTATGAGGGGGCTACAGGATATGTAGCATGAAGCGGGAATATGGAGATGGAAATGCAAGAATCAGCGGGTAATATTAGCAGTAAAATGTAGTACAATAATATAAGCATGCTAAGAAATATTGATAATGAAATCTAGATCAGTGTGGAAGATCAAAAATATTTCAATTAAGCTGACAGTTATAATTGTTTGTTTTATATGTGAATTTGAATAAAATGATTATATACAAAAAAAGAAAGATTCAGTTTGCCTATTTTAGTGCAAGGATTCAGATTTGCGAATCTCAAATCCTTGCTGAGGATTAGAGGATTTGGTTGGCCTATCCCTAATCCAAAGTATGGGTGTATGTGTAAACAACAGGGTTACTAGGTCTTGGGGATCTGGCTGAAATCTGGAGTAATTTCTGTGTTTGCTCAGGCCTCTAGGCAGAGAGACAGGATGAATAGATGACAAGGGAAGACATATTTGCAGAGGAGATTGCGTAAACCTAGGAATCCGTCTCCACCTATTTTCAGCTTTCTCAAGGTTCATTCATTCAGAGGTGAATGAGAAGGTGTTTGTATTTTTACTGTACTTGTGCATTAAAAAGCCAGGAGGTAATACAGAGGATTAGTGAGAGAGCTGGGGCTTATAAATACTTGAACCCATCACGTTATCAGGAGGAAGACAAGTAGTGCAGAGCAACAACTCATGAGATGTTTTGCTGCACAAAACTCCCCATGTGTCATGTGTGATGTAGGCAAAGTTCTAGTATGAATGGCAGCAACTGATGGAACTACTGGAATCATTTGGCTGCATGCATGGTAAATGCAGAAGTAGCCCTGTCCTTGACTGGGTTCCAATATTACCTGTGTAGCTACATTCCTGGGCCAATTTATTTCAGTGCCCCTCATGCTCATTTCTACAAGCAGGTGGCTCAGAAACGGTTATTCCTCTCCTGACCCTTGCCGACATCATCCCAGGACATCACATTGTCTCACTGTCATGTCATGATGGCACATACAGTCCACTTCTTGATCTCAAGTTCTGAATGTGAAACAAACCTTGGGTCCCAATTTTGGGAGAAAGGTGGTTTAGAAATACAACTAACTAACTAACTAACTAACTAACTAAATAACAGAATGAGCTGCTGCTGACATGACAGCTCTAGTGACACAACTTTTTCTGAGGTTAGGTATTATGTATAGGTAGGGCTATATTCAACAACTCAGGCTGTGAGTTTGGGACCTAACTGGTCAGACATACATTTGGAGGTCAGAGCCTTTATCTGATTCTGAAAGAAGTACAGGAAATAGAGAAATAAGGACCCTATATCTCTCACTTTGACAGAGCAGGCAGTATGAGGGCTTTGGATTAGTCATTCTTGGAATAAATATCAGGAGCACATTTTGTTCTTATTTTTGCTTCTTATTCTTGCTTGGTCAACAGAACCGATTAGTATTTTGTTGCTCTTACTGGCTAACTGTACTCATGTCTGCTCGGTATTAAATGTCACTGAGTTCAATGGGTCTTATTCTCAGGTAACTGGAATTTGGATTGCAGTCCTTCTAACCTGCCTGTACAGAGCCTTGTCCTCTCCTGGAGCACTTGTCCCTCTCCTGCAGTAAACAATAAATCTGAATCATCCACCCATTAATGGAGATGCTTCCATTGCAGTGGTAATAGCTGCAATTTACCAACAGTTGATTGAGATGACTTCTCCCTATACAATGCAAGAGTCTAGTGAAGTCTTTTCCATTTACACCCTACTGTTCCTACAAGGAGATGATGACCAGTATACCCCATTTTTTATCGTTATAATAATACTGTGAGACAGGTTAAAATGAAAAATAGTGACAGTCCCAAGGTTACTATGTGCTTGATGGCTGACTGGTGATGTCAATATGAGTCCCTCCAGTCCTAGTGCAGTATGTTAGCTACTACGTTACACCAAGTGTTTTGAACATTAGAAATGTGTCATAAATGATGCTCAAATTACAGTATCCCAGGAAAAAAGATAGACCCTCTGTTACCCAGGCTTGGAAACCTGCATTTATTGACCCTCATTTAAATCCCAGAATCCCTGATAAAGCTTTCTTAATAGTGAAGAAAGATGTAGCAAAAGAAATCGAAGGATATATCACAAAGGCTAATGGAATAATATCACTGAGGCTTGAGGAAAAACCTATCAATATAACCATAATCCAAGTTGTGCTGCAACTACAGAGGCAGAAGAAAAAGAAATGGAAAAGTTCAATGGTGGAGTTTGGATGGAAACTGATCACACACCAGAACAGGACTTGTTGTTAATTGTAGGTAATTGGAAAGCAAACGATTAGGAAAATATGGTCTAGGAGCAAGAAATGAAGCAGGATAACAAGTTATTGAATTTTCCAAGGTAAACAGTTTGTTCATTATGGACACATTCTTCAAGCAACCAAGTTGGAAC
The DNA here is from genome assembly GCA_030412105.1 of Cyclura pinguis. NCBI lineage: Eukaryota > Metazoa > Chordata > Lepidosauria > Squamata > Iguanidae > Cyclura > Cyclura pinguis. The sequence goes on from CM059602.1 coordinate 210,948,782, forward strand.
TGTATACATGGACATCACCTTATGGCCAATATAGAAATCAAATAAGCTACATAATTGGAAGCAGAAGGTGGAGAAGCTCCATTCTCTCTGCAGAAGCAAGACCAGGAGCAGATTGTGACCCAGGTAATGAACTGATAATATCAAAAGGTAGAGTCAAGTTGAAGAAGAACAGTAAACCAACCGTCATGCTGAAATACAACCTGAAGAACATTCTGCAAACATATGTTGGATAATGGAGCACACCAAAGAATTTCAAAAGAAAATTAGGCTGTGCTTTATAAATTATAGCAAAGTCTTTGATTGTGTAGATCATGAAAAACTATGGATTGCTCTTAAAGAAATGGGTGTGACACAGCATTGATTGTCCTGATGCATAAGCTATAATCAGGGCAAGAGGCTACCATCAGGACAAAATATGGAGAAATAGAATGGTTTTCAATTGGCAAGCAAGATCGCATTTTATCACCCTTTCTGTTTAACTTATATACTGAGCATATCATACATAAAGCAGGGTTGGAGTCAGAGGAAGGAGTCATGATAACTGGAGGAAGGGACATTAACAATTTAAGATATGCAGATACCATACTACTAACAGAAAGCAGCAAAGACTTGGAATGATTACTGAAGAAAACCATGGAAGAAAGTACCAAGGCAGGTTTTTGCTGATCCGCTATGGAATAATGAGAACAGACACTGAGAACTGCATTGAAAAGGACCAGTTTATTTAATCCAGCATTTATTTAAACTGACCTCAACCTGGAAAGGTGCAGGATGAGAGAGCGAACTAGATCAGCTGAGGCCAGGTGTCATTCCATGACGTCTTCCTCTGCCTTCCTCTGGGTGAACCACCTGAGCTCTGAGGCAACCCCATAACTAGGTTGCTCCCTGTCTGGCCATCTACCCAAGGAATCCTATCCCCAAGTCACAGGACTTAAGTGAGGACAAAGCCCCCCAAGGCCAGCCGCAAGGGTAGTCTCCTTCCCCATCCCCTGAGTCTCAGGACCAAAAAGTCAGTTCCAGAGTCCTCCCCTTCACCCAAAAGGGTGCCAAGGTGTTCATCATAACTCTTATTTCTTCCCCCACTATCTGCCAAGTGATATTCTATTTAAAGACACTACCCAAAACCAATTGACACAGTCCTCCAGATACAGTATGAGGTAGGCAAAAAGCCTCAGCTAAAAGGGGAAAAAATCCTACTGGCCCCAAAATAACAGCAAAGTTCACACTGGAGGCAGGAGGGTAGGTGAAGCATCATACAAAAGGAAGTGAAGAGGGGTGGATAGAGCTAATAAATCCCCTAGTTCTACCCTCCCATGTCTGACATCATAGTGCATCGTGCCTGAAGTCATCAACACTAGCCTCTCCTCCAATGGAGGCCAGCAGAAGTGGGTTGTCCCTCACAGTGCTTTGTGCTGCCCAGGTCTGGATCTGTAGCAGTTGAACATTAATGAAACAAAAATAATGACCACAGATGGTTTACATAACTTTAAAGCAGCCAATAAAGATATTGAAATAATGAAGGATTTTCCATCCTTTGGCTCAGTCATTAATAAAAATAGAGACTGCAGTTCAGAAATCAGAAGACTAGGACTTGGAAGGATAGCTATGAAGGAACTAGACAAGATCCTGAAGTGTCAAGATATATCACAGAATGCTAAATGTAGGACTGTTAATGCAATTGTACTGCAAATTTCTATGTATGATTGTGAAAGCTGGACAGTGAAGAAAGACAGTGAAGAAAGGAAGAAAACCAACTCATTTGAAACATAGTGTTGGAGAAGAATTCTGTGGGTATCATGGACTGCTAAAAGAGTAATAAATGGGTCCTAGAGCAAATTCTCCCTAAAACCAAGATGACTAAACTGAGGCTGTCATTCTTCACATATATCACAAGAAGACGTGATTCACGAGAAAAGTCAATTACACTTAGTAAAGTAGAGGTGCAGTGGGAAAAGAGGAATACTGCATTACAGATGGACATATTCAATCCGGGAAGCCATGGCCCTGAGTGTACAGGACCTGAGCAGGACTGTTGATGATCGAGTAACTTGGAGGTCGCTCATTTGTAGAACTGCCGTAAGTTGAAATTGATTTGAGCAACTAAGCTAAAAAGACAAATGAATGGGTCCTAGAGCAAACAAAACCTGAATTCTCTCTAGAAGTTGAGATGACTAAGCTAAAGCTATTGTAATTTGGCCAAGTCATGAGAGGACATGATTCACTAGAAAAGACAATAATGCTTGATAAGGTAGAAAGTAGTAAGAAAAGGGGAAGACTGCATTACGGATGTATTGACTCAATCAAGGAAGACATGTACTTGAATCTGCAAGACCTGTGTAGGGCAGTTGATGGTAGGGTGACTTGGAGATCTCTCATCCGTAGGGTCGCCATGGGTTGACATCAACCTGATGGAAGTTAACGACAACAACAATAACAGTTAAAGATGTTGCCATCCTGTAGTCATACAGTTTGGAATATTCTTTCAGTCAGCTGCTAATGAATATAAGACTGAAACTACAGAGAACTAAGATATTTCTCCATAACTAACCTCAAATAAATTTTGGAAGAAATAAAAATCAATTTTCCTTACATTTCTCATCAAATTTCAATCAAGTACAAATTGCTGTATTTTTTTTGACACACATACACATATGGACACCCCCACCCCCTTATATATGCAACTTAAGTTGTCTATTCAGTCTCTGATTACATAGTGACCTTCTTTGGTTGTTTTTCCATTAGTTGTCCCATAAATCTACCCTTGATATACTACTTACTAGAATCAATGTGTCTCTTTTATTTCTTAGGTGATCTTGTTGCATTATTATGTGGCATTCTTTTTTTGTTGTCTCTTTTTTAAACTTTATTACAGATTAATCAAATTCCATGGAAGGCGGTTAGAAGATGCTTCTCCAGTAGTATCAACAACCTTTTCTCCTCATTAATAATCAGTGCATTGACTATCCTGTTTCCACTTTAAAAAGTAAGGCTCTAGCATGCAAGTTTCCAATGAAATGCACAGCTGATAATCCAAGTCTTGAAAAGCAAGTGTCAGATTTTCCTAGGCCTGCCTGCAGCTATCTGCGTTGTTACTCCAGTCATTAGTTACACTGCTGGATTGACTTCAAACAGACTCTTGTTATTGCAGTAAGGGAAAGAAGTAAAAGTGAATATTAAAAGTGACTTTTTGATGTCACTGTACATTCCAACAATATTATATTAAATTATGAAGAATATAATATTTGAAGAGATATTCTTAGTTGCTTTGAAATAAGAGATCAGTAAGACTTTCATTGCATCACCAACAGATATGCCTTCACCAAGCATGAGGAAGCTGGTTATGTTATGGAAATTGCACCAACCCATTAGACTGATTATGGACCCCAACCAGGGTGATTTGGCAAAAGCTTAATTCAACTTTGACCAAATCTTCTGCTTGGTGCATGACCCTAATGCATTCATATGTCTTGATGATGACAAAGTTCATTCTTCTACAAAATGTCTAACCAAACCTCCTTTTCCATCTGTTGCTTTTCCATTGTTCCAATGAGCCTTTTCATAGACACCTCACTGACCCACTTTTCAACATGAACAAGGACACTAGAAAATTAGGGTTCTTCCTTATGTGCTTCCCATGTGAGGAAAGTGACAAGTGGGGGGCAGCACCCCTCTTTGTATGTTGATTCCAGGCTGGTATCTAACACCTTAACAGGGCTTATGGATCTTTGCTGGAGAGAGACCTTCTCTGGGGTGGCTTTGTAGCTGTCTTGTAGTTATCCTTTGATGCTGCCCATTGTTTCCTCCACTGTTGCTGTTGTGCTCCATTGTTGTCCTGGAAGGCTTTTCTTGTGTGAAAATGACTATGGCCATTTCCGCGCCGGGCTAGTAAAACGGTGCAGAGTGACCTCTAACGGAGGTCTTCTGCACCATAGAGTGGACTGGGGTGGACTACTTTCTGTAGTTCCATACCTCAGTCCACTCCGGAGCAACCGGAACTGGTTGCACGGTGTGTTTTTTAAAAACCTCTTTTTAGAGGTTTTTAAAAATCACGGAGCGTGCAACCCCGTGCTGCTCTGTCGCCCGGCTCCGGAGCAGATTTGCAGGTATGCGCAAGTGCGTACCTGCAGATCTGCCAGGGGCGGGCTTCCAGCTGGCGAGCTTCTCCGGTTGGTGGAGAGCCTACACCAACCGGAAGCTGCCATTTGGGACGCTGGAGGACTGCGGAGCAGCGAACTCACGCTGCTCCTCGTGGCGACAGACTCGGCCGGCCGGAAAACAAAACTGGTAAGCTCTGTTTTCAGGCGTTCCCCCCCCCCCCCCACATGCGGAAAGGGCCTATTTTTGAGAGACTTCCTGATACTGGGTCTCAACTGGGCAAACAAGAGTATTAATATCATAGAATTATTTCTGTGGCTTGATGACTGTGAAAAGATGAAGGCATTTCCCCTTGGCTTTTTTCAAGGCAGAGAACCATTGTGTAATCAATAACATACCCAAAGTCCACCAATTTGCTGGTCAAAGTACAGAAAAATCAGAAGGAAATTTCTGGTCTAAGTAAATAGTAGCTAGATTTTGGATTCCCCCATTGTTTCATACAATGTTGCTGGGATACAATCTTATCCAATGATAAGAGGCCATGACTAACAGCATCACTGTGCTGTGTGCTATGATGGAGAGCATAGGGGGCTGCTCTCTGGGGACTTGGACAATTAGCCAAGGATTGTGTCTTAAATAGGCAGTCACTTGGCAGATAATGTGGAGAAGTTGGGGAGAGGAGTTCAGTGAACACCTATAGTGCCCATTTAGTGAAGGAAAAAGCCTCTGGAGCTCTTTCTTTAAGTCATGAAGCCCAGGGAAAGAGGAAGAAGACTGACCTTCGGGTTGGCCTGGGGGTTTAGCCCCCACAAATCATGCAGCTTGGAGGTTGGTTTCTAGGCTTGGCCTTCCAGTAGCAGGCTGGCTAGGAAGCAACTTAACATTTTGGTTATCCTTGGAACTCAGGTATTTCACCTGCAGGAAGTTGGAGAGGAGACTGGGAGTGACCACTTGCCTTAGTGGCTCCCATACTAGGTTGCTCTCCTCTTTTGCACATCTCAGTGGTTTAAGTTAAATAGGTTATTAGCTCAAATAAAATGGCCCATATTTCATCCCCACTTCTTTATGTGACCTTGTTATTCCATGGCTGGTCAGCAAAACAGGGACCTTTGAAAGACTTCTATATTACATAAAACCTACGAGAAGAACAATTGTATACACAGCCTCACAATTGTTCTTATTGTAACAACAGATGCCATTCAGCTAAGAAAGTGCCTCAAGTTGTGCCAAATTGAAATTATTGATTGAAAAGCAATCTTCTTAATGGGTAGAATAATTGTTTCCTTCTGTCAATGGCTTTTTTCCCTTTCTAGTTCAAGAAAAAAGGTTTATTTGACACAATGAGCTGCATATACTAATTTTTGAAATTTTACAGAGTTAAGCTACTAGTTTGGAGTTATTAGCATTATCTGTATCTCCGCTATCTCCAGCAGTTTGTCTTAACATCTACTTCCATAGAGCTCTTCAAATCATGTAGACCCCAAAAGAGCTCTAGCAAAAAGATTTGTAACCCCCATCTAATAAAGAATAGTAAGGCTGCAAGACTGTTCTAACAAAGGGTAGCCTTGTTGAACTCAATGAGACACTTCTGCGTAGACATATGCAGAATTGCACTATTAAAAGTTCAGTGGGTGGGATGAGTGTTAGTCATATTTAGACCCAATGAAAACAGTGGGATTTAAGTTAACTATGTTTGTTGATGTTGCTGGAAGCTTTCCTCCATTTGAGTTTTTAGGCTGGTGTGTGTGTGTGTGTGTGTGTGTGTGGAGAGATTTTCCTGCACTTGATTTCATCATTTTGTTTCTAAAGTGTGGAGCTAATTTTTAAAAAAATGAACTTAAAATGGAGCCATGGTAGGGAGATGTAGAACAGTGAATGGAAACATTATGAAGAGAGGGAAGAGGGATGGATTGGACACAGCCATTTCAATCAGCACAATATATGCAATGACCAAAAATATGTGTGTGGGTGTGTGTTATGTGTTTATTTCTTTCCAGAAAATCTGAGTTTTCTTGTCTCTTGTTTGTCTTACTCTGAGGCCTGATCCACTTAAGGCTCACCGTGCAGATTCATAGTGGAAAAGAAGAATTTATTTAAAACTAGTGATGGCTAATTAACGCAGATGGTGGTTTACTTCAAAGAAAAGCTATCACATCACTCCACATGACACGAAGGCTCCCAGATTATATCAGAATAACACCCCAGCCCAAGTGTTCCAGACAACTAGGCCAGTTTCCTGCCTTGGGCAGAAGCCAAAACTAGACTGTGCAGCTGGAGCTTTTAAGCATTCTCTTCCTTATAGAAGCTGCTAGAACAGCAAAACAAAGCAAATCCCTTCTTCTCCCATGGCTTGATATGGTAGGGGGTGGGGGAACCTGTCTTATCTCTGGTATGCTCAGATGCAAAGTGAAGAGTTTGTCTCTATTTTACACACTGTTGAGGTGTTTGGGGTTTTTGTACCCTGTAAGGGGGCCTTAAGTACAACTGTAATGTTTGTATGAGAAGACATCCTTATAAGAAGGTGTTCTTCTGAGAGCAAGAATCTTCTTCTTATTTTAGTCTCAACACAGAGGAAGGAAGGTGAACTAACTTCATCCCAAAGCTCCTAGAAAGTCAACCCTTACAGCATGTAAGACCCATATCTGTTGAGTTTCCCTCTGTCTCAGTCTTGGGGAGAAGAAATGCTAACACCTTTCCCAAGCCACTCGGAGTTAAGACAGCAATGCAGTGTTCAGCAGTGTGGAGCCCAGGACCAACCATTCTTGATGCTGTATCAGCCAAAGGGACATGAGAACATTTTCTATGCCTATTTCTGTTTCTGCATCCATTTCCATCTGTTTGTCACCAATAAAGCTATAATTTGTGCTCTCAGTGAGTTAGTCCTGTGAACCTAAATTGAGTAGAACCTGAGTGGATCAGGCATTCAAGATCATTATAACCCCCTGCCCCAAAAGACACCCAGGTCTGTCTTGCACTGGACTGAAAACCAAAGTTGGATGATTTGTATAACATGCATTCCCCTTCTTTTTATTTTTTTTCCTCCCAAATAAGCTCTGATTTGGGAATGGGATCCTTGTGCAGAGGGTGCACACCTTTAGTATTTTCCTTCTAAGCCTCTTCTTTCCTGAAATGGTGCCATTGGAGACCTTTCTTCTCTTTTTAACATAGGGGTTTCAGAAGGGGAGAAATAGGTAGAGATTTCAGAAGGTGAGAAACAAAGGATGGCCAGCTTTAAACCCGCTCCAAATGTATAGTGGTCCTGACTGAGATTAGGGCCTCACAAGCTGACTTTGTAGGAAATAAGAAATGGAGAGGGATCATGCTTATAATAATTAATATAACATACAGTTTTACCCCAGGAGAAAAGAAAAGTAAAGAAATCCTACAGAGTTAATTGATTTTTAGAGCTAATCTCTTGAAGGCTAACAGGAGACACAAATCTTGAAAGAGCTTTTTCTTTCATTAGCAGAATCTGATAGTTATTTGCAGCGTTCCTGCTATGTGTCCTGAATGTAATCAGATAAGTATGAAAAATAGGTGTAAGTAGTGAGCGTGATCATTCAAAATTACACATCTATGTTATATCCCACCTATCCTAACTGAGCAAATGGACTGAGTGCTCCATCTGTCTGACATGAGAAAACAAAATGGCAACATGTGTCTGCAAAGACATCACTCTCCCAACAACTAAAGTAAGAAAAACAAATGATAATATGAAAAATACTATATTGTTTCCTTAGACTCTAGCAAGAATTTTCTTACCTTATGCCTAGACTAATAAATATGATGGCACAATATGTAAATTAATTACCAATCAATGATGGGCCCCGTATATATGTGGGGAGTGGGAAGAGATTGAAATTACAGCTGACATCAATATTGTGATTGTATTCTGCTTGCTTGGATCCTCCAGTACTTAGAATAAGGGTCTCAAGGACCTCTCTAGTGGTTCTCAGTCTTTGCTGCTCCAGATGTTTTGGATTTCAGCTCCAAGAATCTGCCATCATTGGCCAAGTTGGCAAGGACTTCTGGGAGGTGAAGTACAAAACAGCTGGAAAAGTAAAGGTGGAGAACCCTCTGCTCTACAGGAAGACTGGTGTGAATACGAGTTTGTGCCCTCATGTGGTTCGTTTGGCAACAGGACAACTGCAGTGTGTGATTATCCTGTTTTATCTGTATAGCTCCCCTGTTAAGCTCCCACATTTCACCCAGGTGTGCAATTCCAAACTTAGTAGAAATGTTGATGACAGAGAACATATTCTAAACTCACAACCCTCAAAGAGGATATTTAGCATAAGATAAAGAAAATGAGATCCTAGGGTGTAATTTTTTGTAGATAAATGCTGACACAACAAATAAACTCATATCTGTTGCCACATTCCTGCATGTGTAAGGAGCTACATGCATATATATGTGCAAAAATGGGCATAATATCACTGAAAAGCAAATAGGTAACTAGTCACCCCAGTGATCAATCTATTTACATCTTAGCCAAGGTACAAAAGTAAATTCACAAAGCATTGTATGTCATACTAGTAGTGCCACTGGAACCAGAGTTCCAGATTAGAGTGTTTTCAAATCTTCATCACATTAGTTGAAAGCAATTTCCACTATTCATGGAATTTGCTTCTAAACAATATTGTTACAATATAGGACTGGGTATAATTCTTAAGCCAATCAGGGTACCTGGGCTGCAGCCAATTTCAATTATCAGTTCACTAGCATGTGGCATCATGCCCAGGCGCAGATGAAAGGCCTTCCATCCATCCCAACTACCATCACTGTGGCCTCAAGGGACAGAAGATGAGGCAGTAGCTGCTGGACTTAATACCCTCCCACACTACCATCTCCTTTTCCTGTTGTGTCATGTCTTCATTAAATTGTAAACCAGAGGGTAGGGAAATGTTCTTCTTCATGTAAAGTGAAGTACACTGCTGGCACTAGATAAATAAATAAATGATGATGATAACAATAATTGCAATCATAGTTTACTCCTATTGATCAAAATGAGACTAAATCACTTTAACTGCAAGCTGGAGGAATAATTTGTTTGTAGATACTACGTGTGAGTTGTCAAACAACTTGTCAAGAATGAGCCAGGAATTTGAGAGACATCTCCCACCGGCCAACTAACTGCAACAGGGCTACCCAGACCAATTTAAAATGACAGTAATGCTGTATCACAGTATGGTAAAATAGTTGTATGTTATTTATGCTATTGCTTTAGCCCCAAGAGTTTAACTCAGGTATACTAAAATGTATATATAAATCAAGCTGACATCAAAGGCCAATATTGTACTTTCTCTTGCGATATCAATTTACTAGCATGTGGCAGTTCTACATGGCACAAATATTAGAGCCAGTCCATAGAATCATAGAGCTGGAAGAGACCACAAGGGCCATCAAGTCCAACCCCCTGCCATGCAGGAATACATGATCAGAGCATTCCTGACAGATGGCCATCCAGCCTTTGGTTAAAACCTTCAAAGAAGGAGATTCTCTGAGGCTGCATATCACACTGTTGACCTGTTCTTACTGTCAGAAAGTTCTTTCTGATGTTTAGGTAGAGTTTCTTTTGTTCAGGTTTGAAGCCATAGTTCCATGTCCCTAGTTTCTGGAGCAACAGAAAAGAAGCTTGCTCCATCTTCCATATGATATCCCTTCAAATATTTTAACACAGTTATCATGTCACTTCTTAATCTTCTCTTCTCCAGTGAACAGCTCCCTAAGCTGCTCCTTATACGCCAGGGTTTCCAGGCTCTTTACCATTTTGGTTCCTCTCTAGTAGATACATTCCAGCTTGTCAATACCCTTCTTGAACTGTAGTGCCCAGAACTGGACACAATATTCCGGGTGGGGTCTGACCAAAGTAGAACTGAGTGGTAGTATTGCTTCCCTTGACCTAGACACTATATTCCTATGGATGCAACCATTTTTAGCTGCTGCATCACATTGTTGACTTATGTTCAGCTTGTGGTCTACTAACACTCCTAAATCCCTCTCACATGTACTATTATCAAGCCAAGTGTCACGCATCCATATCTGTGCATTTCTTTTTTTCTGTCTAAGTGTAGTACCTTACATTTCTCCCTGTTAAAATGCATTTTATTAGTTTTGGCCCAGCTCTCTAATCAGTTAAGGTAATTTTGAATTCTGATCCTTTCCTCTGGGGTATTAGCAATCCCTCCTAATGTAATGTCATCTGCAAATTTGATAAGAATGCCTTCTATTCCATCATCCAAGTCATTGGTAACAATGTTGAATAGCACTGGGCCCAGGACAGAACCCTATGATACCCCACTAATCATTTCTCTCCAGGATGAAGAGCAGACATTTGTAAGCAACCTTTGGGTTCAGTCAGGCAGCCAATTGCAAGTCCATCTAATGGTATCATTGTCTAGCCCATATTTTACTTGCTTATATGCAAGAATATCATGAGGGACCTTGTCAAAGTCCTTACTGAAATCACGATATGCCACATTCACAGCATTCTGTTCAACTACCAAGCTTGTAATTCTATTCAAAAAAAGATATAAGATTGGTCTGACTTGACTTGTTTTTAGAAATTCACATTGACTGTTGGTCATGACCGCATTTCCATTCTAGTTGTCCACAGACTATCTGTTTAATGATCTGCTCTAGCCTCTTTTCTGATATTGATGTCAGGCTGACTGGGTGTTAATTGTTTGCATCCTCTTTTTTTCCTCTTTTTGAAAATGAGGACAACAGCAACCCTCCTCCAGTCTGCTTGGACTCCTGTTCCCCAGGAATTCTGAAAGATTATTGCCAGCAGTTCTGAGGTTACTTTTGCCCTTGGATACAGTTCATCTGGTCGTGGAGACTTGAATTTATTTAGAGCAGCCAGATGTTCCTGTACTACCACTTTACCTATTCTGTGCTCCATTTCCCCCATGTTGAGCACTGTTTTCCTTTTGGGAAAAGACTAGGGAAAAGAAGGTGTTGAGTCGTTCTCCCTTTTCTCTGTTCCCTGTTAGCACTTCGCCATCTTCTCCCTGCAGTGCCCCTACCACCCTTTTTTAAACTTTTGGTATGGACAGAACTAAAAAGCCCTTTTTATCGTTTTTAACCTCTCTACCAAGCCTCAGCTACTCTGTATTGTACCTTTTCTGACTTTCTCCCTACACTTGCTGGCTATTTGTTTGAATTCCTGTTTGGTGATTTCCTGCACCCCCCCCACCTTTTCTTGTCACATCCCTTTTAAATCTTAGCTCAGTTGAAAGTTCTTTGGACATCCTGGATTCTTTAGACATCCATTTTTCCTTCTCACTAGAATTGTTAGAAATTATGTCTTCAATATCTCCCCCCCTTTTTTTTTTTAAAAAAAACCTCTCACCCATCATGAACTCCATTTTTTTTTAGTATTTCTGATCACAGGATCACCACAATATTTCCCTAAGTTTACTGAAATAAGCTTTCTTAAAGTCTGCAATGCGTGTCTAACTATGTTTGGCTTCCCCTTTCTACTGTATAAAAAACTCCAGGAAACCATGGTCACTTCCACCTAAGGATCCTGCCACTTTCACCATATTAACCAGGTCATCATTGTTAGTTAGTATCAGATCTAAAATAGCTGTTTCTCTTGTTACCTCTTCTACTTTCTGGACAATAAAATTGCCTGCAAGGCAGTGAGGAATTTGCTGGACTTGATATTCTTGTCAGAGCTTGACTTCCAACAAATACCAGGATAGTTGAAATCTCCCATTACTATTTTTGCTTTCTGAATTTTTCATCATCTGTTCCAGAAAGGCACCAAAATCAACGCAATTGCATATATGCTTCAAAGCATGGATAAACAATTAAGCACGCACACACATATGCACACACAGTCACACACTTAAAAGTGCGCAATAGTACTGCACATTCCTTGTATATATGTCTTATAGCGAGAGCACATGCATTGATAGTACACTTTGCATCAACATGTGGATTGGGACAGAACTGGGTGCAGGGGATGGAATCTTGAAAGATAAGCTTGATTGATTGATCTCCAAACCAGCACAAACTTGTGTACCTGGTCTCATTGTTTCTTCTTTATTCTCACAACAATTCTGTGACTAATGTAGGTCAGGCTGCAAGAGAGTGATTGGTCCAAGGTCATGCAGTGGGTTTCAAGATTCAGGGAGAAGGTGAACCTGGATCTTCTAAGTCTCAGTCCAACAGTCTAACTGCTGTACCACACCAGCATTTCTTTACCACACTGACTAAGCAAACCTTTCTGAATGTGTACGTGCACTCTCTAAGTGCGTTGACAAACTGTGTTTTTTGAGTTCTCAATTAATCTACAGCAGGATTAAGTCATGAAGGCACTGATTTCTTTACAGTGATAATTGAGCAACCCTCAGGTGTCCCTTAACACAGTAAAAACAGACAACATATAAAGAGATAGCTAAGAATTATGTCACATTCTGTGCAGGCTTCTATTGTGTAGTGGAAACGAGGGCAACAACTAACAGCTGTAACACTAAGCTCCCACAATTTTCTGGAAGCACAAACATGGAAAGCCTGCAAACAGCCATCTATTTGACTGGCAAACAAAGAAAACCAGATCGGAAGCAGTAAGTAGCCATCTCCATAGCTCCATATAAAAGAAGGCTTTCTGTGCTATGATTGGCATGTGGTATGTTTAGCAGTACAGTGACTAATGTTTCTTCTACCAGTTTTGGCATTGTGATTCCACAGTGTAACCCTGCTAACCTATTCTGGTTAGTTGTGATTTAGAAATTCACCTGATATACGACAAACACAAAGATGCTGAGAATACAAACAGCAGTGCTTTTCAGGTGTGAATTAACTGGAAAACATGACCCCCAAGATAATAGAGATCAAAGCCCCTGAAGCTTCAGCCACAGAAATCAGAGGATGATAAACTGTAAGAGGGGGAAATGATAGTAAACAAATAACTGCCTACTGGAGTAAGGGAAAAATCTAAAGATTTCCTTCAGAATGTTGCCTATTACCTATTGCTAACCAAACTTGTATCCACCTCAGTTTCTAAGTAGTCTGATTTATCACACTGGAACTTGTAAACTGGAAACAGTTCTAGCCACAGAAATGCAATAAAAATAATAACGAAACTCTCACTCTCAAAGCTACAAGTTCCTCCTTTCCAATCTGAACTCAAAAGTCTTGAGATGACATGTCCACTCCCTAGAAGTGAGAGGGTCATGTAGGCTAGATACGAGCCTTGGCTCCATCATGTATTTTAACATGTAGGTGAGAAAGGGGAGCTTCCTCCTTCATTTAAAACTGTTAATTAAATTCCTTGTTTAAATGACTCTCTGAAGAAAGAAAAAACCCCTAAGTTCCTGTTGAAGTATCACATGCTATCTGAAAATAATAAACACGTTGGGACAGTTTACTGTTGATAGATGGCAGACAGAAAGGATTTACTTTGAACTAAATGTTAATTATTTTTGGAATGTTTACATGAGGAAACCTACCTGTATAGTGTATATAAGGTGGACACAGAGAATTGTGTTTTGTCTCACGTTGGATCTCCACAAGGTGTTGACCTATTTCTGCTGCAGAAATAAACCTTGCCTTTCCTTAGCTCCTTGCTCACATTGCTTTGTTAATCTGGACCCTCTTCTGGTCAACAAGTCTCACTCTTGTGACAGAGGATCAGTTGTTTTTTTTCTTTTAAGATAACAAAAGAAGTGCTTGAATGAGAATGGAAAACTGTGACTTGGCACAAGTGCCAATAGATACTAGTTGCAACTGTAAACAGAGCAAAAATTATGGCACTGATAACTATAATTCTCTATAGGTACAGATCAAAAAGTCTTTTTCTTTGACTACAGTTCTCAGAATCCCCTAGACTTGCTGGTTATAGTCCAAACAAACTTTTCCAAGCTGTGCTACAGATCTTAGAATAGCTGTAGAGAAGCAAAACATTATAATGAGAGTGTATCCGCATAAAACCTGTTTTTGCAGCCACACTGAGCAATTGTAAAATAATATATGGGTTCTAATCAATCACCCATACATTTTCACTTTGATTGAAGTTAGATGTTCTCTTGCTATGCAAAGCCTGAGGAATATTGTTCTGTTCCCTTTCCCCTTGCTTCGCCCTCCATTGGACTTACTTCTGAACAGATACGTGCAATTATGTTGCAACTTTGGGTAACCATGCTATATGGTGGAGGTTTATAACAAGCTAAGCAGAGGTTTCCAACTTTGGACTCTCACCCCCTCCACCCTGATAAAACAGGACTGCAACATCTGTTATCCATAAGAATAGCATGGGCCAAAGGTCAGATATGGTGGGATATGTAGTCAACAACACCTGATGATATCTTCATATGTTGGGAACCATTATGATTGAGTTGTTGGTTTGGTAATAATTCCTTACAGTTTCAATTTCCTGTTTGCAATGCTGATAGAAAACAAAGTATGTATATTTTATGATCAATATATTATCTTCAGTTGTTCAATGTATGATCCATTTGTTGTTTTTAGAAAGCCTTCAACTTTCTGGCTTTTCCTGTTATCTGGGGGTTCATATATAAGGATCATGCATCTTTTTAAAGAATCTTTGAGGATCCTACAAAGTTCAGATTAAAGCTCAGAGTACAGTCACTACCCCACTGGCATGAAAACATCAGTGTCTGCCTCTTCTCATTTCTGCTAGTGGAAGGAGATCTATCAGCAAAACCACCTCTTTGGATTTTAGCCAGAGTCACCATTAACATTATTTTACAGATGAATAACTGCAGTAGAATAAAAGAATGACATTCACAAAATTGCAGAGGACATGAGTTGCCAGGGAAAGAAGCAAAGTATGCAAGAAAGTACTTCTATGCATCTGTCACTGGTAACATTAAACACAAATTTTATTAAAACACTTCTCTTTGGTACTCTGGGGTTGTAGCAGATAATACAACAATGCAGTTAAACCAAATGTGAGATGATAATAATTTTTCACAAAAATGAAAACAAACAAATAAACACAACAGCAACTTTTGAGTGAAAGCAAGTTCCCATTCCTGAAATTCTTCAGTAATCTCTTCCTGAAAGCAATTGGGTGTGTGAATAACAAATGAAAATAAAGTCACAGAAAAAATGTGAGTATTTAGGGTCCTTACGTATCATTAAAATGACAATGAAGCCAACCAACTTGAATGGATGGCTGTCAGAATGCTGAGCATACGTAGTCCATCTTTTACCAAATTACTGACAAGAGTGTTAGTATTCATTATCTTCTTGTCGTTGTTACATGTCTGCAAGTCACCTTTGACTTTGTCATGTCCCTGTCCCAAGACCCAGACAGGACTTTTCCCAACAGCCACATTCCAGAGACATGAGAGGAACAGTACTTACAGCAGCCAGTGTAGGTGGAAAAGGGAGAGCCCAGAAGTCTGCAGCATTCATATAATGACTCATTAATCAGGCCAACAGCTGGTTAAGACTCTGAGCCTATATAATAAGAGACCAGAATGGAAGGAGGCTGCTATAGCCCACTGATCCTATGAATGGAAGCATCCCAGCTTACTCATAAATTCCTTGCTCACACCCCTGGAACCCTTGGCCTTCGCCTCATCTACAGATTTTGCCATTGGACTTTTTCTCTCTGAACGTAAGCTCAGACTCTCTCTCTAAATCTTCTGTGAATTCGGACTGTGAAACAATTAAGACAAACTTTGCTTGCTACCTCCTGGTTAACAGGCT
This sequence comes from Cyclura pinguis, assembly GCA_030412105.1. Lineage (NCBI taxonomy): Eukaryota > Metazoa > Chordata > Lepidosauria > Squamata > Iguanidae > Cyclura > Cyclura pinguis. Next base: position 210,964,565 of record CM059602.1, read on the forward strand.
AATTAGACCGCTGGAAGCCTTGGATGGCTGCCAGCACAGGACAGACTTATCACGACTATATCGTAGGGTTTTCTTGGCAAGATTTGCCATTCCTTCTCTAATGCTGAGAGAGTGTGACTTGCCCAAACTCACCCAGTGGGTTTCTGTGATTGAGCAGGGATTTGAACCCTTGTTTACCAGAGCCCTGGTCCAATACTCAACCCACACTGGCTCTTATTGTCATTATCTTACCATTAGCTTCCCATTTATAATCAAAGATACAAAAGGTGTGCTGCATTACCTAAAAGTGAGCACTTTCATTCTGGAAATTTAGGACAATTACCAGGTTGTATAAAACATTAGGAACATAATATTAAAGCTTTTGTTATCCGAGTAGTTTTTGAAACGAGAGATGCAGTTCAGAGCCACAGAATACCCCCTCCTTGCATGTAGACCAAGACAAAATTCTACTTGGCAAGAAAATAGCCTGAGGAGCAAAGCAATTTGTTAATGGAAGTTTTATTTTTTTGTTACACAACACATGTCAAGAATTAGAAATATTTCATAAACCAGGGACTGATTAATTATCCTTGTACATCTTTGCTGCAAATGGTAACATCGGTGATAGATTTTTGCACACAATAATTGTATCCATCGTTGTTCCTGTTTTGCTCTCATGATAGAAATTTGCACAGACTGAGCTACAATAGTCCTGAGGTTATTTTCTGTGCTAACAAAAAACCTTGGCTTTTTCCCCTTTCTTTCTTTGTTTTTAAGCAGGAGTTTTGAAAAACAACCTTTTTTTTTTAAATTGCACTCAAGACATCCTTAGACATTCTTGATACAAAATCTGGGCTCAGTTTTATTTAGCAGGGTCATCTGCTAAAGCAGACTCAGTGAATAAAAATAAAAAGATTTAAACGACTTGTTGTTGCTGTTGTTGTGTGCCTTCAAATCATTTCCGACTTATGGTGATGCTAAGGTAAACATATCACAGGGTTTTCTACGGGCTAAGAGTGTGTGATGCGCCCAGAGTCACCCAGTGGGTTTCCATGGCTGAGCGGGGAATAAAATCTTGGTGTCCATGGCTGTACTGTAATGCTCAAATCACCACACCACACTGATTCCATAGGTCTACTCTAGTTGGGGCTACTACTAGGATTGTTGTCTTTGGCCTTTTCCAGATGTGGCGGGGGGGAGCCGCATGAAAACGGGACTCACCGGATTTCTTCAGCATCCGGGCGAGTCCGTCAGGACTAGGAGCAGTGCGAGCTCGTCGCTCCACACTGCTCTGGCGTCCAAAATGGCGGCTTCCGGTTGGTGGAGGCTCTCCACCAACCGGAGAAGCTCGCCAGCCGAAAGCCCACCCCCAGAAGATCTGCAGGCACGCACTTGCGTGCGCCTGCAAATCTGCTCCGGAGCGCGGTGACGGAGCGAGACGGAGTCTCGCACTCTGTGCTTTTTAAAAACCTATAAAAAGAGTTTTTTAAAAAGCACGCTGCGTGACCAGTTCCGGTCGCGCAGAACCGGACTGAGGTATGGAACTACAAAAAGTAGTCTGACCCAGTCCATTCTATGGTGCAGAAGACCTCCATCAGAGGTCGCTCTGTACCATTTTAAAAGCCCGGTGCGGAAATGGCCTTTGTCTTGAAAGTACAGGAGAGGAGCCAATTTCATTTTTATTTTCTTTCTTATTTATTTATTTGGAAACAGGGAAGAGTGGATGTATAGGTAATAGAAACCAAATGGCTTTGTAAGCATGTGGATAGAGGAACATAATTCTGAGTAATGCTTTTTGAGAATCTAGTGTGGTGATCAGTTTAAGATAAACTATACGTTGTGTAATGTTAAACAAAGGATCAGCTAATATTACAGTAAAGACAGCACTGGGTATAGAGTTGTGGTATAAAATACCAATATAAAGTTTCTGTGAGAGCCAGTGTGGTGACAGATTCGCCTTAGGGTCACCATAAGTCAGAAGTGACTTGAAGGTGCACAACACAAAATAAGCTGACAAAAGGGAACCTTTCCATCTATGTAAGCAGGACAACCAGCTGTGGATAACCGCCTCCAGAAAAACAGTAATGGACACTGTAGAGGCTGTGGTCTTTTGAAGGGCCTATACTGCAACAGCAAACTAGCATCTATAAGGACTACAGGAGACTTCCCAAGTTGCCTAATAAACATTATTTTTCAAATGGCATTTCAATAAGAATCAAGTTCAACTGAAATTAGATTAGATGTTGAAATCCTATTTCACAAAGACATTCCTTTGGAGCAGCTCAAGTTCACCTCATAGTGCTGCAGTAACTGTGGTAGAAAACTATATATTAAGTCACTATTTCTGTTACTGCAGCAAAATGAACACACCATTATTGAAGTTTGAAACTACAAATAAAAAATCACTTGATTCTGCCTTGAGTGAGTTCCAGGGCTTATACCTCTAGAGAGTAGCATGGAATGCCTACAGAGGGAAGATAAAGAAGTGTATATTTTACTAGAGGGATTTTTTAAAAAAGCACAAAAGTGAAGTACAATATGTCATTGAAAAGATCTTTTAATTCCTGCCACCCCCAAGCTGTAGAGACAACCATCTGAAGAGAATAGGAGCCCTCGGGAAGGAGAAATTGTAGAATAGTTAGGAGACATTTGCACAAAAGACTGTGTGCAAACAGGAGCTGGAGGGATTTTCCAAACAGGTTTTATCAGAAAGAGAGATAACAAAAGGAAAAACAAAATGGGCTAATAACTCTGCAACAAGGCATAGGAATCCAAAACCAGAGCAAAATTTATGCTCTGCAATGTTTATTCCAAAGTGTTGAAACATTGGACAGATGTGCCTTCTGCTGAAATTAAATAGGGGGCCAATATCATTAGGAATTCCCCAGGAATCTGTGGGATATAAATAAATATAACAATAATGTCTGGAATTCTCTATGGTAGTTACAAATGTGTAACCTAGAGTTCTGCACTCATGACTGTTACGTATTCATGTAGACCCTAATTTAGAGGCTATGTAGGAACTGTGCCCCCTTGTGCAAGTGATCTTTGCCACAAGGGAGAATTGTGACAGGGGCTGTGCTTCTACCTGTCACATCAGAGATTGAAGGGGTGGAAATGGCAGTCAACTGCTTCCTGAGCAACAGGGAATAGACTCACCCATCAATTGCATCAGATACTGCCTGGGAAATTGGGATTGGGGAAGCTGGGCCAGGATTCACTGCATAGGAACATAACAGTGATGCTTACACATACATTTTTCCCATATAGGATTCTGGCTGACATGTAATAATATGTACATGCCTGTGGAAAATGTTGTGTTACTTTTTTTTCTTTTAATTAATTTTATTGAATTTCACAAAATAAAAAAAAAGATTCTTTAAATTGTAATTTTACATGCATTGGTTCTGATCTTCCAGTCTGGTCTGGTCTTCACTTCTCGCAAATCGCTCTACTTGTTACATTAGAATCACAATACAATGATTATCTCAACTGTCTGAACATGCATTTCCCTCTACTATTCACTCAAAATACTGTCATTTCATCTTGTCAGTTCCCAGCTTTCACTTCATTCTGTTTTCTCAAATCGACATATTCCAATATGTTTTCTTTCCTCTGCTTTTCTCTTATGAACTTCTACTATCCTCTCATATATTTTCTTCCAACTCTCCATTACTTAACTAAAATCTTACTGTTGTAAAAAAAAAGTCTGTCAGTGTATATCTGGAAGTCTGAGCTATTATTACTGTAACAGTCACTCAACTTCTTTCCCTGGATTCCATTATATTAAAATATCTTGTTTCCCAGCTCTACTCTTAAATCCTATTCAACCCCCTTCTGCCCTTCAACAATATCATAATGTTCATTTTCATAGAAATGTATCGATATATCAATCATTTGTAAGCTTAATTGACATTGCCAAAGTACAATTCTAACACACATAATTCAAAACCCTGTGATTGACTCCAATTCCCATTCCCCTCTCTCATCAGGGACTTAGCAGCCCGGAAATACATTCTGAAAGCTCTCCGTATTCTCATGGTCGCTTATACTCCAAGCTGCTCTGTCCCAGAGAGTGAGGGTATTTTACTTGAATACTTTCCCTCCCAAACCCCCTCCCATCTAAGTCTTTGCTGCCCGGCGTTTTCCTGAAGATTTACTGTATTCTCAAAGTCGCTTTAATTCCAGGCTGCTCCAACCGTAGGTGTGAGGGGATTTGCTTGAATAACTTCCATCGTAAACTTGCCCATCTCAATACCCCTTTCCTCCCATCTTGGACTTTGCTGCCTGAAGTTAATTCCTGAAGATTCTTTGTATTCTTATAGACACTTAAATTCCAAGCTGCTCAGTCCATGGGTGTAAGGGTATTTGCTTGAGTAACTTCCATCACAAACATAGCAATCTCATTACCCCTTTCAACTCTTTGACAATATCACTATATTTAACTTAATGAAAATATATCAATCGCATACATATGCTTAATTGACATTGCTGAAATACATTCACTTGTCATATTTAGAACCCTGTGCCAAAATCCACCTTCTGTTCCCCCCGCCCTTCTTGGACTTCGCTGCCCGGAGTTTGTTTCTGAAGATTCATTGTATTCTCATAGTCGCTTGAATTCCAGGCTGGTTCATCCATGGGAATGAGGATGTTTTGTTTAAATGACCTTCCAGCACAGTCTCAGCAGTCTCAACAATCCCAATATCCAAATAGAAGTCAGGAAACAAGAGTCCCAAAACAGGAGTTAAAAAAAGGAACATAAAAAAAGAAATCACACAACTCCGTAATTTTTGCTCCCCAGGTATTCTTCTAAAGTCCAAAATCCATAGCAAAAGAACCAATAATCCGCTCATCTCAGTTCAACCAGAATATTAAAATAACGAATTATAGAAAGTTCAGTGTCCAAATGAAGAGTATTAAATTTTAGAAAGTCCAATTTTTTCCCTTAGGGCAATACCAACTGCTCATTTATTTGACATTTTAGACTGTAAGTCCATATTACAAGCCAAAAGTCTCTTACCAGTATTAGCATCAATCATCGTAAGAAAGCAGATACACCTCATAGCCTTTTCTTTAAATTCAACCGCCCCTTTAAGATGAAAGCACAGCACTTCGCACTCACAGTCCTGGGTCCCTCCATTACTTCGCTCCTGCACAGCGTTGCAAGCCAGCTCTGTTATGATAATCCCGAAGTGAAGACCAGAACAGGTTATTTTATCTTATTCTTTTCTGCTTGAAACTTGATTTCTTAATTAAAAGTCGACGGCGGCGCTTGTGCCGCTCAAGCGATGATCCCACTGGCTCCGTCATGGTCCTTCAACCCCCTGACGCTTCCCGCTCCCCCAGCCGGGTAGAGCCACGCGCCAGTTATGGGGTCCCCTTCGGACCCTTTCCGCACCCCTAGTACCGGAGGGGTGTTTTGCTGCTTCTGGGTCTCAAAAGAAGCGGCTGGAATCCAGCGGGTGGCTGCTCGGAGCAGCGCCATTGTGCAGCTTCTTTCCGAGCAGCCGCTCGCGCCCGCCATGCGACCGGAAGGGGAAAATGTTGAGTTACTTTTGAAAATGATGGATGATGAGGCAAGACTAGCAAACAAAGCAGAATCAGCACTTTTTGTGCATATAAATGGTTTTGTACAACATACCTTGTAAAATGCATTTTATTTTGTGTAATATTTTAACCCCAAATATGCTAGTGTGAACAAATTTTTTTTTAAAAAAATGGAATGGAACTGCAGAGACACAAGTGGGGTGGATTGCATTTGATTCATACATCACAACAATAGTTATGCACAAGCTCCATTCAAGTGCTACTGTACACTTTCTTCAATATAGGAACAAGGAAGCACCTTATGCTATTCCACTCTGTCTTTGCTTTCCTGATATGGAAAGCAACATGATGAAGAAGGAAGGTTTCCATAGCGAATCTCCGGAGAAATCAGGGAAATTGTCTACATGGAAAATCTCCATATGAAGAGGAACCATTCCTGATCAGACATATCACTTTACACAAGAAGAAAGTCCTGTGGAAGTTGTGAGTCTGGACATTGTTGAGGAAAGCACAATGCATTGTACTTTAACAGGGCTGTCTGCCTGTCTGCCTACCTAACCACCTGTCAATAATTATTTTTAATATCTTACCTTTCCCCCAAACATGGTACTCAAGATGGCTTACAAGATAAAAAGAAGTGCAAGTAAAAATACATGTAGCTAAAAACATACAGAAAGTTATGATAAAGATACAATTAAATTGTATAGCACATTAAGAAAGGTCTTTTCCATGTAAAACAATCTGTTCCCCAAAGCAGGATGGAACAAAAAGTCCTGCATCTGTGGACGGGGGGACCCAGGACAGCAAGAAGGAAGCCAGACTAACATCCCTAAAAAGGGAGTTCCAGTCTAAGGCCCTTTCCACATGGCATTTGCCATGCGAAAGGGCACCTGGAGCATCGCATGATTGTGAGGAGCGATCTGCATGATGCACTCACAATTGCTTGACACTCCAGGGGGTGACAGGCGCCGATCGCGCACCTTTTCATTTTCGTCTGGAAGCCGAAAATGGTGTGTGGTCACGCATTGCTCCTGGGCCCCGCGCTCACTTACCTGGCATGTGGAGCCTCTGGAGCTGTGCTGGTTGCGCTTCCTGCCCCAGCACAGCCTAGGAAATTCCCAGGCTGCTCTGTGGAAGGAAGAGGTGAGGCTCTCACACGAGAAGGCAGCTTGTGTGGAGCTGAAGCAGCAGGGACGTGAGAGCGTCTCACTGGAGGCTGCTCGCGTGATCCCTGCACCCCAGTGCTGAAAAAGGGTAAGGTGCAGAAAGGGCCTAAGTGTGGCTATGGAGAAGGCCCTCTCCTGTGTTCCCACTAAACAGGCCTGTGAAGGTGGTGGGATCAGGAGAAGCACCTCCCCTGAATATCTTGGAATTGGCTCATATTGGAGATATGGTTGTTCTGATAGCCTACACACCTAGACATAGAGACACACATGTACACAGATAGAATGAGAGAGAGAGAGATCACAGAGTGGTCCTTTCTCTGTATATATTCTCCCATGTTTCACAGGCAGTGGTATAACAGAAGGGGAATAGACAAGTGTGCAGCTCTATACTTTTCTTTCAGAGATGGAGTAATGGCATCAGCTGGTGGAACCCCAGAATAATTGCAACCAGCAACAAAGGTTTCAAATTTTACTGATTTTTTTTTTTTTTTGTAGAGAGATTACCTTACAGGAAGTCAATGAATAAAAAAAATAATAAAAAATAATCAAGTAGAGGTTGGATAATCCCACTCCTCTCTGCTTTCTCTGATACGGTGCGTATTGCACACTGGCAATTCTAATGGTGGTACTTCTTTGGATGCTTATTTGCATCTTCAGACTAAAGCGAAAGGGCTGGATTTCAGCTGGGTGGGAATCTATTGTTAAAATTCAGCACTGAAAGAATTTGCAGTTTGAAGTAAGTGCCATTGTGTTCACTGGAGCTTCCTCCCAGGTAAGTATGGAAAGGTTTACCAACATGCTTTTTAAAACTTAATTGTGAGCTTTATTTGTTTGCTTGCTTTTCATATCTGTGTTTTATGACAGCTTTTAATTGGAGTGTTGTTAGTGTCCTTGGGTATATGTTATCCTGATTTCTGGGGTCCCCACATGATGGGGAATGGAAACTAGCAAGAACACGAACAATAGCAATGCGAGAGGCAGGGTAACCTAGCTGGGTCTTTTTGGGGTCAGGCCAAGCCAAAAACCAAACAAAAATGTCCAATAAATGATTTTATTGAATGAAAGTATAACACACCAACGCAATCACTCACACACTCACTCAAGACCTATTAAGAAGCGAAAGAGAGGAAACTGGATAGGGGAATATTGAAGGGGTTGTAGCTGGCGTAATGCTGCACCTTTTCCTGAAGTCCTTGGTCCGGGAAAAACAGTGGAGGAGTGGGGTTCAGCATGGAGAGAGCTGAGGAGATTACTCAACGGACAGAGAAATGGTCATCTGGGATGACTGGGAGTGATCCAAAGAACCACTCAAAAACTGGGACTATTTGTAGGGGAAAAAGTACCTGGAGGGCTAATCCTTTCCCGGAGAGAGCAATAAGTGTTGCAACGGAAAAGAAGCTCCACGCTGGTAACTTCCTTTGCATGATGAGATTACAAGGTATTGCCAAAGTCTCAGGATCTTCGTGTTACTCCGAAGGAGAAACCCTATCCCAGGGTCTACAATTTTGATATTAAAGTATGATTCTGTGTGCCAGAGAGGTCCCCCGAAGGGGCACGTAGGCAGGCATGGTCGAAAGACCGAAAACCAGGTCAGGCCAGTAAATCCCCCATCATGTAGCCCCAGGAAACCTCAAATGTGTAAACCCACAATAAACAAAGGGTCCTAAGCCCCAAGACGTCAACTTAAAGGGATTAGTGTATTTGCCCCAGGTTGAGCAAATATCCCATCAGATGGGGACCAGAAGTAACACCACAAAACACAGCTGAAAATCCGGAGACTTTGGCAACACCTAATAATCCCAACATGCCAAGGAAATTACCAATGTGGAGCTTCATGCCCACTGCACCACCCATTTTCTCCCTGAGAAAGGATTAGTCCTCCAGGTGCTTTTTCCCCTATAAATAGTCCCGGCTTTTGAGCATTTCTTCGGATCACTCCTGGTCACCCCAGCTGACCGTCGCTCCGTTTGCCAAGCAATCCCGTCAGCCCTCTCTGTGCTGAACCCCACTTCTTTGCTGCCTTCTCGGACCCAGGACTTCAGGACAAGGTACAGTATTACGCCAACAACACCCCTTCAATGCTCCCTCTGTCCAATTTCCTCCCTTTTGCTTCTTAATAGCTCTTGGGTGTGTGTGTGCAAGAGTGTGTTGGTGTGTGAGACTACCTCAAAACTACCTCAAGACCCCCGAAATTAGGGTAACATTCGGCTGCATTTGGTTGTGGTGTGACTTCATGTAAATGGTCCTTGTCTGATTACATATTTGCTCAACTTGGAGCAAACACACTAATCCCCTCAAATCGGCTTCTCAGGGGCTGAGGACCCTTTGTTTACTGTGGGTTTGCACAGCTCCAGGTCTCCTGGGGCTACGTGACTGGGGATTTTACTGGCCTGACCTGGTTTTCGCTCGTTTGACCATTGCTGCCTACGTGCCCATCTGGGTGACCTCTCAGGCACATTGAATCATATTTTAATATCAAAATTGTAGACCCTGGTACAGGGTTTACCAGTGAGATAATATATATATGTAAAAGAGATATGTGTGGTCTAAATCTAGTGTGATGCTTGTGGTAGTCTCTGGACTTTGTCTTCTTGCCCACTGCAGTGTTCTGTGAAACAAAAAACCTACTCTGGAGGTTTTTCTAGCCCCTCAGAATATCTGAAATCCAAATGCTATTCCCAGATAGAGTAAACCTGTTACATGAGATTAGACTTCGGACTTAGGCCATTATCTCTCAGGGCATGACTATGTAACTGTGATGATGCACTTGTACTTCAACATTTACTGCCACAAAGTTGCTAATTTGCACTAGAGAAGAACATGGAGAACAATTTGCATACATACCATGTACTGCTAGCACCTACCCACGCTTTTTCCTAATTTATGTAAGCATACATAGAGTCAGCATGGTGTAGTGGTTTGACTGTTGGGTGTATCACATACTCTCAGCCTGAGAAAATCCCATGATAGGGTTCCATATTGGAAACGACTTGAAAGGGCACAGCAATATGTATGCACACTTTCTTGTTTAGAGTTATATTCCATTTAGAAACTTACGCAGAGTAACAGAAAACCTCATAATGGAGAACCTGAGAGCACTAATGTGAAAAAATGGTACATTCAAACTTCATACATGAGTAAACAAACAAACAAACCCGCAAAAAAAGACCAGTTCAAAATAAGATGTTTCTGGACTTTCAGTGGGCATGATTAATATGCAATTTAGTAACCAGCTCCATAGCCCATTGGAAAGACAGCAGGCAAGGATAGCCCATTGGATCTTTCGGAGAAGGAATCACATCCCACTGTATGAATGGTGCCTCTGAGAGAAAAACAAAGTGTTTACAATTTATCATCTCCCTCCCTCTCAAATGTTAGTGCCACATGCTCAATGAGGAAAAACGGAAAGCTCTGCAAGAAGCCCAGAAGGACCACTTTGGGAGCTCAGTGAGAAATCTAAGATACTAGCTCAGATCTTGCCATAGACAGATATATATACTTCCATTCCTCTCAAGGTACTATCCCACCATTGAGGAATCACTGCTCTTTTACTACCATGTGATTTGACTTTGCCAATGACTGTATATAGTTGGCTGGTAAATATGTGCAAGGCCAACTTGCCCTTAGCTACAAAAATAAAACAATCAATAATGTTCCCCACCACAAGGCAATAATTCTGTCTACCACAGGGCAATAAAGGCAAATCATATGTTATTTTAAAGAAGAGTATAGTTTCTTAGCCAGCAAATTCTAAGCCAGCAAATTACTGGCATCCTGGCTCACAATAAATTTGCCTTGGGATTTCACTATATTAAAAATAAGTGTAGATTGGTTATCTCTCTTAGCCCTTGTGCATGCAGAGGATTGTCAAAATTTGCCTTTCTCTACCTTCTTCTTCCTTTCCAATTTAACGTTAATTTAACATAAGCAATGAACAAGGTGCTGATGGATTTACAGGCTATGTTGAATGAAGATGGTAGCAATCTTTTTATGACACAGTAATTTATTGTCAATAGATTGAAAAATAGTTCCTTAAGTATAATTCAGGTATCATACCCACAGGACCATCAATAATAGGTATTGTTTTTCATAATAATTTCTCATTTTTAATTTAAATGATGCTCTTAAAATATTATTTTCCCTGTGCTCCAATTACATATAATTTTATTGCTAGCATATAAACTGAAATTCTAATGGGTTTGGTAGAGTCCCCCCCGCCAAGTATTTGTATAAATGCAAATAAGCATTTGGCAAAATAATATTTTCCTCTTGAATACTTAACAGCAAATTGCTACTATTGACAAAACAGTTCTGTTTGAGTGTGTGTGTGTGTGGGGTGAAACCATGGCAAATGACATGCACACATATTGGACAGATTGGAAGTGGATATTTTCCTCTACCTCTTTACCTCTTCTGTGCCCCATACTTCGACAATCACTGTATCAGTTCCTGAGCTGGCATAATTTTTCTCCTTTCCAACACATGGATTGGGTGACCACAGGGGCTTTGAAGCCTCTGACTTGATGGCCTTTCTCAGTATCTTCCCACGAATGGTCTTTTTCTCCCCTTACCATTGGGGAAATTACTGCCAGCAAAACTGTGCTGGTAGAGGTTTCTGATGGCATATAAAAGTCTGGGGCTTGTGTGTATGTGTGCGTGTCCTGGGGGTCATGTATGAACAAGCCCCAGACTCTAGCAGAGTTCCTTTACATCAGTGGAGCAACGTTTCCACAACATCCTACACTCTTTCCAAAACCAGTTAGCGGCCTAAAAGTTTTAAAATTTGAATGAACTTTTATTATTAAGCCCACGTGAAATAATATCATATGGCAATCCTACTCAAAGTGGTGGTCCCTGGACTTGCTGACCTGTGAGTCACCTGCTGCCATTTCCAGGTGAGTTTGCAGGAAAGCCAGCAACAAGTATAGCCAATGGGTACAAAGATGATAGCAGTCCCTGGCATGTTGGGGAAAAAAATTGGCAGTCCTCCCCCACCAGGTAATTTGAGAAGCACCGTCCTATACTATTGAGAGAGACACACACAAAAGAGACAAAAGGAAGAAAGGGTAGAAGGAGAGTTGGGATCTTTCTTTTTTTACTTTACATTTTCCCACCTCTTATCTGAAGGTCTCAAGGCCTTTCAAGCAAAGCAAATGGATGTGTATATCCCCTTGGAGACTCTGTGAGATAAATAACTTTCTCTCTCTCTCTCATTTTCAACATGCAGTTGAAATATTTTCCCAAACAATATGTGGAGAAGAGTGTCATAAACCTCCTTGGTCCCTGTTCAAACCAGACATCTGAAGGATTTTACGAATTATTTGAAAACTTTTGACAGGAATCCTGAAATTCCTCTTGAGGCTTTTACAAAGCATTTCAAAACCTGCTCTCAGTTTTACTATGCTTGGACTGGTAGCAGACATATTAAAGTCATTAACCAATAAGTGGTACAAGCATATCCTGACTGATTCTCTTGAAGTACAGTGGAAAGTACAATCATTTGTAGAGATCCAGTGTGGTGTAGTGGTTTGAACATTAGATTACAACTCAGGGTTTGATTCCTGCTCAGCCATGGAAACCCACTGGGTGACCTTGGGTGCATCACACACTCTCAGCCCCAGAAAAGCCCATGATAAGTTCACCTTAGGGTTACAGTAAGTTGGAAATGGCATGAAGGCACGCAACATCAACAGACAATCATCTGTTTGTAGTCAGTAGGGATAGAACATGTTATGTATTTGTTGACCACTGAAAGATTACAAACAGCTTTGAGATGTTTAACAATTAAAAGTGATATAAAAATTCCCCCTGCATGATTTAAACATATGCATAGCCATAGTCAAGAGTGGATAGGAGTTTCCAGTGATGTATTTAAGTCTTTTACTCCAAGTCTCAAGTCAAGTCTCAAGTCTCTACCTTCAAGTCTCAAGTCCTTGAAGATACTTTCAAGTCAAGTCTCAAGTTGAGAGCCAACTTTATACCCCAAGCTATACTCCAGAATTCCTGGATAGAGTTGAATAAAGTCAGTTTTAACAATTTAAGCAGAGTCGGCCTTCCAAATTTGCAATTTTGCCATTTGCAGCTTCGAAAGTGGGGAATAGGATCCTTCCTACTCTCCATTATAGAAGCTTCAAAAGCTTAAGAAGGAAGGATTCTTCCTCCTCAAACCTGTTGCCTAACCTAAATAAATTTGCTGTTCCCCTCTGAGAAACACACCCTGCACTCTGGGGTTGAGTCTTGTCTTCTGCTCTTTAGAAAAGTTTTAGAAGGCTCCTCCAATATGAACCAGCCCAGGCTGCTGAGCAGACCCTGAGCCTGCCTCAAGCCCACTGCCTAACCTGTTTACTGTTTCCCTCTGAGAGAGGCACCCATACTTTGGACTTGAGACAGATTGTCATCTGATCAGTAGGCAAAAAGGGATGGAAGCATTGTTCGAAGTTGTAAGGTTTCTAGATGACTGTGTTATGTTACTGAACCAAGGGCAGCAAGTCAGTCACTGAAAACATACAAGTCTTAAGTGGAGTTGAGTTGGTGCATCATTTATTGCTGCCAAGTCCAAGTTGAGTCACTGAAGTGGCTTAAATCCGACTTGAGTCCCAGTCGATCAGCTCGAGTCTACATTACTGGAAGTTTCTCACTTACATAAAGCATCCAAGCCATTTCAAGGGGGAAAAAAAAAGCAAGCTATTTTTATTGGGCTGTTTGGTGGGAGTTGCTTTAGTGTGTGGTTGATTTTAATCACTCAATCAGTATTTTGCTGGGTTTTGTCATATTTTTTGGCTATTATGCTTAAGTTGTTAAACAAATTTTAACTAGTTGTTATTAATGCTTTTTTAATTTTATAAGCCACCTTCAGTGGGCTTTTTTTTAAAACTAGAGTTCAAACATAACATTAAAAATAACAATGTTCCATTTTGTAGCAACCTTACATTTCTGAGCAGCAAATGTCAACATAATTATTTTAAGTGTTTTAACAACAGCTTTAGCTCTTTGTGAAATGGATGGTGTCACTTCTGTACATGCTCATGTAATTTGGAGAGGTCCTTAGAGGGCATTTGAGGTGCTTTTTAAATATTTTTATCTGATCCCCGTATACGTTTTTAAAATTACTAATGTCTTACTAATGCATACAACGCCTTTCTTGTAAAAATTAAAAATGAGGATTAACAATAAAATACTTTCTCCTAAAGTATTGCTGTTGCTAAGGGGTTCAGTTGAAAAGTAATGCTTATGTGCTTTTTTTTGGTGTCTCATAATTATATTTAAGTAATTGCACATTCAGTGACTTTATTGGAGAGAGTGATATCACAGTGCAGGCTTCAATTTTGACCACTATGTGTTCTTTATATGGCCTGAAAAAAATCCCTGCTCGGGCATAGGATTGTGATAGGGTCTGCCACTACAATGCCACCTCAACCCATGTGCATTTACTGAATTTACACAGAATACCTGGGAATGCTGATAAGCCTAGAAAGGTGTTTGGAGATGTGGTGTCTGCATATTCCATTTCATTTGTTTTCTGCTGTGTTTGTACTGTATGTAGCATTACATTTCAAACCTTCATTTTCCAACATGCTTATGATATTAATTTGAGAAGTCAGTTGTTTAAACCAAGTCCAAGTTCATTTGTCTTCTGCTGTGTTTGTGCTGTATTGGTGAGATGTAGCATTACATTTCAAACCTTCATTTTCCAACATGCTTATGAAATTAATTTGAGAAGTCAGTTGTTTAAACCAAGTTCAGTGGAAAGGCACGTGTTTATGTTTGTGGGTACTTATCAGTATCCTATCATAAATTACTAGATTATTTATGCATTGTTTTCCCAAGCTCTTCTAGGACAGCTGTTTTCATTTGATGGGAGGGGATTTGAGAATTCTAATGTGGAAAGCTGAGATACATTAACATTTTCTAGTAAAGTAGAGGAATAGCCTCAGAAGGATGTCCTCTAACTCAAGTCTTCCTCCCCATACTCTCTTTGTAAGTAAAAGTTTCCTTTACTGTCTATGTGAGATATAATTGGACTAAGGGTGTGAGTATTGAATCATTTTGTTCTTATGTATGAGGATGAATAATTTCTGGAGGTTTTTTTTCTACTGCAGGAGAAATGAACTTTTTTGTGCAGTTTCTACCTTGTATTCACCCAATATTTCAAGAAAATATTTTTCACAGAGATAAATGTATGTATTGCAACCTCTGGCTATCATTTGGGCTGATTTTCACATCATTTTTTTCCAAGGGGTTTTAGAGAGGATCTAGGGGGTAGGGGAAGGAACCCTCTGCATTTTGATGCAGTTGTGGGGGGGGGGAGGGCTTTTAGCAAGTTTTCAGGTGAAAAATAGTTTTATTGGATTCTGTCCCAGAAGAAAGGCAAGGCATACACACACACACACACACATACATATATACATACCTGATGAATGGCCCTATTTTTTTTTTTTAATGGGGTGTCTGGGAGCTTTCAGGGGATTAAGGGGACACTTTTAAGTGTCTCTAGGTCTGTATGTGATCCTCAGGCAGCACTTTGCTCACCTCTGCTTTACAGGATGATTGGATTTTGATGATACTTTAATAAATAGCTAGTCACTCGGTAGATAGCCTATGGTGAACATTTGCAGGTACCTCTTGTGTGAAAGCGTGTGTGTTATCTCTAATGCCTCAAGCTGAAAGACCCATGAATAGAGAAGGAGACTATTTTATGAGGAAGCTCTCAGGGAAAATCTTTCTAACCAAACCGTCACTGAATGATGACAAGCTAGACTTCACTCATTCATGGCTGGCTGAGGAGATCAGGATGTCCCTCCTGTCCCAACAAGAGCCTAGATTATGATGCCCCCACTTGCAGATCTCATTTGTTTTTTGTTTTTTGTTTAAATGGTCCTTGTTAAATCTATACCTTAGGGATGTAGAAAAAAACAAAAACATTTTTTTCATCATTTTGGAGGAGAAGGTCACTGAAAGCAAGGCCTTTTCCGCACCGGGCTATTTAAACAGTGCAGAGCGACCTCCAACGGAGGTCTTCTGCATCGTAGAGTGGACTGGGGTGGGCTACTTTTTGTAGTTCCATGCCTCAGTCCACTCCGGAGCGACCGGAACTGGTCGCGCGGCGTGTTTTTTAAAAACCTCTTTTTAGAGATTTTTAAAAACCACGGAGCGCGCAACCCCGTGCCGCTCCATTGCCCGGCTCCGGAACAGATTTGCAGGCGCGCGCAAGTGCGTGCCTGCAGATCTGCCGGGGGCGGGCTTCCAGCTGGCGAGCTTCTCCAGTTGGTGGAGAGCCTCCACCAACCGGAATCCGCCAGTTGGGACACCGGAGGAGTGCGGGGCGACGAGTTCGCACTGCTCCTCATGGCGACAGACTCGGCCGGCCGGAAAACAAAGCCGGTAAGCTCTGTTTTTGGGCGTTTCCCCCCCTCACATGTGGAAAGGGCCCAAGTCAATCACAAGAAGACTTTTTTTTCTCCTAAACAAGACCCAGGGCATCTGCACCTCTCACCCCAACACATTTCCAGATCTTTTATTTTTTAAAAAGGAGGGCTTATATGTAGAAAAACATTGGTGTAGTGTTTTTTGCTCAAAACAATGCATTTGTGGACAAAAAGCAATTTCTTTTCTCCAGAACTTATATATGTTGTGCAAACGGGTGAATTTGCATGATAAACTCTTTGTGACCCTTTCATAAAAAGTTGTGAAAATTCAGAAAGCTCTCATAATTTTGCCCAGTGAGGAAGAAACTTTTAAATTTTTCTATTTTTGAATATCCAAGTTACAATCCTACTCTTGTCCCTGACTTTTTTTTTACTTCTAGTGAGTCAGCAAAGCTATTGAGACAATGGAAGGTTTCTATACTTGCCCTCTATTGAGGTAAATTATTAACCTATTTTTCTATCTCTTACCTGTCCTGTGGGCCATAGTTTCCTTCTTCCTTTGAGAAGATTAAGGAAGAAAAGTCTACTGTGAATTAAATTATTTATGAGACCCTCCCTGTAGGCCTTATTAATACCAAAAAATAAATCATATGGGGGGTTTCCCCATTTGGTTTCCTTAAATATGAGTAAGATCCTGCCTATCAAAATCTTGATGTGAACCAGACTTTATTATGCTTATAGCTTCTAGGTTGTCATCTTATCATGAATAGGTCTGCTAGGGCTTTTTTTCCTCATCATTACAACATATTTGGATTTTATGAATATCAGGTGATGATTGCTCCCAGGTGAAGCAGAATACAAATGAGTTTTGAGTTCTGAATTTTCATTTTCTTGATAAAAAGACAAGACTGTAGTTCACTTTCATCATCTCATGCAGGTAAGTGGTTGCAGCAGGTTGCATCTCCGTTATAAGAAAAATATATTGTGGTCAGACTTCCCCAATGCGCTAATTCTGTCTCTAGCCAATGCATTTACTCCTTATGTTACTGACCTACTTAGATATATCAATATATATAATATAACCCAACGGGCAGAAAACACCAAGTTGAAAATCAGCATTTTATTATAGTGCTTATTCAGCATTCCTCTGAAGCAGACTTGCATATCAGTATACTGAGGCTGGTCGATCCAATGAAAGCATTAGGGCCTTGTTGAAATTGAAAGACTTCACATTGAGTGAGATTGTTCAAGAGTAAGGCTTCTTAATTTTTCAGCAGAAGCAGAACTCCATGTGTTGTTGGATTGTAACTCTCAGCATTCCTCACCATTGTCTATGCTAGCTAGGGGCTGAAGAAAGATGTAGTACAACAGCATGTGGAATGCTGTACAATCCATAGTCCTTTTCTACAAATAACTAATATTTTCACCTGTCATGTACTTTGGAATATAAATACTTTGATAACTAAACATGGAATAATGAGACCAGACACAGAAAATTGGGTTAAATGAGGGCCACTTTATCTGAACTAACCTATTTAAGATGTGTTGCCCTGGAAATGAAGCAAGAGTTAGGAGCAACCTGATGTGGGATCAGCTGAGACCGAGTGTCAACCCCATGACAACCTACTCAGATTTCTCTTGGGCAAAATACTGTAGCTCTAGGGGCAACTGTTCCCCAACTGGTTGTAACTGAAAGTCCCAGGGGGCTACCATCCAGGCCGCAGAACTCTACAAATGAGAGCCCAGATCCCAGGTTAACTTCAAATACTCTCTTTCCCCAATCTCCCAGGCTTCAGAACCACACAACCAAAAAGGTGCCAAAGGTGATCACTAAAAACTTATATTCTCCCTCTGCTACCTGCCATGGACAAGGCAGAAGTGTCTGCTCAGTCCCTTTCGCCCACCAGGCTGACCAACATGGCCCTCACCCCCCTGTTGCAACTCCTTTAGGAACAACATATTCCCATTTTCTGACAAACGAATGGCAGCAGCCTTGGCCATCAGAAAATGATGGTGGGATGCAGGAGTGTTAGGGTGGATAAACAAACCACACCTCACTGTATCCCCAGACACAGAGCTGGCTTGAACCCCCAAACACAAGGTAGGAAGATAAATAAGAAAAACAGACACGCACACATATAACTTTGGCCAAAGGATCCCAGGAAGGATGATTTATTCTTTCAGGCTTCTCTTCTTATACCATTTGTATGTTAATATTAAAAAAATGCTTTATGGAAAAGAAAAGATTCATGCATCAGCATTAGCAAAGCTGCAGCTTGTACACGTGTTACATTTTATCTGACTCTTAACATTCCTAAGTCTGTGTTGTTCCAGGCAACATCCTGGGTCATTCCCAAAGACATATTTCACAATAGCAGTGTCCTTCGCTTGTGCATACTGATTATAAACAGAGCAGAACAGAATAAACATGTCTAAAGCAAGGTTGCTTGATGAGCCCTGAGTCTAAAATGCCAATTAATATCACAGTTAATGATTATCAAGCATTAATTCTATAGCAAGTCACAGAAACCAAATTTCAAGCCTAACGGGAAGAAGCGGTCCAACCCCATAGCACTGCAAAATTCCCGATTGACCTTCTTCCTGGCAAGGTCAATGTGTTTGGGATTATCTTCACCACACCAAACTTAGTGGGACAAAATGGTAGGAAAAAACCAAGGGAAACTCCAGGCCAATGACTTTCTATAAGCTAACAATTCTTCAATACTTGCAAAATGTGCCCTTCAGTAAGCCCAAGTTACCACCAAGGTGAATGACTAACACATCAAGAGGAGGCCCAGTGCTCTCCTCAAAGAAAAGAGGCAACAAACTGCTCCACCAGAGAGCAATTATCTTGAGCCACTCCACAGTGGCAACATCACTGAACCCCAGCTGAGTCCCAAAATGGCAACCTTGGGCCTGGGACACTGTCCAGTACACCATACTATGGCCATAGATCAGGACCTACCATTTTGTCACACAGCACCTAGGAACTAACAGAGAAAAACAGAAACAATGTCAAGTCAGCAAAATTTAAGAGGACACATGTATCTCTATATAGCAGCAAGTGAGGGGATGATCAGACTTTCAATAGCCTCCAAGTCTGCCCCAGTAATATGCAGCATTCTGGTACCCTGTGCCAGATACACAGTATCTTGGTCTCCACCATGGAGGATATCAAAGTCCTCCCCTCTTCTGCAGAGTCTTTTGCCGTGTGAGTCCAGGTAGCTATTCAAATACATCATTCAGATGTATGATTTTCTTCTGAATAATTACCAAATTATATAGTTCTCTTTCTTGCAGTTCACTTTTAGAGCAATATACAATTGGAAATCTCCAGTTCTGCCCTTTTCCAGTGTAACTTGCAGTTGATAGAGTTGTTAGCATTATTATCTCTGTTCTGCAATGTCTTGTTTAGACCACTCTATGAAGCACCACACATACAATTCAGAAATTTTCATTGGTTTAAAATGCAGCACCAAGATTACTAACCAAGGCCAGTCAGAAGAGAGCAACACATCTTGTCACTTTTGAAACAACTACATTGGCTACTAACTGTTTTTAGCCAGAAGCCCAAATGCCTGTCACCCATTTTACAGGTATAAATGTTTTGAGACTCCTAGAAAGCTCTGCCTTCTCCCACAAGAACCTGCCTCAGTATTGATAGAGTCCTACAAGGGAAACAGGCATGAGTTTTTTGGGTACAGCTTTTTGTGTGGTTCAGCTCCAGTTATGGAATGCTCTCTCCAGCTGAGAGAGAGTGGCTGGCTCAAGATTCATCGCAGAAGCATTTAGATATCTTTTGATATTACTTATTTTACTCAATTTGCCTCTACTCTCAGCCTCTGTCATGAGCATTTCTATCAGTGGTGGAGCTTGGAGTGCGTGAAGGGGGGGGGGAGAGGAGGAGCAGGTGGAGGGGGTCATGTCTACAGTGCGCGGGGAGCATGGCTATCTTGCATGGGTGCATGGTTATGATGGAGGGGGCGGGGCTACAGCGTATGGAGGAGGGCAAGCAAGGAGCCGTGGCGCCCCTCAAAAATTGCCACCAGGTGTGCACCTCTCCCATCACCCCCACCATCCCTACATGACTGATTCCTATATTATTACTGATGCTTGTACTATCAAAAGGCAAAGTTTTGTTATTATGCCTTAGGGTTTTTATTTAGTTTTGTTTTACTTATACACATATGTATAACTGTACTAAAAATAATGAAACAGACTAATTTACAACTACAGAGAGCAAGGGGGAAAAAAGAACAAAATAAAAGGGAACAAGCTATACATAAACAATTAGCCTGTCTGTATATCTTTACTAGAAATTAATCCCACCAATGGCACTACCTTTCCGTGATGGTGGGATTGCATGCTCCTGTGAAGCAAGAGCTATGCTGTTGGTAGCAGTGTTGTTGGTAGAGTCTCCCATGTCAGACAGGCTTTTGCTGAAGACTCAGACGAAATGTGCCAAACAGCAACCAGGTAGCAGCAGCAGTGGGGAGTGACACTGGTGAAGGATCTCTCAGAGATAATGGCAGTGGCACTACAGCTTACACTTGTTAGTTCTGAGTAGAAGAAAGCATGGGAAATCCTTTTGAATGTCTTTTCTCCTATGATAATATCTTTTATACCTATGATGGGTGATGAATCTCTTCAAGTGGTTAAGGGAAGACTAGAATCAAAAGTAAATGGCGATAGAAATAGAGTCAAAACCCTGAATGCAACTATTCAATGACTTGTACATAGGGACAAGGAGAACTGCAATAATAATCAATGCAGAGAAATAGAAGATGATAACAAAACAAAACAAAAGGAAGAACAAAAGATCTCTTTTACAAGACCCAAGAAATCAAAGAGAAATTTAAGACAAGAGTGGGGATGCTCTACAACCAGCAGAGGGACATATTGCATAAGCAAGTAGGGAAAAAAAATGGAAACAGCACATGGAAGAACTATACAAAGAGTTAACAGATTTGTTCAAGGAAGAACCATATGAAGATGAACCACCAGTTTTAGAAAGTGAAGTGAAAGCTACACCCAGAGCACTTGGGAGAAATAAATCACCAGGAACAGATGGCACACCAATAAAGCTGCTTCAATCTACAGAGACAGAATCTACCTTGGTTCTAATTAAAATCTGTCAACAAATATGGAAAACAAAAGAATGGCCCACAGATTGGAAACACTCTATACACATTTCAATCCCCTAGAAAGGGGATGCCAAGGATTAGGGTAACCACAAGACCATTACATTAATTTCCCATGCAAGCTTAAAATTCTTCAACAAAGACTTCCATCATACAAATAACAAGAAATGCCAGATGTCCAAGCTGAGTTTAGAAAAGGAAGAGATACTAGGGACTGTATTGCAAACATGTTGGGTAATGGATTGCACCAAAGAATTTCAAAAGAAAATCAGCCTGTGCTTCATAGGTTAGAGTAAAGCCTTTGATTTTGTAGCTCATGAAAAATTATGGGTTGCTCTTAAACAAATGGGTGTGCAACAACATTTGATTGTTCTGATGAGTAACCTATATGCAGGACAATGGGCTACTGTTATGACAGAATACAGAGAGAATAGTTCCCAATTCATAAGTGGGGGGGGGGGGTGTCAAGCAATGCTGGATTTTTTTTTATTATCCTATCTGTTTAACTGGTATGCTGAACATATACGTAAAACAGGATTAGACTTGGAGAAAGGAGGAATGAAAATTTGAGGAAGGAATATCAACAATTTAAGATATACAGATGACACCATACTGCTAGCAGAAAATAGCAAAGACTTGAAAAGATCACTGAAGAAAGTCAAGAAAGAAAGTGCAAAGAAAGGTTTAGAGCTGAACATTAAGAAAACAAAAATAATGTCCACAGATGAATTACATAATATTACCCTGTGAACTGGGGGTCCTGGGAGGGACACCAAAACGTGCTCAACTCAAGGTGGGAAAAATTAGCTCAGAGCACTGCTTAGCATTACGAGAGGCAGGGTAATGTAGCGAGATCTTGAGCCCTATGTCTACGGGGTCGGGTCGAGTCAAGGAGAACACAGAAGTTGAAATAATAACTGATGTTTATTAAATAAAAGCAAAACAGTGTATGCGACACACTCATACAAGATAACTAAAGAGAATAAAGGTTGGAGTGGTATAGAGGGATTTTTAGAGGGACTGCTGGTTTGGGTGATACTTCACCTGTCCTGCAGCCCAGAAAAATAGAGAGCAAAGCTGGGGTGCGATGTAACTCAGCACGTGGAGCTGAGGGGAGGCTCGCCAAGCAAAGTGGCAGCAAGGCGGGATGAAACTCGGGAGCGATCTGAGGAAGGTCTCGGAATCAAGGGTTTTTATAAGGAGAATTGTGACTGCAGGCTATGCCGTACTTGGGGGAAAACAATAGATTTGGAGTTGGAGACAAAGCCTCTGAAAGGTCAGAATCTGAATGATTTGAGTTATCGTAGCGGTTCTCAATAGAGTAGCCAGTATGCAAACGCAGAGTACTTGGGTATTGTATAGTTAGCCCATCAAGCTGCCAGCGCAGGGCAGAGGCTCTTTTGTAGGTGGTGTGCATACTTAATTAGAGTACTTGCCTGGAGGTCTCCTAAAGCAGTGAGTCAGCTATTTCTGGCCTACCTGTATTGTAGTTTGAATATTACAGCTATTAACGGCCGAGCTTGTTTACGTGCTTGTCCGGCAGCCTCGCAAGCACGTGGAGAGGAATAGAAAAGTGAAGCCGAATTGTGATATCAAGAGGATATCTTTTAATATCCCCCAAAGCTCGGACTAGCCAGGGCAGTAACAATCCCCCCCCGAAAATGGGCGATGTTGGGGACAATATTGGAAATTTTCCAATCAAAAAGCAAAAATCAATTTAGAGCTGAATAGAGGCTTGCAGGTTGGTAGCCGTATCACTCCTCAGGAAAGTGAATTTTGGGGAAAAGCAAAAGGATTTCTAGCTTATAAAGAAAGTCCTAATTAAAACCTACACCTAAACACATACACACACCAATGTCAATAACGCAATGATAAACAATAAACAATTAACAATGTCCAGTGTCCCGTCAATAGGGAACTGTCAAAGAATGAGCAATGGTAGTAAAAGCAAATGCAATATGAAGCAATCAATGAAATATTATAAGTCCAATGCATGTTCTGGCAATGAAGGCAATCCAGTGAGCAAACAGTTCAACGTGGAATTGAAGTTCGTAGTCTGGGGGAGGTGAGGTGCAAGCAAAAGTCTTGGCACCCCCCCCCCGCAACAGGAAAAGTCTTTTAGCTGGAGTGGGCGAGCAAAGCATAAGTCCATCCAGGCAACGGAGCAGAAACAACAACAAAATGTCCAAGTCGGTGCAGCTTGGCTTGCTGCAAGTTCAGGAGCAAAGAGCCTTTGCAGAATTTGGAGCCTGGAATATTCCATAGGTTTCGGCAAAGGGTAGCAGGAATGGCAAAAAGTTCATCTTTGCACATGGAAGGCTGCGTGGTCATCTTCCCTCACAGTTATGGGTGTCGTCGAAGCACCAGGAATCTCCAAGTCTTGGCCATCAGATGGAGTGGGAACTTTCTTCGTCACCCCCCACACGGTACTCGGGGGCGATGGTACGACCTCGGGATCTTCCCAGTCTTCTGGATCAATTGACCTATTATAGCTTTAACAGAAAAACTGACAGGATCATTATCCAATGTATACCATAAATGCAAATGGCCGGCTCAAAGCCTACTGGGAGTTTGAGCTGAAACTGGAAATTTTGCTCACTATGATCTGGAAGGGTCGGTGTAATGTAATGTAATGGTTGTTGTCCATAGTGTTATGTTGCTATGTGTGTGAACACCGTACCTGAGCAATGAGAATTTTCAGGACCTCCATGGTATGGAAGGAGTACGTATCAGGCAGGTTGTCTGGAGGCTAGGGATGTTCCACTTTCAATTCATTTTTGTGGAGAAGACCAAACAATTTAATATATTTTCTTCTCTCTGTAGGCATATGTTTGAATGTTGTGTAGTATTCAAAGACATCATTGGAGGAGGTAAAAACTTTCTACCCCCATGGCAGCAGTCCTCTCTTGGCTGTTCTCTTGTCCTGTACACAACCATCGTAGTAGTCTGTGGGAGGATGGTGGGTGTTACCAGGCCATACACCCCACACTTTGGCATGGTTTAACTGGTGAAATACAATTTAATTGACAAAATATATTAATTGGCATGAAAATAAAATCTGACCTCCTATAGCTGTATGACCAGGCTGGATAAGAGGAAAAGGCTGGCAGAACACATATTGTGAATTAGGTCAGAAGAGACCTCCAGGTGTAGCCAGGTCATAGTTAGAAAATCACCAGGAAACTCCAGAGATAATGTGCTTGCAGCTAGCCTTAACAACTCAACTTTTTTCATAATAGCATCTGGAAGATTCCTGCAAGAGGGCTGGTCTTAACTCTTCTTCCTCTGACCAAGAAACCTCTCCTTTGTCCTCAAACCTGTCTGATAAGTACTAAGCTATTAGGACAGCTGTTAACCCTTTGTCACCTAATACTAAGACCATTAGCTCATTCTGGACCTATTGTCCAATCTGCAAATTCCATTGTTTAACACCCTAGCCCTCCAGGGAAAAATTGGGTATTTAAACCCCTGGTTTTGGTTAGTAAACTCACGGTACACCAATTGCTGGTTGCCACTCTGCCGCTCCAATTCTTGATAGTGTACTGTCCTCAGACTTGCATCTAAGCCGCATAGCCTCTTCACTGCTTTTTCTGGATTGGTAAATATCACCCATGCCACCCTAAAAACTCACTATCCAATATTTTCCTCCCCTTTCCTTCACTATCCAATACTTTCCTCCCCTTTCCTTCAATTAGCCTTGTGTGATTGTATGACTGCCTCGATCTTGTGTGGGTGATTGCAATTCCCCCAATAAAACATGATTACACTTACTTTTTGGAACTCCAGCTGGTTCTTCTGTGAAGAAGTACTGATAAAAATAGGCACAAAAGATCTCATTAGGTTACCATGCTCTTGCAGGCTTCTTCTTTGAGCTAATATTCCACACCATTTCATGGTGGTACTGGCATTGCAGCTGGATCCCTGTGTCACCCATGTTTTGGGGGTAACAAGGGATAGATGAGCAGGGAGGATTGCCACTGTTGCTTATGATCTTCTGACACAGGAAGAAGCATAGCTACCCCTGCCCCATCCCACAGCACAGCTATTGTAGTGGCCAGTGAGAGGGCTGGGACAGCTATGATATTGCTGGCTATATGCTAACACCTGGCACACAACACAGGCATACTGCACTCACCCTCTATAGATCCCAGGGAATGATGTCATCTTTATACCCCAGCTGTTGGAACAGCCTGTGACAACCCTGCTTGTTCTGCTGCTGCCTCTGCTTTCCTGACAGCTGCTACATGGCTGGGTTGGGGAGGGCAGGAAAAAAGGGTGAGTCTGGGCCCAGATGGTATAGAAGTAATCCTCCATTCTATTCAAAGACTCAAGGGCATGGGCTTGAAGAGGATCCTTCTTGTTGAGTTCACTGGGTGCCTGAGAGGTCCATTTCTCTCTCTGTTTTTTCCCCTTGAGTATTTGAACATTCTTTTCATCCCTACTGTAGGCAGGCAGATCCTTATACTAGTGAGTAGGGATAGGCAACCAAAGATGTCCTAGTCTGCAGTAGAATAGCAAGTTTGTTGCTCTGTGGGAAGCCAGGGTAAAGTCAGCAGATTGATAAGACTGCTGTAGGCACTTGGTGCCAATTGACCCTTATTTAATTGCTAGTTACAACACTACTCTTTGGCCACATCCACTGATGGTAGTACCTCACAGCAGAAAGTTGGAAAGCTGGAGGCTGGCAAACTACAGTGGCAAAAAGTGTGAGGTATCCAGTTTCTTAGAAATCCTTGCTTTAAACCCTTGGTCTATTACAGAAAGTTATTTAGACTTTGAAGAGAAGACCAAAGCTTGAATATAACATAAAGAACAAGACATAAAACTTCTATTAGCGGCTATGTGATGTTTCTGGGAGACATGATTTTATAGGTTTACCAAATTACCTGTGTCACAATACTATCTTTCTCTATCACATCACTGTTCATTTCTCCCTTGGAAACTGCAATTCATACTTAAACGTTATCATCTTGAGGACAGAAGTGACATGGTTTTGAATTAATTAATTGATAATCATCCTCAGAAAACATATGGGGAGAATCTTTTGCTACTTTTCCTCACTGCAGACAGAAGCATGAGGCTTCAGGCTCTTTGCCATACACCTCTTTAGGAGCTCAGGTGTGCTCAAATTGTTGGCTCTGATCCATCCACAACCAGAATCCAAGCTCTGCTGCTTTCCCAATTATGCCTACAGCTGATGCTGGTGACAAGCCAGGTGGTCTTCATGAACTGGCTCAGGAGATCAACATGAAGCTGCCTGAAGAGAGAAAAATCATTTTTTTAAAAATCATATGGTTATGTGCTACATTTTTCACTCAATGCTAAAACACTGAAGTATGAGGAAAGCTTCATAACAGCAGCACATTCATGTCATCACAGAACAAAAGATGTTACAGAGCACAGTTCCTACTTTTATGCATGAATTACAAAGGTGTAGATCCCGAGTCTATTCATTTCTTTGTGACATTTTTATCCCTCCTTTTCTCCAATGAGATCAAACAGGCTTATGTGGTTTTCCTCCCTGCTATATTTGCCCAATCTCTCTGTGAAGCAGGCACATTGAAGGTAAGTTACTGGTTACCCAGTGAATTTTCACAGCTGAGTGAAGACTTAATCATGGAACTGCTACATTCTGGTCAAAAATCCCTAACTGCTGTACAACACTGGCTCTGAACTGACTTATCTTTTCCTTAAAAAGTTCTTTGATCAATGAAAACACACCTTGGTGAAAAGAAAGGGGAGAGGTGCTTCCAATTCCTTCTCTTTGCAGCCTCTTTTTTTGCCCCCCAGCACCACCTTTAATGTTCTTCCACAGAACCTCCAGTCCTCTATGGTAGATTTTGGGTGGGGATAAATTAGGAGGAGAGTATAAAAGAGTAAGAGGAACTGGCAAAAATACCAACCATCATGAGTGGCATTAGGCTGGGAGCAAAGTTTTGTTCAAGTGATATATGTGCATGCACCTGTGAATTAGCTGCAGGGATCCTCAAAAACCTTTGTGCTATTTCTTCATTCTTTTTTCCCATTAGGTAGGATTTCAACAAAATTTCCACAGTTTGACACAATGCATAAATGTTACAAATATTGTTAGATCAAGATGGCAGACACACTCGTCTCCAAAACTGTTGCTGTTCTATGCCATCAAATCAGCTGTGACTTAGAATGACCCAATGCATCAGAAATCTCCAGGAGATACTATTATTAACAGCTCTGCTCAGGTCTTGCTAGCTTAAGGCCATGGAATACTTCTACAGGAATGTGGCAGAGAGCCTACATTTTAAGAGAATGCTTTTGTAACAAAGAAATATTCTCATATGTTAGTAAAGAAAGCCTTTTGCAATTCCCTGTGCTTATTGGGAATGGAAGGATTCTAAAGCTATCTGAGTATTACAAGTTGCACAGAGGCTTATACATATTTTTTATGTACTGCAGCCTTCCTAAAAGGAAGGCTGGCACATAAGTCAGACATATGATAATTTACACTCTGTATGGCTTCTATTTTTCTTCCTTTCCAGCATTGCCTATTTTTACATTGGCTTTGATTTTACCCTTCTCTGTCCCCGAAACTGAAGACAGTTTGGAAAATATCTTCCAAATAAATAAATAAATAAATAAATAAATAAAAATGGCGAAATAAAGATCACAACTTACAAATTGCCCTTTAATTTTTTTGAGTTTAAAAAGCTGTATCCCCAGGCAATTGCCGTCTATGATCAACCTTGGTTGGTACAACAGCTATGCCTTCTCTCAAATAAATTGAATCTAGCCAATGTCACACAGGCCTTGATAATGACAATGCACTCTGTCTGGAATAGGTTAGAAATGATAGTTCACTCAAAACACAGCTAAAAGAGTTTTAACTGGAGTGTACCATCCCGAATATATGACCACAGTATTATATCAAGTTTAATGTGGTTTGTTTTATTTGTTAATTTATTTCTAAGTGCTGCTATTGACAGTTAATGGCCTTACGGCCGGGACAGCAAAGGACAGCCTTTTCTCCTGTTCACTCTTTTTAGGGGCTCTGATTTGTGTTCCCTTCCATCAGATGTGAACTGGGGTAGCTGAATATTCCTGTGCCAATCCCTTCCTTGCTGCTGCCGTGGCTCAGTTTTTGGCTCATGCAGCAATTGTGAAGTGTTTCATAGAGGCACGCATTTTACAAGTATACGTAATAATTGTTTACAGATAAGGAGGTATGCGGTATAATGTATGTGTGTATACATGTAGCACATTGAAATAATGTTTCTGCCAGAACATTAAGCAAACTACAGGAAGAGATCTATTAATCCTACTAGTAGAGCATCAGTGTTTCATGAGCCTACTTATATTATCATTCAGGAACTGAGGCTGCTCCCTCTTTGTCACTTCTTTATTGGGTGCACAATGAGAGCTGGGGAGGGGCAGTTTCTAGGCGCATCTCCATTCTCCCATCCACTGTGTTCTCAGGTGAGTCATGGTTGCCCTTAAGAACCTTGGGGAGAAAGAGCAGTCTCTATCCGTGGTATAAAGCTTCTTCCCCAGATGCCCCAGGGCAGACAGAAGGTACCTAAGTGAACCCTCTCATGTGATCAGTGTCTGCAGGACAGAGATATTTCTGGGAGCCCTG
Organism: Cyclura pinguis; assembly: GCA_030412105.1. Classification (NCBI taxonomy): domain Eukaryota; kingdom Metazoa; phylum Chordata; class Lepidosauria; order Squamata; family Iguanidae; genus Cyclura; species Cyclura pinguis. Next base: position 210,993,375 of record CM059602.1, read on the forward strand.
GCTTCGGTTGCATGCTCAGGACAAGGGATAAGAAAACATATCTCCTTTCATAGCCTCACCAAAGTATGTAGCTTGTTTGCCTAGGGATTACACCAGCATATGTAACCAATAGAATTCTATCTAGACATATATAACAATTGTGCACCTTTGATTGTAAAAACACCAAATGTACACTATGTGTGGAATAATACATTTTCAGATACTGGGTGCATTGTGGACATGGTCTGTTTGCCTATGTGGGTGTCTTGTCTGTCTTTTTCTCTGTATGTGGAAATATTAAATGTAACAGGATATATAAACCAGTATTCATTATAAAAATTTAACAAGATGAATTATGGTAGTGTTTTGTTCCAGCTAACACTACCATTTGCCTTGCTTCTACTTACCTGTGTGTTGGGCCACCACTTCCTTCCTTTTACATCTTGAAACATGTTTCTTATCATTTTATATGGTCTTTTATGCTGTATCAATTGTGTAGAAAGTTAGAATAGAAATTACAAAAATATAAATATTACAGTTTTAAAAGAATAATCCTAAAGCAGAAACATTCCAGGTTGTTTCCCTTAATTACCCATAGGAAAGTGAATACATAAGAAAATGTCTAAGAATCTTATTAGGTTTTTGTGTAAATCATTAAAACTTATGTACATCAAGAAATATATTTTTATGAGAACATGTACTTCATAGGCTGTGACTCACTTAAGGGGCCTGAGCCTGTCATCTTGACAGTAGGCATGAACCCAGAACTTGAGAGTAGATTTCTATCTACTGTTCTCAAGTAATCCCATACAATCAATACATATCTCCAGGGACAGCTTTACTTGAAGCAATTTCAGTATGAAACAATACATTTCTCAAGGCCATCATCCCAGGAGCAACCTTTGAGTCTGACCCTTTTTTGCCTCCAAATTCAGAAAGTTCTGTGTTTGCCGAAAAAATGCCACTGGGGCTGCCATTAAAATTTTGAAAAATATTGATTTATAATAATGCTGTAACCACTCTTGTTTAAAACAAAGTAGAAGATGAAAAGTAACTGCTCCTTTCCAGTCCATGGAATAGATTCTTTGACACATGCCTATCCTTGTCAGCAGTTCTTTTTGTCAGACTCTGATATGTCAGTGAGAAAGTTCCAAAAGTTTGTGACAGGTCATATTTTCATTTACAAAGCTGGGCTGTTTCAATGGTAAATGTCTTTTTTTGTCCTCCCATTGGAAGCTTTATTTTTTTTATTATTATTAATTTATTTAGCATTAGTTGCCTTTATCTTTGCTTTTTTGTATGCTTTTTGAGAAAAACTTACAACTTTTTCAGATTTCTCCATAATGATATGGAAAACACTCAAGAGCCTAAATGTAATTGTCAGTCACTACTAAAGGAGACCCATCAAATAAGTCAAACCTCTCTGCATATTGACTTATCAAGTTCCTATTAATTCAATTCATTCTGTGGAACTAAAAGATGAGAGAGCAAGAGTGGTACAGTTTAGATGTTGAACTAAAACTTTGAAAACAAGTGTTTGAATTCCCACTTGGCCATGGAAACTCACTGGGTGACCTTGGGCAAGTCACACTTTCTTAGCTTCAGATGACAGCAATGCAAATCCTCTCTGAACAAATCTTTCCAAGAAAGCCCCGTGATAGGTTTGCCTTAGGTCACCATAAGCTGGAATAATAACAATGGATTTAGATGGAGAAGGTGAAACAGACAGATGGACTCATCCAAGCAGAGGGCTCTGACTATTTGGTTCTTAAAAATCTGGATTTGAGTCCCTGTGTATTCAACAATGTTTGCAATGCTGAATTTCAGTTTTCTTACAGTCTATAAGTTATACAATTCTTATAAAGACTGAAATGGAAGTTGTTCAAGCAAAGGAGGAGCCAGAAATTATTGGTCTCTCTACAAAACTTACAGTGGCCTGACTTCTTTTCCCTGTCTCATCTCAACCTGATGGCAGATCTGTTGCCAAAGTTGATGGAAGATGGAATTTTCTTGAAAGAAATGTCTTTCCCTCGTCTCAGACTAATGGAATCAGAGAACTAGGTCTCTAAATGGTAGAATCAACAACAAATAAAGTCAATGCAGTTACAAGAACATTATTTCATGCTCCCATTTTCCAGGGTTTCTCAAGGTAGCCTTATCCTCCGCTTATGTCACCAGTGTGACTGCCTAGGAAGGGTGAGAAAATAGCAGCAACAAAGAGATTTTATGCTTTCAGGGGAAACAATTTGCAGAAAGGGGTGTACTTTACTGAATGGCTAAAAATGACTTTAAATTTCCTTTTCCATGACCTTTGTAACAAAAATCACGTTCTTTTTCTAAAGACAACTACCTCTTTCCTATTGACTCATATTCCCTATGCAATCTTGAGAGAAATATTACATATTCTAAAGACTGTCATCTTTTAAAACCATCAGCTTTCACTTCCTCACATACTGTCACCAATCTATCACTTTATTAATATCCCACCTTTCTCCCAGACTGGGGGCTTTATCATACCAGATAAAGCGCACCTACAGCAGGATAATAGCATCTTTGGCTGGTACTTATCACATGACATTGTTCCTCTTCTGTTTTTCTCCTGGTGGGAGACCATTTGGGAAGTGTTTCTTTTACAAAGGAGGTCATTCATGGATTAATCAGTAATTGATTAATTAATCTGCTGCAGGTGTGATTTACCTGTCTTGCATGATAAAGTCTTGGGACTCAAAGCAGCTTACAAGAAGTCAGAAAATTACAAGGAAGTGTTTTCCTCCCATTCCTTTCCAGAAGCATATGGAGAAACATAAATGCAACAAGGGAGATAAAATGGATAGCAGGTCTCTTCACATTATTCTTTTAAAATAGAGAGACCTTTTAATAGTGGCTGTTAACCTTTAACAAATGAAAAAAGAAGATCGAAATGGATTAGAGGCCAATGTATAGGCAGGGAATGTGATATTGGGAAGAAGTGACCTGAGGAGTTCTGGTAACAGTTTGGGACCTTTGGCATGGTTTTTAGGGTAGGGATTCCCCTATCCTGGTTTTCTTGCTTCTTATTCAGAAAGAAATCCTTTGTCCTGAGCACAGGGAAAAGATGTAGGCAACTCAGCCAATAAGTGAAGAAAAAAATCACTAGCTACAAGCTGAAATGTATCTGTTGTCAAATATTTGTCACTTTGCAAAGCATGTAGAATCAACCTATACATCTATTTTTTGCTGAGTAGGCACCATGGCATGATAGCAGATTACAATGGAGTGCCTCCTTTTCTATTGCCATTCTGTGAATGAGATGTTAGAAGCTCGATATTCATTTGTAACGGACATTTTTGCCTTTTCTGGCTTCATAAGTCAACCAGTCTCTGCCCTAACAGAGAAGCTTTGATATTATCTGCCCATCCATGATGGAGCATGGATTGTCTTGGCAGCGTTTGAGCTATAAGCTTTCTGAACACGTCAGACCCTAACAAGCCAGACATATTTCTGCAGTAAAGTAGGCCTGACTTACGAGGCAGGCGATTGCCTTTTACAAGACAGCCCCAAAAGGAACTGTTACAGTTTCGACATGTGAAATAAAAGGTCAAAGGATGACCCAGTTTGAGTTAAAATCATTTATTATATCTGTAGGCAAGGCAGGGCAAGAAGCTATTTAAAAAATGGTAAAAAGCATCATTGCCAAAGCAGAAGGTGTCCCATTATTTGATTAAATTTGCCTGGCAGCTTATAATCGAGACACAAAAGCGAGTAAATAGATAACTAGCTAATAATTGCAGACAACCTCATGTGTCTGGACATGGGGAACATCTATTGAAATAGCTCTCAAGTACTCAACTTCTAAGTATCAAAGGCTTCTGAATTATCATAAGATGCAAAGGTGGCAGTGCTAATTCCATTATCAGCAGGCTCATGGGTAAAATAATTCAAGCTTTTGACAGCTCAGCTAATGGGACTCATTGCAGACAGCAACCATTATGGGTATGCAGAGACTGCTATTATTCCTATCCTAGACTTAACTGGCAAGTACTTTTCATTAAAGATAGAACTATTATGCCCTCCAATGTAATAGGTGCTAGTATGTATTGTTGTTGCCAAGGGGGTGTATTTTATAATAGCTTATTATGAATGAACAGAGAGAGAAAGAGAGAGACAACGGTCACACAAGCACCATTTTTAAATCTGCAAACAATTTAGTTTGAAGTCAGACTGTTTTAAAAAAAGGGGGGGAGGAAGAAGCATTTTTCAGGGTTCAGATCAAAATACCTCTTTTTAAAAGTCATGACATTTCTATTCAATAGAAATCAAGGTAATGGCTTATCTAATGACAAATACCAGAGGCATATTTTCTTTGATTTTTTTTAAAAAAATCCCATTAAACAAGCTCTTTGATAAACAACCACTGTGATAAGCATAACATTTTTTCACAGCAGGATGAACCAGAATCCATTTGTAGAACAAGCTTGTTGGAAAGGAGCATTGTAATGTTTTATGTACAGGCGTAAGAAGTAGCCGGGGTAGGCACAAACAGTACTTTATTCAGAACATGTTTTTCTAATAAGAAAGATAGAACCTTACATTGCATTAACTAGGGATAATGTCACATTCTTCTTGGCAATGAAAGCACCTTTTGCAATGTCACTGTAATGTTTAAGGTACTTTCATAGCGAATGGAAGCTGGCCTCATGTTAGAGAAGACATATGATTGTTGCTTATTATTATTATTGTTGTTGTTGTGAAGATGATGATGGTGGTTGTGGTGGTGGTGCTGTGGAACTCAAGATGTCTAACAACATTCAAACAGTGCGAATTTAAACATTCATGAAAGTATAAATATAAAATTCAAAAAACAAATAATTTATGACATAGGACATGGTGCAAGTGTGGGCTTATCATATATGTTGTAAAAAGCTGAGAAATACATCTCTAAAACCAGTTTTGGCTATTGGTAGACAGATCCTAGCTTATATAACCTACCTTCTTGGACAGTCTGACATCCCTTCAAAAGGAAAAACTGATTGCCAGTAGCGGCTGTCTGGAGGAACCCCTCTTTGCATAAAATTAGAAAAGAGAAGCCAATAAATCATTTTTCATTACTCCTCTAATCAGTCTGCCTTGGAGTATCAGTCTTTCTGCTAGAACTGTCTTCTATGCACACAGGAATCAACTGTCTATGGCATATCCTGCTGCTATATTCCAATGTCTTATTCTCTGCCCCTGCTGGAACTGTATGAGATCCTCTGGCGGACTTGTGTATAAGAGTGGTTGAAAACGGAAAGAAAAAGCTCTACTGGGCGTTAGGTTTTTTAATGTGCTACATCTAAAGGAACATCAAAGACTTTCATGTGAACATTTCGATCATGTGAAATAATGAGGTTTGGATACTGCTACACTTCCAGCCCTTCCATGAAGGATAAGTAAGAATTTACATCATACTTTTTGGCTAAGGAGAGAATGAACTAGATCACTGGCACCCTGCCATGACTGCTGTGTTTGAACTGAATTCCCAGCACCAAAGAAAACAAGACCTTCCATTGGGGTTGGGACCCAGATCCTTTGCCCAACATCTTCAGTGGTATCCAGGAGAACATGCCAGTCTGTACTATGAGTCAATTAAACAACATTAAAGTACTCTGCTATGGTATTGCAGATTGAACATTGGGGTGCCTCTTCTGTATGCTGCTGGGGTGCCTCTTATGTCTTTGGCTGTATTTCAGTACACTGATAGCTTGTGAACAGGATCCAAGCAAATGGATCCAGGGCCGCACAAGGGAAGATAGATAAAATCTGCCAGCTCTGAGTAGTCTGTTTCTCTGTTTCTTCACCCATGGCCTTTTCCCTTCTGCTGCCACAGAATTTCAGCCAATAAGTGCAGATTTCCAGCCTTGCATATATTAAGTTCTATTGAATTCAACTGGATTTGCTTTTGGATTTCTTTTCGGTAAATATGTACAGGTTTAGGAATTATGGCCTAAATTCTACCACTGCTTTCCAAGTAGAGAAGCCCACTGAATCAATTACTAAATAGTAAATACTTACATAATTCTCACTGATTTAATGAATTGGGACTAGCAATTTGATGTAGGCCTATGTCTTCAAATGTACTACTGTTGCTCAGTTATTGTGCTTTTAAAATCTTGCTCATATAAACTTTGCATTTTCATCTATCTGATGGTACCAAGTTTGGCCTGCTATGAATGAATTTTGGCAGGTCCCTTAGGACAATACCGCCATCAACAGAGTAGGACTATATTGGAGGAAGAAAGGGAAATCTTTAAATCTGTATTCTACGAGGAGGCTGTATATTTTACTCTATGAGAATGCAGAACACTTACTATAGGAGTCAATTTGGCAAGAGTTAAGATCACATTATTGTGCTAAAATGTTTCATTAAATTCCATTGCATGGTTGGCTGAATGTGCAGGGAGCAAAAGTTCTGGGATGAGCAATCAAATCATCTTTGATATTTTGTCTTGCTGAATAGGCTAAAGCAAGGAAAGGGTGGCAATAGAATAAGGGTGTCATAAAAATAGCAATCTACTTTTAACAAATTATATGTATGTATGTATGTATGTATGTGTGTGTGTGTGTGTGTGTGTGTATATATATATATATATAAGGATACGGATGTATATGTATATGGTGGACTAGGAATTAAGTGGCCCATGGGATCCTAGCAGCCAAGGGGATTTCTATGTGGTCAGTCACACTGAGACTTCAAGAGACACAGGTCCTTTTCTCAACTTACCTTTTCTCAGCGCTGGGACGCGGGGATTACGCAAGCAGCCTCTTGTGAGAGGCTCTCGCATCCCCACTGCTTTGGCTCTGTAGCTGTTGCCTGCCAACCGGCAGGCAACATGAGGGCTCGGGCTCTTCCTTCCGCAGCGCAGCCTGGGATTTTCCCAGGCTGCACTGGGGCAGGAAGCACGAGTGCCATGGCTCCAGAGGCTCTGCACGCACGCTAAGTGTGTGTGGGGCCCTGGAGCGATGCACGATTGTGCACCATTTTTGGCTATAAGCCGAAAATGAAATAGGGTGCTATCAGCGCCTGCCGCCCTGGCAGCATTGTGCAATTGCGAGGATGTCATGTGGACGGCTCCTTGCAATCGTGCGATGCTCCAGAGGCCCTTTCGCACGGCAAACACCATGTGAAAAGGGTCCCAATTCCTTCCTATATCGCTGTTTCTCTTCTGTACTTTCTGGGGGAAGGGGAAGCATAAAACAGTCAAAAATTGGCTAGCAGATCATTTCTAGTTCTGCAGTGATGATGAGGCATGGCTCGTGGGGGTCCAGAGGACCCCAAAATGGGGTGTTGTGGCCCCCTGATCCTTGTCAGCTATTTTCATATAAGGTGCCAAATGAAGTGGCAAGGCAATCCACAAAAACTGATGCCAAATGAAATGTATTAGTTTTCAATGTTACTCTTGTTTTCATGCCAATAAACTAACATGGCTATCCGTCTGGAAATGTATAAAAGTATAGTGAGGTGGAGAGCCAGTGTGGTGTACTGGTTTGAACATTGGGCTATGACCCTGGAGACTAGAGTTTGATTTCCTGTACAGTTATGGAAACCCACTGGGTGATCTTGGGTGCGTATACTCTTAGCTCCAGAAAATTCTGTGATAAGTTTGTCTTAGGGTCACCATGAGTCAGAAACAACTTTAAGGCAGACGACAACAACAATAGTGGAGTGGAAGACTGGTTTGGTTGTTTGTGTAGGACTCGAGGGAACCAGAGTTCAAATTCCTGCTCATCCATGAAAACTCACTGGGTTATGGGCAAGCCACACTTTCTCAGACAAAGAAGGAGACAGTGGTAAACTTTGTCTGCATAAATCTTACTAAGAAAACTGTGTGACAGGGTTGCCCTAAGTTAGAGTTGATTTCAATGTACGTAACAACCGCCAGCAGGGTGCAGTAGTCTGAGAGTTAGGACTCAAGGATGCTAGAGTCCAAATGCCCACTCAGCCATGGAAACCCAGTGGTGACCTTGGGCAAGTCACACTTTCTCAGCCTAAGAGGAAGACAATGGCAAACCTCCTCTGAATAAATGTTGCCAAGAAAACTCTGTGATAGCTTCACCATAACTTAAAGTAGACTTGAAAGCATGTAACAAATGCAGATGGGAGGAGGGAGGAATGGCCAGCCGTTGGGGGCTGCATTGTGCCCCCGCAGGACCTTGAAAGCACACCCCCATTCCCCACTGTGCCTTTGGGTTATTTGATGTGCTTTTAACATTTTCTTTTTAAAACTAAAAATAGCCGCGGGAGTGTGCATGGGCTATGGCTAGTTCTGCCATATTTTTGCATCTCTCCCAGGCTATTTGAGGTTCAGGAGAAGTAATTCTGGTTTACTTCCTAGCTAAAGAAGGCCCCTCCTGCTCCTAAAACAGCCAGAAGGAAGAGAACATGCTCTTATACCCCTGAGGTGTGTGGACATTTTATGCACACTTTAGGTGTGTTTGTGGACGTTTAGTTATAAATAACTAAATAATGCAGTGGGAATGGAGGCTGGCAGGAAACCCATGGGCTGGACTTTTCCCTATGTACTTTGCATATAGGATCACAAGACATTTCTATTTATAGGATCAGAAGGCTGTATCATTATATACAACAGTCAGGCAATCTTTGTTTCTATCAAAGAACAGAGAAATGTATCTTATGTGCTGTGTTTATCACAGAAAGAAATGGGGCTGAGCTTAGAAGTAAGGATAAGCACTTGCTAAGATGTAGTGTTGAAAACAGGTAAAGCTTTCTGATACCTATGGAACACCTGGCTGTGTTTTAAACAAGATTGCTTTCATCCTCCAGCATATGCTAAATATCTCTATAATGATTAAGTTAAGAGTGAATCAAATGAATCACACTCCATCATTATAATCAGAAAAGGGGAGGCCCAGAGTGGATTGATCTGAATCTCAGCAGTGTAATGGGTATTGTGCCTTTTGTGTCTTTCCCTTATGACTTTGCCAGAATGAGATTTTCCATGTGATTTCTATATGTGCAGAATGCCTTTTGGGAATCTGTTTGCTGTGTTAGTTCTGGAAGAAGTTCTAGTATATGTTGTTTGCTAGTAATAGTGTTTGTGGTTTTCATTTAAAAAAAATCCCCCCCCCCCAGAGCTTGAAAAGTTACTAATTTGTATTACAGTGCTGGCCAGACTGGCTAGAATGGATACTGGAAGTTGTTGTCCACAAAGTAACTTTTCCAAGCTCTGGTTTTGGTCCAGTGGCATAATACCTTCGGTAACACAGAGTCCACTATGTGTATTGGCGTCCTTTTGATGATCTTTTGTAGTTTATGCATTTGTGGTTGAGACCCTCCCCTTCTGTTGTAGTTATCTGTATCTTCAGCAACATACACTCCATTATGTATACCTGGTGAAGAGGTAAATCTAGGGCTTAAGTCCACAGTTCCACCAGTGACAGTCATAGAGTATCAAAGCTGGCATTAAGCATAACATTGTTCTTCTATGAAAGCTTATGCTAAAGTGCTACCAGATCCCTTTGCATACTGACAGTTTCTGTCAGGTTTATTTCTAGCTAAATGTGCATGCATTACACAGGCACAGAAGTTTCAGGCACATGATATTTATGAACTTGAAGGTTCTGTTTTGCTACAGCAATAATGATCATTAAGATTGCTGGGCCCGAAATATCTCAGGCCCTGATATTTCACAGCTAAGAGACCTAGGGACAACCTCTTAGAGGTTCTTGATATTATGATTCATTACATATCAACTACAGTTACTGAGAGGCTGTCATTCAAATAAAAAACAAACAAATCACAAAATCAAACAAATCAGACAAGGAGGGAGTAGCGAGAGTTGTACTTTGGCTATATCATGAGAAGACATGACTCACTAGAAAAGACAATAATGCTTAGTAAGCCAGGAGGAAAGGAGAAAGACCACACTGCAGATGAGTAGACTCTGTCAAGGGAGATAATGGCTCTGAATCTGCAAGACCTAAGCAGGGCAGTTGCTGATAAGGTGACTTAAAGGTCTCTCTTTCATAGGGATGCCATAAGTCAAATTCCACTTGATGGCAGTTAACAACAAGGAAGATTGTAAATACCCTGTAGTAGCTCCTTCAAAGCAGACTGCAGACATGGTGGGGACAGCAACACACAGGGTGAAAAATCATTCCTTTTCAGATACTATTCTCATCCTGAGACTCCTTCACTTCTCCTCTGGCCAGAAAATGAAGGGCCACACTATGAGATCTGGGAACCCTAATGGCCACTGATAGACCTATCTTCCATGAATTTGTTTGATCTCCTTTTAAAGTTGGTGGCCATTGCTAAGCTAGTGACTATCACCACATTTTGTGGCAGCAGAAGTGGCTATCACAATGACTAATCCGAAACAACTAATAAAGTTCAAAAGTAGCCAGGAAGTTCCTTGTGGAAAGCAGAGAAAAAGGATATAAATGCAACAGGACTTTCCCTTCCACATAGTACTGCCAATCAATTTTACTGTCTGAATTAAAGAGACTTAACTGAAACTGGATGGGAAGTGTGGGAAAGAGAAGATAGGGAACTGGCCAAATAACTCTGTGTGGCAGCATTGTTCAGAGTTTAAATGGGGAAGGACAGAGGAGAAAGTGGCAGTGTAGATAAGGTATGTCGAAAGAAGAATGGTGGGGAAGATAGGACATAGGGATAGAAGGAATAATACAAAATAGTCGGCTTTTCCTAAATAAATAAATAAATAAATAAATAAATAAATAAATAAATACTAAGAGTGCAATTATGTAAACTCTCAAATAAGACCCACTTATCTAAATGGGACTGACTTGCTTTTAAGTAAACATGTAGAGGAAAGAGAGTGTAGTGAGAGATGAGCCTGAAACAGGATGCTGATTTAAAATAAATCAAGTCTTCTAAAATTAAATGCTATGCTTATGTACGTGTGTGTAGGCACAAGTGCATCATCATTCTCAGAGCTTGGAACATTACTTTTTTAAAAAAGGAATGCATTAGCTGTAGCTGTCATTTCTTTAAGAAAAAAACAGTATTACTTATTGCTTCAACAGTTAATAATCTCTTTTTGTTGTGGGGGAAAAAAGAATGTTTAACACAAGTATTCTTCAAAGAAGGAAAAATGGCCCTGAGTCTCACTATATCACCAACATTTCATAGTAATGAGTGAACTGTATTCCTTAAAATAACATAACAATAGTGGTATTACAGGTTGTTCTTTTACTTTGCAAAAATCATAGTGTTAGATTCCCCATCTTTTTAACCCCTCCATCACATTATAAGTAACAATATTGTTGTTGTTGTTGTGTACCTTCAAGTAATTTCTGACTTATAACAACCCTAAGGCAAAACTATCATGGGGTTTTCCGGGGCTAAGAGTGTGTGACATGCGTAAAGTCACCTGGGGTTCCGTGATTAAGTGAGGAACCAAACTCTGGTCTCCAAAGTCCTTGTCCAATGCTCAAACCACTACCCCATGCTGGGTCTCAGTAATAATGTTACTTGTAAAATAAATGTAAAAAATTCTCAGGATTTGTTACTTCCAGGTTCTGCTAATTGTGAAATCAAAACCTTGTTTAGAACAAGATATAATTCTTTTTTTTTTCTGAAACTTTAGGGCTAAAGCTGTGATGAACCCAAATGCTAAATGTGAAGCTAAAGCTGTGATGAATCCAAATGCTTCTGAGCCTGTGGTTGTTGGAAATTATTCAAGACTAGTAGTAGCTTTCTATCAGCATTGCAACTGTGTCCCTGGGCTAGTGGAGGTTTGGATATGGTCCAGTTCAGCTCTGACCTTACCCTACACTGTTCCTCTTTACTCTTTGGATTTCTACCAACAGATCTGAGCCATAAAACAATTCTGCTGGCAGACATTTGTCATCAAATATTTGAAGTCTGTTGGCAAAAAGAAAATTCCTCTGACAGGGCTTGTGCTTAATCCTAAACTCTTGCAGCCAGTCCTTTTAATGCAAACATCTTTGAGTTTAAATTGCACTATTACGACCCAACCTCATATGCAGAAGTCCTACTGAATTCGGTAGGCCTTATTCCCCAGTGAGGGAATGAAACAGCAGAATAAATTTCCAGTACTAATTTAATAACGCAGTCCTATGCATGTCTACCCAGAAGTAAGCCACATTAAGTTAAATGGAGCTGGGTTCCAGCTAAGCATATATAGGAGTGCAGCCTAAATTAACTATGAATCTAATAGCCAAAGTAAAAAAAAACAAAACAACTAATGTGCAAAGAGCTTATTTTAAACAATAAATACTAATAGTATTATCAACCACTATTATAAGCTCATTTTCAGAAAGGTTGTCTCAGAAGTAAATGCTGCCAGGTTGGGAAAAAAAAATCCACAGCTATATTACGAGGTGAGCCACACACACCTTCCACATTTCAGCTTGTCTTGGCAACAGGCCATTCCCAGATTTCTCTGCTGCCTATCTGCCACTTTACCTTTATTCCTAAACTTTCCCAGGCAGAGTGGGAAGTAGTAAACAAGGGGCAGGGAAGGGTGAAAATGTGAGAAAGCCCACCTATACCTTTCTCCCCAACATTGCTGACTACATCATCAGGAACAGCAGTTTCTTTTGCTTTTATTTCACAGAATCATAGAATGGTACAGCTGGAAGGTACTCCAATGGTTATCTATTCTAACCCTCTAATGTTCAGGAATACACAGCTAAGGCACCCCTTAGAGATGGCCATGGAACCTTGGCTTAGAGACCTCCAATGAAGGAGAGTCCGTGGCCTTCTGAAATAGTCTGTTCCACTGTAAAGCAGTTATAGTCAACAAGTCCTTATAAAGTTTAGGTGGAATCTCTTTTCTTGCAATTTGAAGCTATTGGTTCATGTCCTAGTCAGAAAACAAGCTTACTCCATTTTCTACATGACATCACTTCAGATCTTTAAAGATCTTGGCATCTCTCAATCTTCTTCTCTCTAAGGTCATTTCCATACCGGGCTTCTAAAACGGTGTAGAGTGACCTCTAACGGAGGTCTTCTACACTGTAGAGTGGACTGGCGTGGACTACTTTTCAGAGTTCCACACCAGAATCCACTCAGGAGCGGCCGGAACTAGCCGGGCTGCGTGTTTTTTAAAAACCTCTTTTTCAAGGTTTTTAAAAAGCACGGAGCACACAACCCCGTGCCACTCTGTCGCCCGGCTCTAAAGTGGATTTGCAGGTGCACGCAAGTGCGTGCCTGCAGATCTGCCGGGGGTGGGCTTCCGGCTGGCGAGCTTCTCCGGTTGGTGGAGAGCCTCCATCAACCAGAAGCTGCCATCTGGGACGCCGGAGGAGTGTGGAGCAGCGAGCTCGCGCTGCTCCGCGGGGCAGCGGACTTACCCGGCTGCGGGTAAGCTCTGTTTTAGTGTGTTTTTGCCCATTCCCCCCCCACATGTGAAAAGGGCCTAAGCTAAACATACACAACTCCCTAACCCATTCTTCATAAGACTTGGGCCATTTCTGCACACGGCGAGGGAATCGCTCCCTGCCGCTACTCACTGGATCTTCTGTGGGTCCGGTCCGGTCTGGGGTGAGGAGGAGCAGTGCGTAGTCATAGTTCCGCACTGCTCCGGTGTCCAAAATGGCGGCTTCTGGTTGGCTTCTGGTTGGTTGCATTAGTGCGAGCCTGCGAATCTGCATCGGAGAGCAGGCACGCAATGGTGCGCGCCGGCATTTTGAAAGACCTGAAAAATCAGATCTTTCAAAAACATGAAGGAGGACCACTTGGGGTCGTTCTGGAGCAGACTGAGGTGCGGATCTACAGTAAGTAGTCTGGACCCAGTCTGCTCCAAGGTGCAGACGTCTTCCGTGGAGGATTCACTGCACCATTTTATTTACCCTGTGTGGAAATGGTTTTAGTTTCTAGACCTTGATTAGGGTTCTCTGGACACATTTTAACTTCCCAGTATCTTTCAAGAACTGTAATGCCCACAACTGGACAAAATATTTCAGGTGAGGTCTGACCAAAGCAGAGTAGAGTGCGACTACTACTTCCCTTGATGCAGACACTTAACTCCTCTTGATACAGCCAAGAATTGCATGGGCTTTATTTATTCCTGGCTGCTGCATCATATGAGTGTCAGTTCAAATCACAAAAAGCTATCTTACATAGTCTTTGGTTGATAGATTTAAAAGCAGTATTTAAAAGTAGTATACCAGAGATTCCATAAACATAGTTACAAATGACATAAGGAATCTACCACCAGAACCCACCTTAAAGTTGAGGGACCCATTCCAAGTGATGGAGGTCAGTAGTATGGTGATTGGGGCAGTTATCCCCTTCCTGCCCTGACCAGTGGTGTGACAAGCAGAAGCCCAGGAGTGGGAAGGGGCTAGCTGCATCATCCTGAAGCACCTCACTCATCCATGTCATGCTGCTCAGAGTGCTCTCTTGAGTTTAAGATGCATTCTGGGGGATATTTGTGGTCATGGCAATAGTGCCTTGACCATGAATACACAGCATATCTGAATATAGAGCAGTTAGGGATCTGCAACTCTAGATCAGAAATTTGTAACTGCAAAGCAGGATGCCAGCCACTGTATTATGCTTCCACAGAAGGAGATAGGTACTTGTGGAATTTTCTGTCTCATATGCCAAAATGGCATGGCTAGCCTGGTGATCTTAACTGGGGAGGGGACATCATTTGTAACTCCAGCCGAAGTAGCAAGATAACTTGAGTCAGCCTTTTTTGTGTCTGATTTCCCCTTCTCAGAGTCTGCTAGTATGTTCAAAGCACGATTAAATACCTAGTGTCTCTTAACAGTTAAGCATAATAATTGTGTGTTAAATGTTCCTGAATATGCATGCTTATTTATGAAGAGAAGAAAGATCTTTTTAAAGCAGACTAAAATCCACCCAGACTAGCATTCTTTGCAAGAATACCTTTAGTTAGCCGATCAGCTTCCTCCAAGTCAGCTCTCTCTAACCTGGCACCCTCCATATGTGTTGCATTTCAACTCCCACATTGGACTGGGAATTCTAAGAATCATAGTACATTATACCTGGAGTATACCAGTTCAAGGAAGGCATTGCTAGCCACTCCCTCCCCCAAAGCAATCTAGTTCCATCCTCTACCTTCTTCCCTGTTAAAGCTAGTAGCTATTTATTATATTTTTATTCTTTTTCTTTTTTAAAAAAAATTTTTTTTATTCATTTTAAAATTTTTTTTATTTATTTTAAAAATTAACAGTGATAAAACTTTCTTAGTTTAAATCTATAATATATAAAAATTGCAAAAATACTTGTTGAAAGGGTGAAAAAGAGAGAGGGACCTTCTACCATACTTGGTGGTCTTCTAAGAAATCTGAAAAGTTTTAGAAGTCTATTCTGCTTTTCTTTCCAAGGATCTCAAGACACAATATATTTGAACCATTTTTATCCTTGTAACACAATCAGATAGGACATGTTAGGCTGAGAGAAAATGATGGGCCCAGCTTCACACAGTGAACTTCAAGGCAAGCTGGTAATTTGAATCTGGTCTCTCAAGTCCTTGTCCTACACTGACTACTACAATGTACTGTAGGCAGGCATAGAGGCAGAACGATTGAAAGCATAACTAGAACTATAAGAAATTCAAAATATTGCTGGACATTTTGTTGCTATTATTTAACTTAAAACAGCCAAATTTTACCAAGGTCCAGTGCCTTAAAACACAAGACTGATGGGCATCTACAACAAGATTGCTTCAAATTAATAACTTGTAAATATGCAATGGCTGGTATCCTTTTGGTGTTTTACGAAGACATAATTTCCCTTAATTGCCTGTACCTTTTTGGGCGTGGCATAATGTTCGTATTCAGTTCACAACTGCATAAGCAGAGTTCCACAAGGGTAAGTGTTTCACATGCAGTTGCACATTCTTAGATGGTGCATGGCTACTCATCGGTGCCTTCAATGTATCCTTTGGTTCACTGGGATTGTGGAAACAGCAAATGCATTTCCAGATACACGATTGGTTCACACGTTGGTATTTGGCAGAAGGGTGGTACAGCACAAGTACCATGTAACTAAGTTGAGTTTAGATTTACGTTATGGAGGCACAATGTATGTTCTCAGTTTATGCTTGCCAGCAACTAATTTTTTTTAAATGAGAGGATTTACACCTCTGAGGCAGAGACAGAGGGATCCTTACAATGCAGTAATATGCAGAATTCATAAATAAGCCCCACTGAATTCAAAGAAACTTAAATCCAGGACCATCTTCATCCCTATCCTCTGACATGTGAGTAGGTCATTTAATTTAATTTAATTTTCAGGCCAAAAGCAGAGTTTCAGAAGAGGGTTTTTTTTTTGAGGGGTAGAATTGATCCTAACCTTTTCCCTCGTTAATGTTTTCTCTGGCCATTTCCACACGGGGTTTTTAAAATGGGACAGAGCATCCTCCAGGGAGGACGTCTGCACCTGGGAGCGGACTGGGTTGGACCTACTTAGCGTAGATCTGCACCCCAGCCTGCTCCGGAACAACCCCAAGTGGTCGTCCAGCGTGCTTTTGAAAAACCTGTTTCTTGAGTTTTTTCAAAAGCACGGAGCGCGCCAGTGCAAGCCTGCTCCCTTATGCAGATTCCCAGGCTCGCATTGGTGCGAGCCTGCGATCTACCAGGGGCAGGCTTTAGGCTGGCAAGCTTCAGCGGTTGGTTGAGAGCCTCGGCCAACCGGAAGCCACCATTTTCGTCCCTGGAGCAGTGCGGAGTGGCGGCCATGTGCTGCTCCGGAGCAGCGTGGACCAGACCGGGGAGCCCAAAAGTCCAGTGAGTAGCGTCACGGGGCGATTCCCTTGCCCCGTGTGGAAATGGCCAGAGTTTGCTGCTGTTGAGGTACCAGTTTTAAAATCTCAAAGTAGTCTGTTCTCTCATGTTAACAGCAATCTGACATTATCTTGGTCACTAAGGGGTTGGTTTGTTTTCAGACAACCCAACCTATCTCGTTTACTTTAGGTTAGGGTAAGTGAATTACTAGGTTTAGATCCTTCAGGAATGATGAGAGAAAACACGTATTCAATTGGAAACCCAGTTCAAGATAAAGTGTGAATTTTGCCATATCCTTCAAGGATGGAGGTTTTGTAGGATCAGTATGATAAGGACTGAGGAAGCTCTTGGGACTGATGGATGAGTAGAAGGTTGGTTTTCTGACTTTGATGTATTCTTGGGAAGCATGACTGAAGCTGGGTGAAAGTCTAGTCATAACTTCCCAGATGGACATCCAAAGATTAGATTTAGCATGAGTAGAACAGGGATGTGTATGTTAGAGACTTAAATTGTTTTTAACCAAACCTGAAAATTACCTAACTCTGCTCTGTGCTTTTGTAACTTTTCTTATATTGCACCTAAGGGGAAGGTTTCCCCATTGTATATTGTTACAAGCCAGAGAATATTTTGTTGCCAACTTCTCAGCCTGTTCATACAACTGTAAAGGATAGAATTTAACCTAATAAGAGCTAATACAGGCAGCTCTGTATGCGTGTGAGTGTGTATGGCAGCAGAAAATTGGCTACGGTACAGGTCAGTCTGGGAAGAATGCCAGATGTTCTGGAATGCAAACAAAAGAAACACACTTGTACTCTAGAGGTGAAGATACCAGTAGATGCTGCAGAATACATGAACTGTGGCAAGTTCCTTGAATGAGACTGGCACATTAGATGAGTAATGACTCCTACCATATCACAGGTGGGCTTAAGGAAAGATATGTATTTTTATTGGATAAAGGATAATGTTACTAGATGTCTCTAGTATACAACTCAATTGTGAGTTAGTCAGTTTACGGTCTTAGGGAGAAGATAAAAAGAAGCCCAGATAGGGTTATTATCAGGCTGCTTTCAGCAAGCCTCCATCACAGAAGATGTTGTTGATGAACAAGACTACCATTCCTCATAGTCCTAAAAATATGACCCCAAAGTGCTGGCTTATACTGGTACTCGTAAATTTATAACAAGAATAGATATAATAACAAATGATTATGAATGCTGTTAAGATTTAAGAAGGAGATTAATCCCTGAATGCCTTTGTTTTCATGTGGGCCTGTTAGATCTGTGCAACTCTTCAAACAGATAGGGAAATGTACCTGAATGGGTCATAGGCTATAAGTTAAACTGTATATTTAAGATGATTATGAATATAATGCAAAGGACAGAATTCTGTACGAGTAAAAGGCTTTATGAAATGTCTGTGTAACACATTAGCAGACACTATGAAATTATGGAAGAACCTGAGGATGATGAGAATAATAAGGATGGATAAGAAGCTATAGTAAATGGTTCAGAAAGATGACGTTCTTACATGTGTTAATTATTACCAAGCCTGTTAAAGAGATGAAGAGAGATCAAGGTTCAATCCTTACGAAAGCCCCTATGAATGTATAACATCTTCATTACCATACAATATGATGTAATGCTGCCTTACTCACAATTTAATGTTATGTAATAAACCTTGCTAGACATTGCTATGTCTTTCTTCCTAAGGAGAATGTATATGTGTGTGTGTGTGTGTGTGTGTGTGTGTATAAATAAATGCATAGTTATAATAAATAGCCTAAAAAGAGTACTAAAAGAATCTGCTCAGTTCCACATAAATATCCTCAATCTCCAAGACTTAAAAATGCTTAAGTGGACTGTTAAATTTGATTCTTAACTATTGGGTTTTGCCACCATCATATTGGGCACTCTGGTGAGCAGAAGTTGATGGAAGACAACCCAGACAGAATCTGCAATTAGCTTGCAAATGGCAGGGACCCTTAGTCCTTCACTCTAAGAGACAGAGTTGGGGAACTACACCTGTTTCATATGATACATTTCAAAATATGATATAGCTACTTATCATGAAGATTCTCCTACACAAATTTGTCTTTCTGAGCATGCCTGCTTGCTTAGTGTGTGTGTGTGCGTGTGTGCGCGTGCCCGCCTGTGTATGTGTATGTGTGAAATTCTCATCTCTGATGGGTAGGGAAGGAAAGGGGAAAGCAGGAGAAGTGGAAAAGGAGCAAGGGAAACTTCATCAGAGCCAGCATGGTGTAGTAGTTTGAGCTTTGAACTATGACCCTGGAGACCAATGTTTGATTCCTCACTTGGTCATGGAAACCCAATGGGTGACTGTGGGTGTATCACACACTCTCAGCCCCAGCAAACCCCATGATTGGGTCACCATAAGTTGGAAACAACTTGAAGGGAACGAAAGCAGCAACATCCATTTTTGTTGATGAATACTGGGGGCTCCCAGAAACAACTGGTGGTGGAAGCTAATGAAGAATTATTTGAAAGTAGGAACTGTTGAAGGAAGGAGTAAACCTCCCAACATTTTTTTCTTTATTTTTTTCCCTTAGTCATGTATATGATCCCATCTAATCAGGAACGCATCAGTCCTATTCAGGTGTTCAGATTTTGGGTAAAATAAAGGCATGAAGAAATTTCCTATGGGAAAGGTTTTGAATTGCTTCTACAAGTTACTGATACTGAGCTGAAATTTAATGGTTTTAATTGTAATAAAGACTCACCTAAGTGTTTCACCATTTTACCAGGTATGACTTCTATAAATTCAGTTAGAACTGCAACAGCCTTCAGGTACATTACAGTAGTCTAATGCTTGCCTCCATATAATATCTTCCTAAAATAGCATGAATAAAATACTACCTGATTGTTCCATGATCAAAAATCAGCCTGAGGATCTAGATGATACCTAACCTATGAACCTTATGAACCTATGAATAAAACACGAGCCAATGCAGAATGCTCAGTATAGTGAAGAGAATGAAGAAATCAAGGAAATTCATCTTAGGGGAATTATAATACTGGTTTATGTGTATGTGTGAATATAACTTCACTGTTATTAACCTAGACAAAATCACCTCAGTTGATCTTTATCTATCTGGGAGTAACTCTTAAGTCCAAGGCACAGAGGAACTATCGACCTCTCAATTTAAGAAATCACCACATGTTAAAATCTCCCACTGGCAGAAAAGAATCATGACCACTTTTATATTTTCCTTGGCAAGAAAGAGAGTCCCTCTGTGCATAGTTAATGCTACTTTCAAAAATCAATGGACTGTAATTCAGAGAGCGGCTTCCTGTGGTACTTGAATATAGCAATTAAAGTACTGGAAATTTTGGCTGAGAGTTTCTCTTACAAAATACCTTTAGACGGAACTGTCAAGAAAGTTCAGTCAGTATAGTAAAGGTTAGTTCATCCTCACTGCTTATCAAGGAGGGGAGGGAGACTGGCACGTCTGGAGGTAACACCAGCAGCTTCGAACTATGGAACAGTTATTGTACTTTCACCTGAGTGCCTCACAACTGTAAAAATGACCACATTTGTGCAAAGCTGTCTAGATGTGCCCAAAATGCCTCGAACCTGGATCCTTTCAGCTCCTCACTTAGGGCAAATTGAAATGTATGTCACTGATTTTGCACATAGCTATGTTCAGTAGATGAGCATGGGAAGAATGCATTGGAAAAGCATCTAGGCAATTCCAGTGTATGACAACATGCTAGTAAATTAGAATGTTGTATCATGTCAGAAGCTTAAAGACGTTCCCTTCCATTTTACACTGTTTTCCTCCCATCTTCCTTTGTGTGATGTTCCTGTTTCATACAAGGCTTTCCCCCACAGTCTTGATACTAATGATGTGCCAAATTCCTAGACATATAAATGGAATATATCAGTGGAGATACTGGCTCAAGTCATGGCAGTTAGTCTCTCAGAAGGAAGCCTGTAATACTGGATAAGAAATATGAAAAGGAGGATTAGATTTTTTTCCCCCTCTGTGTGCATAATTGCACATGTATCCCCCCTAAATCCAAATATGCATGTGCAACCCACAGACAATTCTATATGAGGCTCTTGGGCCTAGAGATAAGGTATACCACAGGGAGCTTTACAATGAAATAGATAACCAAAAATACATGAATAGAGAATTTGACTGCAGTTGATCCTCCACATTTCCAGGTTTCACTTTCATGGATTTGATTATCTGTGAGTTTCCCCAACCTCTGCCCCCACCCCCATCAAGCATTTCTTTTCCAAGGGAAGCTTTCCTCCCAGTGGCTCCAATCAGGCTGTGCAGGCCTTTAAAAATCCGGTCATGGTTCTCCTCCAGCTTCTGCCTGGCAAGGTAACGTCAGACCACAGCCTGGTTTCTCAAAACCACAAACCCTCTCCCAATCCCCCCCCACACCCAAGGAAGGAGATGGGCAAGAAAGAACTAAGTATATTGCTACCATGCCAACCCACCCCTTTCCCCTCTCCTTTCGCAGACCTGGGTTGGACCCACACACTCCTTCCCACAGACACACATACTTTGATATTTGTAGTTTTTTATTTCAGTTTTGCATGGGTCCTATGCCCTTAATGTGAATGTGGATGGCCAACTGTAGTTCAGTTCATGGGCTAGTAACTATCACATATTCTATACATGGAACGAAGAGTAACAGAATTCTGCATATGGAACCAGAGAGCTCAATGGGGCAAGGAAATTGCAATTGATGAATAAGGGAATTGGGTAAGTGCTAAGCATCTAGCAAATAAAGATTTGGTTTGTGAAAATCTCTCAACCTCAATTAAAGTGAGCTTCTCTGACTCACACCTGCATTTTTCCCATCCTTGCTTTTTTTTTTATTAGGTTGCAAGACATTGTGTTGCTTCTAACACTGGCATTTTCTTGTGCTGGTCTCAGTCCTATTTGTTGACCCATTAAATCAGTTTTGAATGGTGAGTCAATATGTACATAAATCTCTTTGATGCAATGCTTCTACTCTAGTTAGATTCAGGTTACTGTATTTGGAATATATTTCCTAATTTGTACACAGATTTGGATGATTTAATTTATGCTGTTTTTCTTATTGGAAGAAGCATTTTTCTGCAATTTTTTCAATTATGTATATCTGAGCTATTTGCATGTTAAAGGTGCATTTATGTTTGCACTTTATTTCTCAGAAACACTCTATTAAGTCCCATAAATACATGAACACTGGAGGCAAGGGATGCATTTTCTCTTAACCAGTCTTGAGAGGTACAAAAATGCTGCTTTCATCAGGACTGTCAAGTACAACTAAATTTCTTTTCCTTCCTGAACAAGACAAATATGGGTTGGAGAGGCATAGGATAGGGAACCTGTAGAGACTGAGCAGAGCTTATAGAGAAAATTGGAAGCTGAGACTGGACCAAAGTAATCTGACAGTTTTGCCTGCTAAGCCAGAGAAGTTGCCTGTCAAGTGAGAAGTCTTCTCCTCTGTGATAGAATTTGAGTGAAGACAAGGGAAAGACACAGCCTTATTGACAACTGGGAAATAAAGATTGTTTTACTTTTAGAAAATATACATTTTATTATTAAATATTGGCCACAATCCTGCATTAGGGAAGTTATGCATGCAGAATCATACTATGTCTCCCTCTCACCCCTCCCCCCAACTCACATTTTAGTGGCAGGAGTCCACTCTCTGCAACTGTTTAGCGAGAGGTGGAGACCGGGGAGCATCAGAGAAGTGCCTGACTATGTCCCTATTGCCACACATAAAGCAGTGACAGCATTAACCAAGAACTCCAGAGGCTCCTGGTAGATGATGTCATTATTCTGCGCTTGATTATACGGACATACCTGGATACTTCTCTGATACCCCCTGCTATCCTAGAGGAACAAGGGATAGAAGGCACCATTCAAGTTGTGGTTTGCAGGGTTGAGAGTCTCTCTATTTCAGAAAGAGAAAGACTAAGATGAAGTAAAGGGGAGAGGGCAGTCATGACAACATAATGCCCTTCCATCTATTA
Organism: Cyclura pinguis; assembly: GCA_030412105.1. Classification (NCBI taxonomy): domain Eukaryota; kingdom Metazoa; phylum Chordata; class Lepidosauria; order Squamata; family Iguanidae; genus Cyclura; species Cyclura pinguis. The sequence continues at coordinate 211,016,082 of CM059602.1, forward strand.
CTGAAGATTGCTTTCAGCCTCTATTGGAAATGTACTGATTTATCTGAAATACAAGATAGTAAATTTAAAAATGGAAATATGTTAATTTTATTCTCTCGGGTACAATTGTGTTATTGCTCTTGGATTGTGATGGGCAGCATCCCATTATTGACTTATGGTGTTATGAGTCCAGTGCATGCCCTCATAGGTCACTTCTTTTGGCTGCTGCAGAGGTTAGAATTCTGTAGAAAAGGAGTTCTTGAAGCAAAAATGTGGGTTTTTGTGGTGAGGGGGGCAGATTTTGGTCATTGTGTGAGGCTGGCAGAGAATTCTAACCTCTGCAGCAACCAAAGGAAGTGATCTATGAGGGGATACATTGGACTCATGCCACTGAGTAACTTTGGACAAATCATACTCTCTTAGCCTTAGATAAGGCAATGGCAAACTTCCTCTGGTAGGGTTGCCATAAGCTTTAGTTGACTTCACAGTGCACAGCAACAATGTTCTGTTATGCCAATGTGAGCCACTTTATCTTTTGAACCATTACCAGCCGTGGCCCCTGCTGATAATAGCTCCTTGTTGCCAGAGAAACTTGCCTGCCAGATTTTGAGCAACATAGGAGCAGCAAACAGCTTTCTTTCTTGACAGAGTTGACATCCCTTGCTTTCCTGACTTCTACCCCATCACTGTGGTGCCTGTGGCCATTTCACCCCTCTCTCTTTCCTGTCCTCAACATTGACACCAGCTACAACCATTTAATTATACCAGCTGACTAGCTTTTGACTTATATATTCTGAAGAGGACATTGGCTGTTTTTGCTAAAGTAAATTGGTTCATTTTTAAACAACATGCTCTTCAAGTATTGTTAGGGCAGGGATATTGTTTTACTGAACATCTGTTTAAAACGCAGCATGACACAGATGGTCAAAGAGCAGATGGGAACCATTGTTTATGTAATAGAAGCCCATGAGCTTACTTGATTGTTAATTCTCTAAGGCAAAAAGAGGAAAAAAATGCATTCTAGTGACACTTGGCAGCGACAGCCACTCAGTAGTACCTAAAGAACTAGTGACTGCATGAATTTCAGGTATTAGCATGGAATAGTTTTTAAACCTAGAAATGCCCTGAAGTCTCTCTTAATGCTCTGGAAGGATCTCACATTTGACAGTTTAAGGGAAGTGGACAGAAACCAAAATTGGATCATAATGAGTACAGTACCATGCAATGATAAATTTCCCTACAGTAAACTATTTTAGACAGCTGTAACTGAGAAGGTGGATATGAACTGAATCCCTCCGGGCTTTCTTTCAGCAAATGTTTTCAGCATCTAGGTTTTCTGATTCAGCAGCCTCGAATATCTCTAAACAAAGGGAGTTCATAAGGTGTGCATGTTACATACCTATACTTCTGTCCTCATAGAAAATTATGCAGACAAAGAGAATAATGCTATTGGAAAGCCTTTTGTCTGAGAGAATGAAAGATGAGGAAATTGTCCATTCATGCATGACTTCTGGATAGATTAATATGCTTAACTAATGTTTCAGAGAATAAGCCTGAATTCTATGGTTAAATTGCCATAGCTTGCATACAACTTGGAAAACAATTGCACTGATGCAAAATTGAACATCAGTGGGACAAGAGCAATGCACTTAGCCTGGGGATGTTCCAAGTGGAGAGCAGGATAGAATGTTGGGTACAAGCCAGCGTTCTGCTCTACTAATTCTGGGCCAGCATGGTGCCACAATGCCATGTGTTCCATGCTGCATCTAAGGAGAGTAGAACATTGCCCAAACATGGAAAGCAGTGGCATGGCCAATAATTAGATTGGAGTGCCATGTGCTCCATCTCTTTCTACCCTGGCAGCCTTCTCATCTTGAAGGTCATATTATTAGGTGGCTATCTCTTTGTGGCAATTTCCAAGCTATTATTCCATGCTGAGACAAGAGCACTGGGTGGTAGAAAAACAGTAAGTAAATAAGGGAACTAGCAAGAAAGTCAGAGGAGTAAAAATAGGAACAAAAATTAAACAGGTTTGTGTGTGTGTGTGTGTGTGTGTGTGTGTGTGAAATAGAGAAAGTTGCAATCTTCTCTTGACACTGAGAACAATATCCGTGGAATTCTGGATGCCATTTAAATGTGAAGGCTTATTGTGTTTATCTGCTACTCTTTCAACCAAAGTGGGACCCAAGGCGGCTTCCAAAAGATTTAGATTTTCCCATAGAGAAAAACAAATTATAAATCTTAGGGCCATTACTTGGTATGCGAAATTGCCTATGTGCTGATCCAGTGTACATTACTTTACCATCCAAAGCTCCCCTTTTCAGACCCTAGTGAAGCTCAGGATTTACAATAAGCTAATACGTCTTCAAATGAGAAAAGAATAATTTTATATCAAGAGAACAATCCTAGGAACATGTAATTGGGATGGAGTAAGTCTGACTGAACTTCTGAGTAGGTGGTATTGCAAATGATACAAACTCACCTGATTAAAAATGTAATGGAACATTTATCACTAAATTCCTAGAGAATTGTGCTTTGTGACTCAGTCTGCCTGAAATTTTCTGGTCTAATCTCTTAGTCCATGAACCCATATAAATGTGCACACATATACACAAATGAACACAAAACATGTAGACCCTGCCGTGGTATTAGGAATGGATAGACCCATGAGAGAACCAGCATGGAATAGTGATTTGAGCACTAGACTACGACCCTGGAGACCAGGGTTCAGTTCCCCACTCGGATAAGGAAATCCACTGGATGACCTTGGGTGTATCACACACACTTATCCCAAGAAAACCCTGTGATAGGTTCACCTTTGGGTTGCCATTTGTCAGGAATGACTTGAAGGCACATCAACAAACCTTTTTACCATGTTCATAAAGATCACTTTACATGCTTGCTAAGGGATTTGGGGAGGTATAATTCAAAACAGCAGCCTTGCTTGACTCCCTTGCCAATTGGAAATCATTTGATTTCTCTATATTCTGTCCTCACAGTAGCTTCTTGTCCTCTGTATGGATTATACATCAGGACAAACATTGTGGCACACCCATTTCCTTAAGAGCAATCCGTATTTCTAATGAGTTACAAAATCGAAGGCTTTTCTATATTCTATGAAACACACACTGATTTTCTTTTGAAATTCTTTCATGCTCTTTGTTATCTAACACATATTTGCAATATGATCCCTAGTGCCTCTTCCTTTCCTGAATGCAGCTTGGACATCTGGTATTTCTCACTACATATGACAGAAGTCTTTGCTGTAGAATTTTGAGTATGACTTTGCTTGCATGAGAAATTAATGCAATGGTCTTGTAGTTACTGGTATCCCCTTTCTTGAAGATTGAAATATATACAGAGTATTGCAATCTGTGGGCCATTCCTTTGTTTTCTGTATTTGTTTGTTGATATTAGTTGGAACTAAAGAAGATTCTGTCTCTGTAGACTGAAGCAGCTCTATTGGTCTGCCTCTGTTCTTGGTGATCTATTTCTCCTAAGTTCTCTGAGTGCCGCTTTCACTTCATTTTCTAAAATTAGAGGTTTACCTTGATACGATTCTTCCTTGGATCAATCTGTTAACTTTTCATCTCTGTTATATAGTTCTTCCATGTATTGTTTCCATTGTCTCCTACTTGGTCATTAAAGTGTTGCCCCATGGGTTTTAGAGCATCTTGGATGAATTTCCTTTTGGATTCTTGGATCTTCTGGAAGAGGCCACTCTATCTGTTTAACTTGTATGCTGACCATATCATACAGAAAGTAGGATTAGACTTGAAGGAAGGAGGTACGAAAACTCGAAGAAGAAACATCAACAATTTAAGATATGTAGATGACACCATTCTACTAGCAGAAAATAGAAAGGACTTGGAATGATTACTGACGAAAGTCAAAGTAGAAAGTGCAAAAGCAGGCTTACAGTCGAACATTAAGAAAGCAAAAATAGTAACCACAGATGATTTACATAATCTCAAAGTAGATGAAGAAAGCATTGAAATAGTTCAAGATCTTCAAGAAATCAGAAAACCACTAGGACTTGGAAGGGCAGTTCCTCATTAGCCATTGTATTCTAGAATCATAGAATTGGAAGAGACCACAGGGGCCATCCAGTCCAACCCCCTGCCATGCAGGAACCCATATCAGAGCACTCCTGACAGATGGCCATCCAGCCTCTGCTTAAAAACCTCCAAAGGAGGAGACTCCACCACACTGCAAGGCAGCATATTCCACTGGCGAACAGCTCTGACTGTCAGGAAGTTCTTCCTGAGATGTAAGTGGAATCTCTTTTCTTGCTGTTTGAATCCATTGCTTTTTGTTCTAGTCTCTGGAGCAGCAGAAAACAAGCCTGATCCCTCCTCTGCATGACATCCCTTCAAATATTTAAATATGGCTATCATGTCCCCTCTTAACCTTCTCTCCTGCAGGCTTAAACATACCCAGCTCCCTAAGCTGCTCCTTATAGGGCATGGCTTCCAGATCCTTCACCATTTTGGTCGCCCTTGTCTGGACATGCTCCAGCTTGTCAATATCCTTCTTGAAATGAGGTGTCCAGAACTGGACACAGTATTCCAGATGAGGTCTAACCAAAGCAGAATAGAGTGGTACCATTACCTCCCTTGATCTAGACATCATACTCCTATTAATACAACCAAGAATTGTGTTGGCTTTCCTGGCTGCCGCATCACACTGCTGACTCATGTTCAGCTTGCAGTCTACCAAGACTCCTAGATCCCTTTCACATGTATTCAGCCACATATCCCCCATCCTATATTTGTGCATTCCATTTTTTTCTGCCTTAGCGTACAACTTTACATTTCTGTTGAAATTCTTTTTGTTAGGTTTGGCCCAGCTCTCCAATCCGTTAAGGACATTTTGAATTTTGATCCTATCCTCTGGTGTATTAGCAACCCCTCTCAATTTGGTGTCATCTGCAAATTCGATCAGCATGCCCTCTATTTCCTCATCCAAGTCATTGATGAAGATGTTGAATAGCACTTGGCCCAGGACAAAACCCTGTGGCATCCCACTAGTCACTTCTCTCCAGGAAGAAGAGAAGCCATTGGTGAGCACCCTTTGGGTTTTGTCAATCAACCAGTTACAAATCCACCTAACAGTAGCACTCTCCAGCCCACGTTTTACTAGCTTCTTTGCAAGAATGTCATGGGGAACTTTGTGAAAGGCCTTATTGAAATCAAGATATGCTATGTCCACAGCATTCCCTTCATCTATCAAGCTTGTAACTTGGGTTTCTTAAAAACAAGTCATGCCAGATTAATCTTATCTCTTTTTATAATAGAGATAAGATTAACCTGGCATGACTTGTTTTTGAGAAACCCATGTTGACTTTTAGTGATTATGACATTGCTTTCTACGTAATTACAAACTGGCTGTTTAATGCTCTAGAATCTTTCCAGATATTGATGTCAGGCTGACTGGGTGATCATTATTTGGGTCCTCTTTTTTCCCCTTTTTGAAGATGGGGACATTTGCCCTCCTCCAGTCTACTGGGACTTCTCCTGTTCTCCAAGAGTTCTCAAAGATTATTTTGAGTGGTTCTGAAATTACTTCTGCCAATTATTTTAATATCCTTGGATGTAATTCATCTGGCCCTGGAGACTTGTAGTTCATCTAGTGTGGCCAGGTATTCCTGTACTACTTCTCTATCTATTCTGTGCTGCATTTCCTCTACTTTCCCATGCCCCAGGTTGAGTACTTCTATCCTTTTGGGAGAAAACTGAGGCAAAGAAGGTGTTGAGTAGTTCTGCCTTTTCTCTTCCCCCGTTAATACTTGGTCGTTTTCTCCATGCAGTGACCCTATCATTCCCTTGTTTTTCCCTTTGCTGCAAACATATCTAAAAAAAGTCCTTTTTATTGTTTTTAATCTCTCTAGCAAGCCTGAGTTCATTCTGTGCTTCAGTTTTTCTGACCTTCTCCCTGCATATCCTGGCTATTTGTTTGAATTCCTCTTTAGTGATTTCACCATTCTTCCATTTCCTGTACATGTTCCTTTTAACATTTAGCTCTGCTGAGAGTTCTTTAGTCAACCATTCTGGTTTCTTTAGACAACTGCCATTTTTCCTCCTTATTGTCACAGTTTTAAATCGTGCCTTCAGCATCTCACTTTAAGAAACTCTCATCCATCATGAACTCTCTTCTCTTTCACTATTCTTGACCATGGAACTTCAGCCAATAATTCCCTAAGTTTACAGAAATCAGAGTTTTAAAGTCTAGAATGCGTATCTGGCTACACTTGGCTTCCCCTTCCCACTGAATGACAAATTCCAATAGAGCATGATCACTCCCACCTAAGGATCCCACTACTTCCACCCCATTAACAAGGTCATCCTTGTTGGTCAGCATCAGATCTAAAATAGTTGATCCCCTTGTTGCCTCTTCCACTTTCTGGACCATGAAATTGTCTGCAAGGCAAGTGAGGAACTTGTTGGACCTTGTGCTCTTGGCAGAATTTGACTGCCAACATATATCAAGATAGTTGAAGTCTTCCATTACTACTGCATCTCTCGTTTTTGAATGTTTGGTCATCTGTCCCAGGAAGGCATCGTCCAAATCCTCAGGCTGGCTTGAAGGTCTGTAGTAGATCCCCACAATAACATCCCTATTGTTTCTCGTTCCCTTAGTTCTTACCCAGATGCTGTCAACCTGATTTCTTGGATTCAAGTCATGGATCTCTTCACAGGTGAAAATATCCTTGACATATAAAGCTACTCCTCCTCCTTTCTTGTTTGGTCTATTTCTGCAAAATGGGTTATACCCCCCTATTACTACATTGCAATCATGAGACTCATCCCACCAGGTTTCAATGATGCCTATTATATCATGTTTATTTTGTTGTGTTAAGAGTTCCAGTTCATCTTGTTTATTTCCCATGCTCTGTGCATTACTGTAGAGACATTTAAGACCATGCGCCTCTCCTGCAAGCCCTTTACTAAAGTTGCTTTTCCTCCCACTGTTGGTCTCTAGTATACTTGGCTTGCTCTGTCTGTAACATTTGGGCTTTTTTGCCTAGCACTCGCTGAATTTCTGCCCTGGATAATACTGTCTCCCTCCCTGTCCAAACTCAGTTTAAAGATGTCCTGATCAGCTTTGTGAGACTGTTAGCAAAAACATTCCTGCCAACAGCTGTGAGATGCACCCCATCCATTGCCAGAAGACCATCCTTGTGAAAATGCAGACCGTGGTCCAAAAAACCAAATCTTTCCCAGCAGCATTATCTGTGGAGTCAGTTGTTCACCTCCAGTACTCTTCTATCTCTTTGTGGGCCATGTCCTTCAACAGGGAGGAGAGATGAAATCACAACCTGTGCACCAAGGTCTTTTGGCTTCCTACTCATAACCTCATAATCCTTTGTGATGCATTGAAAGCTGTGCCTTGCAGTGTCATTGGTTCCTATACGAACCAAAAGGAGGTGGTTATGGTTACTGGGTTTGACCAGTCTTGTTAGCCTCTCTGTTACATCATTGATTTTGGCCCCAGGGAGACAGTACACCTTGCGATTCATCCTGTCAGGCTTGCAAATTGTTGGTTCTGTTCCTCTTAGCAAGGAGTCCCCAACCACCAGAACTCATCTGTGTTGTTCCATTACCTCTTCCTGCTGTTCCACTACCTCTTGTTGCTGTTCTACTTCCTCATTAATAAGGGTGAGAACTTGGAAGTGATTCTGTAACTCAAAACTCTCTGTTTTCTGGCCCTTCTACTTCTACATAAAACATTTCTCCAAGGGTCTACCTCCTGTGTTTGGGACATCTGTGAAGGAACTAGACAAGATCCTGCAGTGTAAAAATTCATAATTGAATACTAAATTTAAGATTGTCCAGGTTGTCGTATTTCCAATTTATATGCACATTTGTGAAAGCTAGACAGTGAAGAAAGCTGATAGGAAGAAATTCAACTCCTTTGAAATGTGGTGCTGGATACCCTGGACTGCTAAAAAGATAACTAAATAGGTCCCGAAACAAATCAAGCCTGAACTCTCTTTAGAAGCCAAGTTGACTAAACTGAGGCTGTCGTACTTTGGCCATATCATGAGAAGATATGACCACATTACAGATGGTAGACTCAATTCAGGAAGACAGGTCTCTGAATCTGCAAGAGCTGAGCAAGGCAGTTGAAGATGGGGTGACTCGGAGTTCTCTCATTCTTAGGGTAACCATAAGTCAAAGTCAACTTCACAGCAGTTAACAACAAAATCCAAAACAAGCTTTGCAGATTGTTTCTTCAAGGCTAAGTTCTAATGAGCCAGGGCTCAAATTAGGCTTTTATTTAGAGATGGGCCAACTGAATCCGATTCGAGATTCGCAAATCCGAATCCCTATGCCAAAATAGGCAAACTGAATCTTTCAAATCCACAAACCAAATAGTTTGTTGGGGACCAGGACATCTGAAAACCTGGGAGACCAGACACACAAGTGGAAATGGCTAGTAGGTGAGTTTTTCCTTTGGAGTAATAATGGCCTTTGCTAACAATTTCAGAAATTACATATGGGATTGTATTCTAATATATTTAAATTGAACATTTAATATTTAAGTTCAGCACTATTTTCTGTGCTGAAAATCAATGGCATGTATAAATGCTGGGGTCAGTGGGTCTGATGCCTATCAGAAGTAGTGGGGCAGAGGACAAGGTCACGCAATCTCATCCAGTGATTGCCACATGTAGGCCAGTGTACCTCCTTCCACAAGACCAGTGCCTGGATGTAAACCCATAGCTAGAATAGGATGAGAGAGAAATGTCTGTCATGGTTTCTCAGGAGCCACATGACAAACCACATGTAGCAGAAAGGAAAATTTTTTTAAAAATTGGTGCTTCTGGGATCTGCCAAAGGCCTGATTGGCTGGAAGGTACAGTCTTCTTGAGATTTCAAGGACAGCTGAAAGATTCCTTTGCATAGCTCCCTTGCAAACCTCTTTCAGACACAGTTCTGGGGTTTGGAGTTTTACAAGCTGTCATGGCCTTCTCTGCCAAAGTGTGCTGGTGCATCAAACCCCAGGATGCCATAAGAAGCTATGCAAAGAAAATCCAGTTTTGACCTGGATTATCTCTGTACTGTGGTATGTAGCCCTGTTTACACAGGAAGTAAAATGGGGGATTAATCCACATTTTCCTGCCTGCGTACAAAGGGCCTTCATGTCATTTTCAATCTGGGGAGATCTTGAAGCAAAGCTATGACAATTGTCTTGGCCAGATTTCTTCAGAGGGAGGTTTGTCTTTGCCTAGGCTTTTGCTAAGGCTGAGAGAGTGTGTCTTGCCCACGCTTATACTTCTTTCCCTTGCTTTTTAAACCCTTTACATTTTTTTTTGAAAGATTCAAGATCCGTGGATTCCCAGAACCTTCCAGGGATTTGGATCTGGATCCGGATTTGGAAAATTCTGGATTCGTCCCATTCCTACTTTTATTCAACGGTAAGTACATGGCACCAGAGCTCTCTTCCAATTTCATTAATACTACTTTTGCTCTTTGTGGAGTTGAAATGACAAGCTACCGTAATGCTTGTCAAAGGACGAAACAGATCCACTATATCAGGCTACCGTATTTTCTTCTACCAACATCCCATAAAAAAGAGAGTCAGCAACATCCTCTCAGTCTGGGGCAATCTATGCTGCCATTTGGTTCAGGAAGTATTGCACTCCTCTCCCAGCTGTCTTTGAAAAGAAAAACACATAGTTTTTCCTCACTGTTGTGTCCTTTAAGTGACTGTGGGGCCAATTTCACCATGTTATGGGGCCCAAGAAGGCTGGCCTGTTTTATGTTGGGGACAGTCCTTTTTCCTCTCCAGTTCTTTCCTGTCACTTCAATTTTTATAAAAAGACCACACTCTGCTGAAAACAGGCCAGATGCCCTGTAGTTGGAGGCCCTACTATGGTCCCTATAAGACCCTGTCTGGTGCATGGGCCACTTTTTGCTCTAAAATGTGTGCAAAAGTTTTGAACAATTTCTAAAGAAATGTATGAAAGAATTGCTTGTTTGTTTCAATCTCCAGAATTCCTTAAGGATTCTAAAATGCCATTCTTTATCATTTTTGCAGAGACCTCATTCAGTCTCAGCAATTGCTGCAATAATGATTTGACAGAGAGTTTTCTTTCTTGTTTTACTTCTGCTCTTGTTCTCTTCTGTAAAACTATGGTTTTAAATATTGAGAATGTTGCAGTTATATTTACATGGCTATCTAGGGTACAAGACAATTGCCTCCAAGTAACCAAGTAGATAAGTTTTTGTAAACTAGTACAAAGTTCATTTTCCCCTTCTTCAGGGTATTACTATGTCCCAAACAGGTGTTAAATTGAGAACATAAATAAAATAAAAAACCATGGAAGTGAAACATTATATAAAATAATATACATCAGCTTTATAGATCACTAGCACATACATATCAAAATAAAATAATAATGAAACAGCTATCTTCAAAAGCCTTTGAGAAGAGCTGCATTTTCTAGAACTGTCAAAGTATTATTAATGATGAGGTCTGGAAGATCTCCATGGGGAAGATATGATTAGGCAATAGAAATAGGAGAGTCCTATCTTTTATTTTCTGCTATCTGACAGATGTTAGAATAGCCTAAGTACAGTGCATACAAGTTCCATTTTTGTAAGCTGGACATACTTCAACAGGCATCTTCCATGATTGCCTGGGGTCTGCGGGAAGTCGCAGAGGATAATGTCACTACTGTGCATCTAGCTATAGGAACTCTCAGCTGCCATCACCCTTTCCATCTTTCCACTGGTTAGTAAATAGTCATGTTAAAGGGGGTCTGCAACAGCTGAAAAGTGGATTTGAGGGGGCTGGGGTAGGAGACATGCTGTGGTTCTACTTGACAAAACTTTACAGTGAGCTCTCTGATCAACAATCTGCTGATTTGCAAATCAATGGTAGCCTTATACCATATTCAGCATGGCAACCCTAATACATGCATAAGTACATATACATACCTATAAATACACAGAGAGAGCACGTGCTAAGCTGAGCTGAGTTTTGACTGTTCATAGCTCATCACACCTGGGAATGGAGGAGGCATCTTTCTGGAGATTTTGGCCTTTGAGGCTGTTTACAGAGGCTCTGCTCTGTTTGTATGGCTCTACGATAAACCCAAATACCATTAAGTCCTCTCTGACTTTCATTTCATCTAAAGGAAACCAAACCTGTATGTGGAACTTCTTACCACTTTGGAAAGCAGAGTGCATTCTTCTTCTGTGGGAGGTGGAGGGGTCTTCAAAATAACAAACAGCAGGGGTCTCATTTGAAGTACAGAAAGAAGGAAAGAGAGTTAGAGAAGAAAATAGCAATACAGAAGATGTTTGTTTTCAAGCAGAAGAGAGGGCTGAAGTGGAAAAGGAGATGAAGCAGAGGGAGATAGCAAGTCTGAATTTTGAAAACTAATTGGAGAGGGAAGCAAAAAGAAATGACTAAAAATGTGACCACATTTTGGCTGCTTGTCATTGTAGATAATACCCATAGGGCAGTATTCTCTGCATTATTCTTAGCTGTCCTGCATATCTTTATGAATCTGCATCTTATGTGAAATTTTTGGTGTACAAACTTGAGAATGAAGTCTCACCAGAGCCTAAATGCCCTAAAGGCACCAGATCCTGTCTGATTTTGGAAGCTAAGCAGAGTGAGCCCTGGTTAATACTTGGATGAGAGACCACCAACAAATTCCAGGTATTGTAGGCTACATTTCAGAAGAAGGAACTTGCAAAATCAGTTCTGAGTATTCCTTACCTAAGAAAACCCTATGAAATTAATGAGTGTCCCATGCTCCACTTGACAAATGACCCAGGAGTTGGATCGTTCTAAGGCAAGAGCTTTTGGTAGTTAAACTAAGCCAAGTCAGTCAAAGGTCATCCAGCAAGATGAAAGGAGAAGCAAGAGGAAAATTGTCAGCAGGTGCAGAAGTTGTTATAGCAAGTCAGTAATCCAAATAAACAAAGTCAGCAAGGAGTAAAACACAGAGTAGTCAGTCTTACCCAGTCCAAGGTCAAAAGCACACAAACACTGGGAGTACTGCCAGTCACCAAGGCAGAACAGTAGCCAACAACAAAAATGCCAGGGAGCTGCTGGGAGATTTATAGGCAACTGTCTCAGGACACCAGGTCCTTAACGTGTCAATGTTTCCTATTTAACAAATGCTGGGATCTGCATAGCCTCTCCTTGTCTCTTTGTTGATCTTCAAAGAATAGTGGTGGGTCCTCAGTGTCTGCCACCTCCTGCTGAGGAGTGGGCCTACCAACTGCTGGATGCCCTAGCTCCTCAACTGGGAAAGGCCACCACCAGATAATATGAAATTATCTGGAGCCATAAATCCCTGACAATCTCACTTCTCTGTGTCTTCTGAGTCTGGAAGGTAAGTCATGATAATAGGGTTTCCATAAGTCAGCAGGTGATCTGAAGGCACATGCACCTCTCAGTCTTACCAGCCCTATCATCTATCTGTCTGTCTGTCTGTCTGTCTGTCTGTCTGTCTGTCTGTCTATCTATCTATCTATCTATCTATCTATCTATCTATCTATCTATCTATCTATCATCTATCTATCTGTCATCTCTCCACCACACACTACCTTTTGTTCAGTGTGATATACCTCAGATTGAGGGATGTACCCATATGTCAGTTTAGCTGCAATTTAAGTCCTACACTTGAACACTCAGAGCCTAACATTCTTTAATATGTTTATGGAGTGGTCATTGCATAAACATTAAACATATTGCTGAAATAGCCTGAGGGCAAAGAATTACAATATGGAAGGAAAACAGGCTCCTATAAAGCTTAGTGTAGAGAAAGAAGCATCAATCCTCCTCCACACATGCAGACAAAAAAGACTGCTGCACAGTGGCAGTCTTCTCCCCATCCAGCTCCTTTCTTGCTCTGTCAGTTTTTCAGCACACAATGCATCACATGCTGCTAGCTGCAGGAGCTCATCCTTCCTGGCCTTCCTCACAGTTAAAAATACTAAAAGAACAGCAGGTGCTCCCTTCTCTCTTTACGCTGATAATCTGTCTGACAAGAAGAAGACCGACAAGCACCGCTTACCCAACCCCCAGACACACATTTCTGTATGAGGAGGAAAAAGTTCAGTGTGTAGTGAGAGCTAGGATTACTTAAATTGGGTAATGTATGGGTCAAATGTGAGCTCAGATATGGAATCAGTGGCTAGCCTAGAGTAAGCCACTTTCAGCCTCTCAGCCTTTGTGTCTGTAATTCAGGGATGATTAACACCGGCCTGTCTTTAAAAGCTGTCAGACAGATTACTAAAATCAAGGCAGTGCCCTGTGAGACTTTATGAAAACATGATATAATACTGAGAGCTGTTACATATTAATATCCATGTAAATCAGTGAAACCTTGGGCCTCCACATGTTTTCGACTTCAACTTACAGAAGTCCCAACTGGGACAGCCAATGCTCAGAAATTAGAATAATTGAATCACAGATATGGAAGAGACCAGAAGGGCCATTGGCTCCGACCCCCTGCCATGCAGGAACATGCATCAAAGCTCTCTCAACAGAGGGCCATCCAGCCTCTGTTTAAAAACTTCCAAAGAAGGAGACTCCACCACACTCAAAGACAGTGTATTCCACTGTCAAACTTCTACCATCAGGAAGTTCTTCCTAATGTTTCAATGGAATCTCTTTTCTTGATGTTTGAAGCCATTGAGCTGTGTCCCAGTCTATGGAGCAGCAGAAAACAGGGTTGCTCCATCCTTCATATTGTTACTGCCCTGGCTAGCCCGAGCTTGGGGGATATATAAAGATATCTCTTGATATCAATAATTCGGCCTCCTTTACCCACTCCCCTCGACGTGCTTGCGAGGCCCCCGGACAAGCACGCATACAGGTTCGGCCGATAATCGCCATAATATTCCAACACAATACAGGCAGGCCAGAAATAGCCGACTTGCAGCTTCAGGAGATCTCAAAGGCAAGTACTCAATTATGTATGCACGCAGCTTTCAAAAGATCCTCTGCCCCGCGCTGGCAGCTTGACGATCGAGCTATACAACACTCAAGTACTCCACGTTTGCATATTGGCTACCCTATTGACAATTTGGCTATAATTCAATCATTCAAATTCTGACCTTTCGAAGGCTTTGTCTCCAGCCCCAAACTCATTGTTTTCCCCAAGTACGAACTAGCCTGCGGTCACAATTTTCCCTATGAGAACCCCTGACTTTGAGTGCTTCCTTGGATCGCTCTTGGCTTCCATCCTTGCTGTTGCTTTGTCCAGCGAGCCTTCCCCTCAGCCCCACATGCTGAGATCCACGTTCCTCAGCTTCTCCTCTTCCAACCAGGCTTCAGGACAGGTGAAGTATCACCCAAACCAACAACTCCTCTAAAAATCCCTCTATCCCACTCCAACTTTTATTTCCTTAGTTATAGAATCTGTGTGAGTGTGCTGCATACACTGTTTGATTGTATTTTTAATAAGACATCATTTATTATTTCAACTTCTGTGTGCCCCTTGACTCGGCCTGACCCCGTAGACATAGGGTTCAAGATCTCGCTACGTTACCCTGCCTCTTGTATTGCTAGGCTGTGCTCTTGGCTAATTTCCCCAACTTATATAATTGAGAGAGCATTTAGGTGTCCCTCCCGGGACCCCCAGGAATCAAGGTAACAATATGACATCCATTCAAATATTTAAACATAACTATGGTGCCACCTCTTAACATTCTCTTCTCCAGCCTAAACATATCCAGCTCCCTAAACTGCTTTTTAGAGGGCACAGTTTCCATTTTGGTCGCCCTTCCCTGGATACGTTCCAGTTTGTTATTACTCATCCTGATGTGTGGTGCCCAGAACTGGATACAGTATTCCGGGTGGGGTCTGATCAAAGCAGAACAGAATTCTGGGAGCTGAAATCACAGACATTTGTTTATTTATTAAAATATTTATAACCTGCTTTTTATCCAAAGATCTCAGAGTGGCTTAAAATAAACTCAAAACAATAAATAATTACAAAAGATTAAAATGATTAAGACATATTAAAAGTTTTGTAAGTTGAAGTACAGACAATTTAAAAACCTGTTTAAACCATCTTAAATCATAAAACATGTGCAATAAGGATAAAATCATTTTGATCCAAAGGCTTTAATAAAAAAAAATCAAGTTTTAACTTGGTGCTGAAATAATTGCTAGTGCTAATTGGGTCTTGAAGGGGAAGGAAGTCTACAACTGGGTTGTCACCATAGAAGAAACCCTTTTCCATGTCTTCCCACAATGAATTTCCGCTACTGATGGGACACAGAGGCGTGCCTCTCCAACGCACCTCAATTCTTGGGCAGGCATATGTAGAGAGAAAAGCTTTCCCTCAAGTATTGAGGCCCCAAGGCATTTAGCGTTTTAAATATTATTACTGGCAGCTTGAATTCAGAACAGAAATGTACTGGCAGCCAGTGTGATTCCTTCAGAACAAGTATTATATGATATCTTAATGGAATTCCTGTGAGCAGTTTAGTTGCTGCCATTTTGCACCAGCAGCAGTTTCCGAATCATCTTTAAGGATTCCCCCATGTAGAATGCATTGCAGTAGTCTAATCAGGAAGTTACTGATTAGATTACTGTGGCTAAGTTATCCCTGCCCAGAAAAGGCCATAGCTGGCAGACCACTCGAAGCTGGCCCCAAGCACTCTGAGCCACCAAATATATCTGGGTCTCCAGTGAAAAGGATTGATCTGGAAGTAGTCCCAGACTATACATTGCTACTTCAGGGGAGTGCAACCTGATCCAGGGCATGTAAACTGCCCAATTCCTGGACTCGAGACTCCATCAGGATTCAGCCTCCATTTATTCACCCTCATCCCTCCCACAACAGCATCCTGAAGGATACCATAACCGATAGTATCAAAAACTGCTTACAAATCCAGAAGGATCAACAGGGTAGCACCTCCATGTCTTTCCTCCAGAGTAGGCTGTCAGTCAGAGCATACAAAACTGTCTTGATTCTGTACTCTGGTCTGAAACCAGACTCAATTGAGTCCAGATAATCTGTTTCCTCCCAGAACATCTGGAACTGCCTGGCCACCACAGATTCAAACACTTTGCCCAAATACTGAATATTAGTGATAGGGCAGTAGTTATCACATACCTCTGAGTTCAGGGAGGTCCTCTTCAGGACACGATGCACCATAGCCTTCTTCAGGGCAGCTGGCACCTCCCCCTGATGTAGTGAGGCATTTACCACCCCTTGGACCCACCTGATCAATCCAAGTCTGGTAAACCTTAAGGCCAAGATGGGAAAGGTGGTGGGATGGAGTGATTCAAGCCTCTTGTCCACATCAGGAGGCTGCAACCATTGAAACTGATCCCAAGAAAATTGACCAGATGGTGCACTGCACACACCCCCTACACCCTGCAGTAACTGTGGCATCAAACTCTAAACAAATATAAATGCTTTTCTGCTCAAAGTGCCTGGCAAATTTATTGCAACTGAGAGTTCTAATCCTGGCCTCTCTGAGCCTGACTCTAACAGGCTCTTTATCACTTGGAAATGCTCCGATGGACATCTAGAGAATAAAAGGTTGAGAACCTCTGCTATAAACTGTTTAAACACCAGAGCTTTGGCCTACAATTCCCAGAATTCTCTAGCCAGCATGGTTGGAGAATTTAGTGGGTTATAGTTTTAAAAAGTAACTTTTCCAATCTCTGTTAAACATTGTGGTCCCAGACAGGGATGAAGAATGTGTGGTTGTCTGTGACAGGGATTCTGCCAATGATGATGAAGATGATGACAATGGCAATGATCATGTTGTAATTTTGTATTCTGCGTCATGAAAGTAAGCAGTAAAATGCACTAGAAATCAAGTGCAAAATGGTACTCTTCAGAGACAAGCTAACAGGGGAGGCTGAAATCCTGTCAAATAGCTAAAAGTAAACAAAAAGGTAACAGGTAACAGACTCAATATAGTTTTTCAAAAAGCCAGCAGAGGGTTCTGAAACTTAACAGTAGCTCTTGTGTACTAGCTCTCACATAAGAACCCAGCTTAGACATCAAATCAGACAAAGTGTGCTCTGAAAAAACTGAACTGCGAAAGGCACACTAACCTGCTTCACTGATAGGAAAAAGATGAATATATGTTGTAATAATAATAAAAACAGATGAAAGGTAGTGTGTCAGGACTGATCTGTCCATTCACATGACTAAGCCAGAAGAAGTTACTTGCTGGTTCCTAATGAATCCCTCAGTGGGTAAGAATACTGTGTTTACCATATCACAGAATGCCAGTGTAATAGATAGAGTTATCAACACACTGCAAAAGATAAGAGTTAATTCTGCAACCATGACAAAACTAAATTAGTGCAATGTATATGAATTACTACAATGGTGATGTTATACAGTGTATTGGAAGTGCTTCCAAACACTGAAATGTGTGTCAATGCCTCTGAGATGGGCATTTTCCTCAACAGATACGATGTGAGATGTATGATGCTCATGTAATGCAAATATGGTATAAGCTCATTTTCCTTACTACTGCAAGGTACAGTAAGTACCATATTCCACATACTACAAGTACTGTGTACTTTATGCATTTTAGGCTTGTTCTTTATGAGAGATTATATAAGATGCCTGGACCTTGTAATACCTAAATCTAAGATATTGATACTATGCAAAGTCTATGATATAGGCCCACACTATGAAATGTCTGTGATAAGAGAATGTACCCAGACTGTAAATATGTGATATGAAGATCCTCCCCTAGGAGTGTGTAATCATTAGCATAAGTTAATAGCTTTACTCTAGTAAATACAGAAAAGATTATAAAGCTGCATGTTCTTTCTCCTGTCATATAAATTTCATGCAATTTCAAAACTCAACGGATTCTTAAGGGGAAGGTGAATGTTAATTTGCTACTAGACCAGATATGGGTTAAGTACAGCTCATGGGTTTCACGTAGCCCCCGGACATTTTTTTAGCTCTTAGGGCCAAAAATGCACACACACACATGCACACGCGCATACACCCCCCCCCAAGAATGTCCACAAATGACTTTGAGGGCCCTTCTGCCACATTTGGAGGTCCCCTCACTTGTTATGCCCCAGACCCAGGACCCTGGTACACACACAGACAAGATCCTCCCCAACAACCAAAACACAGAGACACGAACAGGATAATATTTACTGCAGCCCAGCAGAGACAAGAAAGAGAGAGCCTATGAAGCTCAGAGCACTTATTTAGGAAAGTCTCATTAATCAAGCAAACAGCTGGGGAGGCTGCTGGCCAATAAATACCAAAGGCAAGGCAAGGAGGAGTCTATTGCAGATGGCTTGTATTACTGGTGGAGGCGACACATTTTTCTTTGGGTCCTTGGCTCATGTGCCTGAAAAACCTTGATACTTGTGTGCTGATTATGCTGCTGGATACTCCTTTGAACTGACACTCTGAATCTATTGCTGACCTGAACTGCTGAAACTAGAATAGGAATTGACTTATAAGCTTCTGTAAACCTTGACTGTGGCTACTACTAGAGACTCTGTTTAAGGACTGTGAATTGTGTCTGGCTTTCCAAACAGGACACTAACTCTTGGGGTTAACTTTTGTAATAGATTTAAAAAAAAATACTTTGCCCCATCATGTCCTTTTGGTAGGGCACGTTTCTACCACTTGGGCACATTTCTACCACTTAGACCCATAAGAAGTCTTTTTTTTTTTTTTTTTTTAAAAAGAAAGGTAACAGGAAGTGCCTTCTGTCTCCATCCCCTCAAAAAAATGATGTTGGGGGCAAAAGTAGTGTTCTTTTTTTTTGAGAGAACAGGTGCAGTAGAGGGATCTCCCAGGGCATTAATGCAGTCCTCTAGCTATCCACATTTGCCCAACCCTATACTAGACAGTACGATTGTTGACAGCTTTTGAAGTTCAGGTAACCAGAGTGCTCTAAGGAGAGCTCTAAGGAACTTTAGTTATGTAGAAATTGTCACGCATGAGGCAAAGAATTTAAAGTCCCTTGAGTAAAAGATGGAGGTGGAAGAACCACACATGTTTCGCCTTCAGATGTTTTTGTACTGCAACTCCCATCAGCCCTAGCTGGTCTTGATAGGGCTGATAGATGTTAACAGCAGTTGTTCATCCACATCTGGAGAGTGGCACATTCTCCCTCCTTAGTCTAAGAGAGTGCCACTCAAAATGGTGGTTTGCCAACCACTGCTGATATGTGAGCCATTGCCTGCTAGTCTGTGGCAAGCTTCCAGAAAACCATGAGAGTGCAATAACAACATGACACAAATATGATAGTGGCCTCTGGCACATGAGGAAAAAATGCCAGTCTATCACATTAGATAGCTTGATGGGTCCACAACATATGATTACAAAACACAGTTTTGTTGTGCTTGATGATTCAACAAATATTTTACATTCTCTTAAGACCTGATTATCTCTTTCTCTATCCTTTAAATGCAATTTATACTCCATCCCTATAATTTCATCCCCCTTTCCTATCATTATCATCACCATACATGGCTTCAGGAGAAGTAAGTTATTCTACCTGAGATTGGAAAGAAGTCTTGATTACTACAAGCTGGTAGCTGGGCATTATTGAATAAGCTATTAGTGCTGACAGATTTTACCAACTCTTTGTATTTTATGAAACAGATGTATATGCAGAAAGAGTTTAGGCTCAGTGCTCTATGAAGCCTAAATGAAGTGCTAAACTAATCAGCTTGGAATACTAAGCTTTTAGAAATAATAATAAATAAAAACATACTCATGCATGTCACAGTGTCCTTGCAACTGTTGCTTGTAATTACTTTCTCTTGTTGAAATATGTACAACACTCTTATTGCAAGGATTCTAGCCATAATAATACACTTTGAATCATAATATGCTACTATATATACCCAGCATTGCCCGCAATTTTATTTTCTCATAGGTAATACTTGTTAGAAAGATTTGAGATCTTCTGTCTCTAATTCCCCAAACTGTCTTGTTCAGTACTTATAACTTTTCCCCATATTCCCCAGTCCAATCTGTATTCAGAGTTATTAACATACAGAAGTTGGGTTCCTGAGAGAATACACTACCCTCCTCTTTACTCCTAGGCCTCATCTCCACAGCAACCAGCCTATGCACAACAGACACAGATGACTGAGGGCGAAGAGCTCTCTGGCTGAGAATTCTAAAGGCCCCTCCCTAAACTGCAAACCCCAGGATTCCACAGAATCTTCTTAGACAGCCAATCATGTGAGCTCTTTGCCTGACACAGACAAACTTTGACTTTTATATATTAGATATGTGCAGACCCGCTTCTTCTACTGTATCTCCAGATGCTATTAGATCTCTTTTTCATGTTAACATAGGTCATTTCTGTAAGGGGCGAGGGAATTGCCCCGTGCCACTACTTACCGGGTCTTATGGCTCCCCGGTCCGGTCCAGGCTGCTCCAGAGCAGCGCGTGCTCGTCGCTCCACACTGCTCCAGTGTCAAAAATGGCAGCTTCCGGTTGGTCGAGGGTCTCGACCAACCACTGAAGCTCGCCAGCCTAAAGCCCGCCCCCAGCAGATTGCAGGCTCGCATTGGTGCGAGCCTGCAAATCTGCACAAGGGAGCAGGCTCGCACTGGCGCACTCCACGCTTTTGAAAAACCTAAAGAAACAGGTTTTTCAAAAGCACACTGGACGACCACTTGGGGTCGTTCTGGAGCGGGCTGAGGTGAGGATCTACTTTAAATAGTCCGTACCCAGTCCACTCCCAGGTGCAGACGTCCTTGCTGGAGGAGGGACTGCACTGTTTCAAATACCCCGTGCGGAAATGGCCATAGCTAAACAGTTAGAGGTAGATTAGACTGAAAGAAATTGCCATGAACACTTTTCACTAAACCTTACAATAGCAGTCTACTGCTTTTTGGTGAAATTGTCTAGTATATATTGATATACCATACTTTCTCCTCTTGTTACCCTATCCCTACCCTGGGTTAGATTACACCAGATAGTACTCTTGCTGCAATTTACATTTATTACTACAGAGATTTCATTATTGGATTATTCCTGTATTCTCTTTGGGACAAAAGCATTAATTGATCTTAAAGAGCTATTTAGAAATTGATCAAACAAAAGTTCTCAGGAGGTAGTTACTGACTTCAGTATCGTTTGCAAAGCAAGAGGAACATATCTACTCTATGTTGCAAATTAGTAGTAGCTGTATCCAGTAGAACTTATTTCCTTGGTGTGGAAAGCATAGATGAGTATGTTCTGGGCTTGCCTCTATGGCGCATTCATTATGTCTAGCTTCTGTGCCTATCTTCTGTGATATATAACTGCTCAATGCACTGTGTGGATGTTTAACTACAAAACCCAGTGAAATTTGAAAGGATAATGCATTCACATGCCCAGTATTGAAGACTAGCATGGTTTACTTGTATTTAGGATCTAGTGCAAAATGTCAGCATTGTTGATATAATGTGAAACTATACATGTATTTTATTCAACACTACAAAACTGTCGAATGCAACATTTATCAAAGTGGGAAACTGTCCAGTCAGTCTGTACAATCACACTGAATATTTCCAGTTAATTAGAAAAAAATGTTGAAAGGATGAAATCCCAGGAAAGAGAATCTGAAGTCCTGATAGAAGTGATTTATTAAAAGCATTAACTGTGCCAACAAGGAGTATACTGAGTTTGTTCAGACGTATCTTGTATACACTATTTCATCTGAAACAACCATGTAAGCTGCATGCACCGGTCCTGTTCCATTCACTGCTCCATGCGACACATATACACAGGTCATTTCTGCAGCACTCTCCCATCCTACTATGGGGACAAGAGAAGGATGGGACTGCAATGATGCTTCTGCATGATGTTGTTGCAGTCTTGTCCTCAGGTCGCACAATTGCAGGTTAAATCATTGTCAGGTTTTCCCCATGATTGCACCACCATCCTGCACTTATCTGTCCTGCAGAAGGGTAGGAAGTACAATGGTGGTGCTTCCTGATCCATTGCAGCCTGGGAAAGTACCTGGCTGCAGAAGGAAGCAGCATGCCCCTTGCGCTCCCCTCCATAGCGAGCCAGTCCCATGTGGAGAGGAGTGCTGCCGTCACATTCCCTTCCTGCCAGACCCACTGCCAGGATCATCACTGGCTGCTGCCACAAGAAGGTAAGTTGTGGAATGGGCCACAGTAAAGTAGGTAACTAGAACCACTTCTGTTTGTATTCTACATGTAGACTCCAAACCCAAACATTTGAAGTGGCCCTGAGTGGGACATCAGAAGAAACTTCTGAGGGGTTAGCATCTTGAGCTAAAATGCCATTTGCTTTCCCACCAGAATTAAATACCACTTTGTTATACTTGCACTGACTTTAAAAAAGGTGACAAACTGTGAAGTCAGACTAATTTCAGATTTTTCCAGCTCATCAAACCACATCTTTTATGCTGCTTTCATTTTTCTGTGTCACTGAAGCTTTCAGTAGACTCTGGTATCTGTGGAACAATGATAATTATTATTTTGAGGGGCATGTGAGGAGGTGAGATTCCATGTTATGTAGCTGGTCCTACAACTTTTCAGAAAGGGATACTACTTGCTATCTATGTTTTCTTGAATGTATGTTTTCTTACCACCTAATATTTTGACCTTGGGGTATGACCCTATTACACAATTAAACACCTTGATGTCTATTTAACTGTTGTAGTTCTGTTACTGCCCTGGCCAACCCGAGCTTTGGGGGATATAAAAAGATATTTATTGATATCAACAATTCGGCTTCACATATCCATTCCCCTCCATGTGCTTGCGAGGCTCCCGGACAAGCACGCATACAGGCTCGGCCGATAATTGCCGTAATATTCCAAAACAATACAGGCAGACCAGAAATAGCTGACTCGCAGCTTTAGGAGACCTCAAGGCAAGTACCTCAGTTAGGTATGCAAGCAACTTTCAAAAGATTCTCTGCCCCGCACTGGCAGCTTGATGATCTGACTATACAATGCTCAAGTACTCCGTGTTTGCATACCGGCTATCTTATTGACAATTTGGCCATAACTCAATCATTCAAATTCTGACCTTTCGGAGGCTTTGTCTCCAGCCCCAAATCTATTGTTTTCCCCAAGTCCGACCTAGCCTGCGGTCACAATTCTCCTTATAAAAACCCCTGACTTTGAGCGCTTCCTTGGATCGCTCTTGGCTTCCATCCCGCCTTGCTGTCGCTTTGTCCAGTGAGCCTTCCCCTCAGCTCCACATGCTGAGATCCATGCTCTCCATCTTCTCCACTTCCAACCGGGCTTCAGGACAGGTGAAGTATCACCCAAACCAACAACTCCTCTAAAAACCCCTCTATCCCACTCCAACCTTTATCTCTTTAGTTATCTTGTGTGAGTGTGCCGCATACACTGTTTGATTGTGTTTTTAATAAAACCACGTTTATTATTTCAACTTCTGTGTGCTCCTTGATTCAGCCTGACCCTGTAGACATAGGGCTCAAGATCCTGCTAAGTTACCCTGCCTCTTGTATCGCTAAAACAGTGCTCAGAGCTAATCTTCCCCACCTATTGTTGAACACATTTTGGTGTCCCTAACGGGACCCCCAGTAAACAGGGTAACAGTTCCCTCTTATGGAATCCTGGGATTTGTCCAGTTTCATGAGGTATTTAAAATTCTGTTAGAGCTCTAATGCTACAGTTCAAGGGGAGTGCACTGGAAAATTCTAAGTGTCACCTTAAACTACGTATGTCCGAATAAGATAGGGCATAGTCATGGCAGCTAAAATGGAACTCCTATAACTGGGTAGTGTGGCTGCCCAATGACACACTGGGCTATCACCCACCCTAGCCTGGTATGCTAGCATTTTTTTGTTTCCTTTCTGAACACAATGCATAATATTCCTTTGTTGAGCTACATCAGTACAAAGATAACATTGCAGACATCGTTGCTTTGTAAATTAATATGCTCCAAAAAAACCCAGGCAAAATACTGACCACAAGATCCTTATAGGAGCAATGGTTAACTCTGTTCCTCCAGTGGAATGTAATTGATTGAAAGATGTAATTAAATGGGCAGTAAATGGAACAGTTTTCAGATCTTGGCCTTTGTAATGTTAACATTGCTAAAGCTGTGCAGTGTTTGGCAGCACTACTTTTTTTATTTGTGCTCTATTCAACTAGGTGTCCACTAATTATTGCAAAGTTGCGGTGAATGAAATACAGTCAGCCCTCCACATTTGCAGGTTTCACTTTTGTGGATTTGATTATTTACAGATTATTTGCTGTCACATGGGCTGCCTCGCTATGCCATTTTTAATAGGGGCTGCAAGCCTTGTGAGACTGAGAAACTGTGAACGAGGCTTGTAAGTCACTATTAAAAATGGTGTGGGGCAGGAGTAGAGGTGGCAGTAAGCCCCACCAGCCACCCACTTCTGCTTTGTGAAAGAACCCTGATGGCTCAAAGGAATCCATGGCGGAGCTGAATATGATGATCATACTTTTTGTGTGTGTTAAATATGGTTTGGAAGGCCTAGAGTTATTCATAGTTTTTTCACTTTCACGCAGGTCCTGTGCTCCTAACCCTAATGAATGTGGAGGGATGACTGTAGGTAATTCTAGCTAGGAAAGTAAGAACCTTTCAATTCTGCTTTTTCCCACATTCCATTTTTGAAATCTCAAATTATTTTTATTGAGATTCTTGAAAAAAAAAAACCCCTGTGATGCCTTTTCCAAAGAATGAGCAAAATGAAATATCTATCTGCTCTGGCAAAATAGGTATATCATTTCCTTGGGAGAAGAGAGGCATTTGTACTTACTGCACTGCTAAAAATGAGGGTTCTGCCAGAACAAAAAGAAGTTAAATTCTGCCACAACAAACAAAATCATGATTCTTTGAATATATAGGGGAAAATGTGACGATGGGATTTTGGGAGTGGCACTACAAAGGGTAACATTTCCAAATGCTGCACCCAACTTTTAACACCTAAGGATTCACAACTTTTCTGGAAACATGAAGCTGTCTGGGTGAAAATGAATTACATTAATTGTTTAACATGTAGCTAAACTTCCATTTTTACTTGGAAGTAAGCACTTGAGAGCCCTATAAGGATCAAGCCCAAAGTATACAGAAAGAACACTCAAATCTTCCCACCTTCATCCTTCCAATTCTTCATGCAAACTATAAAAAGAAAAGAAAAGAAAAATTCCTTTGAAGACAGTGGAGTTCTTATCTTTAGTCTCTGAACAGATTGAGAGACAAATGTAATAAAACAAACTTTGATCTGGGGAGGTTTGAGCCCCTCCTGTTCTCATTTCATATTAGAGTCCCCACAATTTTACTTCAGATAAAAAGAAATAGAATGTACACAGTACATTGTTTAACTACCACCTATACTTTCTTCTACATTCATATTTTAAAATCTCACCTTCTTCTTGTCCTCTTTATAAAGAAATGTGCAAATTCTGATGTTCTTCATGAAAAAAATGAACTGTACAAAATTCTTACCCATACTAATTTTTCAGTTGATGAAACTGCTACAATCATGTGGTGGAAGGCAGTCTCATGAGAAATGAAGTTAATGAAGCTTTCATTGGCACTAGACCAGATGTCTGGAGATATCTTCCCAGGGCAGTGAAAGGTGATAGGAGAGGGCTGGGGACCCTGAAGTAACTTTATATGAAAAATACAAGAAAATCCAGAATAGACAGTACGTCGATTATCTTTAATAGGCCAACTAAAATGTGCAAAGTACATTATGCTAGCTTTTAAAGCTCATTGGCTTCTTCAGCAGGCAGGATTTATAGGGTTACCAGAATGAAAACTAGAGGGGGCTCCTGGACCTTTAAATGTTGTGCAGATGAGGGATTTCTGCATATGTTATATGTTACCTACTTGTGTTAACAAGCAACACCTGCGGAAATTGGGCTTCTAAGCAACCATTGAAAGTACAGGAGCTCTCTCTAGTTTTTAATCTGGCAACCCTGGAGGCAGGTATATCAAAAATCATGCAGGAGAAGGTGGTGCTGGAGTCATGATGGGTCTGTATCTTGGCGGGTTGATGAGGGCAGACTCACACCATTCTGGGGCAAGAGGGAACTGAATATAAAGGCAGTGAAAGCTGGCCAGAAGAATTTCTCCCTCCATTAACATCTGTGACTGGTCCTTATAACAATGTCCCTTCCTATACCTTTGACTAGCATATGGGATATAATAAATGCCAGTGACTTTACCTTGCAAAAGGTCTAAACCTCTGCCTATCAGAAAAGAAGTGATGAGATGGTACAGAGCAGAGCTTTCCAAACTGTGTGTCATGACACATTAGTGTGTCGGCCGCAGTGTGTAGGTGTGTCACATGAAAGCAATGGGTGGAGGGGCAGCCTCTCCTGCTGCCACGGCGGGCCAGGCCCAGGTGGAGGAGCTGCCTTTCCCACTGCTGCTGCCCAGGGTTGAGCAAGATCGGGCAAGGATGGTGGTGGTGGGCCAGGTCTGGGTGGAGGGATTGCCTCTCCTGCCACTGCTGCTGCCCCCCCTGGGCTGAGGAAGACCCTGGTGAGGGTGGTGGCAGTTGACCACGTCTAGGTGGAGGGGTGCCACTTCTGCCACTGCCATTGCTGCTCTGGGCTGAGGAAGACCCCGGTGAAGGCAGTGGTGGGCCAGGCTCAGGTGGAGAGGCTGCCTCCAATTACTGAATTACTGTGTTGAGAAATGATGCATGTCTAAAAAGTGTGTCACCAACATGAAAAGTTCGAAAGCTCTGGTATAGAGGAAAGAGAGTGTTATTAAAAACTCAGCCATCCTTTATTCTACCAATATTTAAATAAATGCATGCCAGCCTTGTCATTCAGAGTTGAAAAGAATTTCCATAACAACTGTGCATGGCTGTGTCCACACATACTTGCAGTTTACCTTGATAAAGTAATAAAAAAGCAGAAACCATTAGAAGAAGTTGGTTGTTGCCCTTCTTCATTTTTCATTAGAAAGGATATAGCCACATATTTTTCTGAGTGGTCTAGAGAACAGCCCAAATCTTCAAATGTTCAGAATTCCAGATGCATGAATGAATAAATTAAAAGGTTACATAAGGAAAGCTACTGGAAAATAACTAGATAATAAGAAGTGCCCTACTTCCTACATCACTGGTGCAACCAGAACAGTTCACTAATGATGTTTGATAGGAATTTTTCTTTTTTTCCTTCTTAGATTTTGATTTCTTCAGATTTGTTATGCTTCAGGAAGTTCTCTTAAGAATGGTGGGACAAACTTTGTGGCAGCTTCTGGGATGCATTTTTCCTTATACATATCCTGTTATAGCTGTGGGAAACTTGTACAAAACATGCATAGAAGCTTTGTGTAAAAATGGCAAGGTGCTGACTTAAGAACTATTGAGAACTATTGAGTTGTGTCATCAGTCCCTGTAAGTGTTTACAGTACTGTTTACACCAGGTATAGGTAACAAGTGGCCTGTGGTCCACATGAAGCCTCACTAGCCCCAGGAAGCATTCCTGGAAACTTTGCTCATCAGTTGGAAGTGCTACAACAAAGCATATGAGTAGCTCAAATGAAGTATCCACATGAATCTATAGCTCTGCTGAAATTCCATAGGATAGGATGTTGAAAGTGGATGAATAGCACAATAACAGTGCAGTGTGGAAAGGCCCTGTGGTCTCTGTCTTTTCCTTATGCCTCCCACTTTACCAAGCATTATTGTCTTCACTAGTGAGTTATGTCACCTCATGATAGATCCATAGTGGTTTGGTTATTTAGGCTTCTAGGGAGAGTGCAGGTTCAGTTTATTCTAAGACTTATTTGTTGGTCATTTTGGCAATCCACAGTGCCTGTAGAACTCTCCCCCAGAATCACATTTCAAATGGTTTGAATTTCTTCCTAAAAAGTGGGGGACCACTTTAATCCAGGCAAAATACTGCAAGATTTCAAAGCAAGTTAAAACTATTTGAGTCAGAGTTAAAAAATTCTTCAAGGAGAGGTGGCTTGTACATTTCTGTGAAATGATCAATGAGAGACAGAAAAATAACTTTATAGGACATCTTGCCTGAACATATAAGTTATTGAGTGGACACAGCAACTCACTGGATTGGGTGACAGGGGCACATTATTGGTGTGATGCCACACTTGATGGCCATTAGCTTTGGTACAGATGGCAGGTGAGCTGAGCTGATAGATGCAGCTACAGTATTTCCCACCTGTACAATGGGAACCATTTAAAAATTGATGCTTCACATTAGCACTGGATTTCTCTTGCTGACTGCTAACTTCCTCCTTTGACCCAGTTACATATTATTATAGTTAGAAAGTGGGAAGCCCAGCACAGTAAAAGAATCTTTTTGTTTTTCCTCAGTCCTATTTTGTTTTTCTTAACTATGCTCCACCTGTATAGAGGTACTCTGAATTTTTGCTGGAGTTTGTTTTGAATTTTGCAAAGTCCCTCACAGTGGAATTGTAATTATAATGAATATTTAAGTATGGCACATGCTTAAATACAGCACAGTTAATGCTCTCAGAAATCAATACAAGAAATAGAAAGGCAAAATCCCTATGTGATCTCCCACACACAGTGTGTGTGCATGTCCACATGCATATGTGTTACAGGCTAATTTATGGCTTTTCATTATAATATTGAAAATATACATGTTAAATCAAAACAGATTTTTTTCTCATTGAAACTATGGATTGAAGAATTATGGAGGGTTAATTGCTCAAAGTATAACTAGATGGCAGAATAATGTACAGTGAAACACAAAATAAATTCAAGAAAGGCTTTGATGGTTTCCAGTGACTATAGACAAGTGCCTTAAAGGAAAAGAAACTGAGGTCCAGATTAGATATCATTCTTCCTGTGTGCAGATAACCTAAAAACCCTTACTTATTGTGACACTCCATGTGGAAGTCAATGTTACTGTTTTTAAATGGAAGAATACTTATAAGTAAGAACATTGTGGTGGTAAGCACAAAGCTGTGAGAATATCTACATTGGTTACTAACTTCCTTAGTTAACTGTATGGCAACTGAATAGCAGTGCCTAGTACAGTTACCCTTAGTATGCACACATATACCTCTTTAGCATAATAAGAATCAATCCTACGGAAGAAAGTCATGCCACTTACTGTAATCTGTTATAACCAAGGACAAGGTCATACTTGAATGTACATCCTTTGGTTTCTCATCATTGCTAATACTGATTGACTTGCAGCTGAATATGTTAATTGGCTATATTGACAAACATTAGAGAAAAAGCATGTGAACTGATATGAATTTTGTCTGCAGTGTTTTCTCATTCCCACATGCAGTTATTTCTTCACGGTCTCAAATGATGCATGTGCATTCATGAACCACTCAAAAGATAACATGAAACAAATATGAAATTGCTTCATACATCCAGATTATGAGTGATAACATTACTGTCACCTCAGCATCTAACAGTCCTCTTTTTTAAAAAAAATGATGCCACAGCATCTTGATTTTCTGGCTATATAGTGAAATTATGAATTCAGGTCAGAATTCTTCACTTTCACAATATCCCTACATTTGGAGGGGGGATTTCTAAAGTATTACCAGAAATATATTGTCACCTCTGAATACTGCCCATGGCCCAGGTCTGACAGACTTAGGCTGGTATCGTTTTAGTGACATATGCTTGTATATTTACTGTTTTGGTCCTTACAGAGATTTATATTCCCTTTGTCCCTGTGCAGTGGCTCAACCTTTTCTCCATGTCTCACTGTGTTGCTCCAATAGCCCAACTCAAAAGCTATTCCATTGGTGAGAGTGAGCAGAGGGGTCAGAGAAGCATTTGGCTATCTTCCCATGGCCAAATGAAGAGTGATGTTATCATCTGCTGAGACCTCTGGAAGACTTTGTTGGATCTTGCCAGAATGCATCCTCAGTCTGCATTTGGCTATGGAAACACAGCCAGTTCCATCTCTGTTCCCTCCTGCTCTCCAGCAGTCATGAAATAGCTATCAGGAGGGAATGATCAAAACAGCTGGTAACAGGGAAGCCATAGTGGAGTCCAGCATGTGGAACTCTCAAGCTACATGCAGCTATTTAAGATCTCAGTTGTCATACCCATCTTTCTGTATAGAATATACTGGTTCTACCAGTCTTCAAAAATCAAACACCACCACCCTTATTTGCAAACTTTGATCTTTCAGTCTTACTTCACAGCAGCCTTCTGTTCTTCCACAGACAAGAAGAACAGTACAACTTTGATCATCTGGCTTCATATTGCCTTGAAACAGTGTCTGCCCGTGCTGAAACTTCTTAAGAGAAAGCACAGTAGTGCCTCGATGACCTCAGCTGGAAAGACATCTCGTAAACCACAATCTCAGTCACTTCTGTAGATGTATTGTCTGTCCTTTTGAACAGCTGTCTTCAGAGGGGGAAGTGAGTGTCCTTAGCTTGGATCTCTACTTCAAATGCAGGCACACTTTGTGGTATATTTGGCAAGATATGTGCTTTTTCTTTTCTTTTCTTTTTTTTGTGCTAATATAAAAATCCCATAGTAGTCTTTCCTGGCAGCATAGAACTTAACATTTTGATTTTCTGCTATGCTATTTTGTTTTTTAACATATTTTTTATTCCTTTTACAGACTATTCTCTATTTCAAACATACAATATCAAGTATATCACTTATAGGTCATTTCTGCACTACACTGTTATAGTGCTATTATTCCAGTTTCAACATCCTGAGGTGAAAGAGCTCTCTGGCTGAGAACTCTAAATGCCCCTCCCTAAACTGCAAACCCTAGGATTCCATAGGTTGTTGAAAGTGGAATAATAGCACTATAACAGTGTAGTGTGGAAATGACCATAGCCAACAATCACAAATATTAATTATTCTTCAGGTATCCAGTATCTCTGTATTCATTTAGTTCATTATACTATCTGCTATGCTATTTTGAAAAAGGAAAGGGTAAAAAAAATCACATAAAAGTGTGCAGCATGGATTATGACTACTATAGTTCCAACAAGAATATTTATAAACCATCATACTAATACCATTAGCATGCCAATACCAATCCATTTTGTCTTAGAGTTTGGAGAATATGTTTCAAACACTTTATAGCCTAAGTTGGCATTGTACCATTCAGCCAAAAGCACAAGAAGGAGATGTTGAAGACGAGTGTCTTGCAAAGGGACACTGCTGTATAGATCATAGGATGGTGACTTCATTTTTTCTGTAACCTGCATTCAATTCACAGCCAAGATTGTGGAGACCAGGAAATTTGTAGCAGCAACAATGATAGAAATGGAAATGTAGAATAAAAACATGTAATATGTCAAGAATTCGGGAATGCATGGCCCTCTAAATGTTGTTTGATTGCACCTGCAGTGTGTTCTCACTACTGGCTGCATGGGGTAGGGCGCATAGGTATTGA
This sequence comes from Cyclura pinguis, assembly GCA_030412105.1. NCBI lineage: Eukaryota > Metazoa > Chordata > Lepidosauria > Squamata > Iguanidae > Cyclura > Cyclura pinguis. The sequence goes on from CM059602.1 coordinate 211,047,368, forward strand.
ACTCTAAGAGTATCTCAAAAGTTACATATTCTCCATCTCTGTCCTTTGGAGGGCAGATGTGCAAGCCATGATATAAACCTTGTGTTGGTTGCAATAGAAAGTATAAGGCTACTTCACAATTGAAAGTGTTTCAAATGGCATTGCCTAGAACCCATGGTGTCACACAGGATCTATTCTTTTCTTCCTTGTTGATTTCCACGAACAGAAATGACACATAGTTGGCTAGCAGGGTTAATGTGAATGGTATAATCTGGAAAAGTTATCATTGCATGCAATTTTGTATTAGTCAGCTGAGGTGAAGTGCCTTCTTCTCACACTGGGAGAAATCCAAACTTTCATGACAGAAGAAAGAAAGAAGTTAAAATGTCATGCCTTTTTGACTTTAAATCAATGGAGCTTCATGATGTCAAATGTGGGATGGATCTCAATCAATCTTTTTACAGCAGCTATTCAGATAAATGACAAGAGGAAAAAGAACATACAATCTAAATACAATTGACATATATGGACCCAGCTGGTAAGGTCAAGTTAAGAGTCAGATTGTTTATCAAATCCAAAAAAAAAAAAAAAAAAAAAAAAAAGTGAGAAAGAGTATCTCCCATGCCAGGAACAATGCAAGTGGAAAGAGTGATAAAGTATACTTATAACCTATTTCTTATTCGTGCTTAAAAAAACAAATAAATAGCTGTAGCTAATTGGATTGAATCTTATGCACAAGAGAGAAGAACTGGAAATCATGCCAGCAATGTCTGTGTAGATTATTTTGACAGCTGCTGCCCAGTTTAGAGAATGTATGTAAGAAACAAGGCCCATAAGGTGCATTTATTATTTAATAAGTAATTACCTACATGGTTTGCTTGTCTTCATTGGGGGACTTCATTCAGCACTGAGGTAGATATCACTCTAATAAAATATGTGTAGAAAAGCAGGTGACAATAACTTCTAGATCCCAGATCCCATGAATGTTTTAAGGACGTGGAACTGTCATTGATCTAATTGCTGAATAAATCCTCTCTTGATCAAGACAGGCGAAATACATTGGTGATTGCTTATTTAAATAACAGTTGCAGCTTGTTGGCCTAGCCTCTTGAACCTATACCTCAGCATGGCCAGCAGCTGCCCAAGTAAGTGATTTCTTTGACGTTATAGGCATGGTATCTGGCTTTTCTCTCTTACACATAACTTGGGAAGAATACTTTTTTAGACAAAATCTTTCCAGAACCTCTCAGTTGGAACAACCAGGAACTCCCATTCAACAGATGGAGCAGCTGTAGAAAGAGTCTCAGTGAAATCCAGCAGATCCACTACATGCTCTTGCCCTGGAACAGTTAAAAGATGCTAGCTAGAGGATTCTAAGAGCTGTAGTCACCAAAAGTAACTTTGTCAGTCTCTGCACATAAGATATGGTTTGATTTTTCATTTATGATGACAGACTTCTGAAGAACCAGCACAGTGAAGCAGTCTGAGTGTTGGACTAAGACTCAGTCATGATTCAAATTGGCACTTGGTCATGGGAATCCACTGTGTGACCTTAGGCAAGTCACACCCTTTCAGCCTCAGAAGAAGGCAAAGCCCTCTGAACAAATCCTACAGAGAAAAACCTGTGATAGATTCTCCATAGGGTCGCCATAAGTCAGAAAAGACTTGAAGGCACATAACAGCAACAACACATACTTGTAGACCACAATGTTGTTAAGCATATGGACATACCCAAGGGGGAGTATTATTTATTCCACAATAACTGCATTTTTATTGGCCTTGCCTCTGAATATTTCTCATCAAATCTCAAAAGCAATATTCAGAGTTCATCAGGGACATTATAATGGGGTTATCCAGCCTTGAGACATATACAGGGCAGGGCAGTTTTAGAAAACATTCTTCATATTTTACATATTCCATTAATTTTGCCTTCGGAAGATATATCTTAGGGACAATATTTTGTTTTCCTGGATTTTCAGTAACATGTTCCAATACCAATCTACCTATGTCTGCCTCAGCTAGCATAATTCCTTTGTGACACTAACTGAGAACTGGAAAACAGACAGATTAATTAGTTTGTATTTCAGACTTGTGTTGTTGTAAAATGACATGCATTGTCTCCATCATTCAATATTTTCTTGTTTTTGTGTGTGTCAGTCTTCTACTACTCAACTGAATAAAAATTTTTAAAGTTGCTGCTTCAGTGACAGCACTTATAACATTGCACAATTATTTATAATTTCAGCTGTGTTTTCCTTTTCATTAAGACAAAGAGCTCTGCCATTGCACTGTGTGACATCCTCACCACTATGTTTTTGACAGCTTTACTCCAGGTGATCAGTCTTGATGCATCCTTAAAAAGTTACAGGCTAGACACAATGTCAGAGAGTTACGAGCTCCCACACAACTCACATCATGACTTATCAGCAGATTTTCGATTTGACATCATTGTTTGGGATGGGTGATGGACTGGCTTAAGAATTGCTCTGACTCAGCAGTAAAAATGACAGAGGACAAGTTGTCAGAGCTGAAAGTTATTGGAATGTTCTAATATTTCTCCCATTCCCTTACTGATCAGGAGGGAAGTAGCTATAATGTCTTGTCTTTTGTCATAGCCAAGCATACTCAGTTTTTATAAAGCACCAGATGTGAAGGAGGGATGAAAGAGTCCTGCTGTGATTTGTTCCTCTTACACAGTGAACTTCTCAGTATTAGCTGCATGGGGAGCTAGCATCAGCAGGTAAAAGGTCAAGATAAATCATGATAGGAAAGAGATCTCAATAGCCTGTTCTATACAAGGGCTGCACTTGGTACTCTCTTTCTCTTTTTATTCACAATAAGGAAGGTAACAATATTTTTGTATTGGCAGCTGTCATTGGTCAGGGTTGAACAATTTACTTATAATGCCACCTCCTTTAAATATACTGTTATAACTAGGAGTGGTGGGAACTTTGGAGCATTTTTAAATCAGAATTTCCCAACATTCACAAAATTCTTCAACAAGACAAATGGATTTTAAAAATCTGAGAAAAAAAAATGCAAAACTGACAGATGCACCCATCTATACTTTTTGTGCCTAGACCTTAAAAGTCTGGCTTTGAATCCTTGCATAGTCTGCCATATTGATGATGCTGAATCAGAGTTGCTATACTGTTCTCCCGTGCCACCCCAAGGATCCTCTCATTTAATGCCTTCATAGAAGGGAAACGCAACAAGGTCTTCTTCCATCTGGGAATAGCTGCACCTGTTGACTTTGGCTGTTGAAACTGTGGGAAATCTTATTGCAGCACTTTTTTTTTTTGAATTTGCAAACCACTCAAAGTGGATCAAAAGATCTTGTAATCTTGCAAATTCTAATGCATGAGAAAGTGAAAATTGAAGATTTTTCCATCCATAGGTATAATGTATTGGTTGAAATAAATAATCAGAATGACTCTGATTTAAGTGAGCAATGATACCAAAGATAAAAAGTAATTAATCCCTCTCTATACATATTCTTTAACATTGTCAAACAAAAAAGCTTTCTTTGGAAAGATATGTGGCCCAAAGGGATAATAAAACAAAACTGACACAAATATGCAGCCATCTCTTGACTGCAATCTTCAGAATGCACATGGGAATCATTTGTTTGAGGGAACCACTATCCATTTCTAAATTACCTGCCTTTCTGTTTACATTTGAGAAAAGATTTTCACCTAGCCTTCCACCTACTGTGAAGCTTTTCCCTTATGCAAGGAAGGTTTAGTTGGCCCCGTCTCTGATCTTTTTCACCAGCAGGTAAATACTTTTTTTTTTAAATTTAATCAGACCCTCACCTTCTAACTGGATGGAGCAAAAGAATATTTAATAAATGTGCTGTATCTTGTTTTGAACATCATCATTATCAATTTGTATCCTATTTTTTGCCCAACATTGGGCCTCAAAGTTGCTTACCTTGTAAAACAATACAATTTAGAAACATATAAATACATATTAAAACAAAATTAAACTATAAATGAATTAAAAGTGCTAATGAAATATTAAAAGAAGCAATTAAAGTTAAAACAGTACAACAACGGCTAGCCTGTTCTGTAAAAACTGTCTGTATTAAAATGCCTGCCTGTATAAAAAAAAGGTTGTTGCCTGCTGCTGGAAGGACAACAAGGATGGCGCCATTCTGGCCTCCCTGGGAAGGGAGTTCCAGAGTTTAGGGGTAGCCACTAAGAAGGCCCTCTCTCATGTCCCCACCATCCCTGCTTGTGACACTGATGCAACTAAGAGAGGGGCCTCTTTTGATGATCTCAGAGCCTCCTTGCCTGAAATGTCATCTAGAGGCTTATTGGCTGGGAAATGGATGATATGTGGGAGCATGGAGCACATCCAGATAGTGGAAGGTGAGCAGAGAAAGAGCCAACAGCACATCTTAAAAGGTTCCTTCTCCTGGCTGTAAAAGGATAAATTTAAGACAACTACCTGGAGAAATAAAGTGGGTATTGCTTAAGCCTCATCTAGGTAGGGGAAAAATGTCACTGAGTTCAGAGCTTTCTTCATATACATGAGGTCCAGTATATAGCGTGTTAGAGACATAGTTAACAGATTTTGGTTGTTGCATGGCTGATAAAGATTTTGACCTCCATAGTGACCAAAACAGTGGGTCATGATGATATTAATTGGACTTACTTTATCATAACTCACTAACAGGATGCCAATTCATGTCTTGCATTTCTTAATCCAGTAATAATTTCAAGTCACTTGCTCCACAGGCTGAATGGGACAAACAAACAACATAAAACCATTGTGAGACATTATTTGTCACACTAAGTTACATTGGCTAGGACAAAATAGCAAAAAGCAATAGATTTGTTGGGACAGCTTTGGTTACATTCATTTTTTTTCTTTTCTTTTTTTGCCTCTTAAAAGAAAACAAGTATATCATGAACAATGCTTTCAATTTGTTATAAGTCTTCAGATGACCATGTCATTTACATGCTTACCCCGTATGTGACTAATTCTTTGTGAATTCTGCAATAGAACATGACTCTGGTGAACTAAATGTCCCATTCAAGTGCATGAGGGTTAATTTAACTGTATTTCACCTCTAGTCCAAAGACATTCAGCATAGCAATCAGTTCCACCATGTACGCACCCTCCTTTTACTAATAGAAATGTGTCAGTTTTTAATATCTGTACAAGGCATATCTGTCAGGAGCAGTTATTACTTCATGCAGGGAACTAATAAGAGGTTTATAATGTGAAACTGCAATTCTGTATTTTTTTAAAAAATAAAGTATTAAAACCATATATTCTTTCTTGGCACCAAGGAGCAAAACTCTGCTAAGGAAAATGTTATCCTTAATCTCTAATATCATAACCATCTTCTAAAACATACAGAATTCATGGAATCATAGAGCTGGAAGGGGCCCTATGGACACCAACCTCCTACTCAATGCACGATCTACAGCTAAGGCATCCCTTGCAGGTAGCTATCCAGACTCTTTTTGAAGACAACCAGAGCAGGAGATCCAACTGCCTCTCTAGCCAGTTAATCCCATGGCTGAACAGCTCTCACTGTCAAGAAGTTCTGTCTGATGTTCAATCAAAATCTACAGTCCTGTAACTTGAAATCATTAGAACCTATTTCTACCTTCTGAGGCAGCAGTGAACAAGCTCGTACCCTCCTCTTTTTGGCAATTCTTGAAGTATTAAAAGAGTGTGATCATGTCATCCCTCAGTCTTCTCTTAACCAGGTTGAACATGCTCAGCTCCTTCAACCTCTTCTCACATATTTTATTCTATACTTCTTATCATCCTCATTGTCCTCCTCTGACTGTACTCCAATTTGTCTATAACCTTCTTAAAATGAAGTGCCCAGAACTGCAGTACTTGCAATGCAACCTGATCAGTGCACAAAATAGAGGGACTATTACTTCCCTCACTTTGGAAACTATGCTTCTATTAATGCAGGCTAAATAGCATTTGCCTTCTTTGCTGCAGCACCATACTGTTCATTCATGTTCAAGTTACAATCAAGAATAATCCCAAGGTCTTTTTCACGTGTAGTACTGCTGAACCAAATATCTCCCATCCTATACCTGTACATTTGGTTTTTGTGCCCTAAATGCAGAATTTTGCATTTATTTCCATTGAATTTCTTTTTATTAATTTCAGCCCAGTTTTCTAGTTTATCAAGGCCCTTTTGAATTCTGTTCATATTTTCCAGTGTGTTAACTCCTCCTCCCAGTTTTGTATTGTGCATATTTGATAAGGATTCCTTCTACCTCATCATCTAAATCATTATGAAAATATTGAAGGGTGTTGATTCCAAGACAGAGCCCTGTGGCACTCCACTCAAGACATCCTTCTAAGCTGAAGCACAGCCACTGATGACAACTCCACTGGTGACAACTCTCTGAGCACAGTTTTCCAACCAATTATGGATCCTTCTAATGGTGTTTCCATCTATTCCATATTTAGTCAGTTTGCTAATCAAAAATTTATGGAGGACCTTATCAAATGCTTTGCTGAAATCCAGATAAATGACCATCTACTAAACTAGAGACCCAATCAAAACAGATATGAGGTTAGTTTGACTGGATTTGTTCTTGATAAAACATCTAGTTCCTACTAATCACTGCATTGTCATCAAGATACTTGCAACAGAAAATTACTTTCAAGGCATATCAGGAGTTTATTGGAGGGCCTATGGTTAGCAGTGCTAGTCTTCCAGAAGATATCATAGTAACTGAAGTCCTCCATAACTACCAGTTCTAGTTCTTGGAGATTTTTGAGATTTGTTTCAAAGAAGCATCATCTACTACCTCATCTTGGTTTGGTGGCCTGTAGTAAACTCCTACCACAATGTTGTTTTTATTCCTTTTCCCCTTTATTTTTACTCAGATGCTCTGCCTCGGTCTGGTTTGATCACTCACATGAATTTCTGTAAAAGTGAATTTGTCTTTGACATTTAATGCCACTCCCCCTCTTTTTCTTCCCCATCTATTCTTTTTGAACAGATTATAGCTTTCAGTTGTTATATTGATTATTGATAAATTGATTATGTAGAATTAACAATATATCCATAACTAGATTCAAAGGAATTTAGATTAATAAGTCAAAATGAGTAGAATTCCTTGTAGTAACTCATTTTGATACTCAGGTTGTGATTTTTGGGAACAGAAATATTTTCCCATGATCCTATATCATACAAATATTAATCACCCCTGCATCATGTTCATTGCCATATTTCCATATTTTCCCCTCCAGTCTTGTTCTCCTCATTTCTTGCTGCTTCAGAACCATTTTTTAAAACTTGCAATTGCTAGGTATATCAGTTTCTATAAAGTGTCACTCATCTCATTTATGAGGTGCCTAATGAATGATTTTTGTAAACAGTTGTGATGAGGTCATTAGCAGCAAACAAACTCAATGCAAAGTGGGGTGAATGCCCTCTGAATTGCTTTCTGATCCTTTCCCTCAGTGAGTTATTTTCCATGTTCTGGCTGCAAAGTCCACTATGCACTATGAACCGTTCAGCTGAGCTACCTTTACAATCTGTATTTTATTATACAAGTGCATGGATTACACTTAGGGCTTTTTCGCACTTGGTGAAGAAAACGCCCTGTTCCATTACTTAGCGGACTGGCGTGCTCCCTCGGAGGATCCAGGCTGATCCGGAGCAGTGCGTGGCCTCACTACACATTGCTCCGGGGACGAAAATGGCGGCTTCCGGTTGGTGGAGGCTCTCCACCAACTGGTGAAGCTCACCAGCCTAAAGCCCACCCCTGGAAGATCTGCAGGCTCACGCTGGTGCAAGCCTGCAAATCTACACTGGAGCACAGCCACAGAGTGGGGTGTGCCGCGCTGTTGAAAGACCTGTTTTAAGTGGTCTTTCAATAGCGTGGCGAGCAACCACTTCTGGTCGTTCTGGAGCGGGCTGAAGTCCAGAACTACAGAAAGTAGTCCGGACCTAGTCCACCCCCAAGTGCAAACGTCCTCGCTGGAGGACGCTCTGCCCCGTTGCAAATACAAAGTGTGGAAAAGGCCTTAGTTAGCCATAGGACAGCAGCAATAAGCCTTGTACTGCACAGTGAAGCTCTGCAAAGGCTTGTTCTGCATCACCCAGGCTTCTTGGTAGTTTGAGTTTTGGATTAACCTCAGTTACAAACCACAGCTTCCACAAAAAAGGTGGAGGGGCAAGGGCAACCTAGCAAAGTGGCAACTAGCCAAGAGTCCTCTGTCAACCTTGTCTGATTCTTCCAATGAGGAAGGGAAAGGGGGTTTAATTGTCTAGTAACTTGGTCAGACTCAAAGCTCTGGAGAAGATCCTCCTAAATAATCTGAAGTTTCAACTAAGCAGGAAACCAGATCTGAGGGTACGGCAAATCTTCCTAAACAGATGTTGGCTCATTTAGATGCCTTGAAAAAGATGGAGCCGGTGTGAGGATAATGTTAGGCCTAGGGAAGTTGAGGAGGTTCCAGTAGCCCTGGTCGCCACTGCTGAGGATGGTATTAGGGACTCTGCATTGATGGAGCATATTTCAAGTCAGCCTTCTAACATTAATATCATACATATAAGTTCATATAACTGGCTATGGGAGGGGGAGGATCTGGAGCATTCCAGGTGAACATGCTGCCTCTAGTAGTGGGAGAATAGTTCCTGTAGGAGGTGAACTTTCCATACAACAAGGTTTAACTTCAGGGCAATCCCAAATGTCTCCTTAGCATTGTTATCTGTAAGGGGCCTACCATCCACAATGGTTTTATGGAGATTTAGGAGGCATGCAGAAGGATACCAGTACAGCCCCTTACGTTGCTGTTCCATGTGGGGAGCAGATGCTTCTTTTGGGGGACCATTTATTATAGGCCACTAGGGACAAAATCTTGCATGGTAGATATGTGGACGTCTGGAGGTCTTCTTTATCATGACTTGGCAGAAAGGGATAAAGAAGAGCTGTATGACAAGAAGAAGTTGTGGAAATATAAGGTAAACAGGATCTTGGGAAATTGATTGTCTGGGTGTTTCATCTGCGGGGGTGCTATTGTGAAGGCACAACCACAGAGGGCATTTTTGCTCCTCCAGTATAGATCTTTCCAGGCCTATATGGCAGGATATGTCTCGGTATTGAGCAGGTAGGTGGTTGCAGCATAAGAGGATTGGTAGAGAACAAGTCAGCATTTGCAGGATAAAAAGAAGAGGAGACAAAGGTTGAGAAAGAGAGAGAGAGAGAGAGAACTCAAATAGATGAACAAAGAAAGAGTGAGTGCAAAAGGGGACAGGGGATTCAACATTAGCCACCTATAGGCCTTTTTTAGCCTTACCATCTTTCCTGGCTTTCCTTTATCACCCGGATCCCTGTAGGGTTTTGAATACCTCTTTTACATTACAAGACTCACCAGCAAGTTAAGGCATCTCCAGAGGGAAACTCTTAATTCTAGTAGGCAAGCAAGGCCTCAGGCAAATGCTTACATGCAAGTCCTGGGTAACAGTCCACTGCTCCTTTCTGACTCTCTTCCATGGCTCAGCTTCTCCCTCAGTGACTGGGGCATCTGGCAAACCTCTTCTAGCTTAAGTCAAGAGAGTAAAACTACACCGTCTGTTTCACCTCTGCTCTCTTGACACTTCTGCCTTTCACACCTTTCCTCCCTTTGCTGCTCATAACTGGTCCTTTATTGGCTTCCTTGCTGCTTCCACCAGCATACCTCCTCTGTGTGGGCTTTAATAGATCCAAGAGTTCTTAATTATCATTGATGGCCAAGAAATAGGGAGCAATTAAGACAATATTTCTGAATCCACAGTTTCTCAGATGGAGTTTCCTGACTGTAATCACAGTTTGTCTATTGCACTGCTACTGCCTGTTTCCTTCCTGTTTAAATATCAGCTGTTTTAAAATAGTGTTCTGATTTTGTAGGCTGCCTTGAGGTCTTAAGTTTGATGCTGAAAGTTCAGTACATTTCTTGAATGGGCTGTTAAGCTTAGGTCTGGGCAAAAGGAGCTATTCATTACTTGGATGATTTCTTGTTCAAAGGGCAACCAAGGACAGGGCAATGTGCCCTCTTGATGAGGGAGTTTTATTCACTAACATCAGAACTGGGTGTGTCCTTAGCCCATTTAAAAAAAAAAAAGACAGACCAACTCAATGCCTGTTTTTTGGGGGAGTATCAAGAATGATACCTTGGAACAGTACTGTGGGCTCTCCAAGGAGAAGTTTGGTGATTTAACAAAGAAGGGTTTCTGAGTCCATAGTCTCAATAGTCCATAGGAGGGCCATGCTTAAGGAATTTCGGAGCTCATTGGGCATTTAAATTTCACATGCAGGGTTGTGGCATCTGGTAGGTTCTTTTTAGGGCATCTATGTGATGGTATATGTGGAATACATAAACCCCATCATAGGATTAGGATTACTCAAGGGATTAGGGAGGACTTGAATGTCTGGCAGAAATTTCTTGCTCACTTTAGTGGGATTGCTTTTGGGAGGGATGAACTGTAGATCTAGGATGCCTTAAGGGTATTCTTGGATGCAGTGGGTTCCACTGGTTTGGGGGTTTATTTTCATAGACGGTGGTGTGTGCAGGCATGGCATAAGGAATGGGCAGAAGCAGGTTTGTTGTCAAATTTAGTATTCCTGGATTTTTTTTTTCCAATTATGATGGCTGTTTGGATTTGAGCCATGGAGTCAGCTAACTCCTCTGTCCATTTCTGGTGTGGCCACAGTTGTTGTTGTTGTTGTTGTTGTTGTGTGCCTTCAAGTCATTTCCAATTTATGGTAACCCTAAGATGAACAATTGAACCTTGGTCTCCAGAGTTGCAGTATACGTTATTAATTCCTTGTCCTCCAGGTTCCCATGAGCCAGGCAGTGGTAAAAGTAATGTTGAGATTTTGTCATGATCTGGATATTTATGCCCTGTTTGTACTTTACTGGATTATGTATGAGTTAGGGGATCTAGGCTGACTCTTTGCCCCATATCAAATACCAATTTTGGATTGTAACCAAGGCCTTTCAGTGCTTGGGTCTGCAAAAGGTTAAATTTTGGACTCATTTGTTTTTGGGTTTGGGCTGCTTCTACAGCTTTCTCATAGGTCTGTGTATGAAATTAAGTTAGTGTACTGGAAGCTAGAGATCCTTGGCATATATGAAATACAGTCAGCCTCAAGTTTTGAATTACATTCTGTTCTGTTTAATAATGCTATTGTCTCTTCTAGGCTCTAGATTTTGTCTAGAGAGGCTGGGGGTCCTGATCTGCATAGTATGGTTTACAGGGCAACCTGTTAGGCCCAGGATTGCCATTTTGATGCTTAGCTGGCATTGAACAACCAGCCCATAGTAGAGTGGCTTGTGAAAAGTGGCCTATATTAGCATATTTTGTGGCCTCTGTTGTTTGGGGAGTGCAAAGGCACTTGTCTACATATTTTGATCATTCACCTATGAGAGAATCACCTGAGTATGTTGAAGGGCAAGGTCCTTATCCTTCATGCTCTGCATAACTTCTGGTCATATAAAATACATGGCCAGGAATAATATTGATGTGTTCAGCCATTTATGCCTCACCAAGTTTGACAGGGTATGGGTGATTCCTGATCTCTTGAACAGGGAGATATGAAATGCCTTGAATAGGGAGTTGCGTCACTTTCTTCCAAATCCCACTATAGCCTTTCAGTGGTCCAAACTCTACATAGATGACAGCATCTATTTATCAGAGGAAGGTAGTTATGTTGTTCTGGGGGAATGAAGACTCAGTTGGCCAGCATGGTAGGGGAAAGGGACTAAGCAGAAACACTTGTCCCTTGCTGTGGCACATGGTGGAGGGAGACAATAAAAGTTATAAAGAATGCACCCTTGCTGAAGTGGAGGGCTCTGGAACTTGCTTCTTTAGGTCCTGGGGCCCAGGGATGGTGTGGTGAAGAAAGCTACCCTTGGGACTGGCCAGGAGGCTTTGGCTTCATTTAAGTCCTGTGACTTGGGGTTGGGGTTCCTCAAATCTGCCTTCCAGTATATGCCCAGATGGGGAGCAACCCAGTTATTGTGTTGCCCTAGGGCTCATGTAGTTCACCCAGGGGAAGGCTGAGGATGAAGTCAAGGACTGATGCCTGTCTCAGCTGATCTCACAATAGGTTGCTCCCCCTACTTGCTCTTTTCCAAGTTCAGTGCAGTTTAAATAGGTTCTAGTTAAATAAAGTGCCCCTTATTCAATCCTGCTCACGGTGTCTGGTCTTATTATTCTATGGCTGGTCAGCAAAAGCCTTTGTTGAAACTTAGATTGTTATCTAAGTTTTTTAGGATGAATAATCCAACTATTATTCATATATTTTCATCCCTCCTATCTACAGGCATTAGATTACTGTCTGCAACACAACTTGTGAGCAGTATCTATAATGTATTTACAGCACCCTTTGCCAACGAAGTCACTGCCAGCTTGGCTACAAGTAAGAAAATCTTCAGTTGCTGATTGTCTGATTCTAGGTTGAAAATATGTGACAGTGAAATATTTGATAGAAAGACCAAGGGTATTATTTGAGCTGGGCTAGGAATTGTGTGGCCTCCAGATGTTGAACTACAGCTCCCAGCAACCTCAGTCAGCATAGAAAATGGTGAGGAACGTTGAGAGTTGCATTCCAACAACATTTGAAAAGCTGCATAATTCGCACCCATGAACGGGAATTAAATTCATATTTGCATTTTTTGACAAATGTTTATTTAGTTGGAGGTACCTCAGAGAATGAATGAAGGTTGAGCTCCCACCATCTCATTAGATAAATACTCTGTATAAAGATGCAAAGCTGTTGTATAAAGAGTCACATTAATCTAGCTCAGTATTGTCCACTAGCTCAGTATTGTCCATAGTGACTGGCAATCACTGTTCAGGATTTCAGACAGAATTCATTGTTTAGCCCTACCTGGAAATATTGGGGATTGAATATGTCTGCATATAAACCATGTGCACTAATCCTGTTTTATACCTTCTTCTCCAGAGATGAGTTTGTTTTTTTATTATATAAGCCCATAGTTGTATGGCTTACAACATGCCACACTTGAACCTGATGGCATGGATTTTTTTAAAAAAAACTTAATGACATATGGATGCTAAGCATTTACGAGAAATGAAAGAGAATCTGTCTCCCACAGTGATGTCATCTAGGGGAGAAATTGATTAATGTTTTCATGTTGACCATTTTCATGACAAAGGCAAAATATTTTAATTTATTTCACAGAGACATTGACAGTAACTGACAATATAATTTATAATAAGCAAGATACTATTTTTAAACGGGATCTGTTTTTTAGACACAAACTTCAACACGATTACTTGTCTTGTACAAGTCAGATTACCTTTTAAGCAGTTTGTAGCAAATGATTCATTCTGTGATGTGTTTCTCACTTCTGGCATATTGTAGTTCCAAACAACAATAGCAAAAACAACAAAGTGCTATAAAATGCAATCTTCATGCATGTTCTAACCCACCATCACCTAGCAAGGTCCTAGTTCTCTTTCCCTCCTTCCATATTTTAAGAGTGCTTTGCAGAATGCAATGCAACAGAAAATTAGAAAGGTAGGTTGAAATCTGTGACAAACCTGACGGGAGGGGGTCTTGACAACAGACCCTCCTTGGCAACTGAGAGTGTTTAAGCTGATTGGATGGTGAAATGGAACCTTGGATAGCCCAGGGGAGGGGCTGGGGGACAGAGGAAAATAACGGATTTTAACTGTTGGGAGTCTGTTTGAAGAGGGGACTGTGATTTGTGGTGTGTTTGGGAGAGGTTGTAGATTTGAAGAGCTCTGTGGGAGAGAGAACTGAGAAATTGGGTGCATGAGAGATAGTGAATGAATTGAAAGAGAGAGAGAGAGAGAAGAATGGTGTGCTGGTTATAAACATTTAGCTACAAAATGCATTTAAAGCAACAGTGTTACAATAAATGTTTGAAGTTCTGTGTTCCTTAAAACAGTGTCACAGGGTCTTATTTTGAACCCTGGAATATACACGCTACCAATAATATCATCTTGACCTTAGTGCCAACAGTACCACAGTCTTGGGAAATATAAATCACTGCTGATCCTTACATCTGGGAGAAAGGCAGATTTAGGGAAGGCAGTAAAGGGGGAGAGTCCTGAAAGGAAGAAGCCAAGGGGGGACAAGAGTGAGGAAGGGGCTGCGTTCTCAGAGAGGGAGAACTGAGGCAGACCCATTTGTCCTGGCCCTGGCTTGATTCAGAGATCTCCCTGGCTGTTCAGTTCTGATGATAAAGAGGTGTCAGGCTGGCCAGGTCTTGAGTGCGAGGCTTGGGTGCACCTTTCGCACTTGGCGGCACTGACGGGCGGTGTTTTTTTCCGTGTTTAACAAAATACTATATGGGAGTTACATCTTTGTAGGTAGGCTTATGTCTGTGGGAATAAGAATTGGGCAGTTCAATAACACCTGTATCCAGTAAAAGGCTATTGCTCTATTACCATGTAGGGGAGCCAGCAAAGTGACTGATGTACACTGGGATTGATGCATAAGGGGACTGACGGTTATTGGAACTGATGCTCTTTGAGGGTGATGCACATTGGTCCCATTGTGCATTGGTCCTGCTCTCCATTGAGACACTGGCTAGGGAATGCCAATGTGCATCAGGATACTCTTCCCAGTGTCCTGTTATGCATCTTCACAATTCACCAAAAGGGTTTCTCAGTGCCTGTGCTACATAGCTAAGTATCCATAAAGTTACATAACATACATTGTGATAGAGGAGTCCAGCCCTAAAAACAGGCCTGTGGCATCAGGCTATTGTCCCAGAACATTCCTTAACCTGTGTATCATAGTGGCTATCCACATGGTTTTCAGGAAGCTCAAAAGCAAGCCGTGAAGGCAACAATGTTTTCTTGTTGCTAATCCACCCACAACTGATACTCAGGGATAAACTGACTCTGAACAGGAGGGGTTCCATTTCATTCCTTCATTTAATAATCACCTGCAGATTTGTTTATGTTAAAGTATGAAAGGAAGAATTTTGTCTAATTTAACCAAAATCAGTGTCACACTTCATAACTTGCAGTAAAATGAACTTTTTCCTCCCAGTATGCTCTGTGAATTCAGGGAAAGCGAATTGGTGTACAACATCTCCTTCTGTTATCAATAATTCATTGTCCGTTCCAATGAAAAACTAGATCACTTGCCTTGCTGGAAGTTTTGTTTGAAGGGTGGACTGCTTCTTCCTCATCTTTTTTTTTAAAAAAATGGCAATATCCCAAGGAATATTGTTCTTCTGTAATAGACAAGTAGGTTCTTAAACTACTGTTCATAATCTTGCTGACTTCCCTAAGAAGGAGGTATGAAAACAGGATTTTTGTTATTTCCAGAGGGTTAGAAGATATAATACAAGAAAGACAGGTATCTACATTGTTTACTTGGCTGCAGTACTCCAAGCTGCACAGAATGTCCTCATTGTACTGAATCTCAGAGAAGCTCAGAAGGCAATGAAATCCCTTACTACTTTTTTGAGCTTTTCTTGGGATCATCGTGACAGCCAGAAAATCCTTTTGTCCTTCCTTTGAACCTTATACTGACCTGAGACGCTGAGAGTTCCAGGAGTAGCAGAGCCATTTTGATGCTTTCTAAGCTTCTCTAGGGCTTCACGCAGGGTAGGTGAAAGCCTCCCTGACTCTTTTCTAGTTCAGTAAAAGTGCTTGGTTTCATCACACTGAAAACAATCCACTTGCCGTAGCAATACATTTCTAGCATCTTATCTTACCAGGCTTGCTTGGGACCTGCTTCCTTTAAATCTGGGATAGGAATTGTGCAGCCTTTCAGATGTTGCTGTATGGCAGCTTACAAAATTCCTGACCATTCGCCATTCTGGCTAAGGCATAGGTGTGTACATCATCATGAATTTTGTTTCTGAAGGAAGCAATGAGTAACTTTACCAGTTTTCTTTCTGGTGCAAGAAAGTTTATTTGCAGTTCAGTATTTCTCCTGCACAAAATTCACATGTGATATTTCAGTAAAACAGACCCAGTGTGGTATAATGATTTGTGTTAGGGTCCAAGGCATGGGCAGCAAGGGCCATCCAGTACAGGTGCCAGGGCTGGGCCTAGGGACAAGCACTAGGTCAGGAAGCCAAGGGTCAGGGTACAACAAGAGTCCAAGGCAGCCATCCTCCAGGTAGCAAGAGTCCAGGGGGCCAGAAACAAGAAGCAGGTCCAGGAGATAGACAGGAGGTCAGAGCATATGAGTCCAAGGCAACAGGATTCTTCTGGGCAACAGAAGTACACAGGGCCAGAGGCAGGTCCAAGAAACATGCAGAAGGTCAGGGCACAGCAAGGGTTCAAGGTAGTTGAAGCCTAACAGGAAACAAGAGTCCACAGGGTCAGAAGCTGGTCCAGAGAACAAGCCAAGGTCCAAATCTAGGGGTCAGCAGGGTCAGGACCACTGGAGAGTTAAGAGAGGACACAGGCAGCACTGCAGATCATGTTGTTGTGACAAAAGCTGCAGAATAACCCCAGCCCTTATATAGGTGGCTGCTGGCTGCTCCAGCTGGCTTGCATCTGAGCAACCAGTTGGGTCTGCGGTCCTGGGCAGGATTCTGCAAAGAACATGGTCAGGGCCAGGATCTTGCAGACAGCATCCTGCAAGGACTTAGGCACTGTTTGATTGTTGGACTGCAACCCTGGAGACCAGGGTTCTGTTCACTGTTTATCTATAGAAACCCACTGGGTGACCTTGGATGCATCACACACTCTCAGCCTTAGAAAACCCAGTGAGAGTTTCATTTTAGGGTCACCATAAGTCAGAAATGTCTTGGAGACACACAACAGTACCAACAACTCAATCAATCAATCAATCAATCAATAATTTTATTATGGTCATAGACCAGCATGCACCAACAATTTCAGTAAAACAACATTTTCTTTGCAGGAATAAGCTCTTTTTGTGCAGAAAACACTATTCCTTGCACAGAAAATCTTGTTGTTAAGGTCTTATTCCATACAATTTTTTTTTTTTTGCAGAGAAAACAGCATTTTCTGCATAGGAAACTGCATTTTGCACACAGAAAATAATAGCACTGAACAGAAATGTGATTTTCTCGCGCAGAAAATTTCGTTTTCTCCATTGAAAATGCTGTTTTCTCTGTGCAAAAAAGTGTGAATTTTGCACAACCTAGATCCTGAAATGCACACATTTTCAACAGCCCAGGTCAGAGTTTCCCAATACTCAAGAATCCTATTTCTGGACCATTTTTAAGAAATATTTTTGAATATTACTCCCATCCCTACTAAGGCTACTGTGAGCTGTAGTCCAACAATCGCTGAAGGGCTATATAACACCTACTATTGTTCCAAATGCTTGAAACCTGCCTGCTTCTGTTCAGGAAATAGGTTCTTCTGGAATATAAAGGCCTAAATGAATTGAGATAGAGGGCAGGCATGGGGAACACATGGGTTTGGGGCCACATAAACTGGCTCAGGGCCTCTCCTCCCCCTTTTTGCCTCTGAAACTTGTGGACACAGCTATGCCACTAAAATTGGCACTGACACCAAAATTGTGTGGCCAAAATAAGTGCTGATGCCATCCCATAAATGTACTATCTGTTTCTTGCCACACAAATTTTCCTCCACAGTCTCACAGCAAAGATGGAAAAGAAAAGGAAATTGCTACTTAGTTCACAAATTGCTCTCTACTTTCCTCTCAAACCTTTACCACAAATTATCTCAATTTGCCATTGTTTAAAGCAGCCTTTGATATAGATGGCACATTAAGAAGGGTAATTTTAGATATAAGAAAACCAGCAGATTGGGCTTTAACTTCACAAGAAACTTGACAGTTATTTATACAATTGTACTACAGTGTGTCAATACCAAAATATATTGGACATGCTGCTTAGAAGTGTTCTGGGTTGCTTCACAATCCTCCCTAGAGATTTTGTTAAAAAAAGAGATTAATTAAAAGCAGATATGGCTTAATTAAATCTAATGGCAAACTGAAGAAAATCACGGAAGTGATTATTTCCTCAGGATGGAGAATATATTCCCTCAAAATTCATTTTGCACAGACTTTATACAGAAAAGACAACACCCTGTTCACTCACCTCCTAAAAGGACAGAAACACAAATTGATTGCCAGATACTGTGTGATGGTCCGGGGAGGTTTACTTGAAAGGAAGTCTCACTCTGTTCAGTGAAGAGTAATAATTTCACCCTGCTTGAACAAATGCACATAGAAAAACTGTAACCATGATTATATTCAAGAAAGAAACTGAGGGTTTTTCTAGTATTGCTGCCAGACTAAGGAAATTCTGGCAAGAAGGAGTTCACTAATATTGCCTCATTATTGCCCCTCCCCTGTAGCTACACCTATCTTTCTAGCATGCAGTAGTATGCATGGTGGTTCATGTAGCAGTATATACGATGCTGATGGTAAGCAAAGATGTTGCCTGCATACCCTCACTTCCTGGACCAAGTGTATAAATCAGGGATGGACAATTGTTCTGAGTCAAGGGTCTACACTGGAACCTCTCCCAAGAAGGTACACCATCATCCAACCTTTTACTGCTACTATCAAAATTTGGGAGAAATAGTGGAGATCCTCTGTAATGCAAGAAGATGCCAAAGAATCCTCCTGAGTCACAGAATCATGTGTAAGCCTGTAAACACTACACCACAGTTGTGCAACAGTGTTTCCAGGCTTTCAGACTCTGTAAACCCAGGCATGAACACTTGGAGTATTATTAGTTAGAACCACAGAACCAAGGAGATCCAATGACTCACTACTGCATTGTTGATTCTATGGGTCTACTTTAGGTGAGACTACCAATAGTATTTCATAGGATCATGGAGCTGGAAGAGATCAGAAGAGCCTTCCAGCCCAACTTCCTACTATTCAGTAATCCACAGATAAAGCTCTCCTGAGAATGCTTCCAATTCAGTGTATTTCACTGTCAAACACCTCTTAGCATCAAAAAGTTATTCAAAATGTTCAGGTAGAACCTCTTTTCTTGTAATTTGAAGTCACTGGTTTATGTTCTTGTCTCTGGAGAGCAAAAAAACCCAAACTCGCTACATAATCTACATGGCAGCCCTTAAAATATTTAAACATGGATATCATATGTCTTCTCTTCTGCAGGCTAAACATACTCAGGCTCCTTAAGCTGTTTCTCATACACATTATAGCTTGTCAATATCTTTCTTGAATTGTGGTGCACAGAACTGGACACAGTATTTTTGGTGAGTTCTGACTAGATAGATAGAGTGATACTATTACTTCCCTTGATCTGGATGTTATAGTCCCCTGATCTGGATGTTGTACAGCCTAGAATTGCATTAGTGAAACACCATTACCTCGGGTTTAGCTAGTAGTCTACTAAGACCCTTAGGTTCTTTTCACAGGTACTGCTGTCAAGCCAGCTGTCACCCATCATATATCGGTGCATTTCATTTTCCCTGTCAAAACCTTACATTTCTCCTGGATAAAATCAAATTTCTTAGTTTTAGCAAGATCTCCATTCTTGTCAAGGTCATTTTGAATTCTCATAGTATCCTTTGGGATATTAGGTACTCCTGCTAACTTGGGCTGATCCAAATAACAGCATGCTATCTATACCATCATTCCAGTCACTTGTAAAGACATTGAACAACACAGCATCCAAGAATGAACCATGTGGCACCCCGCTGGTCACTTCTCTCTAGAATGAAGAGAAACAATGGATGAGCATTCTTTGTGTTTGGTTACAAACAGGCCACCGTGTCACAATTTTAGTGATTCTTTTAGTGGTATTAGCCTGGAATTGGCAGAAGGGGCCACATGTTGCCCACCCTTGATCTAAATTAAACCTTGGTCCAAATTAAGCCCTGGCATATGAATTTGGGGAGAGCCAATGTAATTAATATGGCAGGACTTCAGGCCCAGTGCTGTCTTCATTGCCATCACTGGCGTATACTCTCAGCCATACTCCATGTTGTGAGCAAGCAGAAAATCTGTTTGATGTTGGCAGTAATGCTTAGTGGAGTTGTGACTCATGTACCAGAAGTTACCAGCACCACTATCATAATTATGCTATACCACACCAACAATTTAGAGAACTGTTGACATATAAAAGCTGCCATAATTAAGATAGTCGCACGGACGAGACTATACATGAGGTCCACTGTTTTGATCTGAATCATGCCAATTTTAAAGGCTTGAGTGTTTTTTACAAGGCTATCCATGAATTGTTAGCCAGTTTTAGCATATAAGAATAAGAAATCACACATATAAGAATGGGAAATCATGCTGAAGAAAAAAAGTTGTTGTTTTTCAGATATGGTAGTTTATGCATGCCTCACAGTAAACATGATTTTATAAGGGATAAAACCTCCAAATCTGTCAGGTGGCAGAGAATATATCTTAAATGCCACTTTTAATCTGGAATTTTTATAAATTCTTCTATTAAAAATATTTTTCAAAAATTAAATATCTTCTTTCTGATACTCTGATCATGATGCTCCTGTTGATCAAAATCTGTTAACAGAAGATTTAATTGATTAATTGATCAAAAACTTCAAACCCAGTTTGTTGGTTTCTGAAACACAAAATAAAATACATGCAACAGACACATGATACTTCATTCTAGGATATTTTCCCAAATGCTAGATGGAATGCAATTATTTCCTTGGCAACCATTTTTACTTTGTTGAAGCTGCCATAGCATTTTCCTTCCATTTACGTAAGGCTAACCTTTTAGCAATAACCCTATTAATTTTCTGTTTAGCTTACTTCATATTAAAAGGAAACACACTGTTGCTAACTTGCTGGCAATTCTGGTAATTAACTTCAGCCAATCATTTTCCTCAGACAAATGTGAACAGAATCAGAAAGAGCTGGGCATAAATATGGAAGCTGGTCTCTTTGTTTTGTTTTCTCTTCAGTGCTTCAGCCATATTTCTGTCAATCATTTTCTGCTGGGAAAAGGTTTGAGTGGAAGTGCAGAATTATTGCTTGGGGAAAATTCTACAGATTTCTCTTTTCTGTCTCTGGCAGACAGGATGAACTATGGCTATACAGTACTGGTATTGTCCTATGAATGAAATCATATGAATCAGGTCACTATTGTTGCTGTATGCTTTCAAATCAATTCCAATTTATGATGACCTTAAAGTGACCCTATCACAGGGTTTTCTTGGCAGGATTTGTTCAGAGGGGCTTTGCCTTTACCTTCCTCTGAGGCAGAGATAGTGTGACTTACCCAAGAGCAGCCAGTGGGTTTCTATGGCCAAAGAGGGATTTGAACCTTAGTCTTCAAGTCTTAGTTCAACTCTTAAACCACTACGCCACACCAGCTCTCATCAGATCAATATTATTATCCCCATATTGCGCATCCGGGACTGAGTTGACAGAAGTTTTTTTCTCTCTCTCTCTAGTGAGTGCATAGCTTCAGTACAACTTGAACAGAGGACTTCTGGACTGCAGCTCATACTATCTGCCAGTTTGGTACTCTGTACCACATCCTGGTCCAGTGTCAACACTGTATTGTAATGATCGTGTTGTGTACCACCCCTTTAAAAGACAAGTTCAGAAGGTCTCAGTGCTCACATTGTATTGTGAGGGGAACAAAAGGGAATGCTTTCCATATGGGGCAAAGGCAGTATAGGCAGGTGAGATTTGCATCATCTCTCCAGAAGTGAAGATAATCCCAGTTCTAATTTCAGTTGCATTTAATGTTTCTTTAAATTTAGATATTGCTCAGTGTTCCAGGAGATTGTAATAAATGACAGCTAACACTAATAAATAATGTTAATTGAACACCTAACCTATTTGTAGTTTTGTTTCCCATAGTCAAAAATATGAGAGCTGAAATCCTGCATTAGAAGATGCACTTACTGCATATAGCTTTGATATGTCTCTTGGTGCAATCCCTGTTACATCTTCAGTGTATCAGCCTTCACCCCAAGATGACAATTTCAATATTGGTAGATAGTGTTGGGGGGATGGGGGAAGCTTCAGAAAGGCATCAGCTATTTTCTTTTAGCTGGACACACAACAATAGGCATTCTCTGGGACCTTCTGCATGTTCTCCATCAGTCTCAGAGGATGATGTCATTGCTGCACATCCAGGTACAGGGAAACAGCTGCATGTATCTCTTTCAGTCCCTCTGCTCTCTGTTCTCATGTGCCTTTAAGTCATTTCTGACTTAATGACCCTAAGGCAAATATATCATGGGATTTTCTGGGACTGAGAGTGTGTGACATACCCAGGTCACCCAGTGGGTTTTCATGGCTGAGCAGGAATCAAACCCTGGTCTCCAGAGTCGTAGTCCAACACTCAAGCCACACTGGCTGTCCTGTGCTCTCTATTGACACACACACAAATGGACATCCTGGAAGGACGTCATACTGAGAAGTTGGATTGGGAGATGGATTTTGGCCACTGTACGGTCAGTCCAGAACTCCTCAATAACAGAAATGTGGATTGTATGATGGTATTAAGTTGAGCTTACACAATCATTCATTCACTAGGTTATTTATGCACTATCTATCCTGTTAAATGATTATTAAACATAGGGATGGGACGAATCCAGAATTTTCTGAATCCGGATCCGAATCCCTGGAAGGTTCTGGGAATCCACGAATCTCATGAATCTTGAATCTTTCGAATCCTTTTTCAAAAAAGAGTTTAAAAAGCAAGGGAAAAAAAGATAATCTTGGGCAAGATACACTCTCTCAGCCTTAGCAAAAGCCTAGGCAAAGGCAAACCTCCCTTTGAAGAAATCTGGCCAAGACAATTGTCATAGTTTTGCCTCAAGATCTCCCCAGATTGAAAATGACGTGAAGGTCCTTTCTACACAGGCAGGAAAATGTGGGTTAATCCCACAGATTCCTGCCTGTGTAAACAGGGCCACATACTCCAGTAGAGAGATAATCCAGATCAAAACTGGCTTTTCTTTGCATAGCTCCTTCTGGTATCCTGGGGTTTGTAGTTTGATGATGTACCAGTACACTTTGGCAGAAAAAGCTGTGACAGCTTGTAAAACTCCAAAACCAAGAATTGTGTCTGAAAGAGGTTTGCAATTAAGTTCTACTGGGGAGGAAGACAATATTGTTCAAGGCCAGGACTCAGCGAGCGCAGGGGGAAAAGGCCCAAATGATATTGGACAAGTAGTACAAGCGGCTAGTGGCGGGAGGAGTAGAAACTATAGTACAGGACTTGCAGGAAAGGCCCGGGGACTTAAGTGTCTCTACACTAATGCACGGAGTATGGGAAACAAGCAAGATGAACTTGAACTCCTAGTACAACAAAATAAATACGATTTGATAGGCATCACTGAGACCTGGTGGGATGAGTCCCATGATTGGAATGTAGGAATAGAGGGGTATAGCCTATTTTGTAAAAATAGACCAAACAAGAAAGGAGGAGGAGTAGCCTTGTTTGTCAAGGATGTTTTCACCTGTGAAGAGATCCGTGACTTAAACCCAGAAAGCCAGGTCGAGAGCATCTGGGTAAGAATTAAGGGAGAGAGAAACAATAGGGATATTCTGGTGGGGGTTTACTATAGACCTCCAACCCAGACTGAGGACTTTGATGACGCCTTCCTCAACCAAATGACTGCACATTCAAAAAGGAGAGATACAGTAATAATAGGAAATTTCAGTTACCCAGATATATGTTGGCAGTCAAACTCTGCCAAGACAGCAAGGTCCAGCAAGTTTCTTGCTTGTCTTGCAGACAATTTCATGGTCCAGATGGTGGAAGAGGCCACAAGGGGATCAAATATTCTAGATCTGATCCTGACCAACAGGGATGACCTTGTTAATGAAGTAGAAGTGGTTGGATCTTTAGGGGAGAGTGACCATGCCCTATTGGAATTTGGCATTCGGTGGGAAGGAGAAGAGAAGTGTAGCCAGACACTCATCTTAGATTTTAAAAAAGCGGACTTCTGTAAACTTAGGGAGCTGCTGGCTGGAATTCAGTGGTCAAGAATAGTGAAAGGGAAAGGAGTTCAGGAGGCATGGGAGTTCCTTAAAAGGGAGATACTGAAGGCACCGTCTAAAACTGTGCCTATAAGGAGGAAAAATGGAAGGCATCTGAAGAAACCAGAATGGTTGACTAAAGAACTCTCAGTTGAGCTAAGTGTTAAGAGAAACATGTACAGCAAATGGAAGAAGGGGGAAACCACCAAAGAAGAATTTAAGCAAGTAGCTAGGAGATGTAGGGAGGAGGTCAGAAAGGCTAAAGCACAGAACGAACTTAGGCTGGCCAGAGACATTAAAAACAATAAAAAGGGCTTTTTTAAATATGTCCGTAGCAAAAGGAAAAAGAAGGAGATGATAGGGTCGCTGCGCAGAGAAGATGGCGAATTACTAACAGGGGGAAGAGAAAAGGTAGAACTACTTAACACCTTCTTTGCCTCAGTTTTTTCCCAGAAGGATACAAGCACTCAACCTGGCGGTTGGGGAACAGGCGAGGAAGCAGGGGAAATGAGGCACATCATAGGTAGAGAGGTGGTGCAGGAATACCTGGCCACACTGGATGAATTCAAGTCTCCAGGGTCAGATGAATTGCATCCTAGGATATTAAAAGAACTGGCAGAGGTCATTTCGGAACCGCTTGCTATAATCTTTGAGAAATCTTGGAGGACGGGAGAAGTTCCAGCAGACTGGAAGAGGGCAAATGTTGTTCCCATCTTCAAGAAGGGAAAAAAAGAGGACCCAAATAATTATCGCCCAGTCAGCCTGACATCAGTACCCGGAAAGATTCTGGAGCAGATCATTAAGCAGTCAGTTTCTAATCACTTAGAAAGCAATGCGGTAATCACGAGAAGTCAACATGGATTTCTCAAAAATAAGTCATGCCAGACTAATCTTATCTCTTTTTATGATAGAGTTACTAGCTTGATAGATGAAGGGAATGCTGTGGATGTAGCATATCTCGATTTCAGTAAGGCCTTTGACAAAGTTCCCCATGACATTCTTGCAAAGAAGCTAGTAAAATGTGAGCTGGACAGGGCTACTGTCAGGTGGATCTGTAACTGGTTGACTGACCATTCCCAAAGGGTGCTCACCAATGGTTGCTTTTCATCGTGGAGAGAAGTGACTAGCGGGGTGCCACAGGGTTCTGTCCTGGGCCCAGTGCTGTTCAATATCTTCATCAACAACTTGGATGAAGGAATAGAGGGCATACTCATCAAATTTGCAGATTACACCAAATTGGGAGGGGTTGCTAATACACCAGAGGACAGGATCAAAATTCAAAATGGCCTGGATAGATTGGAGAGCTGGGCCAAGACTAACAAAATGAAATTCAACAGAGAGAAGTGTAAGGTCCTACACTTAGGTAGAAAAAATGGAATACAGAAATATAGGATGGGGGACACGTGGCTGGATAGCAGTACTTGTGAAAGGGATCTAGGAGTTTTAATAGACCACAAGCTGAACATGAGTCAGCAGTGTGATGAGGCAGCCAAGAAAGCCAATCCAATTCTCGGCTGCATCAACAGGAGTATGGTGTCTAGATCGAGGGAGGTACTGGTACCACTCTGCTCTGCTTTGATTAGACTTCATCTTGAATACTGTGTCCAGTTCTGGGCACCCCAATTCAAGAAGGACACGGTCAGGTTGGAGCAGGTCCAGAGGAGGGCAACCAAAATGGTGAGAGGCCTGGAAGCCATGCCCTATGAGGATAGACTTAGAGAGCTGGGTATGTTTAGTCTGCAGAAAAGAAGGTTAAGAGGGGACATGATAGCCATGTTTAAATATTTGAAGGGATGCCATGTAGAGGAAGGAGAGGGCTTGTTTTCTGCTGCTCCAGAGACCAGAACAAAGAGCAATGGATTCAAGCTGCAGGAAAGGAGATTCCACCTGAACCTCAGGAAGAACTTCCTGATGGTCAGGGCTGTCCGGCAGTGGAATGTGCTGCCTCGGAGTGTGATGGAGTCTCCTTCTTTGGAGGTTTTTAAGCAGAGGCTGGATGGCCATCTGTTGGGAGTGCTTTGAGGGTGTTTCTGCATGGCAGGGGGTTGGACTGGATGGCCCGTGTGGTCTCTTCCAACTCTACATTTCTATGATTCTATGATTCTAAGGGAGCTCTGCAAAAGAATGTTTCAGCTGTCCTTGAAATCTCGAGCCTGTAGCTTCCAGTCAAGTACTGAAATTAAATATGAAATGTTCGGTTTAAATATCTTAGAATACAAGCCTAGATGTAATTTGTGAAATTGTTAGCAAAGGCCATTATTACTCTAAGGGAAAACCTCACCTACTTACTATCTTCTCTTGTATGTATGATCTCCCAGGTTTTCAGGCATTCTGGTCTCCAACTATCTATTAAGTTGGCGGATTTGAAAGATTCGGTTTGCCTATATTGGCACAGGGATTCGGGTTCGGGAATCTTGAATCCTTACCCAGATTACCCAAAACATGTTTAGTTAGACATGGGCCAATCGGATCCTTGAATCTTCGAATCCTTACCCAGGATTCGAGAATCCGGGGATTTGATTGGTCCATCTCTAATTAAACATGCTTATTTAGTCCAGAAGGACAAGAGTGTACTAAATCCATATCCTCCATCTCTGGTTTTGCCACCACCTTACACATGGGGAGGATGCCAATTTGAAGCAGAAAGCCTCTGCGATCTGGGGGGGTTTACTTGCTAAGCAAGAACCCTGATTTTCCTGGAATTTCTACTTTAGATTTGCCATTTTTAATGTATAGAGGACAGCAGAAGTGATGACAGAGGAGCTAGGGCTACTGCTCTGAATCAACATGCATTAATAATGACTGAATAGTGCTTCTCACCTTCTCCTGCATTCTGTATATATGTACTGATGTTGTTGTTCTTGTTTACACATATAAGAATCAGGTGTTGAAAAAAACTGCCAGGCAAAACACCTACCTACAGCAGCCACCATCTATTCCAGTTGGCTGTGCCTCCATTGTCAGGGGTGCAAAAAATCAACTGCAGGTTTTATTCTAGGCATTAAAAGAGCTATCCAAGGTGCTGAACCTACACTGTGGCAATTTTTTTAAAGTCATATAAAATCCAAAGTGGGTTCATTGCAGCCCTAAATCTTAGCCCCATCCCAGATGTAGCAAGTGCTATGTTGGGACTCAAAGGCATTTGGGGAGAAGATGTCAGCTGTCTGCTGCTTCAGCTCGCAGCATAGGGACCTGCAATTCCCCCCCCCAGAAACAGGGATGGTCAGTGCTAGTGCCTCTCCAAAACACAAGCCAAGCATAACTATTTGGGTTCTGTATAAAGCCCAGGAAAGAGAGAGGAACAAGAATGGACAGCTACAGAAGCCACTCCTTGCTCCATGTTCTTGTCTTTGGCCCATTCTGTCACTTAGTAAGCCTGCTGGGGCACTGTGGTTGTAGTTGGGGAGAGATCCAAGTGGGTACCAGAGTTGATAAGCTATTTACTAGCAGTACAATCGGCCCTCTGTATTCTGTGGTTTCCCTTTCATGGATCTGATGATATATGGATTTGATTAATATGTTCCCTCTAAGAATCTCTAGATCTTCCAGTGGAAGTTGACCATACAGTTGTGCTTGAAGGACCTACAGATTCCTAGAGAAATGTTCTCTTAGCTTTCACAATTTTTACTTATATTTTCAGTTCCCCTCCTTTTGCAGGGGTCTCGCTCCCCGTTGTTGTTGTTGTTGTTGTTGTTGTTGTTGTGTGCCTTCAAGTCTTTTCCAACTGCTGCTGACCCTAAGGCAAACCTCCCCTAATCCCTGCAAAAATGGAAGGTCCTCTGATAGTTTTATTTTTCCACAGGACTCTTTCCAAGCAGGAAAACAGAGGGCAGTGCCAAACATATCAGCAAACTGAAGCATTGTCATTCATGCTTGACAGACAGAATAAAATAATCAAAAACAAATCAAGAGTCATAATGCCATCTTTGAAAACAGAGAAATCTGAGGAGGCACTTAATGTACCTGCCATCCAAAGGATATATTTTTACCATAATAAAAAATAGGGATTAGTTTCTCTGACAATCTGTTAAAAATGTGATGGTTCAGATGAAAAGCAGTGGATTACAATATTAGGGAAATTTGAGAACAGGAATGGTAACATATGGGCATATGGGTAACGTTGTTTCATAAATACCAAAACAATCATATTTCATTTGAACTGAAAGAGAATTGGAGGACAGTATGAAGCACAAACATCCTGAAAAGAAATCTGTTTCTCTCCTCCAGATAAATGCTTCTTGTAAAATATCTTAATGGGAACTCCAACCTAATTTGGACTTTACAAAAGACCTCTCTATAAATTCATATCTGTGCATAGGATTAAATTGAGAGAGAGAGCAGAGCAGGTCCTGCCCTGATGCTAAATGTCCCACAGATCCCTCCAAAACTTAGTGCAGACATCTATCACTTTCTATTCATTTTGAGGGAAAGCAGGTTGCTCTAAATTAGAAAATATCACTGTGCTTTTTGTGTTATCTTCCAACAGTATTATCTTCCAATGCTTCCAATGGTGTATGATGAACAACAACAAAATACCCTCCTTCAAAACCACTGCAATGTGGCTGTATGCACAGCAGTGTCCTGCACTGTAGAGAGCAGTAACAACTCAGGGAAAATGGGACAGGGAGTAAGAACAGTTTGTGTATCTTTTAAAGCAAGTCATGTCTCGATATAAGGAGAGCTGTAAACACCCAGGGCTTCTTGGAGACACCAGCGTAGAGTAGCAGTGGGAACCAATGTGAAGCAAGATATTGGAGGTGAGAGATGTCAGAGTAACTTAGTCAAACTTTGCCAGTTGGAACTAGGAGGAGGAAACAGCACTTGAAAAGCGGGTCCTTTCACACTGAAGTATTATACTGCTATGATTCCACTTTAACTCCCATGGTTCCATCCTATGGAATCCTGGGATTTGCAGTTTAGGGCAGGGTACTTAGAATTCTCAGTCAGATTGCTCTAGAACTTCCACAAATTATAAACCCCAGAATTCCACAAGATGTAGCGATGACAGTTAAAGTGGAATCATAGTTCTATAACTGTGCAGTGTGAAGTGACTCAGTGATGTCTGATTACATATGATTATTATTGTGGTCTCTCTCCACAGCCCTGGGGAAGCTTTTCTGCTTCTAAGCTTGCCATATCTTGCTGGCTGCTATAGAGATCACCCCAAGGAAGCTACTATACTCATCCAAAAATATGGGATTTTTCTGGGTGATATCCCCATGGTACCATATGGGCTCAGCTGAAAAGTAAGGAAAAACATCACCACACATTTTTCAAACAAATACTTGTTTGGATCTGTATTTTCAGAAACTGATGTGAAGAAGCAGTACACATTATGCAGACAATGACTGTTCTCCAGCTGGTGATCTGATGGTTCCTGATAGAAGACTGGAAATCAAACTGATGAAAGGCAGAAAGTTTGAAAACGATAGCGAAAGTGGTAGGATTTGAGGAAATAGAACACACTTTTGTCATTAGCAAAATAATATAAGAAATGGGATCTCCTGTGACTGATAAATGGGATTTTTGAAAACGTACTGAGGAAAGGAATTGAAGGAACCCAGAGTTATTCATGAATTAAAATACTGGCAGTTATGATGCTTGCTGAAGCTAGATCAATTGGATATAGGAGTCAGTTATCTGAACTGAAAATGAACAAGTGCAGAATAACCGTGTGTGATCCACCCCTTGAAATGCCACAGTTCTGTGGCATGGATTCCCTTTATGTGAAAGCACAGTCCAAGATGTTTCAAATGTTATATGGAAGCTTTCACTTCTATTTAGGGATTTGTCATAACTTGATGCTCTGACTTAATGAGAGATGTTCAAATGCTGCTGGGTTGTCACAGCCATTGACATCAAAACCTCCCATCATCAAATGGTTCAAGATTGTGTGAAATGGCTTTAAATAATGGCCTTAAACATTTTATAAGCTCAAGATATGTGAGAGGCTATCCTCAGTCCTGTGACAATCAACTGGACTGGCACTGAAGCTCAGCCTTAATTTAGAATGTCCCCCATGATGCACAGTTCAGTCCATAGAATTGCCTTAGTTCACTTTTTGACTTACTTGTAATAAAACCAATAGCTGACTCATTACCCAGGTTTCCTCTGCAATATCAAAAGCTACCCTGCTGCTGCTAATCATTTGCCCTAAAGCTTTAAGATTTTTTTTTCTATAATTCCTAAGCATATGTAGCATTTCTGAGCTCTCTCACTCCCACACACTTACTTTTTTTTTCCCATGGAAGAAAACTCTAGCCAAATGAAAACACCAGTATGCATATCATGAATATTAATACAAATGTAATTCTCCATGGAGGAACATCAATATAGAGAAGTTATAATCTTGCTTTTAAATAGAAAGTTTGAAAATATGCTTTAATTAACATGGATTATGTTCTGCAAGGAACCATCTCTTTGATAAGCTTTGTTTACAGCATCCATTTCTTTTATAAACAGGTGGAATGCATTTTTTTTTAAAAAAATCTAATTTCCTTCACACTGTTTTTTATCTCGGGAAATATATATGCAATTCTATCTTGAAACCAATTAGTAAAGGTTATGTACTAGACATCAGTTCAAAAGCCTGTTCAGCCATATAGTTCAGTGAGTTAATTGAACTGGTTATTTCTCTATCAGCCTTAAGCTTCTGCATAGGGCTGTTGTGAGAATAAAATGGGATGGTGGGATCAGGAGTCTCATAAAAAGGGGGGAGAAAAATGAGACCATTCCCCAAATAAGAATTCTGGGTCCGCGGACAAAGTTTCCTTAGGTCCTCAAATTTCTAGCATTCCAGAGAGTGAATGAGAGATTCAAAATTATTCACCCATAGAGCTCTTATATTTGTAATATTCATATTACCTTGGTAACTTTACTTGCCCACTTATTTTGGATGCCTAAACTATGGCCCTTTCTGCACGAGGCGAGTGAATCACTCTGTGCCGTTACTTACCGGTTCTTCTTGGGTCCGAAGTAATGCAGACTTTCCCTTGAGCCCTTCCGCAGGGCTCCTCCATTAGTCCAGGGAGAACCAGAGCAGTGCGAGGTTTTTAGATCTGCACTGCTCTGGCTGAAAATGGCGGCTTCCTCTGGCTTCCAGCTGAAAATGGCAGCTTCGCGGGTGTGGACCAACCGCTAACGCTGGCCACGCTCACAGCCCACCCTCCGCTGATCACAGGCTCGCGAGCCTGCACATCTGCACAGGTAAGCAGGAATGCAATGGCATGCTCCAGAAAATGTAAAGACCTGATTTTTCCGGTCTTTACTTAGCATGCCGGAGGGCCACTTGGGGGCGGTTTGGATCGGACTAAGGTGCGGAACTAAGTTAAATAGTCTGAACCTAGTCTGATCTAAGGTGCGGACGACCTCCGTGCCAGGACGCCTTGGTCCGTTTTAACATCCATGTGCGGAATGGGCCTATATTTCTAAGCGCACAACTGGAATTTTAAGTTACCACCACCCTAGAAATTTGGAGGCTGGAGGAAAATGTCATTGGAAGGGTCAGACTTCTTATTTAGGGAGGATGGCCTCATTTTGCTCTCTCACTCCCATTAGCTACATCCCTGGATGGAACTGAATGGTGAACCTTGTGTATTGCCTTGAGGTTCCTGAAAAAGGATGAATTAACGTTGTAACAAATTATTAAAAAGCATGGTGGCAACACTTTGGGAAAATTGTTGCATTTTAACAGTGTGTTCAAAGGTGGTAAAGGAGAAGATACTCTCCTCACTTGCACTTACTGGACTGGCAGCCGAAGCAATATCTCAGCATCTTCCACCATTCTTGAGGACAGCAGGCTAACTTAGGAGACTGAGTGGCACAGACTGTCCCATCTTTCAGTGCTACAACACCAGTGTTTCTTGCTCCCAGTGTCTGTGCTCTGCCTAAAGCACCTCCCTCCCTCAGTATAATGCAAAAGCCATTCCTGCTATCTATGTAATATGGGATTACAATGGAAGGTTATTTGAAAACTGCAGCTGGTAAAGAATGTTGCTTTGAGGACAATGTCAGAGATCAGTTACTAGGAGTGTATTGCAGTAATACTTTTGAAAGTACAGTGGCTTCTAGTTCTTTTATGGAGCTCACTTTGAAGCGCTAGCTCTGTCCTTCACAAATATAAATGGGCTTAGTCCAGCATATTTGAATAATTGTCTGCTTCCTTATGTGTCTGCCAATTGCAGGGAGCATGAATCCATAGCCCACTTTTAATGGAACTCAGGTTAGTGAGTACACAGGTCAAGGCCTTCTCTGCAGTGCTATGCAGTTATTTGCATTCTCTGACTCTTGGGCTGCATTTGCCCCATCCCTCTCCCTTCTTTCTAGTGAGCTCTAAAGATTATTTTTCTCCTCCTTCTCCTCCACTTCCTCCTTCTTTTTGCCTGCCTTTTTACCAAAAAAAAAAAAAAAAAAAAAAAGAAGAAGAAGGAGAAGAAACAATGACCATATCTTCAGGTAGTTCAAAAATGTGTGTGCCCTCGCGTATGTGTGTGTGTGTGTGTGTGCCCTCAGGTTTCCTGTCACCTTATGGTGATTCCATGAATTTCATAGGGTTATCTTAGGCAAGGAGTACTCAGAGGTGGTTTTGCCAGTTCCTTTCTCTGAAATATAGCCTACAGCACCTGGTGTTCTCTCATCCAAGTACTAACCAGGACTAACCCTGCTTAGCTTCCAAGATCAGACAGGATCTGATATGTTTAGGCCCTGTTATATATATAAAAATGAAAAAGATTTAACATAATAGAGAGTTTGACTGCTTTACTTCAAAGGAGTTGTACTAGTATTCTCAAGGAGAGAATTGTAAGTGCCTCATCAAATTATAAAATCGTTACGATGGAACCATGAGGGTTAAAAAGTGTTTTTAAACCATTGTAATTGGGTAGTATAGATATACCTCACTCTCCCCCCCCCGCATATAAATTCACGTATGTTCCAAACACTCTTGTTTTGTAAATAGCATCCTTAATTGATTTGAACAATCTTTGCGTGCCCCTATTCTGCAATTGCTAATTTGCATTATGAGAACTTCCTGGTTGTTGTTTTTTACTACACTCACTCTCTTCCTGCATCACTCTAACTTGCAGCAGTTTTTCTTCTTCCTATTCTCTCTCTCCTCCATTAGACCATGTGTTTGACTATGCACAAGTAATTTGTAAGTAATTTACATAATTTACAACTATGACTAACCTTGTTTCTTTTCATGGCCAGACTCTGTATGGGGATAGATGGGGAAGGTGGAACTAGTCCTCGTTCAGCTTCTGATTTGCCAGTTTGATTACTCTGCTTGAAAGATCCAGTACTATTTCCAACATAATTACACCCACCTTTGTGAGAAATCAGACATACATGTGACAAATCAGACATACACTTATGCACATATAGGTTGGATTTCATTTATTGTCACTGAGGGAGCACAGAGAACACTAGCTCTGATGTGACTTTTTTGAGCCTCTTGCTTTTTCTAGGGACTTTTGGGATGAAAAAAATGGCATACAAAATTGGTCTTAATAATAGTGATGATAATAATATTAACTCTGAAAAAGCTGTGGAGTGTTGTGCTGTATTTATCATCTCCCTAATGACTCTTCAGTTTGTGGGGCTGTGTATGTGAGGAGAGGAAGGTTTTCAGACTCTCCTTGAAACTACCTTGAAAGATGAGATTCTTCCCTGGAAAAAGTACTTCAGAACAAACAAACAAACTGACAAGACTGCTGACCTGCTTTGTTGAAGTAACAGTTATCAGAGAAGCTATTTTCGACAGTTAAATGAGACTTGCTGACAAGCAAGAACAACTCAGAATCAAAAGCTGCATAAAAACCAAAGGCTTACTCTTCTCAGAAAAGGTCTTGTGGAGGTTCAGAACAAGTTCATACTCTTGTCACCCTTGATTCTGCAGCCTGGCTCCACAGGAATCAGTTGTTTGCTCACAGCCCCCATACCTAAAAGGGTTCCAAGGGGATTTACATATAAATAACAATTCCATGTTGTGTCCTGTAAATTTTCCTATGAAACCCCAAAGACTTGAACTACTTCACACATTCATCATGATATTTGGTTGGATGGCTGATTGACTGATTAATTATATCTTGAAACCAACCAATAACAAAGATTTTCAGGTCGGCATACAACACATTAAAAATATATAAAAAAAGAAACCACTGATGAGAAAGCACATCATAAACCAAGACAAAACCAGCAACAAAAATATAACCCTACAACATAATTTCAGAATAACACCTTTTTGTATGGATAATCAGAGAGCGTGAATGTGTATTTGCTCCAACTGTGTGAACAACAGAATGTACAGTACAGCCTGTACACGTGTAAGTTACTGTAATCTTTTCCATTCTGAATCCTTGAAACATGCATGTGTGAACAGATCATGAAAAGGAATAAATATTTTGAAGTTCTATTCCAGAAGATAGATGAATTGGCTCCTTTTCTTTTCCTTTCTGGACAAATATGTTCAGTAACCCACTGAGGGTCTAAGATTTCAATGCAGAGCACATGACAATAGTCAAGACACAATGTACCCAAGGCATGAAGAACTGTTCCTAAGTCATGTTCATTCAGGGAGTCAATATCTGGTGTATTATGCAGTTTTGTTTCAAAGTGCTCACTCATTGCCACAGCCTCTACCTTGAAGTCCAGGGACAGGGCAGAGAGAAGGACTCTCACACACTGGCAGCCAGATCCTTTATGGCATGTACAACCCTTTTCAGTACAGGCTGAATTCCAGTCCAGGAGCCTCTACTGAGAAGTGGCACCTACACTTGCATTTCCAGAGTTTAATTTCAATTTGCTCCCCTGATCCAGCCCATTATTAACCCAGGGAGGATTCAGGAGTTTTAATTACTTCCTTAGAGCGTGTTGCTAAGAAGCAGTGAAGCTGGACATCCTCAGTGCAGTCAAAGCATCACATTAAAATACTTCAGATGAGCTCACCCAGTGGCTCCACATAACCACTGAATAACATCAGAAACAGGATACTTCCAAATGGGACAACATATGCCATACCAATGTAGTCGTGTGATTCCTATATTTAAAGAAGCATGAGAAGCAGCTGGATTGTAAGTTTCCATGATACTGTAGTAAAACCAGGGTTGGCTCTAACATTTAAGCTTATATATAATTTCCTTAATGTTATTGCTTCCTATTTACATATGCTATGCACACAGCCTGTGAAACTCCTTTAATATTTAGGGACCATTAAACCAAAGAGAAGGGAAATGGGCAATTCTGTTCCAAAAGTGTGCTTCTTTTAAAGGTGAACTTCATAGTCATCTAATTTATTCATGAGGGGATTTTTTTCCCCCTGCTTATTATTTCTGAGATATAGCCAGGTGTATGAGTACTTGTCATTGTCTCTCTCCTTGACTATAGGCCTCTGCAAATTTTATCTAGACTTTTCGATGTCTAATGAAATAAATGCAAGTTTAGGTCTGATTTATTATTTATGAGGAATCAACATTTACCACAGGAAACATGAGAACAAACATCAGTCTCATAAAAGTAAGTCTATCCTATTATTTTCTGCACATGCAACCTCCTATTTAATTGCATTTCACCGGCATGTGATTTACATTCAAACTGAAAAGAAATCTTAAAATGGTAAGATGGTGGAGTACAACTTTTATACTTGCGCTTTTATAAAGAGAGAATGCAAAAATAGTATTTGATGAGTTTTGAATAGATTACTGCCCTATACTTGATAACACAGCAGCTGCACAGTTTCCTTCAGGCAGAGTCTCTCCCAATCCTGAAATAAATGGTTTGCAAGCCAAGTGTAAAATTAATTGGCTCTGGTGTTGTGGTCTTTTTAAGTTTAACAGATTTATTTTAACATATATGGGTTGCAACCCATCAAAGTTCATATGAAAACAAGCTTTTTAGTGTTAAAGTGTCACAAGTCTCCTTGCCCCATCTTTGTTTTATACTGAAACAGACTAACCTACTTTATGCTGTCCAGGGTCCCGAGGGCAATCTAGTCTAACCTTCTGCCATGCAGAAGTACATAACTAAAGCACTCTAACCTCTGTTTGAAAAGCTTGGAAGGAAGGGCATCTGCCACCATTTCAAGCAGTCTATCCACTATTGAACAGCTTTTACAGTCAAGAAGTTCTTCCTAATATTTAGGTAGAATCTCTTTTTTTACATTTGAATCCATTGTTCATGTTCTAGTCTCTGGAGCAGCAAAAAAACAAGCATGCTTCATCATCTACACAAGATTATTTTGGGTATTTAAATATGTTTTGCCTGAAAGAGGCTGTACTTGCTTGAGCTGTGGCATGACTATGCCAACAGATATAATTGACGAAGCGATAGGTTGTGACAGGCTCTAGAAGCTGTAGTTGTTAAAATGCTCCTCCAAGGAATTATCCTCCTAGACTTCAGTATCCCCAGCATTAGTTTCTCTGGGTTACAGTGGAAGAGGACAGAGAAAACAGCAGCAGAATAAGGACCTCTCCCTTACTTTTCAGCACAACTACTCCCAAGCTTTTCAGTGAGCAATAAGAAGGGGAAATGGATGGTTATTGAATGTTGGGAGGCCAAGGGAGATAGGCATCCAACCTCTTGTCTTGCTTTCAGGAATTTTTTCCAAGTTCCTATCATTTTGGGGCAAGATTCACAAAATCTCTCTTTCCAAATGATGGGGCCTCAGATTGTTCACACATCATTAAAGATAACTGGAATCGACAAAATCAGTGATTGCTGATCTTATCTTTGTAAAAAATTCTTGACAATAAAAAATTATTCTAAGCCATGTCATTTCTACACTTTAACCGTAAAGCCCAAGTGTCTCTGTCTCCCAGGTGTTGGATACATCCTTAGCGCTAGCACTCTTGAAGATAATGCAGGACAAAAATCTCTCACTGATCAGAATCAGTATCTTTGAAATACCCTGTATGTATTTATCTTCCAGGAACTATCTAATCTCAGACATATCTGATTTGAGAGAACCAGATTCACTTGAAGTACATCTCCTCTTTGGATGTCCTGCAGTACAAATTAAGCAATCGTATAATTTCCTTCCTGCTTTATCAGGGAATTGCCCTCACTGTGCAGGGAACATTAGTGTTTTTCTATTTTTTCCTCAGCATTACATTTTAATTAAAAAAAATAGCAGGTGGCACACTTTGAAAGAATTTAGCCTCATTCACTGTTCCTATGTGGGCCTAATAAGACCAATCAGCAAAAGGGGTTTCTAATGGGATTGGCTCCTTTCTCCCAGTAGTTTATCTATCAAGAAAGAGTTAGAGGATTAGATTAACACTCCGGGCATCTGCTAATTTACTCAGAATCAAGTCCTATCTAGTTCAATAAACTTACTCAAAAGTAAGTGTGTATAGTATTAGGAACATAAAAGGTTCATGCTGGATCCAATCAAATACTTAATTAAGGGTCTTTCACAGTACGCAATTATGGCACTATCACTCTACTACTGCTCACATGGCAACATCCTATAGAATCCTAGGGTTTGTAGTTTGGGGAGATACTATTGCTCAGTGGCTGAGAATTCTGGACTGCAAATCCCAGTATTCCATTGGACATTGACATGTCTGTTAAACTGGAATTATAGTGCTGTAATTGTGTAATGTGAAAGTGGCATGATAGTAGCTGTAGTTGTGTTTGTAGTTGAGTAGTTATAAAAGAGCCTTTGGTCAAGATTATGCATCTATAGTAGCCAAACAGAGAAAGCCTGGAGCAGCACATAAATGCAGCAGTTCCCTTCCATGTTTGTTCCCCAGTAATTTATACTGGGAAGCATGCTGTCTCTGACACTAGAGAGAATACCTGGCCTTCATAGTTATTAGCCATGTATAGATATATTGACCATGAATTTGATTAATCCAAGGGGGATGGGAAATTTCCTGAAGGCTCCACAGATCTCCCCAAGCCCTAGGAAATCCCCTTGTTTTAGAAACATAGAATCACAGAGTTGGAAGGGCCATCTAGTTCAACCTCCTGTCATGGTTAGAAAAGCCATTCATGTCCTAGAGGAGGTACACATTATTTTAGGTTGGCAAGTTGCAAAACCAGAAGTGACCCACAAACCAAGTGACCAATTAGGATTGTCTACAATTAATCAAATCCAACCAGTGGCAGTGAATACCAAAGTTTAGCACTATCTAATAAAGTCCTTTCTTTTATGTGTCTTCAGTCTCTCCACATTGGCTGGCTGAATGATCAGCTTAAGAAGCTGTGATGATTTGTTACTTAACTTCTTAGAAAGAAAACAAGAGATGTTCTTCAGCCTCATGAAACTGTGGGGGGGGGGAGTGTACTGCTCCCATAAAAGCATATGAAGGTAATCCCAGTTCATCCCTTGATTATCTGCGGCTGATCTGGGAATGTAAATTGATATGTAGTGCTTGGCATTTTTTTTAAAGAGTATAATTGCCCACATCTTTTGTAAATATATTTCATGCTAACTGCCATAATGCGTTGCCAACATAACCAGCTAAATTATGGGTTCATCTTGTCACACAGATCTTCTTTTCTGGTATATGTCTTGGGTATTTTAGTGTCCAAAAGAGTGATGTTCACTCTTGAAATGAATAACTATGACTACTGGCATTTAAAACACTGCTAACACTAATTTTCCTAGCATGCTAATAACGAAATGTATCACCATCATCACAATATTCACAATCCAATATCCTGAAATATGAAGGAGAATGAATTAGGAAGATGAAGGCCAATGCACATTAGAGAAAACTGAACCTTCCGATAAAGGAGCACAGTCATCCTTCCACATTTGTGAGTTTGACCTTTGCAATTTATGGATTATGCGCTGCCACCTCTGCTTCCCTTGTGTGCTCACTTACAGGCTGAGCAGGGGAGTGGGAGGAAGGAAGGTGCACATGTGCATTTCCTCATGCTTGCATGGGTGGGTGGAGGAGAAGGGGATGCACATGTGCCTTCCCTCACTCACTCGCTAGCTCAGCAGCTGGGCAGGGAAGATGGGAATGGGATGGGGGAGCAGGAGGGGAAAGGAACACTCATGAGTTCATGCACTCTGGTGATGTGGAGTAGATATCCATATTTTTCCACTTTCACAAGGGTCTTGCACCCCTAACCCTCTCAGAGGTGGAGAGTCAACTATACTCTGTCCCCACAAGGAATATTATTATGATAATCATATGATGGAGGAAGAAAGAAAATCAGAAAGAAGACCACTGAGGGAAGTTATATTTAGGTTAACTGTTCCCCCTTCTATTTAATCTTTTCTTTATTAGAAAGTCTGTGAAAGTAAAAATAACTACGGCTGCACCAACAATTTGGCCAAATGTTAGTGAAAATTGGGCCAATAAAGTCCAGTTTTTATCAGCTCTGGATCATATCAGGTTGGCCTATTTAAGTTCTGGAGTGCAATGTGGACTCATCCAGAAATCCAGACATTAAAAAAAATGCTGGAAAAATAATAAAGCATGTTTCCAGCATAACTCTATGAGGAAAGTGCCAAGGCGTTGTGATGCAGAGGAAGTGAGCTGGAATTTGCTCATTGGCAGTTCTAGTGTGCAACCTGAGGCAAGAATCTCAGATGCACTCTCTATTCACAGTTCCTGTGAGGAGAGAACACCTGAGGTCATTTGAGTTATAAGCTCAATTATCTCCTGCTTCTCTTTGCATCCTAGATTTAGCTGTTAATACCAGGTCATTGAATGAACCATGGTGAATACTTAGGTGACTATTTAGTATTGAGTTTGAGCTCTCTGAGTATTTCTCTTTTAATGCCCCAATCTTTTGTCTTGTTGAAAAGCCTAGCTTAATCCTGTGTTTACTTTATTACTTTGTTACTTTGAGTAGTAATCTGATTATAATATGTGAATCTCTGGATATTTTAGCAATTAAAATATATTCTCCCTGCCCTGCTCCAATTGCTCCTAGTAATTGTTTGATGTCTGATTTCCTTTGCCAGCACCAATCATTTTAAAAAATAACCTCCCTAGTAGTTCGGCTCTGTGCATCTGCGCACAGTTTTGCATTTTGCCATTAATTTTATTCACAAAACACATACAGCACTGTTAAACTGCAGTCCCTCCAGGAAAACTTCTAATGGTCAGTAGTCTTGATGGTAGTTTGTTTCAGCTCTGGAAATACTTGTAATAACTCAAGGTGATGCCAGTGGGACCAAGACTACTTCTTTGCCCGGAGAACTTTTTTCTCTTTTTGAACCTGAAGATCAGAGTTAGAGGAGAGGCTGCAACAGCCGCAGCACCATAACAGAGACAACCCCTGTGATGTAAGACAGGTAGTATGATTCGCCAAAAAAAAAAAAGTAAAACATTATCTGAAACTTTGATTAACAGCAAATCCCAGGATTGCTATGTGCCTTCACTGTAGAGGGCAATGGTTAGTTGGGAGTAAGAAAAGAAAGGATATAAATTTAGCATGCTAAATGTAGTGTACAATTTAACCCACAGTTATTGGCCTGCAGCATATAGAAATACAGCCAAGTATTCTCACCTAAATCTGCCTAAGCATGTTTATCAGTATTACTAGGCTGTTTATAGGAGTACCTACTTAAAAATGTCCCTTTCTTTATTGATATTTTTTATTCTTAACTGTCTTTATTATTAGTGCTGTAAAAAAATCTACTCATACATATTGTAGGAGTTATAGTTGCATTCCCATTTCATTCAATTCAGAAATAAGAAAAACAAAAAAGTTATTTGCATATTATACCATAATAAATTATTCAGAAAATTACCAATAATCAGCCGGTTTCAATTGCTTGCAAATCACAGCTCTATATATTGTGCTCATCTGTCCCAGAAGAACAGTGTTGCAGTCAACAAAGCACATAGATACATTAGAAAATATTTTCTAGCTATAGATGGCCTCTGTCTTTTTAACATGGTCATAAGAAATTCTTGTGAAATCCAGTATATCTGCTTAAAAACAGTCCATCTCTTTATTCTTTAGAGTTAGATTCTTATTCAATAATATAAAATATTTATATCCCAGATTTCAATTGACAGACAAGCAAGTCAGCTTACAAGAAATAAGCATCATAAAATACAAGGCAGCCAACAATAATGCAGTAAATCATAATAATAAAAATATCAAAAGCTGCATAAAGTAAGACATAAGAGTAAAATATTAGGGCATAAAACTTCTGAGACAGCCTCAAAATGTCGTCACAACTGTTCAATTAAAAGTGTGAATGAAAATAATTGTTTTAACCTGGTGCATACAATTAAAGGGGCCTAACTATCCTAAGAAAGTCAACATGGTGTAGTGGTTTGAGTATTGGACTATGACCCTGGAGACCAAGGTTTGATTCCTTGCTTGGCCATGGAAACCCACTGGGTGACCTTGGGCACATCATATACTCTCAACCCAGAAAACCCCATGATAGGTTCCCCATAGGATTGCCATAAGTCAGAAACAACTTGAAGACACACAACAACAAGAAGTTTTTGTGGACCATAGTTCACTCACTTATGCAGCCTCTGCCTAGTTTAGAAGTTGGTCACATTAAATTCAAGGATCAGGGTTCACTTCATCAAGGTGTGCCATTTTAAAAGAAAATCATAATTGCTCAACTGAGTTTAGTGTCCCATGATAGATTCACCTTAGGGTTGCCATAAGCTGGAAACAACTTGAAGGCAGGTAACAACAACAAATACTCTAAAGATACCAGATCCTGTCTCATCTTGAAAGCTAAGCAGGGTCAGCCCTGGATGGGAGACCACCAATGAATATGAGGTGCTGTAGGCTATATTTCAGAGGAACAAACTAGCAAAACCACCTCTGAATATTTCTTGCCTAAGAAATTCCTATGAAATTTATGGGGTTGCCACAAATTAACAGATGACTCAAAGGCTCACACACGTGCACACATACGCACCAAATTGCCTAAGTGAGGCAGCACCACAGAAAAGGCTACCTCTCTCATACTCACTAACTTCAACTCTGAAGTCCATATGAGCATGTCAAGAAGGACCTCAGCAGAAAATCTCAAAAAGTATCTGGGAAAATTAACATGTTTGCACTATAACTTGCAGAATCCTCCAGCTATCTTCTGACTCCTTGAGGGACTCTAGGTATTATAAAGTCCAAACAAGTAAATCTTCAGAGGTCTACTCTCAGCATATGGGTTGGTTGTTGTTCGAGCTATTGATGCTTCAGATCAAAACCACAGCTTCATAAAAATCCACCAACCAACCCACAAACCAATAAATCAGTCTATTTTTCACCATTGTTCATAGCATTTATTTATTCTGTTTCTAGTTCTTACATACTACACATCATAATCAAATCTCTCACTGGTGCTTTGAGTGGGGAGTATGGTGACAAGGAACAGTTGTCTCATTTAATACCTAGGATTTCTTGGTGCTCACAATAACTATGAACATTATTAGCAACTGTGCTCTTGCTGGTACATCGCTACATGAGGTCATCATCCTAAAGAAGAGCCTTGAGGCTTATATTGAGAGAAAGACAGGAGATAGATATATGTCTCTGATAAGATTCAATTTAGATAGTCAAACGATCACCAGTTTAGAAGCAAAGTGGTCAGATCAAAGATAAAAGTGTTTACTACGTACTTGGGAAATTCATAAGCATATTCATTT
This sequence comes from Cyclura pinguis, assembly GCA_030412105.1. NCBI lineage: Eukaryota > Metazoa > Chordata > Lepidosauria > Squamata > Iguanidae > Cyclura > Cyclura pinguis. Next base: position 211,089,825 of record CM059602.1, read on the forward strand.
TTCAATTAAAAGATAATGCATTTTTTTAAAAAAACTGTAAAAAAAAAAGGGAGACCAACAAGGTGCTCTGTGTGCCCTCCCTCAAGAAAGAATCACCAAACGTTAAAAGTATTGAGGGGGTGGAAATATAATTCTAAACAGTAGTGAAGCAATCCATGGTTCAGGTTTGTTTATCTCCATAAAGAAAGACAAAAAAGTTACTCATTACGAGATATCTTTTAAAAATAGAACATTAGTTCTCACATCTCATGGAGGCTTGCCATCTTTTAAATACAGGGATGGGTAGTAAATTAGGCTATGGATTATTTTAATTCTCACAGGGATGCATGAGAAGGGGATAATTAATAGAAATTAATAATTCATTCATCTGACAGTGAAGATCAACTAGCTGAACAACTCACTCAGGTGTTCTTGGATGATTTCTGAAAGTGCCTTTGATCAGAAAAAAGAAATATATGGATTTCATGTAAAGTGAAACATCTACAGTGATGTTGAATGAGGGCTAGTGATGATTTCCACAATGACTCAACACAAAATAAAGCCCTATCACAAAATAGGACCAGTGTCACATATTGGGTCACTGTGCCTGTCCACTGTCTCTGTTTTCTCTGAACCATAACTAGGCCTTCATTAGGCTCACAATATGTTTGGTTCACACTTTAAAAATAAATAAATAGAGATGAGGAGGGTAACAAAATGGGCCCCAGAGGTAATTATCAAGGAGGAGTAACTGGAGAGGTATGTCCTAAACCAACAATTCTATGTTGACTCTGTGATCACCAAAAGCACAACAAAAAGCTGGTCAGTAATCAAAAGGAAAGCTCACATCTTGAAATAGTCACAGTTTCTCACCCCAAACCAGGGTGATCTTCATTTTGTACTACCAGGAAAACTTGCCACTGAAAATTAGCCAAATGAGAATTTAAAAACTGAATTGAAAAACAATCCTGTTTGATAACCTTGCATTTTTGTGACCAATCAAGTCATATTCATCTCATCAAATCCATGTGTATCTCATGCCAACCAAGAACTAAGAAAAATTGCTAATTTTTTTAAAAAATTGTCTACCATGTGGTAAGACACAGTCTGGTTTGGAGGATTTTTTCCGAAGCTCAACAAAATGAATTAGGAGCCCACTGTGTGTATTGCACTACACACACACACACACATATGCATAGCTATGAGGTGGGTTTGTCTCTAATCAACTGCTAATAGCAGTTTGGGACGAAAAGGAATATATGAGAAAAAAGGAGTTTTCAGTTCCACAGACTTAAGGTCAGATTTACAGGTCCTGCTAGTTGTGTGCAGGTGTGTAACAAATCAGTACTTCCTGTGCTGCTTATTATTTATTGTGTTCTGTATTTATATATTAAAATATTTATAACTTGCCTTATATCACAAGTTTTCAGAGAAGCATATAGTTAAAATCAATTAAAAGCAATTTAGAACAATTTAAAAATGTTAATGCAGTAAGAATAACTTCAAAAGTCCAGGAGCATATTGAACACTTTAAAAATCAAAACAAATTAAAAGTGTGTAAAACCCATGCTTCAGAACAGATTTGGATAAACATCATTGGACTCAAAAAGCTTTGATAAACAAGCTTGTTTTAACTTGGAACCAGAATAAAGTCAATACAAGGGAGAAACAAGCTTCAAAGGGGAAGGCATTATACAACTGACTGAAGCGCCATAGCACAGCAAGTCCTCTCACATATGTGCCCACGTTGACACAGGCAAGTACTCTTCCGCCAGACCTCAGCCTTTGGCAGGTTACATAGGAAGAGACACTTATTCAGATTTCTGGTTTCCAAGCCATTTAGAGCTTTCAGTGTCATCACCAGCACCTTGAATTCAGATTGAAACTAGCACAGTTCTTTGAAAACTGGTGTCATAGAGTTTGTTCTACCAGCAGTCTTGCTGCTGCTTATTATACTAGCTGTAGCTTCTGAGTCACCTTTAAGAGTAACCCATGTAGAATGCATTCCAGTAGGCCAATTGGGAGATCACAGATTAAACTAATGACACTTATGCCACAGTTAAACTACCTACAGCAAGCCATTGCAAAGAAACCATCTCTTCACAAGTCTACCACTTTCTTTGTCATTCCTCCGCTCTTCCTTATAAATATGGTTCTTCTCACTTGCTCAGATGGTGCTTTTCCTTTAGGCAAAAGAGCATGAGGAAGCCTCATTTAACTGCTGTTCTTCTATGCACATGGTCAAAGGGTGGTAGCTAGGGGAGCAGTATGACATATGAGCTCTGTCCTGCATGACATCAGGGAGATGACATTTGCCACCAAATGAGGCTTTCCACTTGAGGATCTATCTTGCTTTTAATTGCTTCTACCTTAAGGCTATGCTGTTAGCTATGACATCCAAGTAAGCTGGGCTCAGAGAAACAGTTTCCTTCCTAGTCACAATGCAAGCTGGGCTGGCACACAGTATGCATACAAAATACAGCAAGGACTCACAGAATGCCTGGGTAAATTTTAAAGGGGAAAATTAACATTCAGGCTTTACCCATGTTAACTCTGAAGAATTTCCTGTCAATGTTGCCTTTTAATTCAGCACCACAAATATGCTGGTTCAGACCTCATCCAGTTATTTAAAGTCCCTGAACATATATTTGCATTGATGTTATACACAAAAAGAAGAGTACTGACATTGCTTATATGAATTCACAACTGACAGCCCTCAGACAGCTAGATCCTACGGGCTATATTGTCTTACACAGCTGTTAAGTCCAAATGGAAGGCCATTTTGCCTTTCTCTAAACATAGGTTCCAAGATGGCTCAGAACATAAATTAAAAAGAAATGCAGCTAAAAAATTACAATTACAATGTTTTTAAAAATGAAATAAATGATCCTGATTTAAAACTGTTTAAAATATCTGAAACAAAGAATCTAGAACACAGTAATGGTCTACCTCCCTTCCATTAAAAGGTCTTTTGCAACAATCAGTTAATGGCTAGAAGCCTTTTGAAAGAAAAAGGTCGTTGCTATCCTAATTTCCTGTGGGAAAGTGTTCCATACCCTGGGAGCAGCAACCAAGAAGGTCTCTCTTACCTAGACAAGCCTGTGAAAGTGTTATATAACAGAGAAAGGTTTCTCTCAAGTGTTCTAAAATTTGGGCAGGCTCATATTGGGGGATACAGTCTGTCAAATAGTCAAGACTCTATCTGTAAAAAAAAACTTTATACAAGAAAAATTAGCATTTAACAGTCAAAAGGTGAGCAGAAAGAATCTGAATGAGTGGTGAACATGTTTGGAGATGTTTGGGGATCTGAGAGAGAAACTAAGGAAGTTGTTATATGGATGGTAGCTTCCCTGTTCCCTCTCCTCCATTTATGCTTCCCTCCTGCTTCTCTTTTATTGCTTCTCTCTTATGTTTTTATTTTGGTTGTTTCCTAGGATGGTCTGGTCAGGACTATCACAGATGTTGAGATTTCAGAGCCAAAACCTCAGTCGCATAGGACCGTGGGGGCTGAGGGGCTGATTCCCCCCAGGCAGCAATGTTTTTGGAGTGTCCCGGCCGATAGCCACGCCCCTCGTGCCCTGGCCATGCCCCCACGAACCACAGCCATGCCCTTGCACACAGTGGCCACATCCTTCACATCGTAGCCATAGCCCCACCCCCACCTGGCCCCCTCCACACACTCCAAGCTCCACCACCGCAAAACCTGAGACTGAGGGATGATCTCTTGTACAGTCACAGTGAATGGGCCCAGGCAATATCACAAGGGTGATATTACAAGGGGCAGATCCTTGAGAAGTGTGAAGCATGATACAATAAGGCACAGTTGAAACTCCCAGTCTAACAAATAAGGAAAACAAGCACAAAGCAGCCTTATTATCCAGACTTTCTTTCCTGCTGTGAGGACTGAAGAAGATGGACCAGGCCCTGGCAGCCCTAATATATGCATTACTTTGGTCTTGTAGAGTCAGTTCTAATACCATTTTACACAGAGTTTTTTGGGTTTTGAGAGCATGATAATGTTATGGGTGGGTTGGGGATAATGGCAGGAGTTTTTCTGCTGCCCTAAAATAAAACAAATGAAAACTTTAAATAAAAAGTAGATAATTAGCTGTGTGTGATCTCAAAGTTTAAAAAGTAGCATTTGATGATATTGTGTGACAGAGTTGAGGAATTCATGCCCACCTAAAGGAGATGTCCAAAATGCAAACCTTTCCCTGTGTTGGCTAGGGATGATGGAATATGAAGCCCACCAGCATCTGGAAAGCTACATTCCCACATCACGTGGGATAGTGGTAAAGAAAAAAAAGAAAAAAAAGGAAAGACTCCTTTACCCAGACTGTCCATCTCCTGAACCTTATCAAGTGCCTGATTGGAAAGTGAAATATTTGAGACACCTAAGGTATGTCAAATGCAGAACTTAGACACATTAATATTTGGGCTATAATCTCCGTAATCCTTTAACAAGCTTAGTAGCTGGGGGATTATAGGAGCCATAGTCCAACAAGGTAACTTTTCCAAGCTTTGGTGAAATCTTACATTACAATCACAGAGATGCATGGACCATATCTGTTCTATGTTTCCTTACAACCTCCACTAACTTTGGGTGCTTCTTTCTTTTAGATGAGTCATCCAAATGAACTGCTAAGAAAATGCACTTACATAATACAAACACCAGCAGTTTGTTTGTTTGTTTTTTAAAGTGAAGCATATATAATAACCATAATAAGCTTGCCCTATATATTTCTCACGGTTGTGACAGGTTAATTGGATAAACAGAAAATTTATCTTGAGAGCAGAATAAAAGTTTAAAAGAGGGAGAAGTAGGGTGAGCCATATTCTTCCTCATCCTGTTTCTCCAAACTGTTAGCAGGGCACAGTAGTGGGGGCTGGAAGTCACAGGAAAATATCAGTGTGGAATAGTCTATGGCAGCAATATGTCTACCTGCAACTCAGATAAATAACATTCCCTACTGTTTCCTGATAGACTGCCAATCTTCAGATGATTCCACAGGTAGATTATAGAGATAGATAGGTAGATAGAAAGACAGACAGACAGACAGACAAAGATTAAAAATGTTTAAATAATTTATGAGATATATGTGCTTTAAAATGGTTTTCAGGGAAGTAACATCACCCTCTCAATGTGTCATTTTACATAGCACACAACACTGTATTGGAAAAATAAACATACTTGCGATCCAATTAGCAATAAATAGCATATTCAAATAATGCACAGTTTTTTAGTGTGTTGTAATTCATCCTTTTATGTCACTCTTTTGCTCCCTCCTGGATGTTTCTAAAAGAATCTGTACTCAGCCAGTGGGATTTTTGGCCTTTAAACAACACTAGGCTAAATACACATTGCAATGCTGGATAGAGTAGATCCACTTAATCAATTTTAATGAACTAGGTTCCCATCAGTGAGTATACTCTAGTTGGCAATAGCAAAGGGATTTTTTTCCAGTGGGACAGCATTTTACAAAACACACACACACACACACACAGTGGGCTGCATTAGATGGGCACTACATCAAGGAAGATTCAGGTTAAGACAATTATGAATTTATGCAGAATCAGCAGTGAAAATGGCTAGAGAAAAAATTGTGACAACAACACAGGCACTTCTGGAGTATTCTTGCTTTTTTTTTTCATATGCATTTGCCATTATGAATATGTGACCTTCCTCCTATTACCCATGCAGAAGGTATCAATTAAGGCATGCCAAGGTTTGATCACTCTAAACATTGTGTACATTTTTTTCCCTCACACAGCCAGCCAGAAAGAGACCTTGGGCCAGATCCAAAAGCAGCACAGGATCAGCAGTCCCCGATATAAATATTGAATAGAATGGACCATAAAATAAAGCCCAATGGAATCCTGAAACATAACTGCCAGGAGGTAGAGCAACAATTTCCAAACACTTTTTCTCACATTGTTCATCCAAGCAAGAGTGGAATGACACATCCAACGTCCAGCTCACAAGGGTAATAGGCCTGATGGCATCAAAAGTTGCTGAGAGCTCCAAAACAATAAACAAGATCACGTTCTCTTTTTCCTTTCTTGGCAAAGTTCATCTTACAAACTGATCCAAACCAGGCATGGAGCTAATTGCAATTGACTTTCTGGTTCCATGCAGGAGTATTTAGAGTTGCCTGGAGATGATTCACATTAACTTCTTGGCCCAGGAAAGAAATCCTGGCAGCAGTCCTATAAGTGTTTACATCCTCTGGGTCCAGATTAGGTTTCTTCAAGTGGCAACAGTCCTATAAAAATTTATATTCTCTGGGTCTAGATTAGGTTTCTTCAGGTATGATCTTTTTGCTGTCCCAATTAAAAAGTTGGGTAGCACTTCTTCTCTCAAGCAGGAATTTATAGCCTCCTGCACTCAGCTGGACATACCCTCTGTTACTGCCCTGGCTAGCCCGAGTTTTGGGGGATATAAAAGATATCTATTGATATCACTAATTCGGCTTCACATATCCTTTCCATGTGCTTGCAAGGCCCCTGGACAAGCACACACACAGGCTCAGCTGATAATTGCTGTAATATTCCGAAACAATACAGGCAGGCCAGAAACAGCCGACTCGCCACTTTAGGAGACCTCAAGGCAAGTACCTCCATTAGGTATGCAAGCAACTTTCAAAAGATCCTCTGCCTAGCGCTGGCAGCTTGATGATCTGACTATACAATGCTCAAATACTCCGCGTTTGCATACCGGCTATACTATTGACAATTTGGCTCTAACTCAATCATTCAAATTCTGACCTCTCGGAGGCTTTGCCTCCAGCCCAAAATCTATTGTTTTCCCCAAGTCCGACCTAGCCTGTGGTCACAATTCTCCTTATTAAAATCCCTGACTTTGAGCGCTTCCTTGGATTGCTCCCAAGTTCCAGACCGCCTTGCTGCCGCATCGCTTGGTGAGCCTCCCCTCAGCTCCATGTGCTGAGATACATTGAACCCCAGCCTCGCTCTCCATCTTCTTCTGGGCTTCAGGAACAGGTTTCATATCACCCGAATCAACTATCCCTCTGAAAATCCCGCTATCTTACTCACACCTTTATTTTCCTTAGTTATCTGTGTGTGTGTGTGTGTGTTGCTTACATTGTGTGCCTGTCTTTAATAAAGATCATTCATTACTTTCAAACCAGTCTGCTTCTTGACTTGGCCTGACCCCGTAAACACTGGGTTACAAGATCCCGCTGCGTTACCCTGCCTCTCATTTTGCCAACCAGTGCTCTAGACTAATTTCCTCAATTGTGTAATAGAAAGGTTATTTAGGTGTCCCTCCCGGGACCCCCAGAATACAGGGTAACACCTCCCTAACAGATTTAATAAGCCTAGCAGATGTTGTGAGCCATGAAGGGTGTGAACACAGCAGGAAGATTGGACCTGGCCAAGTAGCTGGTCTGCATCCTTAACAATTGAAAGTAATCAAATAAATCTCAACAACTGAAAGTCATCCAATAAAACTGGATTGGTCAGCAATCTGACCACCTCTGTGAAAGACCTTGCATTAACTGTGGAGTCAGTTATGATGGACGTAAAGAACTGTATATTTAAAAAAATGTCTTTCAAACTTGTGACAGCATTCAACCAAACTTTTCATTTTATCTTTTCCTGGCCAAGACTGAAAGAGACTATGAACCATTCAGATTACTTGTGCTACTTTATGACACTGAGAAGATAAAAGGGTAATGGAACTCTCTTTCTACTGCCACCATAGAATAGGTCCAGCAATGTGTCATATCTTATGTTCAGTCAGATGAGTCTACATCTGTGTGCATTCCAGCCAATATGTGCTCATATTGCCTGTAGCTCAGGAGCACACCAAGCAGCTTCTCAGTCTGCTCAGAAGGACAGTGTGACTGGAGGCAACTATGTCAGCCAATCAAGTCTTCATCACATTCCATGGAGTGGCAGCAGGAAAATCTCCACAAGCCCTGTAGAAGTCATCAGAAACTATCACCTTCTGGGGTGGATCATTTTATCAGTTCTCCCACATTTACAGCTGGTTAAAGCTGCTGAAATTCTAAATCAGAAGTGATCCAGCCAAAACAAGAAGACAGCTGTTAATTCCTCCATTCCAATGTAAGTAGAGCTTGTTCAGGTAAAAAGCAAACTGGAAATCCAAGCATTTCAATGTTCAACTTGCATTTAAAGCAAGCATTATAAGTCACAAAATTTGTATTCCATGAAGGGGATTCATGCAGTTGTACTCTTCACATACTTACATAAGGAGATATTCAACATCCCCTTACGCAAGTGGTTCCTTTTTTGACCACTGTGCAATGAGCTGGCTTCAAGTGCAAAGAGCCAGCTGGTCAGCATGCAGACATAGTTCTATCTCACCCCCACAATCAGAACAACTCCTGAAATATTGTTGCTTCCTTTAGAGCTTTACACTCCACCAGCACTGAACAGGATCTCAGATGATGTCAGTGTACTACAGACTTGGGCCATTTCCACACTACACTGCTATGGTGCTATTATTCCACTTTCAACATCCTATGGAATGCTGGGCTTTGCAGTTTAGGGAGGGGCATTTAGAATTGTCAGCCAGAAAGCTATTTGGCCTCAGTAAACTACAAACTCCAGAATTCCACAGGATGTTGAAAGTGGAATAATAGCACTATAACAGTGTAGGGAGGAAATGCCCTTGGTCCATTTCCCAGCCTAGAATACCTTCCACCAATTTGCCATGGAAAAAGTTAGCCTATTGGATCTGTAGTTCTTACAGCATCAGAATTCACTGCTGCATCAGGCATTGCATTTTCAAGGAGTTTTAAAAGCCACTTATTTTGCATCATGAAAGTATGCTTGAGAAATTTAGTGTTCTAGGGGACACAGAATCGACTACATGATTCATTTGATCTTAACGTTTTAATTATATCTTGACTATGGGATCCAAAGCAGCTTGCAGTATGTTGTAACAAAACAGCTAAAACATTTTGTATCAAAAAAATTAAAATCGTTGAACAATCAAATTAAAGCATTAATTTAAAAACAAATATGCATTCAACATGAAGTACAGTCAGCCCTTAACTATTGTGGGGATTAAGGCTGAAAAACTGTTCAAGAATTGCAAATGCTATTTTAAGAAAAACCCACAAAACTGAGGACACTTCTCTAGGAATGTGTAGGTCCTCCAATGTGATTCTGTGGTCAGCTTCTGATGGGAGTATGCCATACAGTCACACTGGAGAATCTAGCAGTGCCTAGAGACATGTTCTTTAAGAATTTCTAGGTCCTCCAGTGTGACTCTACACTCTGATTCCAGTAAGAAAAAAATTAAATAAATCAAATATAAAGAAACAAACAAACAACTGCAAATTATCAAATCTGTGAATGCTGAACTCATGAAACTAGAGGGTTGATTGTACATATTGAAAATGCATCATGTCCAGTGAACATCCTTCTACCTAAACCAGTTAAAGGCTGAAGGCCTGTTTAAAATAAGGTCTTTGCCTGCCAGTGAACAGAGAGCACAGAGGGGGCCACAGAAGCTGTCTTGAGAGGGAGTCCCATAGTCTTTCTGTCCTAGTTAGAATCTATCTACCTCTGTTCATTGAACCTAAGGCTGAAATTTGATCCATGCTTACTTGACAGTAACCTATTTTAAACACACTAGGACTTTCCTTTGAGCAAACAGACATAGGATCGCTCTGTAAAGCATCTTTAGAGATGCTTGTGTAGCGTTTTTTGATCTGTTGAATAAGGAATTTCCACAGTTTCCCTGACATATTCCACTGTAAAACTGATGGTTAACATGGCTGATTTTTTTTATGAGAACCATTCCTCTCCGTACTAATGAATAACTTAAATCAACCCTAGAATGTCATCCAGTTGTTTTGCATTCTCATACCATAGGCTCCAACCCAGCTGTGTTCATAGGCAGTCACTCACTAGTCATTATGCGTCCTCATTCATGTTAAAGGATGCATTCAGCCGGTGAATAGACTCAGATGAGTATGGCAATAAGGATGCATATCAGTAGTGTGTGCTGACTCCAGAAAAACCAGCTTGCACATGCAGATCTCTCTTGCTCATTTGCAATAGGGATGAAAATAGAAGGACTTTGTACCAGTCTTTTTTACAGTGCAGAGCAATGCTTCTGGTGTGTTGCTGACAGCAATCTTTCACATTGCCTATATTTGGTGAGAAGAGATGAGAGAGAACCTGGTGACTGCCTAATTTTCAATTGGTAGCTACCTAACATACAAGACTACAAAACGAGACAAAGGTGGGGAGCAGCCTGCTCAGGCGAGGGCTGATGGGAATTGCCAACAATATCCAGAGGACCACATGTTTCTCATCCCTGACATAAGCAGTGCCCTTCCACCAAAGCATTGTTTTTTCTTCCCAGTTCCCTTTTCTTCTGAAATGGGAGTTAACATTGTCACTTTTCTTCTTCTGTATGATTTTTTATATCTTTGTCTGATGAAGAAGCCAGTGAAGCTTCAATAGCTCTCAAGATATATTTTGTGTATTTTGGTTGGCCAATAAAGGTACCAATCTTTTGCGGGTTTTGGATTTTGTTGTATTTTGCTACGTGGCTAGCATAGCTACCCCAAATATGGATTTGAAGATATCAAATTTTGCCACAAGAGGGGAAACTTAGAGAGGCAGGTTTAGGGCTGGGGCTTTATTCTTGGAAGTTTTTACCTCCACAAAGGTAAAACTCTTTGACTCTTTCCCATTGGCAAGTTTTACCTATATACCACCTACAAGTTTTTCCAGATGTAACAGTACAAGGACTCCTTGAGAAATTCAATGTTCTCTGGCTGAGAAAGGGGTAGTTAAGCTTCACACAGGATAGGGGCAACCTGGATTTCAAGGGAAGTTGCTTTTCTGTTGCTAATGGAGCTGAAGTGTTATTACCTGTTTTTCATTTCCTTTTGTCCCTGGTCCCCACATGGTCAAGAAGGGGAGTGGCCTTGGCCCACACTGAGTTTCCTTTAGACCATCTTAACTGACAATAGAAATAACATCTGAGACACAGTGTAAGCCTGTGACTCTATCATTGTAAATTTTCTTCTCTTGTATGGTTTTTTAAAACATTTTTGCCTGGGGAAGAAGCCAGTGAAACTTTGAAAGCCTGCATGACATATTTTCTGCATTTTGGTCTGCATTTGATAAAGGTATGGATGGCAGTTATGTGGATTTTGGGTTTTGTCGAAATTCCAAGTTCTCAACTTAGAGTCAAAGATAAAAAAAGGTAAGTGAGAGAGAGTGCAGATTAACTCATTAAAAATGGTTCTCAGTGATGCAATAAATATATTAATGGGAATGTGAAGAACTTGCATACATCAATATTTTCAGCATTAACTAATTAGTAGGAGTGCTTCATGAATTGTAAATACATCAGAGTAGAATCTGGGCATTCAGATTCAGGTTGTTTTGAAAACTTGACACTCAATTTCTCTTGCTCAGTCTTTTAAATACTCAAATGGAAGATGATGTTAATAAGGCTTTCCTGCATGTAGAGTGCTTGCAAAATCCATTGATGTTTATAAAGCGTTATGATGCCATGGTGACCAAAGCCATGGAAAATACACAATTAACCTCCTTTTAGAAACAGGCAACAGATAATAAGCTAGAAAAATTCATTACTGACCATCAAGTGTGGATCCATGAATTGCATGCAAAGGTTGACAAATCAACCAATTGCCACCTCTCAGTTTCGCCATTAAATTGTTTGTTCCACAGTATAATTTAGAAATTTTGGTTACCTCCTTATCGCGTCCATCAATTTTAATTTGGGCTTTTGAGGTCATTTGGCATTTGCTGAAGGTTTATTTGCCATATTTGCATTAAGTCTTGATATATTGAAATAAACTCACAAAAGGATGTTAACCAAGGCTACATTCTGCATTCTTACCAAGAAGTAAAAACTGGAGCACCAAGATTATTTAAAAACCCTCCAAAAGCCCTAGGTTATATGTGCTACAAGCCCCAATATAACAATTTATTAGCCAGTAGGTAGTGTGGTATTGCTGGCAGCGGTGGTAGTAGCAAAACATCCAGCTGTGTGCCTGTACCTGGATGCACAGTTATGAGGCATTCTCTAGGACACTCATTCCCAACATGGAGTAGATGTACATCCAGGGTATGAAGGAAGACGTTTAGAGTTATGTGAAAAAAAAATTGAACAATGGTGGAAAAAGAGTAAAATATAAGCCATTCTTGGAGGATGTCACAACTTGATGTGGTACTTGATTGCCCTCAGTGTTGGTATTTCTGTCCTGGAACCTGAAGTGACAGGGGCAGGGAAGTCATAGAGATAAAGAAAAGAGTGACACACAAGACAAACTTCCAGCTACCATTGGCCCATCCAAAAAAAAAAAAAAAAAGTCTCACACATATATGCACACACAATCTTAATTCATGTCACCATGACTAAGGGCCTTTCTGCACTACACTGTTATAGTGCTATTATTCCACTTTCAACATCCTATGGAATCCTGGAATTTGCAGTTTAGGGAGAGGCCTTTAGGATTCTCAGCCAGAGAGCTCTTGGGCCTCAGGAAACTACAAGCCCCAGAATTCCACAGGATGTTAAAAGTGGAATAATAGCACTATAACAGTGTAGTCTGGAAAGGCCCTATGAGCATGACCAGGCAAGACATCCAATTCTCATGACTCCTCCCCATGCCTTTGGCTAGGAGAAAAGTGGATCCTGTCACTGCAGAGAGCACCTAGGTGGATAATGGGGCACAATGGGATGGAGAGCGCCAGGCAGAGTGGCTGACCTGGCACCCTGTTTTTCCTGCTGTGGATCTGGGGATGTCTCCCCAGAATTCACAGAAGCTTTCTGATGGTTCCCCCCCCCCCCCGGGAAAGGGAATGGCAAGGTGCAGAGGATACAATTTTTGAAAATAGGTTGCAAAGGGGTACACATGTGAAAAAAGGTTGGGAAGCACTTCTTCACTAGGTATCCTCTAGAGAACAAAGAAGGTCACACTGTAGCTCTGTGTCTGGCTAATTGATGGAGGGATGGAAAGAATATTCACAATTATTCATTGCCAGATTGAAAATAGGTTTCTTGACAGTTGGGAGACCCTACTGGGGAGAACAATAGACCAGCTGGAATTTTGCACAGTTTTCTCCCAATATCCAAACATCCTAAAGTTCCATGAAGGAAATATTCAGCACAGAAAAACATGCGGGCTTTTGTGTAAAAAATCTCCATTTTCTGCAGACAGTATGGGCCTCCTGCACAGTAAAGAATGTTTTCTTCACAGAAAACAGGGGTATGAAAATACATAATGGATGTATTGTTCCAGCAAAGAACTATTTTGCTGTGTTGACCTGCTCTCTGACTCAGTTTTCTCCTCTGCAATACTTTGGTGTGTTCAAATATGGGAAAATAATGCAGACAAACAGTCATTTTCTCCTGCAGCAGGAAGAACACTACTGTAATTAGAAAACTAACTATAATTCACCCCTGCATGTGATTATGAAATAGTCGAGGATTTATGTTCCTAGCTAGTGGCTTTTCCACCACTGCTGCCCCTCCGGCCCACTTTCTATTGGCCAGTAAATGTCCACATTGCAGAGGGAGGGTGCAACATGTAAAAGGTAGTTTTTTGGTAGTGTGAGAGAGGAGTTGGGATGTACTTTCACCTGAGAAGAATGTTACACCCCATCTCCTGATGCAGGATCCTGACTATATAAATCTAAATCCTATGGTTAGTCCCAGTTAGAAGAGAACCACTGAATCAATGATTTACCATCCAGCAGTTTACTGAATGAACCTGCTCTATTGTGGCTGTATCTAGCAACTGGAGGACTAATACTACTACTCCATCACTACAGGTGGAGTTTTCAAAGATGAATGAATGTAACAATGGAAGCCAATTCCCAAACACACCTTGGTTGACAAAAGATAAAGGGAAGCCAACTTTCAAAGAACAAGTTTTGGTTGGTGAAGCTCTTGCCAATCTACTTTTATGTGTTAACTGTAAAAATCAGATCCCTCTCAACCAGCTCTGTGAAACATACGTACAATTTCACTGTACAAGAACGAACTGAGGTAATCTTTTTAATGGACTTCCTAATATACTGCTTTTGATGAATTGCTATGATTGATCTTCAGTATTGGACACAACCTCTGGGTATCAAACATATTTAAATGCCTGTCATCAGTGATGTTAACTATGCAAGTTTCAGATCAATAAGAAGCAATGCACCATATATTTTCAGCTTCAAAATGTGATTAACGTTCTTGTTCTTAACAAGATATTGCATGTTCTTTCCTTCTACAAAGGCAGTGCGGTCTTATAATGCCATGCTGATGACCGTTATTGCCAATGCAATATTGGTGGAATATTCTTTAGATCCGTATCAGAAACAGAGAAGAAAGCAAAATAATGCCCCCTCCTTCAAAGGGGAAATAATATAGCAACATCAACAGACAGTTCCACATCATCTATAGCAACTGAGCCCATAATGGCACTCCATGAACTATTGTCCTGTGTACTACCTCTACATCATTTCATTCATGGAAGGCGCAAATCAGTGTAGATAAGCAATTGAATGGCCCCTTATATTTAAAAAATGTAAGACATGTGACCTGATGGCTATACACAAGATAGCTCACCTTCCCTAGTGTAGCCCAGTGGGCAGGAAGCTGACAGTTGGCCTCTCTACCTTCACTCAGTTAGACAGACTCAATCAAGGAAGTACAACACTAAGTTTGCAAGATCTAATAACTTTTGGCCTTTCCTCACTAGACTGCTATAGTGCTACCGTTCCGCTTTCAATGTCCTATGGAATCCTGGGGTCTGTAGTTTAGGGAAGGGCATTTAGAATTCTCAGCCAGAGAGCTCTTTGGCCTCCGTAAACTACAAAACCCCAGAATTCCACAGAATGTTGAAAGTGGAATAATAAGACTATAACAGTGTAGGATGGAAAGGCCCTTTGTGTCTTGTGGAAGTCTCTGATTCATAGGATCACCATAAGTCAAAACCAACTTGATGACAATTAGCAGTCCTCCATACCTCAGTGCTCATAGACAGGAATTCAATCTCTGACAGCATGCAAACATCCTACAGTGCTAACAGCCATCTCATCCAGGCACACAGTCAGAGAGTTAAAGAAGGAGTAAAGACCCTATTGTAGCAGCCAGTCAATTTCATGGCTAAGTGAGTACTAACCAGCCATGTATAGGTAACACATGAGCTTGAAAAAAATGGCTGAGGAGCAAAGGAAGAACAGCCAGGGTGCCAATGCTGAGGCCCTTCAGTTTTTGCCACTTAAAGGCATTTGCCTCGTTATCTCTAATGGCACAGACAGCCTTCTTGAGTCATAACCTTATTATGAGAAAAATAAAGGCTGAGGCCTGCCAAGATGGTGGAGAAATGACTGCTATGAGGCAAAGCTTACCTTTTGGCTGTGTTTGTCAGCAGCAGTTAATTTGTGAAGCAAAAGAGGTATAAAAATAGTCTTAGGACAGGAAACAATTCCAGTTTAGAGTGCATGTGTAGGTATTTGGTGTATACCCAGTTTTCAAATACTTGTTTTCTATAGTAATTGGAAGGACCTTATATGAAAATGGACATATTTTAGAGCTTGTAAAAGAACTCTCCTCCCCAATTATTATTTCTGGAATCTTCCAGCTATCATGGCCTCTGGGCATAATAGCTGAAAGAAGTTTTCATCTCCATGCCATCACTTGTTTGAAGCTGACACATGCATCCCTAAGTTGTACACTCCTAAAAATCAGGAAAGTAAAGTGACTAAACTGAGTCTGTCATGCTTTGGACATATCTTGGACATGCTTTGGACATAAAAGATAATAATGCTTTGTAGAGTGGAAGGTAGTAGGAAAAGAGGAAGGATATGCTTGAGGTGGATTGATTCAACAAAGGAAGCCATGGCCCTGAGTTTGCGTGTCCTGAGGAGGGCAGCTGGTGACCAAGGCTCTTAGAGATCTCTTATTCATACATTTGCCATAACTCGAAGCTGACTTGATGGCAAATAAACAACAAAGTGTCTTAGATTCTTTAATTCTTCTCAGAAAACTGATATACTTCAGGAGAAGAGGTTAAGATTATTCAATTGATAGTGTCATGTTTTAATGTTAAATTATTTCAGTTGCCAAGAACAGCAAGATCCCAATCAATCAAGTCAACATGCAAGTGTAGTTTACATAAGGATCTTGTAAAGAGGAAGGATCTGACAAAACACAAGCTATTTCCCTAGGCTGTTTGTATTGAAAGGTAATGATTGTTGCTACCAGTAAGGGTCCTCTTAATTGTCTGTCTCTACAGAAAAATAACAAGTGTAAAGTTGTACCGATGCTGAAGCCTAAGTCTCTCTGCAGATGTTTTTTGCTAATCAGACTGGAATGGTTAAGAAAAAGCACACATTGTTTTGTACAAGTCTAAGGAGGGCAGGGGTGGAGAAGCAACGTTCAAGGCCTAGAAGAGCAAACAATGCATTATAAACTAATATTTTAGATTCTTCAGAGATCAGAGAGTGGTTACAATGTCTCTTGCTAAATTTGGGAAGGTGGTCCTGCATCCTGCCTTGGGCCCAACACTACCGCTCAGCATCCTTTGTTTGGTAGCTCGTGATTCATAGGAGAACAATTCAGCTAATGACCAAATTGGACTGCTCCTACTCATTAGATCAAAATCTTGCTGAAAGAACTACCTGTGCGATTTCCAAGGAAACAGGGCTTGACTCTGCCTATGACAGAAACCTTCCTGAGTATTTTAACCATGGGAGTCCAGTGTCAGGCTTTGTAAATGCTGATTACATTTAAATATGTGGACCAGATTGCACCCTATTACCATGGATGAATTCCTTTGAAATAACTTTCTCCCACTGCTTTTCTTTACACACACAAGAACCAGTATTTTAGTCTTCAACCCATTTACATGATTTCAGTGAACTTACAGTAGATGTTTTCAAGATTACCCCCAAAAATGAATAGAAAAGGAAGCGGAAATTGTCTTTCTAATTATCTTGAATTAAATGCTGTTTGAGCTTTTCCGTGTTCTGAATACACTCAGCAGGGGAGAAATTGCCTTCCTTAGAGGTCTTAAAAAGTTAGGTGTGCAACTGTTTACCATGCTCATTTTTGTTTTGTATTTATTAAAAAAAATATTTTCAGCTGACTTTAAAAATTATTTTTTTCCCCGAAGACAGCTTTCAAGAGAAAACAAAGAAATAACAAATTTCAAATAACTTAGGAAAAGCACTATGACAATAAAATCAGTAAACAGCCAGCCCCCAAATATACAAATATCCAATAGATTATTATACAGGCTCATCTTATCTGAGAGGTTAGGGTTCAGATTACTGTCAGAAAGCAGAAATGGACAAAAAGTGGAACCCCAGGAAATCATCAAAACGCAGAACCATTACGTGCTCTGGTCCCTAAGCTGTTGAATAAGTGGGATACCCAAAGAAAAAGGCTAAATCTTCCCCCCAAAAGAAGGGAATCCCTGACACACACAGAGTAACCCTTCCCTTGAATCCAGAAGATAGAATCATAGAATCATAGAAATGTAGAGTTGGAAGAGACCACGCGGGCCATCTAGTCCAACCCTCTGCCATGCAGGAACACCCTCAAAGCATTCCCGACGGATGGCCATCTAGCCTCTGCTTAAAAACCTCCAAAGAATGGTGTTTCCCAATTTCCATTTTCAATGGAAATTTCATCTCAATTTCCATTCCCCCCCTCCCCATTGGTACAGGTTGACTACTCACAGTTTGCAGAAGACTTCTCCAACCTTACTCAGGCAAGGTAAAGGAGAGAGCAGAAAGGGGCCAGAGAGGACATGGAGGTGAGTGGAGGGAGCAGATTGGCTTGGGTGGAGGCTCACACTTGTGCAGGCACACATACGTGATGAACAGAGCTGGGGTGATATTTCCCTCACCACGCAGCCAGCAGAGGGATGGAGGTGGAGAGGCTTACAGGATTTGAGGAGGTATACACACATATGCACAAGCACACACCATAGGCAAAAAGAACTTTACAGACAAGTTCCATTAATTCAGCTAAGGGATCTACTCTTTCCAAGAGGACTTAGGACTGTGGGACTTGGGACTGTGTGCTTGTATGAGTGGTCCCAGGCGAGAAGAACTGATGAAAGAAGACTCCATGGTAAATTAATGGAACTGGTCCTTAATTTGGAAGCACTGAAAGAGCACATTGTGAGATAATTGGGTGATTAAAGGCAGGAGCTTCCTTTACCAAAAAAACAGCAGCATTCCAATCACATGCCTTTTTTGAGAAAAAGAAGAGCTAGCTGGAAGAGGTGGGAAAATATCACTAAAAATATCAGTTTACATCCCAGATGAGTCAGGAGAGGTAGTCAAGAAGGGAGGGCACTTTGGTTGGTCAGAACTATCTAATCCTATTGCTCTCTCTGAGGCATTCTTGATTCTTCAGTGCTAAGCTTTGTTGCACTTCTAACAGTGTTTACCAAGCTAATTGCTTCTCAGATGTGGTGTTTAAAGTGTGGAAAGCCTGATGTGGGTGAGATATTCCCTCAAAAAAGAACAAAACATAACAAAAAACCCCCCCAAAAACCCAACAACACAAAAATCAGTTTTTTTAGTGTACATCTTGTCTTGGGATAGCAAACTGGAAAATAAGGTATAGGAAGTAATTGTCTTTTATTCTTCACTGTTTGTTTGAAAGCCAGATGCAACCTTGATTTCCTTATTATTGAAGAATTGTCCATAGCCTGAAGTGAGGTGCAACAATTTGAAATTAGTCACATTAAATGTGTAAAAGATACTTGGTGTTTACTGTTGAGTCAAATCTCAGAGCATTGTTAAGTAATAATGTAAGTGGTAATGAAAAGAGGGACAGGACTAATGGGACTGTGATGTGAACGTGGTTTTGGCTCTTCAGTTAGTTCCTGTGGGGAACAGGTACAGGTACACTTCAGTTAACAAAATAGATGTGTTCCTGGGAATTACTTCCTTAACAGAAAGAAAGAAAGAAAGAAAGAAAGAAAGAAAGAAAGAAAGAAAGAAAGAAAGAAAGAAAGAAAGAATTCAATAAGTTTCAACAAACTTTTTATCCAAGACAAAAAATATGGACATGTGAAAGGAAACAACCAGGTCCCTTAAGCCTTCCATAAGTAAATGAAACCATTTTCATCCTTTTGGGACCACTTTAAAGCTTTGTCCACAATTATTCCAGGGATAGATAGATAGATAGATAGATAGATAGATAGATAGATAGATAGATGGATGGATGGATGGATGGATGGATGGATGGATGGATGGATGGATGGATAGATGGATAGATGGATAGATGGATATTTGCTCACCAGCCTCCTCCTTTCGCCTTTGCTGGCCAGACTTACAGATTTATGCTTTCTCTTTTTAACATGCTGAGGGGCGGAGCTGGTAAGGCAAGTTTACCTCATCTCTCATTTTAGCATCCCATGCATGCTCAGTAGGGGATTCTTGAGAGAGGTGCTTTACTTTCCCTGTTGCAGGCATGCACAGAGAGCTACAGTAGGATTGACTAGAATAATATCCTACTTTCTCCCGTCTTAAGCTTCATTGCATTGTTTACTGCAGACCTGCTGCTGCAACCTTATAATGAAAATCTGCATTTCTCCAGCCCTCCTACACTATGCTCGCAATGCTGATGCTGCTAAAAGCTTTTGAGCTAGAGAAAGGCTGAGGAAAAAGGGGGCTGGGCAGGCATAAAAAGACTTTGTCAAAAGGAGATTCTTTGTCAGAAGCTTTTTTAACTGAGGGATGCCTGTGTCTGCATGGACAATACAGATCAAATTCAGATTGTTAACTTCTTGTTACCTGAGATTTTCAACAATCTATGATACCAAAGGGCTTTAGTAGGTGAAAGCTGGCAGAATACACACACACACGCGCGCACACACACGCACGCACACACACACACTCATTTATAATCTCAAAGGAAGCACCAAAACTCTGGGCTCCATTAAGTCCCATAATTTACTTACTTGCTTATTTACTTACTTACTTACTTTATTTATTTATTTAGGTCCATAGTGTTATTCATTCATTTATTTGTTTTAACTAAGATTCCATCTTTTTCCCAATAGAGGAGATATTTTATAATACTTTATAATAATTAACATCCTGCTTTTCTCCCACCTTTTTTCCTAATACGGAACACAAAACAGCTCACGATATATGAGTGAAAACAATATACAGTTATACAAAATACAATGGATGATACAAAAATCCAAAACAATTAAACAAGCAATCATTTTAAAAAAACATTGATTTAAATCAATTTTTAGGGACAGTAAAAAATACAACAACCCCCTCACCCCATTAAAAGACCTGCATCAGGCAGTTAATTCCCAAAGGCCTGAATAAAGCTGTTTATCAGTGAATCTGTTTGAACAAGGATGGACAAATTGCCTCTCATAACCGCAGTCTCCACAGCTGTTTGTGTAACCCCGAGAGACCTCATGTCCCCTCTATTTTTTTGCCCCTCAATACTCTCAAGCATCTAATTTCTAATATCTAGCTCCCTAGTATTAAATCACAAACAGCAGAAAAAAAATCACTTTCCACTTTTAATTATATCACCGATATGAAGAAAGCTTGGGGAAGATTGACCAGGAATGGATTTTAGTGTAGAAGAATTGTGAAATCTGTTCAGTTTTGGTATCTATCTATCTACCTCTCTATTTCTCTATCTATCTTTACAGCTGAAGGGCTCTCAGAGTAGCTTACATATCAGTAAGACAGAGTCAAGACAATTCCTGACCTTAGACTTACAATCTAAAAAGATATAACTCAACAAGAGAAAAGGAGATGGGGAAAAGGAAAGAAAACAAGAAAACTCAGGGACATGCCCTTAATTCTATAAGATTCATAAAATGACCAGGTTTAATGCATCCATAATGCTATGCTGTAGTCAGACATTTTTCCCCCTTCTTGCAAGGGTCACCTAAAAGAGAAATAGTTAAAAAAATGAAAAGCTAGTAATTGCTGACCTAGCAGTTGCATGGATGGGGTGATTCTGTTTCTTATCTCTGCTTCTCCTACAGACTGATGAAATGAATATTGGATGACAATTTCGGGGAGGGAAAGCCCAATGGTGGTCTAAATGAATTCCTCAGCTCAGAATTTTTATTGCCAAGTATATATCTTTTACCATCAGGACTCAGCTGGTGGATCTCAAAGTTCTGGATGAAGAAAAAAAAGTAACCCACCCCATCTTGTGTCAGAAATACAGCTCTTTGGGTCTTCAAGACTAATGCAAAGGAGCGAGAGATCTTACCACAAAGCAACTCACTTATTCCTGGTTGATGCTTCTTCATGCCACCTCTACATCTGTTCACAGTCTGTTTTTCTGTTCCTGTAAAGGGCAATGGGTGAATGAGTGTGGGTGGGATGAGGAAGGAGATAACTCATTGTAGATAACGACATTGTAGACAATTTGGCGAATCATTGTTCAGATAGCTTCAGTGCCTTTGCTCATTACTGGCAATAGAAATTGTGAGATACAATATGGGCCTGTTTCCTCCTCCTCCCCCTCCCTTAAAAGGAACAATAGTCAAAAATCATTTAGTAAACTTTACGTGGACATCCCTGCTCCACTTACCCCTACTCCATGACAGCATTGAAGAGGAGGACCCTACATCAGTGTCAGGAAGTGTGGCCCCTGTCATAGTGGGATTGCTGGATGTGTATTGAAATAGCATAAGGTAGTTAGTGTAGGGGCAATGCTAGAGAGCACAAAGTATCAAGTGTTAATTGATGATTGCAACAATGTTATCTATTTGAAGCTTGCTTGTGTATCCTAATGTATCAAACGGCTAATTGGTTTATGGCCTATTGCTACAATGCATCCAGTAAAGAGTGATAAGATCAGAGTGGGTGAAAACAAAAATATCAAGAAATATTTTGGAAGCTCAAAGTGTCTAAAATAAGGGGCAGGAAATATGTTCTTGCTCCAAGGATGAGAGGAGGATGAAAACTGCAGGCCTGGGAAATGTCTAAAGATGTGGGGTGATGTTAAAGTTATGACCTGCTCCCAATCATAGCTTTGCTTGTATGTGTGGGAAGAAAGCCTATGAATCCCATGTATGCTTTAGTCTCAGCAACTCCAGAAGAATTGTATTGCTTGCTTTGCTACGAATATACACTAATGTCTACCTCGAGTGGAGTTTGTGGATTTTGAGTTACCCAGAGCATGATATTCACGTTCTGTCTTTTTCAGACCCACACTACATATTATGGCAGTTATGCATCAGTAACGGAGACAGCGTGGTGTAGTGTTGGACTAGGATTCCAGGACACCAGAGTGTGAATCTCTGATCACCCATGGAAACCTACTGTGCAATCTTTGGCAAGTAACATTCTTTCAGCCTTAGAGAAAGGCAATGGCAAACCTCCTCTGGATAAATCTTGCCAAGAAAACCCTATGTGATAGTGTGAGCATAACTCAGAGTCAATAAACTTGGAGATATCTAACACACACATGTGTGGGGTCCAGAGATGGATCAGACAAAGGAAGGCTCCTATTCCAGGTGCTTCCTTCTCAAAATCCTCCCTCCCAAAAAGGTTTTCACCCATACCACAAAGGAAGTTGCCAGTATCCTCCAGCTTTTTTGAGATTCTTCATCCTGCGCAACTCTACTTAAAATTAAGTTCTGCTTAGTTCAATGTGATTTCCTCCTGGGCAAGCACTGTGGTCTGAGGCAGAACTCACAATGCTATCTTTAATAGATTTATTCCTTAAGCAATGTTATCGACTGTTTAAAGCCTGGAAAACATGATATACCCTTCATTGATGTCATCAAGCCCAGAGAACCATTACAACAGTATGTGCAGGACTTACTTACCACTCATATAAAAGGCGCATGCAACATCTGTGACCAAGCTACTGGAGACTAGTTTGTGAGAGGAGACACAGATCTGAATTGGTAGGAAATTTTAAAAAAATGCTATAGTTGACCAAATCAGTATTACTAAGTGCTAATGGCCCTTTCCGCATGGCCGGGCTGCCCCGCAGTTGGGACATCATGGCAGCACTCCGCGGGTCATGCTTCTGCACAATGTCATCAAAGTCCCACCGCCTTCTTGGCTCTTCGCATCGTGTGAGTGTGGTATTTGTAAAATGGAAAAAATCCGTTTTATACTTACCATCGTGCCGTGCTGCTGTCTTTCGCAGCCATGCAGAAGGGTGGAAGCGCATTGGTGATGCCTCCCTCTCCAGCACAGCAATGGCAAATGCCCAGCTATGCTGCGGAGGGAAACAAGCAGGGCCAGAGTGCTCCCTTCTTCAGTGACCAGGCGAGGTGTGGAGGGGAGTGTTCCTGGTGCGCTTTCCCTCCCTGCTGGGGCTGCAATGAAAGGACTTCACTGAGCCTCATCATGCGGAAAGGGGCAATGTTTAGGAGATTAAAATTCAAAGGCTTTTTTTTTTTTGAGGGGGTGACATACTGAGACAGATAATAAAATGCTGTTGAATTAATCTGTTCTCATGACAACAGTTTTAATGGCAATGGAAAAGTCATTAACCTATAATAATAGTAAGAGTTTCCAGGTGCTTTTGGTCCAAAATGCCAAGTTCTTATAAGACAGGACAAAATCAAATTTAAAAGGGCACTGCAGTTTCATATGATTATAGTGCCATTTGCTAAACTTGAAAAGTAGCATGAACCACATGACAGGCATATAACTGAGTTAGTACTTATGATGAGTAACTGTGTCACAACTGATATGAATCAATTGCTATGAAAAACAACAGGCAGTTTTAGTTTTGCAGTGGACATGTCATTCTCTCTAGAGCAATCACATAGGGAATGGGTGGGGAAAATATGCCCCATGGGCTGCATGTGACTGTCAGGAGTGTTTTTGTGGCCTTCTGGGACATTTTCTAGCCCTCAAGCCCACCTTGTTTTAGATTTTTTTTTCTTAAATGAATACCCCCAAACATCTTCTATGTCAGGGGCATGCAGCTGCATAGGAACCAGGGGTAATTTTCTCTCCAGATCCTCCTATGGGCTGAACCCCCACAGCAGGCCTAACTACTTCTGTCTTCCTTTGCTGTTCCTCTGAAAATGGTGATGGGAAGTGACATTTCATCACTTCCACTCACCATTTGGAAGATTCTGGGGTATTTATGGGCTGTGAGGGTAGTTTTGCTTTATTTTCAAATGTTTGGCAGTTTTTCTGAATGGTTGCAGGGCAAAATAGCTTAAAAATCATGTTGATTTTTTAAAATGGGGGTTGGCTGGCTTTGAGGACTGGTGGGGACTTCAGGGGCCATTAAAGTGAAATCCAAAGGGTGCATGCAGTTCATGCGCTGCACGCTGTCCAACTCTGCTTTAGGGATTATAGGAGATAGTTTTGCCATATCGCCCTCCCAACCATTTTAGGCATGTGAGAGGCTTAGCAAATGACCCAGAAAAATGGACCTGGGGGCAAAAATGTGGGAAAAGGTCTTGTCACAACCCCGAAGGGACATTTGGGGGTGCAGTTAGGAGAAACAGTGGTCATGATATGTGGACACAGCATGGTGTATTGGGCAATGCAACAGGATCAAACTTGCCATGTGGGCATGCAGCTGGGACTGGGTGAGTTGGCAACAGTTGAATAGCTTGGCAAAAGGGGGCTCTGGTGGAGTGGGCTGCATGGCTTGCAGAGACCCTGCACTCCAGTGTATTTTAAGTGACTGTCCCTGGCAGGGCTTGGCTCCTAATGCTAGGCCCTCTCTGTGCTTTTTGCACCAAGTGCCCACTGTGGGACCTCTTGCCCTGGATTGGCCATGCTGATGTCATGAGGTTGACCCATACCTGCGAGAGGACCTAATCTCACAATCATTGTGGGATTCATCACCACTTTGCATCCTGAATGCCCCATTATATAATAACCACATGAGTCCCATGAAGTCCACATATATCTATGAATTATATCAAAGTAGTGGATGAGTGAGTGTGCTTTCCAGGGCTGCATCACAGCAATTGTGTCTGCATAAATGCAGTAGCCAGATAACCAGATCCTCTCAGTTGTCCTCTTTCTCACTTTTTCCCTTTCTTTCTCATATAGATTCTCCCCCTCTTTTCTTTCTGGCTCCATAAAGAGCAGAGAAAAAAATATCCATGTATTTCCCTTTTAAAATCTTGACTGTGGCTTGGAAAAATGATTACACAACAGCATGTTGGGGTCACCAAAAGGGATAGCCCCATAAGGAAGCTGCAAACCTGCTGGTGGTAGACTACTGTTGCCAGCCTTGCGCTCCCGCCATCCATGGCTGTGTTCCAGCTGTTCCATTGGGGCAGTAACCACCTACAGGGGCCAGAAAAGATCCTGCCACAAAGCCCTGCATCCCACCTGCCTCGCAGTACCATCTGCCCTTCCTAAGTTGTTCTTTGCCAAGCCAGGTTGAGCTACCAGTGTGCTCCACATCCCTCAAGCCACCTCTGCAACCCCAGTACCACTTAGAACACCTCCTTGTGGCTGGCCTCAGCTTCCTCCTATCCCCTGTCAGTACATCTACTTGGTCAACCACAACTACAGCCTCTAGGTGAGATAAAACCATCTGGTTGAAAGAGTCCTTATTGCCCTTTTTTGGCTTCACCACTTTCTTTTGCCTTGGCTTATGTTTCTCTAACTCTTCTAATTTAGCCAGAACAGCAGCCCTCTCTAACCTCTCTCCCTTATCATCAGAAGATACTGCTGATGCTGATGGGAGTGGCCACTTCACAGGGTCCTTCTTGTCTGGGGACGTACCCTTTAAGGACCCTCCTCCCTTGGTAGAAGCCATTGTGCCTCCCTGTCTAGCACACAGGCCCTTGCAGAGGAAGAAAGCAATGGAAGGAGGATATAAGAAAAAGAAAGAAGGAAAAAGGGGAAGAAAAAAACCCTTTCAAGCCCCAGGTGGCAACCCTTTGTGCCAGTTGGAAATCCACTTGCTAGACCACCTAACTCTGATAGGCTAAGAAAAAGGGACCGAAACCCCCTTGAATGCTGTAGCCTTCTCTGCCAAAAGCATTAATCCTGTTCCGTCCTGCTTGGGGGATCCCAGTAACATCACATGAAGTGGGGCCCTTAATGTTTGGTAGCAGACCCTTCTATGCCGTGTGCCGTGTGGATCCCCATGGTCCCTCAGTGAGGCCCTTCCTCACGCCGCCTCCCAGAAAAATCTCCTCTGTAACACGGTACAAACTAGCCTAACTGTGGGTGGTGGGTGGTGAGGTGACTGAAGGTTGCAGTGGTGTGCCCAGTACCACCACTAGTCCTGCTGTTACCTTACAGCCCTGCTCCCTTGCTCTAGTAGCCTCATAACATTCTCCCCAGAGACGTTCCAGGTAGGAGGGAGAGGGAGGATTGTACTGAGCAAAGACCCCTCCTGCTTGAGTAAGATCAATGGAGAGAGGAACTCATGTTTGCCCGGAGGGGGGCAGGAAGGCTCACTGTGAGGATTACTTCAAAAGAGAGCCCTCCCACCCGGATAAATGGAGGGGAGAACTCCTGTTCACCAGGGATGGGGGGATTGCTTCACAAGAGCAAGATAAGCATAAGAGGGAAATCCCATTCACTGAGGGCAATTGTGAGGGGAGCCCACTCCAACCCCAATCTCCTATTTGCACACCAGGAAGGGTAGGGGAACCAATTGCTGCTGGACACATACATACACACACACACCCTCTTCCACACTCTCTACAAGGCGGGAAATCACTGCCCATGTGGGCACCAGCCACCAGCTCACAATCAAGGGAGACATGGGGGATTGCTGCTGCCCAAACACCTACCTACACTTCTCCCCAAACTCTGCAACATGCACTCTCACACACACACTGCCAACACTCCAAGCAGCAACCACCACAACCACAAATCTATCAACTAAGTTTGCCACTCCTGCTGCTGCCTCAAAATCATGCTGATTCAGCTGTTCGTGCCGCACTGATTGAAAAGAGACCACGTGTGGGGCAAACTGGCCTTGTACACCCTTAATCACCCTTAAATATGTGGTGATGCACCAGCTGTAAAACCTTCTGGTCTCTGCCGGAGAAGGCATCAAAATCACTTCCCTCCTCTGAAGTATAGTGCCGCACATGTCCAGGTGAGCATTTTAAAAAAGAAAACTCAATTCTGTAAAGCTGATCAAAGAATGCAGCAAACCATATAATAAAGACATTCAAATATCCAATGGATTTTTTTTTTAAAAAAACTGTTGTAGTTCAATTGGAGATTGGTTTTAGTGTCTTCAAGAAAGAACAGTAAAAGAGAAAAATAAAATAAAATAGATTGCTTAGAAAAAG
Source organism: Cyclura pinguis (assembly GCA_030412105.1). Taxonomy (NCBI): domain Eukaryota; kingdom Metazoa; phylum Chordata; class Lepidosauria; order Squamata; family Iguanidae; genus Cyclura; species Cyclura pinguis. The sequence continues at coordinate 211,117,049 of CM059602.1, forward strand.
AAAACCAGGTATGTATAACAGGTATATAGTGTTGAGATCAAGGGAAATAATAATACCATTCTATTCTGCTTTGGTTAGACCTCATCTGGAGTGCTATGTCCAGTTCTTGGCACCACAGCTTAGGAAAGATAGTGACAAACTGGAAAGTGTCTAGAGGAGGGCAATCAAAATGGCGAAGGGTCTGGAAGCCATGCCTTATGAGGAGCAGCTTAGGGAGCTTGGTATGTTTAGCCTGATGAAAAGAGGGTTAAGAGGTGACACGGTAGCTATATTATGGCTATCTTCCTGATGGTAAGAGCTGTTCAACTGTGGAATATGCTGCCTTGGAGTGTGGTGGAATAATTTTCCTTTGGATTTTTTTAAACAGAAACTGGCCATTTGCTTGGGGTGCTTTGAGTGTGTATTCCTGCATGGCAGGAGGTTGGACTCGGTGGCTGTTATGGTCTTTTCCAACTTGATGATTCTATGATTCTGTGATTCTATAAGAGCACAGAAAAATAGTGGTCAGATTATGACCAGGATCTAACAGCTGCATCCACCAATGGAACTGCAACTTTATTCTCCTCTCCCTGGAGTCTTTCATGGTGCCAAATCTGCTCTACAAGGTGCCCTTTCTCTTCTGACAGTAGACTTCTTGGAAAGTGGTTCACTGCTCCCAATTCCATTGGTAGAAACAGAGCAATCCTGCAGAGGTACACCGCTGGGTCTCAGCTCACAGAAAAGTATGTGGAGAGATTAAAGATCAGCACTGAAATACATCAAATTGATGGACGGGTTTAGACCAACCTCTCCAGAATTTGGTCTGATTTACTTATTTCATGACTCAACTTCTCATCAGACACAAAGGATCATAACAGTGACATAAAGCGTTGTAACACTGAGTCAAGGTTCAACAAGTGCAGGGATGAGTGAATACCAGGTTCTCCTGTCCCTGGAACTTAATAAGAAATACTAACCAAGCAGCAGTTTTCTTCCTATGGTGGAATTGTTGTTCTTGTTTTGTAAATGTGGGAATGATTGGAATATGTTATCTCTGGGAAACAAAAGATTTAGCCATTGTAATCAGTAAAGGTCTTTCTGATAGTTTTGCTGATAATCTTCATAGTATTCACAGGAATACATCCAAAGGCTGGAAAAGTTTTTTTTTTACCTCTAACTGGCAGCCTCCCCCGTGGTCATGCTGTCTGAGGAATTCTGAGTGCTACAGTCCAAAAATGTAACTTTTCCAAGCTCTGATATATTTCCAATTTTAAAGGGACAGATATGGTTTAAAAACTGATACCATATAACACAAGTAGTGCAGTCGGTCTTCATTTTCATTTCATTGATTGATGAACAATGTGATTTTTATGGCTATTTTACATTTCTGCCAGTTTTACTGTGAACTACATTGTATATTTCTTCCCATCTCTTTTAGAAAGCAACATAGTGTTGATATTACTATGATAAAAAAAATAAAAACAGGAGCTTATGTTAAGGCTTTGATCTCCTAAGATGAGGCATCTTTGTGCATAATACTATTTCTTCACAGACATGTGAACAATTATAGTGATACTGGAGAGAAAACAGGCGGGTAGGATGATGAACAGGGAATTGGGGCTTCAGCAGAAATTTGAATTTTGCGTATATTCATGGAGTCGTGTTCATTTTCTTCTGATCGAAGAAACTATTTAATGTAGCAAAGTTAACATAAGTTGAGGAAGGCTTTGCATAAGACAATGTCATGCGTAGGCCATTCCAGTGCCTACATGCATTAATTGTAATATAGTGAGATTATCTACCGGCTGAAACATTTCATGCACATCAAGCCTCTTGGCTATATAGTGCATCATCAAAAGGAAGAAATAAAATACTGGATCAGAAGGTCCCAAGCCCTATGACTTTTCCTCCCAAATGTACTAAGTATTATGTTACATATTATATGCTGCGATCACAGAAAATCGAGTCTTCCTGGGGAAAAAAAATCATTTCCTCTCACTACGCACCAGTAAAGAAAATCCTTAAAAGAAAAAAAAATGTAAAATGACTATAGAACTCTCTAGCTGTTTAGTAATAGTTTCCTCAGAAATCTGCCAAACATAAATTCTTTATTTTCAGCTCCCTTATTTCCATTTTAATCTATCAAGCCCCTTTCAAAATTATTTTCAGCTCTAATTAGCGTGCAAGTTCTTAACAATAAGTGCCAGGCATGACTGTGATGGGCATAGTTACAAAACTTAAGAAAGGAACATGGTATTATTTCTTATTTAGAAAGATATTGATACAGGGATACTACACAAAAACTTCTGTATACAGATCTGTATACATCTCAGGGAGCACTATCTACAATGCTACAATAAGAAAAGTTACTTTCCTCTCAAATGAGCAAGTAGGCCAATTAAAAACATTCCTTTTGCCTTTGCATATTTCTGCTTCTTCTCAAAGCCCCAAAGGTTTGGTTCAAGTTACTGAATTTCCACCATAACAACTGCTAACACTCTGAGAAAATATTAGCGGACCTACAAACCACTCGTCTGTAAAATCAATTGAGCTAGTAAGGAATAGAGTTATCACAATAGTGTTGGTGTCTGTGTAACTTTTTGGTAGGGCATCATCATTTGCAGGCCCTCGAGTAAGTTCTGAAGAATCTTGTGTCAACCTTGGCCTGTAATTGAGGCTAGGAACCAATGTAGGCTGTTGTACTACTTTTCGATAAACATCATGGTACCTTTGCCTTGTGAGTGTTTATATTAAATGAAGGTAATTAACGCCAGAATACTCTCTGTGGCTTACGCTAGCATAATGGTCTTTCACAATGTGTAAGGTACTTTTGGAGCAGTGTGCAGCAGTGAGAGGAAATTACACAGAAAGCCATCTCTCTCACTAGAGAAAGGTTCATTGCCAGTTCCTGATCCCCTCAGGAGCTGGCAGGGCAGCTTCCTGTCAAGACAGAGACAACTTCCTATGCTGTCATGTTCTGTTGCCATAGTAGCTGCATCCATTTACCCCTGCTACTGTGCTGCCACCTTCATTACCACTGCCACCTGCACTGGTGTACCTATGCCTGCTAAGAGGATCATCATTATTTGCAATTATAAATTCTAGTGCAAAATAAATTCTGCTGAGGCCCAAAGAAGTGAACAGTTGTCCTATTTTAGGTTACCAAGTACTCACGGTGATGGTTCAAGCAAATAGAAGTCCCATGGTCAGAGGGGAAATAATCATGGGTCATTAGCAGTAGTGGGTTCAAACAGACCGAATGGTTAAGTCAGTTTTGGGGAGAAGCAGAAGAAGTCATGAGTTATCAGTAGTAGCAGGTTCAGGATAGAATGGTCAAGACAATTCCAAGATCAAGCATAAGGAGTCAGTGTTTCTGAGACCAGAGCCAAGGATGAAGAAGCCAAAGGAGAGTCAAGCACAGTTCAAAGTGCAGGAGCAAAATGAGTAGTAACCATCAAGAGGCATGAGCCAAAGTGAATTGTTGAAAACCAGCAAATGACCAATCTTGATTATGGAGAATTTCTAGCCAACTAATATAGGAGTATAGCTGAAGATGTAAACTTGACGTGTCTTGTACAGGTGTCCTATGTGTGAACGCTGCCCTGTAGTTGGATTTGTCAGGAAAGGTTGGACAAAACCTGTAGTCCAAAGAAAATACTTTGTGATGTAAATTGTCAAGTGCACCCGTGAAAAGTCATGTGACTCTAGCTGAGTCATGCTGAGTCAGGCTGATGGGAAATCAGGGGAGAAAGTTGCATCAGATATGGGGAGAATGCAATGGTAGGTCAGGATTGCATCAGCTATGTGTCTGTATAAACGTAGTCAAGTACTAGTCAACATTGTGCACATGGTGCCTGAATGTGTATGCCAGAGGCTCTGCCAGAAAGAGCAAGCTGAGGAATGGGGGAACGCCTTCTGGACATTCTTGTAAATATGTATATATTGTAAGTCAAGAATAAACTGCCTCCTTGATGGAAGATAACAAGTGGCTTGGGTGAGTTTTTCCTGGCTACAGTGCATTGCTGCTAAGTTAATCTCTGCTGGGCACGCTTACATAGCTGTGCGACCAATCTCTGCTATATTTGGGCTTTTTGTACACTTGACTCTGGTACAGCTTTTTGGCCAGAGCTCAGTGGTCGGGAGGGGAGTGCTATCGTGGTTTTGTGTAGCTCCCAGCATCCCCAACCCTAGCGGTGATAGGGTGACAGGATTTGCTCCAGCTGGTATTTCTGCCTCTGTCATTCTCTTGGACACAATAGGACAGGATTCATATCCTCTGCCTTCTCTTGAGGAGATAAAAGTCTTATATTGGTAGGCCAGGGTTCTGGTCCAAGAAGAGGGCTGTCTTCAGTTCGTTGTCTGATTCCTGTGGTGACTTGTCATCCTGAAACTCTGAGGGCTGATGCTTGTAGCCAAATTGGCTTTGTTCATCCAAGGTGCATTGCAGGAATGAAGATACCTAGCCCTTGCCTTGGTAAAATGCAAATCTGCAGTGACTTTGGGGACAGTGGCTTTAGCTGTTTGAGAGAGTGTGTTATTATTGGACATTCTCTAGTGGCATATTCAAAATATCTTTTTCTTAGCTGAGAATGCTGGATCAATTAATGATGTGTCTGCTACCTGGAAATTAAAGCACAAGCATCAGATAAATCTGCTTGATGCAATGATTCACCAATAATTTGCTTCTACAAGTCAACGAGCATGTTAACTGCTAAGCTAGCCTTCATTATATATGTTCAGTTGATTGAACCAAGGCTAGGTTACCAATTTCATTATATAAGAAAGTACTGAGAAGAAACTTTCATGTACAGCTTCTGTATCTGCTAGATGAATGGGAAGTAAAATATAAAAATATCTTACCTACCCTAGATTTACCATGTGTGGAACATTTTCCAGATAAATCTGAAGGTCTAAAAAGGCACAGGAAATTGGACAGAAATGAAGAGAGAATTGGAAGGAAATGAAGGCTCTTTTCTTTCCTCTCAAACAGCTAAAAAACACCACCAATAATTGAAAAAGAACATTGGTGGGTTCATTTTGGAACTACATCCAGCATAGACAACGATGGGACAATTTATCACTGCACTATTAATGCCGAAGGAGAATTCCAATGTCCAAAATATTTCAGTAAGTACTATTTGACCTGCTTACAAAATCCAAACTATGAAGAAGAAAATTCCAGCTAACAATAACCTGTCCTGCACCAAAACCCTCAAATCCAACCACCTCCTATCTACATTTTTTAAAGGCCAGGATATCATTAAGAAATGTGGCTCAAATCAGAAATGGATGTCAATTACATGAAATCACCTACCTGTCCTTTTAAAAAGGCTTAAACCTTGTTAACACACCTCAGTGTCCTGCAAAAGTGTAACTGTACCTGTTTTCCTTCAGTTTGTTTTCTGTTTTCACAAGCCAGCATGGTCCAGTGATTTGAGCATTGGACTACAACTCTGGAGACCAGGGTTCAGATCCATGCTCAGCCATCGAAACCCACTAGGTGACCTTGGGAAAGTTACGGGTCATTCTGCAGTAGCCTCAATGGCCCCTCCCTAAACTGCAAACCCCAGCATTCCATAGGATGTTGAAAGCGGAACCACAGCACTATAACAGGCTACTGTGGAAATGGCCACACTCTCTGAGCCTCAGAGGAAGGCAAGGGCAAACCTCTGAACAAATGTTGCCGAGAAAACCCCATGATAGGTTCACCGGAAGAGTCGCCATGAGCTAGAAACAACTTAAAGGCATACAGCAACAAATTTCTCCTTTATCTCTTGCAACTTTATTCCAGAGGCAGGAATTATGTGGTCTTTCCTGTGTTTTTGAAGTACAGCTGCCCTCACCCATCACCATTGTCTATGCTGGCTAAGGTTTCTGGGTGTTGCAGTTCAACAGCCATACAATGCACATCCCTAAATTCAAACTCATGGCAGGGAAAGATGCAGGAACTCTCTAATTTTGTCCAGTAAGCTAAATGTAACTTGGGAAGTGGGTCAAGATAGAAGAGAAAACTTGGTAGATGAAAGGGTTAAAATCCTTCTCCTCCTGTTGGATACTGAAGCCTGGGTGACTTTAATAAGGGAAGAAGGCAGGAGTCTCTATAACTCATAACATGCATAGTTTGAGCCAGAACAACTTAGCAGGTGTTAACAATGACATTCTTCTCCATTGTCTTCTAATGTGCTGAGAAGTTGGCTTCAACTTATGGGAAATTTATGGGTGACAGACTGCAAGGAGTTCATGCTATTAATAGTCCTGTTCAGATTTTGCAAACTCAGGGCCTTGGCTTTCTTTGTCGTATCAATCCATTGTAATGTCACCTCCTTCTTTTCCTAGTGCCTTCCACTTACCCAGCACTATCACCTATTCCAGTGAATAGTCTAATGAAATGTCCAAAGTTCGATAGTTCCAGTTAGTCCATTTTGACATCTGGTGAGAGTTCAGGCCTGATTTGCTGTGGGGTCCATTTGTTCACCTTTTTGGCACTCCATGGTATCTATAAAATTCTCTGGCACCACATTATGGCCATTTCCGCACTACACCGTTATAATGCTATTATTCCACTTTCAACATCCTGTGGAATTCTGGGGTTTGTAGTTTACTGAGGCCAAAGAGCATTCTGGCTGAGAATTTTAAATGCTCCTCCCTAAACTGCAAACCCCAGGATTCCATAGGATGTTGAAAGTGGAATAACAGCACTATAACAGTATCAGGCAGGAATGGCCTATAACTTTATTAGTTTATTGCTTTTGTTGCATTTTGTTTCAGCACTTGTGCACCCCATATTGTGAGGAGGGGTGGTGAAAAATCATTTTAAAAGTCGTTTCCTAAATAAATATAATGTTTGCATTTCCAGTATAATCATAGATATTGCTGCTGCTGCTCTGTGACACAGAAACAGAACAAAGGGTTGTGTTTGTATCTCTTGGCAGGAAAGAATAGATTCCAGCACTCAGAAATATTTAGCTCTTTTCAAGGTCTCAGAGGGCTCGCTAGCTGCCAGCTGCGAGGACAAAACTCATTTAACTCTTTATCTACTGGAAGAGGAGAAGGGGGAAAGAGAAGAAAAGGAAAATATGTATATACATATATATAAGAAGAATAATTTAATGGACACTACCAGTGAGAGATGATAATAGGATTAATGAATTTGAACTGGTCTTGAATTGATTTTTAACTTCAACTCCTCCTTGATAAGTAATGAACTAAGTAATCAATTTTGAATACAATTAATATATTATTGTTATTTATATTGATACTGCCTTAAATAATTTTAAAATATAATTAATTATAACTTGACGGGAGGGATGGAACAACTTGGGGCCCAGCAGAACTGGATAAATTGATAAGAGCCTAGTTAATACTATTATTATTAAGTTATTACTAGAGTTTTACATATATGTAGATTAAATTTCAAATAATTTATTGTCTTTACAACACTTTAAAAATAATTAATTTGTCTATTGATTAGAGATTTTTGATAGAATTGTGATTTGAATACTTAAGTACAAGTAGTTAATTACTAGTTAACTAAGTTAATAATTAATTCTATAAATAGTGGTTTAGAAAAATTTTTATTGTGGAAGTGTGTTAGCATTCCTGATTCATAATGCAAAAAATGAGATCAGGTAAAACTCGCACAACTGCCTCTGCTTCAGATTCAGGAAGATGTGATTCTTTTGATTATCAGAAAAAGTGTATGGAAGAAATGAGGTCCTACATGGTGGGAATAAAACAAGATTTGAACGAATTGAAAAATCAAGTTACAGAAATGCAGGATACCTTAGAACAAGTTAAAAGAGAAGTTAATACCAACCGAAAAGACATAGAGGTGAATAAGAAGGAGATTTCCATTTTGAAACAGAAAATGTCCTCCTCTACAACAGAAATGGACAAGCAGCTAGATTGGTTGGCCTTAATTGAGCAAAAGCAGATGGATTCGTGGATTCGAATCAGAGGTTTGGAGGAGAAGACAAACAAAGACATTAGAAGAAGAGTACCAACTCTTTTGGCTGAATTTCTTGAGGTGGAAGAAGAAGACATGGATATGGAGATAGATGATATTTACAGAGTTAGTTCCAGACCCACAAAGAAAAAGAATATACCCAGAGACATGGTGGTACAGCTTACCAAGAAGTCAACAAGGGATAAAATTATTGAACAATACAATAGATCCCCTTTGGTTGACCAGGATAAATAATTAATAACACTTTGAGAAATTCCTATAAGAATATTGAAAAAATGGAAAGATTATGAATTTTTAGTTTCTAAATTAAAACAAAACCAGATAAGGTTCAGATGGGTCCGTCTTGAAGGGATGATTTTTACATTTAACAGGCAACGGTACAGATTAAATTCCATAGAAAAAGCGCAAGATTTTCTCCATAGACACAGACTGGACCTAGAAAGGTCAGAATCTCAGCCCCATCAACAAAAATCAAAAGAGATGGTTTTTGTAAGTACTCCAAAAGATGAAGACATAAGGATACATAAACTGGACAAAGTTGTTGAAAGGGGAAGGAACAGACACAGATGGAGGTTCTGGCACACAACATAAAGGAAACCACTGAAGACCTGAAACTACCAGAGACTAGTCTTATTGAATTTGAGGCAGAAAAGATGGATTTGATTAAACCACAGCAACAATGACTTGTTCCATCATATCTTGGAATACAGATGGTCTGAACTCACCCATTAAAAGGAAAAAGATCTTTCATTACCTTTATAAATTTAATCCAGATGTTTGTTGCCTCCAAGAGACACATGTTAAAAAAAAAGATGATAAAGTGTTGGAGGCTCCAAAATTAGGAGACGTATTTATATCAGCAGCAACAGTTAAGAGAAGAGGAGTGGCACTTTATCTTAAATCAGCACTGTGTCCTGAACTATGGTTCAACGATGAAAAAGGTAGATTTTTAGGTGTCGAATGTACTTTAGAAGATAAAATCCTTTTGATAATTGGTGCATATGTCCAGTGCAATGAAAATAAAACCTTCTATAATGATTTAAAAAGAGCTATACAGAGTCAACCATATGAAGAGGTGTGTGTTATGGGCAATTGTAATGGTGTGGTGGACCCAAAGCTGGATAGAAGCTCCTCGCCATCCTTAAAAAGATCAAAGGGGAAATTGACGGAGGACCTCTTTCAATTGGTGGAAGAATATCAACTTCTAAATGTGTGGAGGTCTAAACACCCCAATGTTAAAGATTTTACTTTTTTTTCGAATCAACATCAGTCATTGTTGAGAATTGATTACATATGGTTGTTGAGAAATTTGCAAGGTAACATTTAAAAAACAGAGATTTTGACAAAGACCTTCAGTGATCATAATCCAGTAACTCTAATGTTGAAAAGTCAAAGTAAAAAAATGAATTGGAAATTGAATAAGGTGCTTCTGATGCAGGATGAGATTGTAACATCATGCAAAACAGAACTACAGGAATTTTTCAAAATCAACTTGAATAATGAAGTAGAAACCAGAGTAGTCTGGGATGCACTTAAAGCTGTGTTTCGAGGGTTCTTCATTCAGAAAAATATTGAGTACTAAAGAAGACAGAAGAAGAAGATCACTGATACAATGGAAAAGATTAAAGATTCAGAAGCAAAATTAAAAAGTAACCCCCAAGACAAAGCGCTGTTATTAAACATAAAAGCACTATAAAAACAGTTGTCAATGCTTACAATGGAAGAAATTGAAAAAAAGATTCACTTCTTGAAGCAAAAACAATTTGAGCGTGCAAACAAACCTGGACGTTAGTTGGCATACAAGATCCGGAAGGAAAAAAAAAGATTAATTTCTGAGATCAAAGAAGGAGATCGCATAATTACAGAAATTAGAGAAATAAAGAAAGTACTTTCTAATTATTTTAAGAATCTGTTCCAAGCCAGTAATTCTAAAGATATAATTGATATGGAAGAGTACCTTCATTCCCAAAATCTCCCCAAAATACCACAGAATCTTCAAGAGATGTTGAATAAGCCGATCTCTATTAATGAAATTAATGAAGCGATAGATAGAGCAAAATCCAACAAAGCTCCAGGCCCAGATGGCTTAACTGCTAGTTTCTATAAACATTTTAAAGAACAACTTTTGAAGCCTATGCAAGTTATGATGAATGCTGTAATGGGTCCAGGTGTACTCCCAAGAAGTTGGATAGAAGCGAATATAACATTGATTCCTAAGAGTGATCCTGCTACCCCTATATGCAAAGATTTTCAGCCTATTTCACTTCTAAATGTGGACTATAAAATTTTTAGTTCTATCCCAGCAAATAGTTTGAAGAAGGTCTTGCCAGAATTTATACATGAAGATCAGAGTGGTTTCATTCCAGGGGCACAGATGAGATCAAATATTCAAATGGTGCTTGATGTAATAGAATTTTATGAGTCTCGTAATGAAAAAAAAAAAGGTGCTCTTATTTTCCTCGACGCAGAGAAGGCCTTTCACAATGTTAATTGGTCCTTTCTTATAAAGGTCATTGAAGAAATGGAATTTGGAGAGACGTTTACAAATTGGATAAAGGCGATATATAACGAACAGAAGGCCTGTATAATTATCAATGATGATCTTTCAGAAAACATTCCAATCTCGAAGGGAACCCGACAAAGTTGCCCATTGTCTCCCTTATTATTTAGTATTGGTGTTGGAGGTTCTGTTAAGGCAAATAAGGAGAGGAGATTCTATTCAAGGAGTCAAGATTGGGCAAGATCAATTTAAATACAAGGCCTTTGCAGATGATGTGGTACTTGTTTTAGAAGACCCTTTACTGAGAATTGATAAAGTCAATGAACTTTTAAACAAATTCGGTCAACTGGCGGGTTTTAAAATTAATAAAGTTAAAACCAAGTTCCTTCTGAAAAACATCAAACTGTAGGAGAAAGAACGGATTGAAAGGAAAGCAGGTATTCAATGTGTTCAAAGAGTGAAATATTTGGGGATGGAACTGACCAATAATAATATTCATTTGTTTAAGAATAATTATCAAAAGACTTGGGCCCTTTTTGCACCTTACCTTTTACCAGTGCTGGGCTGCTTGGCTCGCTCACGAAGGCTTGGAAGGAACGCTGTTGCATCCCTGCTGCTTCTGCTCCGCAGCTCCTTCCTCGTCACGTGAATGCCCTGCCCCTTCTTTCTGCAGTGCAGCCTGGGAGTTAGAGGCTGTGCTGGGGCAGGAAGCGCAACCAGCACGGCTCAGGAGGCTTCACACAGCAGGTAAGTGCATGTGAGGCTCCAGAGCGATGCGCGACCACGCAGCATTTTCAGCTTTGAGCCGAAAATGAAGAGGTGCATGCAAGGTCTGCCTCAGGTCCTTGAGTGTCACGTAAATGTGAGTGCGTCATGCAGACCGCTCCTCACATTTACACAACGCTCAAGGGGCCCTTTTGCTTCAAAAATGCCATGCAAAAAGGGCCTTGGACTCAGATTCAAAAGAAATTGAATATGTGGAAAAAGTCGGATCTTTCCTTGATGGGTAGGATCTCAGTGATAAAAATGAGTTTACTTCCCCAAATTCTCTTTTTATTTTACAATACCTATTTTACAATACAGTTACAATACCTAAGAAGTGGCTTCAATGGTGTAAAAAAGATCTATCGAAATTCATATGGAACTGGAAGAAACCGAGAATGAAATATAAATCGATAACAGATACAAGACATCGAGCGGGCTTTGCAGTACTGGATTTAGGTTTATACTATGAGGTGGCATGCATAGTATGGATGAAACCCTGGATCCTGCTGGATGACAGGAAAATATTGCCATTAAAGGGACATGATCTCCATTTCGGATGGCATGCGTACTTGTGGTACGATAAAACAAAAGTCCAAAATACCTTTAAAAGTCATGTAATATGCAAGGTACTCCTCAAGGTTTGGGAGAAGTATAAGCTTTATTTCTGTCCTAAAAAGCCATCGTGGATTTCACCACTGGAGGCGCTTTCTATTAAGGGATTGAGAAGACACGGTAATTGGCTGACCTATAAGGACCTATTAAAGCAAAGCGGAGAGGCAGTTTTATTGAAAGGTCAACAACAGCTAAAAGAGGAAGGACTTGAAGTACAGTAGTTTCCCTATATGAAAATAAAAGAAAGATTTAAGAAGGACTCACAAGCAGAAGGTGTGGAATTAAGACAAACTGAATTGGAAGATCTGATGCTAAAAGGAGAAAAAAAGTTAGCTTTGAGATTGTATAAGAAGTTGTTATCCTTTAATCTAGAGGGAGAGACAGTTAAAGACTGCATGATAAATTGGGCTTGAGATCTCAATCATAATATCCTCCTAGAAGAGTGGAAAACAATTTGGAAAAATAATATGTTATATTCCAGATCTTATACCTTACAAGAATATGTGCTGAAGATGGTGTATTGGTGGCATTTGACACCCAACAGATTAGCAAAAATGAAAAAGAATATGAATAATCACTGTTGGAAATGTAAAGACCAAGTGGGATCTTTCTATCATATGTGATGGGGTTGTGATAGAGCAAAGAGGTTTTGGTATGCCATACGAGTGAATATGCAAAAAATTTTGAAATAGAAAATTGACTTAGTTCCTGAATTTTTTTTATTGGGGATTTTTGGTGCAGATAACACTATGGATTTCAGCATCAAAAGATTAGTATGGCGTTTAATTGTGGCAGCCAGACTTGTTTACACCAAATACTGGAAATCGACTTGCATCACTACAGTTGATGAATGGTTAGAAAAAATCATTGAAATTGCACAGATGGACGAAATAACTTACAGATTGGAGAACAAGATGGACAGTAAGTTCTATAGAGCTTGGGAGCTGTTTACAGAGTTTTTGGAAAAGAAGGAAATCCCAACTAATGGTTTTCAACCTTGAGTATTGAGGAGAGATTAAAGGTTTTTTTTATGGAAGTAGTTTATTATAACTTTACTTTAGCTATGAGGAAATATGTTTGATTTCAGTAATACGGTATATACAAGGATTAAGTAGGAAAGTGACAATTTATTGTTAATATAATGGAAGGTAATCCCTAGGTAATATTGTGGAGGGAGATAAAAGGAAGAGAAGAAGTGTTGATGTGATAGGTTTGTTTCTGAAAGAATAGGGATGCGAAGGTATACCATTAATATTATGTTGTAGATTTAAGGATTTATTGTATAAAATGATATTGTTAATATACAATTATATAATTAGAGTTGATGCAAATGTGTGACCATTAGAATACCAGTTATTTCCCTTTCTTATATAGGGAGGTATACTTTAAGATATTTTTGAAAATATTACAAGGTTGTATCTCACTCAAAGGGGAAGTGCTCTATGTTTTTGTTTAAATTATGTAAATAAGTTTTGTATGTGTATTATTTGTATGTTTTGTACTAGTATGTTTATAGGAGGTTGTGTGCAGATTATATGGAGTATGTTAAATTGTTATGTTTTTTTTCTAATCTCTCAATAAAAATACTTAATAAGAAAAGAAATGTTTAGCTCTGAAACTAAAGGTAGTCTTGCAAATTACAGTAGCAAGTTTAGCTGTAGTAATTCCCTCCCCTCCAATTTATACAAATACATGTCTGTTTTATTAAACAGTTCCTTAGTAAACCATCCAAGTACTATCAAAAGAAAAGCACAAGAGGAAAACAAAGTAAGAAACATAATTCATAAATCACACTGCAAAACTGGACTGAAGTTTTAACAGTTGGATCTATCTATCTATCTATCTATCTATCTATCTATCTATCTATCTATCATCTAATGAGATTAGATTATACTCTTAATCTTCAATTTTTTATCTTTAATGTTAGTTGTCAGAACATGTTTGTGCAACACGAGGTGCAAGCCTTGATCTTTTCAGATAGTAGATGTGATTGTTTTCTTAGTCTGTTACCCAGAACAAGGACTAGCTGCGGGTTCCATAGTGTGCTTGATTTTGGATGTTCTTCATTAACATACACAGCTGAGCAAGTTTATTAAAACATTCACTGGATAAACACAAGACTCTTCAGTGATTTTTCACTGAGACTATTTTTTTCTGCCTTTTTACTTCAAAGCCTGTACAAACAGGGACAATCTCTCTCTCCTCCGCTTCATTCCAGTATGTAAGAGTATTAAAGTTCTTATCTTCAAACACCTGAAAGGCTGTCAAACAGAAGAACACAAAGATTTGTTCTCTGCTACTCTAGATAGCAGGGCTAGATCTAATTGGCCTGAGATGTAGGAGGATAGATTTCAAGTGAACATTAGGATAAACTTTTTATCAGAAAGAGCAATTTGTCAAAGGAAGCAACTGCCTAGGGTTGGCTTGTATCTTGCTGGAGGTCTTCTAAGCAGAAGATGGACAGCTGTCTATTAGGAATGTCATATCCTTGGATTTGTGCACTGAATAGGATTTGAACTAATGCATCTATCTATCCATCTATCTATCTATCTATCTGTATACCACTATAATATAATGTAATTTCTAAGCAATTTAGATAAAAATATAAAAGAGTGTGGCAGAATTCTTTTGGTTTCATGTGCAGGTGTAACAGCAATTTTTGGATATCCATTTTTGTTTGATGTATAGAAATACCCAACACCTCCAGCTGCAACAACCCTGTGCTGCTTATCTCCATGCATGATGGGGACCTCCATGGTCATTTAGTGTCTGGATAAGGGTGGAAGTAGCCAGGCAGCATCAGGCTGTGTTCTTGAAGCTGGAAGCATGAAGAAGCAAGCATCCTCCTGTCCCAATCCCCAGGAGTCTTCCAGAGGGCTAAGAGGATGTTTGTCTGTCCAGGGAAGGAAGAAATTGAATCATACCCATCAGAACTTTATGCTCCAACATGTCTATGCAGGATCTCAGTTAGTATAACACAAACATACTACAATATAGAAGTAAGAGTATAAAGTAATTTACAAACAGTTTAAAACTAAAAAAATAAGAACAATTCAACAAATATATAGACATGGGAGATAACCAGCCATGGAAAGCCTGTTCACAGATGTTGTTTAGAGGCATTTAAAACTGAACACAGGTTCTGCCTCTTGAATCATATGATGTGGTGTTCCAAACAGTGAGTGATATCATTAAAAAGGCCCACCATTTCAATGTTAGGCAATGATATTCCATCAGTTGTAGAACAAACAATAAGGCTTCTCATAAAGATTTGAGAGGCTGAGTTACAGGAGAAACTGACCAGGCCTTCTCATCTCTATTTTTCTCATGTAGTCATGGGCCAGCTGAATTAAGTGAAAGATCATTATTTAGTGGAATGCCACTATGCAACCAAAGATCCTAGGTCCAATTTTGGCCAAGATTGTATTAAGTTGTGCAGACCAACTGTCAGTCAGTATAGACAATAATAAATAAGTTTCATCAATAATCTTAATCACTGTCACTGAGACAATGATTACACTATACTGTCTCATTTGCACGTTAGTTAGGAGCCACTCCAAGATGCATGGCAGCTTATGGAGTCTTCAGCAAGAGTCAGCAGTGCTGGGCAGGAAACTGGCATCTAGCCTGGGAGTGAGTTAATAGGGTTGGCAAGGCAGAGAATTGAGGAGGAGCGGGACTGAGTAATTGGTCAGCAAATTGAACTTCCTGAAAACTCCCTACTGGGGAGAAGTGAAGAGCAAGATGAGGGTGAGCGGTATGAAATAAGACAGGAATTATAAAGAAGAGGAAAAGGCCGCAGAAAGAAGGACAAAGATATGTGAACAGATGAGACATAGAAAGGGGAAAAATGTAATGGTGCCTTTGTTATGGAATTAATGGAAGCTTTGGCTTTAACGTTCCATTCAGCCTCTGCTCTTCAGACACTCACTATAAGGCAGCTGTCTATATTTCAAACATCAGATTAGGTTTACAACATAGCATGTTTAAAGAATCTTGAACACAAATGCTTAAATACGTCACAGGATTCATTATTGAGAGCAAAGCAGAAACCCGGTATTTAAACTTCAAACCCATAAAAGGCTCATGTGGATTCGCTTCTAGGCCATCATTATGGGTTATTATAAATATATATATGATCTGCTTGGCTAGATAGATTTGAAATTGGAAAATCTATGTAGTTCAACCTAAATCAAATTGCTATATCAAATACATAAGACCAAGAGAAGATTTTCCTGTCTGCAATCTCTTTTCATTTTTACCTCCAGAGAAAATGGTTCTTCTTCCATATTCACTAGAATTTGGTAGAACACTCCATACCCGCTGCTCCAGTTGTAGAAGGTTTCCTTAAGACAGAATGAGGGCTATCAATATTGACCGTTTTTAGGTGTGTGTGGGGGAAAAAAAGGATGAGGAATGATCCATATGAGAGTCAATGTGGTGTAGTGGTTTGAAATTGGACTATGACCTTGGAGACCAGGGTTTGATTCCCCACTTGGCCATGGAAACTCACTGTATGACGTTGGGTGTGTTACATACTCTCAGGCCTAGAAAACCCTATGCTAGGTTTATCCTAGGGTCACAGTAAGTTTGAAATGACTTGAAGGGACACAACAACAATGATCCATACATAATCCAAGAAGATTTTATAGTGATAGGGGATGATAGGGCTGAATAGCAGGTAGGTGGTGAACATATAATGATGGAGCAAGGCCTAAATGCCCTAAAGGTACCAAATCCTGCCTGATCTTGGAAGCTATGCTAAGTTAAGCTTAGCTTCGGTGAATACGTGGATAGGAGATTGCCAACAAATCCCAGGTGCTATATTTCAGAGGAAGAAACTGACAAAACCACCTCTGAGTATTCATTGCCTAAGAAAACTCTACAAAATTCATGGTGTTGTATATAGACAGACAATTCCTATACATCTCATTTGCTAGGTGCATAATTTAAGAATTACTACATAGAAATTACTAGTTACTTTTTTCAGTAATAGAAGTTTTTACATTATGATTGTAGCATAAAGAGGTATGATTTCACTTCTTTTGCACTGCAGCAAACATTTCAATCACTGTTATAATTATGGAGATGTGGCCTCATTAAAAATCATTGGCCTGTGCTGCTGCTTTGTGCTATATTGTACATGTCGAGATGACTGTGAGGCGGACAGGAGGAAACGGTGCTTTGCACCACGGGCCAGTGGCTTGTACATTCAGATCAGCAGTGGACCTTAGGAGTGGTCAGCCCAGATGCAAGAAGCAGATGAAGACCACCCTCATTCCCCCTCTAGCAGGGATTTGGAGGTGGCCAGGTGGTTGCTGGTGGCCCTGCTAGGTGGGTAGCCCAGGAAACCTGCCCTCCTGAGATTGTTTAGCTCTGCCCCTGATTCATACAACTATTTTACTTACTTTTGAGAACTGCAAAACAACAACAACTACAACTAACTATGTTTGTGCCTTGTAAGTATAGCTGTAACAAATCATTTTCAAAAAGTAACTTTCCAAGATTTGTGATGTTTGTTTCCGACATCTGTTTTCCTCCCCAGACTGAGAATTTTCCCTTGTTTTCAGCAACTATTTGTGCTATTAGTGTTGACATGTGTATGTATAACATTCTTAGCTTAGTACATTTGTGTCCACACAAATCATTACATCACCAGGCTGAAGTTGGGAGTTATATAAACTTCTCAAGAAATAGCCTCATCTGTTCTTTTTCAAACTGAATTTAAAAGGGTAAATAATAAGATAAGGATCTCTTACTGGATATTATGTAGGTTCCCTATCAAATATATTGTGGCAATATAGGTATCATGGGCTTCTCCAGGTGAACAGAAGCCTCAAAGGAGGACAAGCAGACACAAGCACGCCAGGAGCTAATCAGACTGGGATGAGAGCCAGCTGGCTTCCACCTTTGCAAGGAAGACAGAGGGTGGTGGCTTGATGCCAGACACAACGTGTGTGTTTGCCAGCCCTAGCCTCAGTGTGTGCTACATATTGTCTGCTTGCCATCTACCTGCCTTCTCTGAACTTTGGACTGTCTGATCATGCTGCCCACTGGATTCTTGGCCTTTGGATCAACACTGGACTTTGCTTCTGTTTCACCTTGAGCAAGCAAGCTCATTGGACTGCTAAGCTGTATCTGTTTGCCTGCTGAATATCTTAGTACTCTGTTGCCTGACAACGGACAGCTGGTGCCTATGACAATGGGTTAGAACTCGTGTGTGAATACTTTATTGTTCTAAAATTAATAGTGTATGCAGAGGAGACAGTGGTTGTTTCTTCAGGCAATTATATGTTTTTGTTAAATAACATGTTGGAAACTATGAGGTTGCCAAGTCACACTGATTTTTTTTTTAAATTTATTTAAAATAAGTGCCTACCTATTCTCTGAATGTAAGTTTGCCAAGCAACACTTGGCTAATTCAAAGTAAGGGGCATCTAAACTACTAAACCACCCACCATTTCACTGTGTTATGAATCAGTTGGTAGATGTAATGCAATGTAGTTGGAGGTCCATTTTTCATTGATTAGTTTCTGGAATATCCACGTGATAAGATTTTCAGTTCAGCAAAGTACATATGATGAAAATGGAAAACAGCAGACATACCTCTCGGATATTGGTATGCTGAAGAACTCGTGTAATAGTCACAATATATATATTAAAACAAAGGTCATTTGTGCACACCCACACACAGACAAACGTCACTGAAAACTATTGGCAGAATAGAAACAATCAAGGAAGGCAGATGATGAGTTATGGGCTACGAGGTAAAAGCAATATCTTCAGGAATAAAATTTCTGTTCCCAATGTTCTATCAGTGAAAATGCAGTGCAGTCAGGAGCTCATCTTCTGCATCATATTGTACCTGGTCTGCAAATAGTTATAAAGACTGCTGTCGATATGAAATTCAAGATAGACTCAAGTCTTCTTTCCCCTCTTCCTTCTACCAGCTTCAATCAAAATGTTGTCTGTGCTCTCCTGAGAATTGAAGGGCAGCATGCTCCAAGTTCCATAAAGATCATTAAAATCTAATCAGGTTCTTAGAAAATCTATAATATGTCCATTTCTATTGCATGCAGGCAAGATGTCTGCAGCAGTTTTCTGAAACGACCCTGACACTGATGGAGAATGATAAGTTACAGAGCACCAGTTGTTATTCCACCACAGTTTCTGACTGGCTGATCTAATGTGAGAAGTCTGTCACTCAGTGTTACTTCTCTCAATATTCCCTAGCTAGATTTTTAACATCTTTTAAACCACATGCTTTGTGGATGACCTTCTGAATCTTAAAGTCTTTAAAGATTTTAAAGATTTAAAATCAGTCTCTGATTTTAAACATTCAGATAATCTACGTTCTTCTAAAGATAAAAATATTGAGAATCCTGCAAACTTCTAGCTTGGTGCAAATATACACCAGCACAGTTACTCCATATTCCACAGTGGCACAACCACTTATTGAGCTCCCGCCACCAAGTAAAAGTGTGTGCGAGGTGGAGTCTTCCTCAGACAAGGAGTAGAGAGAGAAGGATGGTCTTTAGCGGGTGGAATATAAGAAATTATTGGGGGCTTTGAATGACAATTTCCCTTTGAGGCTGTCGGAGGTAGAGACAAAGCCAGGGCATTCCAAGAGAGCTCTTTCCCTCCACCCTACCCCTCACAAGAGCAAGAAGAGGACCCAGATGCTGGACTCTCCTGCTCCCATGAAAAATGCTGGCAGAAATGACAGCTGAAAGAGGCCAACTGCAAACGCGGTTCAAGCTTCAAGACAGTCAAACAAAGTAGAAGTCAACCCAATCAGCATCACCTGCACTCTCTTGGATGCCTGTATATAAAACACCCATGCTGGTTCACACATAGTTATATCCCATACAGATATTACAGGGAGGAAGGGGAGAGAAGTAACTGCAGAAATGGAGGCAGAAGGATCCATAACTGTCTGTTGTATGTGCAATGTTTGTCTTCTTGCCAGAATACCTCATCAACCTCATCTGCAGCAAGAACAAATTGGTAATTCTCTTGGAATAAAAGATCAGTGCACTGCAGCTACATGTTGATTCCCTTCAACGCATCAGAGAATGAGAGGACTTCTTGGACAGAACACAAGGAGAATTGATCCTACATAACCAACAGGAAGAAAGTGACAAGGAAAATGAAGAGGACTATAAAAGTGAGGAAACACCCTGGAGGATAGTCGCTGTCAGAAGCAGACTATACACAAGGGATTCAGAATCTCTCTAACTAAACAATTGCTTCCTATGTCTTCATAAAGACAGCAGCAGTGAATATACTCAAACATAAGACCAGCAGCAACAGGCACTGCAGGCCAAGGAAGGGGCCAACCTAATCACCAACTACAACAAGAAGAAAAGTGCTGGTGGTTAGGGATTCATTGCTCAGGGGTATAAAGGCACTTCTGTGCCAGACTGAGAAGATGAATCTGGAACTGCACTGGCTTCAAGAGCACAGATCAGTACTCCTTTGTCCTTTTTCATGAGAGTACCAACAATACTGCCAAGAACATCTTTGAGTAGATCATGTCTGACTATGAAGCTTTGGCAGGAAGCGGAAGAGGTCTGAGGCACAGGTGCTATTCTTGTGAGTTTTGCCAGTGAAGAATAGAGGATTACACAGGGAAAGGAAGCTAAAAAAGAAAAAAAAGTGAATGACTATGTAGATTGTGTAGACTGGAGAGTTTTGGCTTCTAGGATCTCAGTCCACTTCCTGGACAGGGGACCACTGGCTTAAAGATGGGCTGCACCTCTCAAGTAATAAGAAGAATGTCTTTGGTAGCAGTATGGCAAGCCTAGTCATGAGGGCTTTAAACTAAATTGCTTGGGGGTTGGAGATGATAGCTCACACATCAGCCCAAAGGAAAGCTCTGGACACAAGGATGTGAATTCTAGAAGAAGAAGCTGAGGGAGAGAAAGCAATTGACAGAAAGACTGACCGTAAATTGAGTAGATGAGAACAAACAAACCTTCAAATGCCTATAGACCAACATGCTCAAAGAGTCATCATCAATGGCTGTGCTTCAGACTGGAGGGAGGTCCCAAGTGGAGCGCCTCACAATTCTGTCCTAGGGCTGTTACTCTTCAACATCATTATCAATGAGTTAAACAATGAGGTGGAGGGAGTCCTGATCAAGTTTGCAGATGGCACAAAACTGGAAGGGGTGGCTAACATATTGGAAGAGAGGAAGGCAAAGGAAACCCCTCTCTGAACAAATCTTACTCAGAAAAGCTCATGATAGGTTTGTCTTAGGATCATCATGAGTGACTTGGAGGGGTACAACTCCCGCAATGATTTCCCTGCCATGCTTCCATCCTATGGGATCCTGGGATTTGCAGTTTAAGGAGGAACTTTTAGAATTCTTAGTCAGTGCTTCCTCAAACTACAAATAGTGAGGATGCAGCCGTGCCAGTTAAAATAGAATCATAGTATTATAACTCTGTAGTGTGAACGGAATCTTTAGTCAAAAGTGTTTGAGATGGTTGCAAACAGGACAGAACAGGTGAGACAAGATGTTGCTTTGGTGAAGCATTCCTGTTTGGGTTGCCACCCAGTCAGGCCTGACCAAGTGGCCCATTCACACTGCTGTACACAATTATGATACTACATTCCACTTTAACTGTCATGGCAAAATCCCATGGGATCCTGAGAAAGCAGTGTGGAGAGGAGCATTTAGTGTTCTCAGCCAGAGTGCTTCAGTGACAAAACGGACTACAAATTATAGGATTCGATAGAATGGAACCATGGCAGTTAAAGGTTATAACTGCTATAACTGTGTCATGTGAATGGGCTCCAGGACTCTGTCCCCAAATAGGCTCAGCACTCTGAATAGTTCCTTCAAAGGGCAGGTTCTATAGCATGAACAAGTGTGTACTCTAATAGGGTGGAAAGGGTTCTGAAGGAACACTAGGAAGGTTACTGCTCCTACCCAACCCCATTCTGTCTGATGGTAAGGTAAACGCTGAAGCTATACAAGGGTTAAGTTAAGGCAGTGGTTCTCAAACATTTTACCCTGTGAACCTCTTTACATCTACATGTGGACATCATGGCCCACACTCAATGTTGCACACTCCACGTCCTATCCTACACTCCTCTTTCCCTTTCTCTCCCACAGGTCTCTTGTGCCGCACATATTCCCTTTCTCAACACTAAGCTCTTGCACTCTCTGCTTTATCTCTTCACTTCCCTCCCCACCACCTCAGAAACTGCCTTATGGTTGCTAAGGGGCATCTACCTGCTGCACCAATAACATAATATTTGGAGAAACTGAGTGGGAAAAACATAAAAAAAGGGAATTCAGTTTTTGCTAGGTCTGAGGTTGAAGGAAGGCATAATGGGGAAGATGCTTTGTATCATTCTTTTACAGGCACCAGTCTATCCTCAAGGGTACACACACAGAGAAAGGGGAGGGGTGCTTGCCCTTCTTTTTCACATTTGCTGTACTTGCAGGCTGACTTTTCTTGCATACACACACCTTGAGCAACTACTGTGGCCTTAGGTTCATGCCCCACAGTCTGAGAACCATTGGGTTAGGGCATTCAGTAGACAAGGATTGTCACAAACTAATGTTTTCTTCTTTAGCAAGCATAATTTTTTTCAGAGGCCTGAAGCCTTTTCACAGAACACTTGCCAGTGTGAGATCAGTGTTTATGTATTTTTGTTGCTCTGTTCAGCAGGAAATATTATGAAGCAATACATTTTAGCTCAAAATGTTTGAGGAAGGCTGCTATGGGGCTTTGTAGGTTCCTCCAGTTAGAAAACGGGAATGTGTATGTGTGTGCGCACATGCACAATTCCTTTAAAGCATCTGGGAACAGCAGTGTGTTCCTCCAGAACAACAGGGAACTTGTGGTGTTTAAACTGTGCCTCATGCAGGACAAAAATGTCTTTTCAAAAAAACTGAGAAGTACATTTGTCTCTTTTTGCCCATAAGCATACATATCATGGTGAAAGAGATGAAATTCATTAAAAGGAAGATCTTTGATCTAGTTTGGTGGTAAAATTTCACTGAGAAGCATTGGAAAATGACAAAGATCCCCCTACTGAATAATTCTGGTTTGAGTTTTGCTTTAATGTGGTATATTTTGAGGATTTTTTTAAAAAAATAATTTATTATGGAAATGAAGATTTTTTTTCTGCTATAATATTTTAGCTGCAACATTTCTTGATACAGTAACTCTGCTGACTCTTCTATTTCCTGAGGTTTTTCATAGCCATTCTTTCTCATTGCCTCACACAGAAGCAAAAAATCGCTTGTCTAACATTTTGCCTGATGTGACTATACATGGCAGCCAGTTGTTGGATCTTTGCCTGCACTGATATTAAATCTGAAGTCATAGCTCCCACTGTTTAACAGCTAACAACATTATTTAGAAGGGAAACTGTGTTTGTCCTTTATTTGGCTTTCATGTATAAGCCTAAGAGGTTGTTTGATCTATCACCAAAAGCAGCTACAGGAGGGGAGCATTTTTTTTTTAATGAGTATATTTTGTTCATTTTGGAATACTGTAATCTACTCAGGCATCTGTCATGAAAACTGGGGAAAATGAAACCAAACAAATAAAAGTTATTGGTGGATTTTCTTATGCATTGGTATTACAAGTTCAATAAAACTGCAGAATAACAATTCAACCCATGTTGAAGCAGAAGCGCTGGGGAACAAATGAATTACTTCAGTTTTGTTTTTCATCCCACCTCTGTAAGTCCTGCTTTGGGTGTCAAGAAAATAGTGGGCATTTGTCTATTTTGAGTGAAATTGCGTGCGTGTGTGTGTGTGTGTGTGTAAGAGCGCGAGAGAGAGAGAGATTGAGAGAGAGGGGGAGAATGAGAGAGAGAGAGAAAGAGAGACACAAATAATTTTCTCAATTATGCTTCAGTCTGAATACTTTCAGTATCATTCAAAATTCTGATGCAGAGTATCAAAGAAATAGGTGATACACTGTCTAGCCATGAAAGTACTAGAACAGAATACATAAAACTTATTAAACCATGCAGTGGGAGAGCAATGTGTTTCTATATTCACAGCACTTTTGCTTCATCCAAAGAAGCACTCATTCAAATACGCCAGCACATGCAACTTAAGAATTTTTAAAAAAATGCTTATCCCTACTGCACTGTGAATAGTGCAAGAAAGCTAAGGAAAGCAAATATCCTCACTTTTAAAAAACCACACACAAACATTTGCCTTCAACTAGACATGCGGGTTTCATCTGTAAGAAACATGGTATGGCCTGTGCTCACACATTCACACACTGCATGCCCACAGACACAATACTGTCAAAAAGATATCAGTGGATATTAATCTTGTATAGGCTGAAGTTTTATCTAACAAGAAACAGATTTACAACATCAAATAAATGCTCTTAGTCTCTCCTCCCCACCCCTTTCTCCAGTTTGCTGGGAATGTTAGCTGTGTCCAACTCTTTTTGGTAAACTCTAACCAAGCCTTGAAGTAGACTTGAGCACAACCTTAACTTCTGCTCTGTCACTTTAATCTAGGATTAGGTAGATACCATCAATAAAAAAAATAAAGCTGAAGATGCAGGTCTGACAATCATATGCCTTTATAAAATGTTGTGGTATGATTCTACTAGCTGGAATATTTTATGACATATGGAGTCTGGGTTACAATAAAATAAAGTTGATGTTTAGTTTATGCTAGCATTAATGCAAATACTTTTTTCTTCTGTGAACCATGGTTCTAGGTCAGCCTGTTACTAGAAAAAGAAATAACTTTTGATTGATCATTTGTAATGATTCACTTTCAAAACAGTACAGTACATTAGCAAGAGCTGGCATGGAGGAATGGTTTGATTGTTGGACTAGGACCCTAGGAGACCAGAGTTTGAATCCTGGGCAAGTCACACTCTTTTAGCTTCTTAGGCCCTTTCCGCATAGGGTTATTAACGTGGGTCAATGTGTTTTGGCATGGAGCTGTTCTGCATGTAGAACGAATTAAGTTTGTTTTATTTACCATTGTTCCGCATGTAATCCCTAGTTAATGCTCCCCCATGTGGTGGGAAAGGGCGCTACTTGAAAACCGGAAAAAATCCAAAAGAATTTTTAAGATCGAGCAGATTCAGACTTTTGCAGTGGTGCAGATATGTACATTCACACCTATGTGAACTGGTGGGCAGCGGAGGGTGGGCTGTGGGCGTACTCACCTTCTCCAGCTGTCTCCACCCACCAAAGGACAGGCAGGCAGCATTTTTTGTTTTGTTCAGCAAACTTTAGAAAATGGAATAACCAGACTAAACACGGCACAGGCATGTTAAAAGGAGAGAGCTGTTTTCTTTTTTGTATATGTTTTACTGTATTTGCTGGCAGTAGACACACTGCCCTATAAGAGCACTCTATTTTTGGACTATATTATTTAGGAAAAAATATTTTAGTACTCTGTTCCTGGTTCCTGTCCTATCTGCTTGGGTGGGGGGACCTCCCTACCCAGGCAGAAAGAAGAGGCTGTGTGTGTGTGTGTGTGTGTGTGTGTGTGTGTGTAAGAAGCTCCTTCCCTCCATTCCTCTCTGGGGCAGGATCCTGCTGGCAGCAGGGTGGACATGAGTGGGGAGCACAAGATCACTCTCTCAACTTTGCTCTGCCAGGTGATCTACCTTGGTCGGGGGAGTTACCCTATTCGCACCCCATTTTCAGAAGGCATTTGGGAAGGGGAGTGCCTCTTATGCAGTGACAAATACATACCTACATAGGTACATACAAATGTACCAACCCCAAAGAGAAAAAAAGCCAATCACAGCTGCCAGGGCAGGGTGAGGGGAGTAGTGGGAGTGGTCGGTGCTGAAGTAGTGTGGATGCATGAACTCGCACTCCTCCGAATCAAAAGGAAACATATGGAGGAGCTGTGCAGAAGCAAATGAGGGAAAGCCCGTGTTATTTGGATCCGATAAGACATGGTAAGAAACAGCATGAACCGCTTCATGCGCCTCGTGCAGAAAGGGCCTTAGGAAGGCAATGGCAAACCCCTTCTAAATAATCTTGCCAAGAAAACTCTAGGATAGGGTCAGTATAAGCTGGAGTTGACTAATGCACATTAACTAACTACTAACATTAACCAAACTTCTGTGTTTAAATATTTTCAAATACTATATATTAAATATATTGAGGACACTGTACATTTAAGATTTTTGTGTCAAATTCTATGTGCCTGTTTCTGAATTTGCAAATGTATATGAATATAATCTTGCTTTAAGTTTTCCCATCCTAGAAATGAAACTTTTTTTTTTTTTTTTTTTTTTGGTGAGGTTACAATAAATCTGCTGCCAATTTTTAGCTATGGGGAATCCAAAAGAAGCCCCATGTAAAGAGCTAGATATATGCACACAATTACTACTTTCAGATAACTGGCAGTTTAATCTGACAGGGTTAATATACTCCAATATGAAAATATCTCATGTACTTTTAATCTTATATAATGAAACTAAAAAAATGTGAAATGAATTGTCAAACTCAGGTGTGGAAAGGGGATAGCATTTAGCACAGCAACAAAAAATGTTTTCAAATCTAGTTGGCACCTGAGAAAATGAAAAAATTATTACAATTTAACAGAATAATTATTTGAACAGTGTCACTTCATGGTGCAGGGTATTGGTGGTCTACCTATCCCTGCCAGATGTGTTCCATTCTTCATTATCCCCAGTTACCAGTTACTACATAGGCTGGGAATTACAATTCTCCCTAATACATCTCAAGAGTACCAAATTGCTGAGTACTACTTTAGGGCAGAAATCACAAATACTTTCTTTATTTTCAGTCACTGATTGTTTTCCCAAGTATAACATACACTGAACTGATGGATCACTGCTTTTGAAACATTTATCTCTGTAGTTCAAAGATGTAGCTTTTCAATCAATTCATCAGACTGTTGTGGCTTATGTTATCTCCTGATTAACATAATATATCCTTCAAATGAATAGCCTTTTACACAAATGATGAAAGAGGCTATTCTAAAGATCTAAAGATCTATCTAGTTTAGATCTATAGATCTAAAACTATATGCTGGAAACTTCTTTCAGTTCTCTCAGATGACTGGAAAAGTACTGACCATTTCCGCACTAGACTGTTATAGTGCTATTATTCCACTTTCAACATCCTATGGAATCCTGGGGTTTGCAGTTTAGGGAGGGGAGAGCTGCCCCCCCCTCCAAACTGCAAACTCCTAGATTCCATAGGATGTTGAAGTGGAATAATAGTGCTATAACAGTCTAGTGCGGAAATGGCCTGAGTCATCCTGATGAAGCTATGAAAACAGTCCAGTCCACTAATTAATTCTTTAGGACTCCTGATGGTATAAACAAAGTCCCACTAACTATACCAATAAGACAAGGACTTCAGTAATCAAGTACTCCTTCCTTCCTTGGTACATTAAGCGAATTCATGTTTCTGATGGTGGCTGTCTTGTTAGTCACATTGGGCTACAGCACATTAGGAATTCTGCACTCATTGTTTCAAATTTATGTTGAAATGAAGGTTGTGCATTGCATTAAGACAAGTCATTTGTACAAGGGACACCTGTACCTAATGACGTGGAAGATTATTGCAATACATGATTTGTTAAATTACTTTGTCTCTTTTCTTCAGATCACTTTGCAATAATTAATTTCCCAGTTGGTGAAAGGTTCACCAAATGTAATCTGTCATGCAAATAGCAATTAGAATTTCTTCAGTGTGCTGATTTTTTTTTTCAGGAGTGAAGGGTAATGCTAAGTATTTCAGGGTTGTTAGAGGGGGGTGTTAAAAGAAGATTTTGGAGATTTTTCTGTTATTAGCATTCACCACAAATGAATTATTTAATCTTATGCATGGCTCCCTTTCTATCCAGCTTTGTTCCTGGCATTGTTATAAATCACACTGCACATCATAATTCTTTTCATTTTGCTTTTACAATCCTTTGTTTTTGATCCTTCCATTTAGTTATCCTGACTTCTTTGTGTCTCATGGAAGAAATTTATATATATTTTTTGGATAAATTGCCTGTGTTTTTGGAACCCATTTTGATGCAGCTTGCCTGAAAATAAACATGAACTCTGAGATCACCATGGGAGCAGGTTTCATTTCCCAGGGGTTTGCAGCTGTAGCTCTTTTCCATCAAAGGGCAAAACTGCACCTGTTCTCTGTGTCTCTCTTTTGAGGCTAGAACATTTCTCCTGTGCTAAACAAGAAAAACAACAAATTACATCACAGGTATCCAGATTTTTATGATATTACTGAGAAGTTCAATCACGATGGATGTTGAATTTGGGGTGTTTGTCTTATGAATTTTTGTTAACATAATCTTGCTATGTCTGATATATAGTCACCCCTTCACATTTGCTAGGGTTAGGGCCCAGGACCCCCGTGAAAGTGGAAAAACCGTGAATAACTCCAGGCCCTCCCAAACCATACTTAACACACAAAAAAGTATGATCACCATATTCAACTCACCATGGATTCCTTTGAAGCACCAGGGTTCCTTCACAAGGCAGAAGTGGGTGGATGATGGGGCTTACTGCCACCTCCATTGCTGGCCCACACCGTTTTTAATAGGGACTTACAAACCTTGTTTGCTATTTCTCAGTCTCACGAGGCTTGCAGCCAGTATTAAAAATGGCACAAGGAGGCAGCAGAGGTGACAGTGAATAATGCATGAATAATCAAATCTGTGGAAGTGAAACCCGCAAATGTGGAGGGCTGACTGTATTTCCTCCCTCTAGGAGAACAAGTACAAAGGAGCAAGAGGATCCTGATAAAAGTCTGCTGGGTGTATCTTTTTTAAAATGGAATTTCTAATGGAAGTATGAGCAGATGATAGGCTGGCTCCCAGTTGTGAGTACATGTATAGTACATGTACATCCCTGCTTGCAAACTTGTATGTGTATACATATTACAATGAACATGGAATCAGACTGATTTTTCCCAGTTATCAAACTGCTTTGATAAGATTCCACTGAGAAGTGTTATATGTATGTTGTAAGTAAACAATTTCTTTCTTTGTTGTAAGCAACCAGCTGCCTGGCTGTATAGATCCTTGCTAATAATTTCTGGGGAAATTTTAAATAATTTCTGTATAAGCAACTTCATGGTCATTATTGCAGGAGTATACCGTAATTTGGAAATGACTTGAAGGCACACAACAGCATCATAGAGGTATCAGATCCTAGTTGAGCTTGGAAGCTAAGCAGGATCAATTCTGGTTAGTACTTGGATGGGAGACCAATGAATACCAAGTTTTGTGGGGTGTATTTCAGGGGAAGGAATAGACAAAACCACCTCTGAGTATTCCTTGCCTAAGAAATCCCTCCCTAGAAGTTGACAGGTGACTTGAAGGCACGTACACACACACGTACCAAGCATAGGGAAAAGCTACAATACTTACTTGTTTATGGCATATATGTACTCACAGACTAATTTTTCCTAATTTAAATTAATATGAAGCATGCATTGAAGAACAAAAGTTAATCTGATTCAGCACGAGAGGCAATATGAGGTGTCAGATTCATGTACAAATTCAGAGTTCCTGGATGGTTTTGGACATTTTAGCACTTCACAAGGGTGTTAAAATGAGTGGAGAAGAAACCTGAAATCCATAGAGAAAGGGCAGGATAAATACACAAGGAAAAAAAAGTCATTACAAAGTGAACCCTGGGGTATTCCTATTATTCCACACTCAGCATGAAAACATAATATGCAAGATTTTCGATATCTTTTCCTTCCCTCTGTCCTGGAATGGTCTGCCTTTAAAACTAAATGCAAGGTGTCATCTAAAGAGCTTACTTTTCTAAATTTATGAGTCTGCTGTCAAAAAGCATTATCTATGCTGGTGCTCTTGTGTTGGGCAGAAGAGTTTTATACTCACATTAAAGTACGGTCAGACATAATCAGTTCCTGTACACTGGAAGAACAGCCACCATATCCAGTGCATGCTACTATTGCATCACCCTGAACACACCTGATGGTCTTTACTGCACAGTCATAGCACTGAAATTTCAATTTAAATTCCATGGCCATATCCTGTGGAATTCTGGGGTATATAGTCTGGGGACTGTCTACAGCTCTCTGGCTAAAAATACTAAACATCCTTCCATAAAGAGCAAATCTCAGTATTCTATAGGATGGGAGCATGGCAGTTAAATTAATGTCATAGTGCTATAATTGTGTAGTGTGAAAGAGCTGCTGATCTCGCCGGGAAACTAAGCAGGGCCAATTCTGTTATATAGCACTTGGACTGGAGACCACAAGGGAGTAACTGAAATCTATGGGCAAGGTTAGGAAAGAATCCTCTTGGAAAATCTAGAGAGTTGTTCCCAGTAACAGATGCTAGTACTGAGCTAGATGGAAGAATGATTTGATCCAGTATAAGATAGCTTCCTATATTCCATGTTCATCCATAGAGGGCAGGGGAAATAAATATATGAGTATAAAACAACAAACCCTCCAATTGGTTTGGTTTGGCAGGGATAGTCCTAGCTAACCCTCTGCCATTCCAGTTTTTCAGCTGCTTTTAAAATGTTGCAGTTTCTCTTTCTTCTTCCCATTTTCCTTCTTTATCTTCAGCTTGATTCAGTCACTGCAAACTGAGTCCAAAGTGCAAAGGTAGTTTGTAGTCAATTACCTCAGTGAGGGAAAAGAGTGGGTGAAATCTTGCCCATCCCAGGAGGCTCAGGCAAGAGAAAACTGCTACAGTCTCTCCCATCATGTGGGTCCATCATTAATAAGTTTTGGCATCCTGGCTGCACTTTGATATTGCTTGGCCACATGTGTCCTGGTTTTCATCTGTGAAATGTTGAAGAATAGGAAACAGAAAGAGCTGCATCACTGCAGGCAACAATACTACAGCCCACCACCCAGAACTATGAAGAGGAAGCAGTAGGTGATCACAAGCCAACTGCACATTTCTTGCACGCTAAACAACGCAAAGGATCCATAAACCTGCTATTGGTCCTGCCTTTCCAGGCTTCAGGTCACAGTTTGGCAGCACTGCTGTTGCCAAATGTTTGAAAGATTCTGTGTGCTGTTGATTATCAGCTTCCAGCTGTTCTTCATTGGTTAGGTAAGATCCCTCTTGATTGACAGTGATATATCATACATACTCCCAACAAAGGATTACTGGCTCAAAATATTCCAGGTTTCATTGCATTGAAATATTTTTATATTCCTTCTTCAGAATGATTTGGGAAGAAAGTTTGGCAGGCAGCTTAACATGGGGGCTCCCCTGAATCTACAGCTGATCAGTATCAAATGGCTAGGTGTGCTCATTTTCTGGTCAAAGATGCTGCAGAATTAGGAAGGAGACAAGGATCCCAGTGGATAAGAAAGCTGTCTAAGGATATCTATTGATTGATTGATTGATGGTTGAGGGGAAGAATCTATGTCTGAAGAGAGAGGCATCCTCCTCTTACCTGGCATCAAGAATGCTTGCCATTTCCAGGATGATGGAATATATCTCTATGGTGGAGAGTCGCCTGTCTTCTTGGTCAGCTGGGATTGCTGTGGGATGTGCAGCATCCTACCTATGGCAAGTCAGAGAGTGGGGTACAAGTCCCTTCCAAAGTCAAATCCTATAGGCCATTGCATTTCAAGTGAACAGGAAACTGGAGATGTTATTGATTACTTTGAAGTTCCTCTTGACAGATGAAGTGTGCTTTTCCAAGGCAGCGCACCTTTGAAGTAGAACCACCAAAGAAATTGCCTTATTCATGCACCAAATTATCAGTAATAGTGATAATAGGATAATAGGATGGTGATAATAATGATAATAAGATGGGGAGGTGGGTGACTTTCCTTAATATATCTTCCAACCGTGTGTCTGTGGAGAGCAGGTGGTAGTTTTTACATGGATCCTAGGCTTGGAGCCTTAATAGGTGAACCCAAACCCAGGATGAAAGTGAACTGGCATCTGCTGCTTCAGACCATATGCTTAAACCATACTGGGATGAAAGTGAAGATTTTGAGTAAGCACTGAAGTTCCATTTGGAACGACTTTCAAAGTTGTGGTTCTTAACTGAAGAATGAGTCTGCCTTAATTCTCAGTGTAAAATCTCTGATCCACAGGCAGGTAACTATTATGAAAACCAGAACTGGTGGGTATGTAATTTGATTGGAATCAATGATTTGATTAGAATATCCCTTTGGAAATATTAAGATTTTCATTCGAATCACTTAAGATGCAAAGCTGTCTTTCATAATGAATTGGTAGAGTAATTTTTTGGACTGATTCAATGTTTAATTAAAGATGGATTTAAAGCATTCATGCTATGTATTTATTTTATCCTTAGTCAACTGGGATATTAGCTAGTAGATATATGATGTTTGTAACTGAACTTTATTGCACTCTATACAATATATGTATGGCATAAAATGATTTTTTTAAAAAAACTAGCATAAAAATCATTATAGAAAAAAGATAGTAATGTTGAAACAAGCTTCTATAACTTTTAAATGTCTTACCACTTTGCATTTAACTCTGTAATCAAATTCTCCAATTGAGCTTGATGCATCTAAAATAGACTAGGAATGGGAAATCTTATCTCAATTCATTCTGTCATATGTTCAGATTCTGTTGGTATTTATCCTTATGAATTCCTGTCTGTCTTTTTCATTCACTGCATCATGGGAATTCTTCTTAACATATTCATCATCTTCCAAATATTACTTCCTTGAGAAAACATGTAAATAAGAGTATGCTTAACTCCTGAAATGGCTGAAATTTGTTGTGGCTGAAACTGGATGTCTTGAACAAGTAAATATGTCACACTCCAACTGTCCTGATTTGGTAGGGACAGTCCCAATTAATCCTCTGCTACCTTCTCTTAAAATGTCTGTTTCTCTCTCCTCCTTCCACTTTCCCCATTTTCCTCAGGCTACTTCAACTGCCATAAATTGAGTTCAAAGTCCAAAAGTCATTTGTACTTGATTAATTCACCAGGGAGGGAGAGGAGAGGAGAGGAGGGGGCAGAACCTTGCCCTTAGGAATAGACTCTGTGAAAAGCAAACTGCTTGTGTGTTCTTTCTCATTAATAATAACTGTTGCCATCTTAGCCACACTCAGATGTTGTTCGGCCACATGTGTCCTGGTTTTCTTGTGTAAAATGCTGGAGGTTACAGATGTACACAAGTGTGAAGTAAGCCCTACTAGCTTAGCTCCACATTTCAGGGCATGTCTTCTCAGAATTATACCCCATTGAATTCAACGAAACTTACATCCAGGTATATAGGTCTAAGATTGCAACCTTTAGCCAAGAGTGAGGAAAGTTTACATGCTGGCCACATGCAGCTCTCAAGGAGGCCTCCAAGGTCCCCAGCACCCTCCCCAAATCTCAAGGACTGCTTTGAAAAAAAAATGCTTTGTGCTGAAAATGTTCCCTATGTCCCTGGTATAAGTGTGGACACAGTTGAGGAGGGGGATATGGTCCCCCAAGGTCCTGTGTGCACTTGTGCTCTAAGGGGACTTAATAATGACTAACTGTCTCCTAAATGCAATGCCACACTAGCCAATATTTGCTACTGCAACAGACTTTCATCCCTTTCCCTCCCCCCTGCAGCCCTACCATGCCGTCAAAAAACCTCCTGCAGAGTATAGTAGTGGCAGCGATTTCTCTCCTGGGGGGAGAATGAGGGCATTACTACCCCAAAATTATTCTTTTTCTTCAGTCCTCAAATTTCTAGCATTCCAGGGAATAAGAAGTGAAAATCATCCAGATCTAGAAATATGGTATGATAACTGAAGCCCCTGTCAGAGCTGCTGATGACGAGCAGCAGCTGTTGGTCCCTGTGGCTCTGGCTGGAGGTGAATCCTGCAGCTCAAGAGCTCCCCCTGCTGCCATGGACCAAGCAGGCTCAGATGTTCCTCTGCCTGCTCCTTTAGGGCAACAGGGATCCAGCTGTGATCCCGAGGATGCCCTGGAGCCTGCGTCAATCAGCCCACAAACAAGGTGGAGACTCAAGACAGCTGAGCAAAGGGAGGACTCTGACTATGGCTTTTGCTTGTCACTCAGGCTTAGGTAAATGGACTGCCTATGAGTAATTGCTTGCTTTGAGTCCTCCTGGTGGGACTCTGCTATCTCTCCCTCTCCCTTCTCTGGGCTGGCTTGCTGCCCGAGTCTCTGACCTTGACATATGGGGGCTGAAGGAAAATTTCATGGAAGGGGGAAGAATTTTTATTGGGGAGACCATATCCTTATCTGTCTTCTACCCCTGCAGCTACAGCCTTTGGTACTGGTGAAATACACTATCGAATGGTGCTAGCTTTTTCCTGTTTTGAAGGTATAGTATCCTCACACTTTCAGAACAGGTGGAAGGATGCTACACCTGTTGGACAGCTTTCTCTTGGTGATATCTGCTGAAGAATCCATTGATCCCAATGTTTACAGAGATTACAGATATATATGTATATGCCTGTGGAAAATATTGCACTATTTTTGAAAGTTACAGATTGTGATGAAGGAGATACAAGTGAAAGCCAATAGAGGAAAAGGATGCTTTTGTTTACATAAATGCCTGCCAGTAGCTTTGTATTATTAATATTATTCTGCATATTATTATCTGCCAAAACTGTGCTGGTCTGGGAAAAAAATCCAGAAAGCAGACTGCAACAAATGGAACAGATGAGAGCACCTGGCTAGTTAAAACACATCTGGGGCATATTAGATTCGATTAATGCATCAGAGGCTTTCCCAGCAATCCAAATCAGATTTTAAGGGCACACAGAGAGTTGATGCAGGATGGCAAATAACACCTCCCTATTCTGCTGGTGGAAGATATTCTGTTAATAGAACAGCTCCACTGGATCCCACCCTTGACTTGTACATGTATGTATGCATGTACCTACATATTCATCTCCCCTCTGCATCAAAAGATAGCAGAGTATTGTTGTGTGCCTTCAAGTCATTTCCAATTTATGGCAATCCTACAGTGAACCTATCATGGAATTTTCTGGGGCCCAAGGTCACCCAGTGTGTTTCCATGGCCAAGCGGGAAATTGAATCCTGGTCATAGTTCAACACTCAAATCATTGCACCATACTGGCTCTTCAGGACAGCATACTGACAGCAAAAACAACAATTTAAAGCAATTTTAGGTGGCATAAAAATAATGTAAAACAAGTTGAAACAATTCAAAGCGGTGTACCCAGTATGTGTTTTATTGTTAAAGTGCAATGATAGAATCATAAAGCTGGAAGGAACCCCATAGGGCATTGTATTCAAACCTCTGCTCAATGCAAGAAATTCAGCTAGAGAATTCCCAGCAGGTAACTGTCTGGCCTCTTTTTGATGATGCCCAGAGAAACAGAGATCATCACCTGTTGACTTTATCTTATGGTAAACCTATGATAGGGTTTTCTTGACAGGATATATTAAGAAGTAGTTGCCTATTGCCTTCCTCTAAGGCCATTTTCACACTAGACAGTTACAGTGCTATGATTCCACTTTCAACATCCTATGGAATCCTGGGGTTTGCAGTTTTGGGAGTGACCAGCTGTAACAGTCTAGTGTGGCAAAGGCCCAAGATTGAGATGGTATGGATTGCCCAAGTTAATCCAGTGGGTTTTCATGGTTGAGTGGGGATTTGGACCCTGGTCTTCTGGAGTCCTGGTCTCTCAAACCACTATTCCGTGCTTGCCTGTACATACTGTAAATTACAGCAGTGCTGTGCCACCTTGTTGAGTCATGATGATTGGACTCCAAAAGCATTGTAGTAAAGCTAGGTTCAAATGTGGTGCTGAAATGAAGCCAGTATCACTACCAAATGGGCCTCCAAATAAAGGGTGTTCCACAGTGGTGGTATCACAATAGAAACAGTGTTCTCCATGCCTCCACTTAATGTGTTGCTTCCACTGATGGGACACAGACAAGGGCAGATCTCATGGTTAGATGTGTGTGAACAGGGATAATCACTTCTTTAAACTCCCAGGCCTCTTAGGGCTTTGAATTTCATCACTGGTGCTTTGAATTCAGAGATTTGAAATCAAATGTCATCAACACATTTAGCTAAAATTATTCTATTTTTGTGATTTTTTAAAAAACCTTTCAGAGGTTCTAAACACTTGGCTACTGCTACACTCAAGGGCAGGAATATGTGTTCTCTGATCAAAAAAGTGGCAAATATGGGACAAACTACCTTTTATGCAGCAAAAATAACCTTCTATTTGATCTTTCTTAAATCCTTTGCTTTTATCTCCATTCTTCTTTACCTTTGGTTTT
Organism: Cyclura pinguis; assembly: GCA_030412105.1. Taxonomy (NCBI): domain Eukaryota; kingdom Metazoa; phylum Chordata; class Lepidosauria; order Squamata; family Iguanidae; genus Cyclura; species Cyclura pinguis. The sequence goes on from CM059602.1 coordinate 211,153,071, forward strand.
CTCTCTCTCTCTCTTTCTCTCTCTCTCTCTGTGTGTTTCCCCAAAGTTGGAAGATGCTGCATTTTCTGTATCTGAAGTACACATCTTCCTCCAATTGCTTTTAAAAGCAGTGAACCAGTCCTTGGAGTACAGTTATACCTCCTGCAGGAAAATTACAGTCAGTCCATTATACGGGGATTGATACTGCTGCCACTGTGTGATTGCTAGAACAAGGTCAGCATTAAAGACAAAATCTTAGCTTTCCTCAAGCCTCAAAAGATCTTTTCCCACAGATGTGGTCTATGCAACATGCATATTAAGTCTTTTTTACAAAGCTCATTATATAACATTTATCAATACACAATTAATGCCAATTACTTTGTTAAAAATCACCAGGTACTGCTCATTGACAATGTGGGACAAGAACAAACCACCAGGCAAGCAAGACTGGACACAGTTACTGCTAGCAGGCATATCCAAGAATATATTTAGTGAGCGTGAGCACAGCATGGGTCAAGAATTGCATCGTCTCCAAATGTAAGCTGGTAACTTCTGGCTAAAAAATTAAATACAAAGCAATCAATGGAACTCCCAAAAATTGATTCTGATACCAGGCTTCTAGCAGATTTGAAATTACTCGGACACAATCACTTGAAAGCAATCAGGGAAAGGAGGCAGAGGTAAATGAGTCCAGAAATGATCACTGATTTTACCCCCATCTTCAACACAGAGAATCCCTCTTCAGAATAAGCAAAGGCTCAGCTTCCACAAAGCAGCAATTTTTAAGTAATTCAGTTAATATTATTTCCTTTCACTTCTTTATAATATATGCCTATTAAGTATTTTATTGACATTTGAACTTATGTGTGCTTTGATAAAAACAGACATATGTGCACACCTTAATCAAGACAGGAGTACTATGTGAAGGTGATGCTGACAATGTTTAAGATGCAGACCTTTTTAAACAAAAGCAGCAGCAATAAAGAGCATCTTATTTCCCCATTATTCTCAGCGATAACCTATGACCCTGCCATTTCAATGAATACTGCCAGTTCAGTGAGGGATCCATGACTTGCCTTCTGTTAGTGGAAAGGCTCAGCTTTTGGAATTTCCCTTCACCTGGTCTGGGGAAAGAATCTTCTTCCTCCCCCCTCCCCCCCATAGTACAGCTCACCCCTTTCAGAAAGATAGCTTATCTTCTGTTTAGCATTTTCCAGGGGGGTGACATGAAGAACCCCACAAATCCAGTTGCCAATACCTAAATGTATATTTGGCCTGTTATATCCCTCCCCACTCAATTCCAAGGGTCCATTCACACTACACAATTATAGTAATATGCTTGTACTTCAACTGCCATGATGTCATCCTACGGAATCTTGGGATTTGTAGTCTATGGAAGGGGTATTTATAATTCTCAGCCAGAGTGTTCTAGTGCCTTAGCAAACTAGAAACCCCAGGATTTCACAGGATGCAGTCATGGCAGTAAAACTGGATTCATAGTGCTGTAACTGTGTAGTGTAAAAGGGCCCCAAGAACCTTTTTAATCCTCTGTGTTATTGCCTTGAAGAATTTGTGAAGGATGATGATGTTGAAAAAAGATGTTCAGATAAGTTCTCTGTCTTAAGAGGGACACAAGCAGGTTTGTCTTTGTGGTATCTATAAGCTTTTATGTGGGTTCTGAACTCCACAGTTCCAGATAGAACCACATTGGTTCTAGAAACGGTCTTGAACCATGAAGTTCAGAACCCACATAAAGGCTTACAGATACCACAAAGACAAACTACCAATATTAGGTAGTTGATTGGCATAAGCATGGCAACTTTAAAATGGAAGCTTCTCTGTCCTGCTCCCCGCCCTCTCTCATGAACTAAGACAGCTCTTTTTATTTTTTTTAAATTTCATCACAGAAATTCCTTTACGCAACATTCCTGTTGCAGCACCCAAAAGATCTGAGGAAGTGTGATAAAAGTGTGTACTACACTGCTCAATGGATGCACAAAGGAAAGCTGGATGAATACAAGTAGATTGCTGGTCCTTTCCACTGGTGGTCTCTAAGTACAGAAGCCATCATTATCACCAAAATTTCTAAGGCACAAATTGGATGTGATCAGGAGAGCAGGTCTGGCCCCTGCCCTATCTTACAATGCTATAATACACCAGGTTCTTTTCTACTAGTCATTTCCAATATCAAAACAGTTCTGGTAGAAAACTGTCCAGATGATGCATTAGGCTACCTTACTTATCATTCCCTCTTTTAAGACTGAAGTATGTCTGCAGAACTATAAATGTAGCACTAGCAGTGTCTTCTCCCTTCAAAGATATTTGATGATGATATTCTTCTCAGCTGGATGGGACTTTGTTCCTAGATGCCTTTCTTAAAAGGTAAGTGCTGCAATATGGAAAGAAAAAAAGCACTTCCATTAGGAATGGAGGAGAAATTGGATAAATTCACTTAATTTGCACTTGAAAATTAGCAGGAAAACCAGAACTGTGCTTCAAAATGTATACTTGCCCAAATTTTCCTGTGGAGTGTTCCGAAGTAGGGAAATGGTGCACATAAAATGTCTTTATTAGTGAAAATAACATAATACACTATATTGAAAAAGATGCTTGTGAGTTATGAGACAATGGGACAAAAATGCACATAAAACTACATATATTATGAGAGATATACAAAAACCACATAAAAATAAATAAATTTCCATGAAAAAAAATTAAAAAAAATCAAATTCTCAACGTCTGAGTGAACAGAATTGAAGACAGGAAAGGTTTTCAGTGTTCAAGATGAATTAAGCTCAACATTTTAAAATTGAGATTGTTACAGATCAGGGTCTAATAAAGGACTGCCACACAAAAGCAGATTCAAGAGTGGTCATGATGAGACAAAGCAACTGGTACAAAAATAGATTTATTGATGTTAAAAGAGGTAATATAGGCATTTGCTGCAGAGGAAATGTACTTGTTCTGTTGTTGCTGTGTGCTTTCAAATTGTTTCCAACCTATGATAACCCTAAGGCTACTCTCTCACAGGGATTTCAGGGGCTGAGAGTGTGTGATGATCCCAAGGTCACCCAATGAGTTTCCATGGTCAAGCAGCGAACTGAACCCTGGGCTCAAACCACTATACCACACTGGCTCTCTCCACCTGTTTATGCTACCCTAGATAGGCTTACAAGCCTGTAGGTTTGTGTACAATCTCTTTTCTTGGGGTGTGGTAGAAAATACAGCACAGATGCAAGTCCCCTCCTTTAGACACTTTGGGAGAAAGACTATCTTAACTCTCTCCATTGCTCACCAGAATTATGGTGATTTACTTTGTTAGTGTTGTCTGTCTCAGTATAGTTACAGGGATGGCAAACTGAGGACTTTGCCCCCCCGCCCCATAAGAATTCTCTACTCCTCAGTGAAATTTTCCTCCAGCCCCCAGATTTCTAGCACTGCATAACTTAAAATTTTAGTTGAACATTTTATCATGCCTTACTCTGGGATAGGAGCAGTGCAAGGCTGTTTCAGATGGGGCTTGGCAGACCTGCAGCTTAGGTGGTATTGCCTCAGCTGTTCTCACTGAAAAATCAAGCTGCCTAAATAAGGCAGGCTGCAAACAATGGTCACTTGCTGGAAGTAATTGTCTCTCACTATGTGGAAAGAAACTCAGGTCAGCTTGGAGACTCTGCCCTGCCTTCTGGACACTCTGAACTGGATCCTGATTATTCTTTCTTGCATCCCTCTTCCTATAGTGCTTTTTTCAGCTACAGACTGATTCCTTGGCTTTTAGACCCCTGGACTGCTAATTATCCACTTGGCTTCTTTCCTCTCCCAGTAAATTATGACACATTTAGAGATACAATTTAGACACTGGAAGAAAAGGGGCAGGCACTGTTACCAAGGGAATGCAAACAGAGTAAACACAGTGGTTTTAAGTGTGAATGATTTTCAGCACCTCTGTCCCTGCAATGATAGAAATTTTGGGACTGAAGGAAAATTAAATAGGGACAAGAATTCTTTTGGGGGGCAATGCCCTCACTCCCTTCCCCAACAATTACGCCCCTGCTCTACTAGCCCATTTCACCCTTCAGAGATAGCGGGATGAGGCCTCAGGCCTATACTAAAAGGAATATTTTAATAATTGATATTAGAAGGAATATATCTGATCCTATTTGAAGTATATGATGCCACTCTGTGTACGCGAAAATATGTAATAGTAGCCTGTGAACTATCCACTTTGAGTGCAAAAGATACTCACTACATAGGGAAAAACAGAAATTGGTGGATTTATTTATCCATACATTCCATTTATCAACAAACTGAAGAACAGAATTCATTATATGAGCTAGCTTCCTGCTGAGGATAACCTCATATGAGCTACATGCATATATCTGAAATGCCTTTAAGACTTCCAAACATAACATAAGACTTCCAAAATCACGTGCCCTTCAGGTGTTCCTTCGGACCATCTCCCAGGAAGCAGGTTCAAATGACAAGGGATTATCGGAGCTGTAGACCAACACATCTGAAGGGCACCAGCTTGGGGAAGACCATCTTTGTCCACTGAGTGATATGTTCTACACACTTCAATCCATGGGATAGCAGATATTCCTCCCCTGCCTAGTTTTTCATTGTTTATATTACTAAAATGGATTCTAAGAAAAATAAAAACAAAGAACCAATATATTTTTAAAAGCATTTGTAATTAGCTGACCCAAGCACTTAGAGTAATGGAGAAAGAAAGCAGGCACTGGGTTCCATCCAATTACTCCTTCCTAGTTTCACCTACATTACAGGTAATAAGCATTGTGTCAACTTGTATGTGGTTGATAGCATCTTACGCAGAGAGGGAGGGTGTCTCTGAACACAGCAGGGGCCTCTAGCCTTCTGCTGCAATACAGAACAGGTTTCATTTCAAAGTTGCAGCCTTTGAAATGAGGTAATAGCATTAGCCACATTGAATAGACAATTGAAGAAAGAAAGAAAACTTGCAAAGTCCCAAGGGAACAATTTCCTAACCAGAATCCAAGCTGCTTCAAATAATGACTTCCCTGTGAGTTCAAAAGCAGCGTTGAAATGGGCTGTGTGGCAAGAGATTTATTCCAAAAATGAAAGATGCTATTTGATGCCATATGGCTTTTTATCTGAATAATTTTATAGAAGAGCTAAGCATAAACTAACTTCAATAAACGGAGATAAATAACAGAATTTAAATGTAGAAATGAAGATTCTGCTTTCATTAACTACCTTTTCACAATCTTCCTTTAAAAACAAATTGGTAAAACACAGTGTTGTTCTACATCACTAATCCCTAAATTGCTTCTTTAAGGTAATAAATTAGTATCTTTCTTAGTAGCTTGACTTCTTGTGGTTTAGTTGAAATCATATCTGGAAAATGATCAAAATAATCCTCAGAATTTATACATTTCACCACAATTTTCTTTTCCACCTTCTTCTGTACTTGGAGGAGCCAGATGTTATTCTAGAAGGATTAGCAACCTCCTCTTCACTAGCAACAACCATGACAATTACAACCACAGCCATGTTGATTTGCTTCATTATTCATTTCTTCCCCATATTGTGTGCAGCATTTTTAGCATACAAGTTGTCTCTGACATTACTTCCGTAGCAGCCTACGTGAAAATGGGGGTAATAAGGTATAGAAAGGTGAGATGTGTCCACTGAATATTCCAGGTCAGTGAGATCACCTGATTGTGTATTCAGTGTCACCTTTACTATAGTCATAGCCACTGGTATTGCTGATAAAAACAAGCAAACTTTATTTTTTTTATTTATTTTTATACATACACACACACACACACACACACACACACACACATATATATATATATATAATTTTTCAGAGAGATAGCCATGCCAGTCCCTTTCAACACAAAAAGAGTACAAGGGGAGGAATCAAGCAGCATCTTTAAGACATTGATTTATGTTCATATGAGTTTTCAGAGAACTCAATCCATTTCTTTAAATGCACTGATGGAATACTATTAATTGATTATTCAATCAGTGAATCTGAAGAAATGGACTGAGATCCAGAAAAGTTCATTCTGAAATAAATTGGTTGGTCTTAAAGGTTGGCCCTCCACATTTTATTATTTGTGAGTTTCTGTAACCCCTGCCCCCCCCCCACCTCAAGCACTTCTGTTCTCGGAGAACCTTCTCACTTGGAAGCCCTTTAAAAACCCACCTCTGGTTGTTGTTATCATTGTTGTTGTCCACCACCACCACCACCACCGCCACCGCCACCACCACCAGCCACTGCCTGGCCAGCTAAGGATGGATTGCAGCCCAATTTCTCAGCACCACAAACTCTCTTCTAATGCCCCCCACAGACACCGAAGGAAGGAGAGGGTGATAGAGGAAATATAGGACACCATGCTGACCCACCCCCTTTCCCTCTCTTTTTCCTGACCTGGTTTGGACACTGGTTGTCCACTCTCCAAAACATGCCGCAGCCCCCTACCCACAGATATAGACACACTTTGATATTTGCATTTTTTCCACTTTTGTGGGGATCCTGCACCCTTAAGTCTAGAAAATGTGGAGGGCTGACTATACTTGATTTGTCATCCCCCTTTTTATGCTTCATTATACAATGGCCAAGATCCTATGTGGTTGAGTATAGTATGAGTCTCAAAAGGACATCTTCCATAGAGATTGGTTTCAGCAGGTGATGTCAATGGTCTGCATTTGGCTATGGAAGTATAGACAGATGCTTCTCTGATCACTTTCAGTCTCCACTAGCAATCGCTCTCCAGACACTGGATTTGGAGATTAAGATTGCTTTGCCTGTCACTTGGGTAATTGTGAATCATCAGGAGAGTTCAGAACAAGTGCACAATATACTCTTCTACATGCATTCCTCATTAGGCAGATTTCTGTACATAATTTACAATATTGCTGCTGAACACTTTTAAAGTCTCCATTCCCATTGTTTATGGATGAGCTGACACTGAATATGACAAACCACTGGCTTAATCATGTTCTCTTTTGAAATATAGCTCTGGAGGGTAAGTAGTCACTGGGTTTACAAGGCAGCTCACAAATTCACCATTAGTCTATCCCTTTGTGCAACACAGAAACTCGTTCCAGACATTACTCACCATGTTTTCTTGAACATGGAAGCAGAGGAGAGGGATATTCTTGAAGAGAAGGGGTTCTTGTTCTTGTGGTGGTCCTCCATGTGAGATAGAACCATGGAAAAGCTGCCACAGGAATCTCTTCTTTTCAGACATTTTGCTTTCCGCAAGAGGAAAATGATGACAAAGGAGGCAAGGCTCAGTCCTCACTTACTCCATTGCTCAAGACAGCATGGTGATGAATGCTTGAACAGAACTATGGGTAGTCTATAGTAACCTGGGAGTAGGTCAAAATGTTCAAAAATACAGGTCTTTGTTTTACTTAGCTATCACAAACAAAGGTGTTTCCTTGAAAGTGTCCTTACGTAGACTAAAATGTACTCTGTTATGAAGAAGGAATTCTCCCCATCTCTATCAGATGGAGTTCTGATAAGCCATTTTCAAAAGAGGATGGTTTCAAACAATCAGCTTTCCATGCAAAAATAGAGGCAGCACTTTCTCTAGAAGTTGGTGCTGAAATTTTAAATTAGTTGAACCATTTGAAAATGAACTATTTTCAGAGCTGTTGCAGTTACACAAATCATGGTGGTCACCTGCCCAGTCCCATGTACAGGTGTAGCCATGCAATCTTCCCTTATTTTGTTCTTCCCTACTTCTTTTGGTTTCTACATGAAAAACTAGATTTTATGCAGGAAAAAAATCATACTTTGCACAAAATACCTTGCTTTCTCTGCAAAGTTCCACTTTTGTGCAAAACCTAGGTTTTTAAGCAAGACCCAAGTTCTTTTGCTCGAATGATTTTTTTTCTGCAAAAATGTCCATAATTGTGAAAAATCACAAAATGTGTGACATGCCCAAGGTCACCCATTGGTTTTCCATGACCAAGCAGAATTGAACTCTGTTCACCAGGTCATAGTCCAACGCTCAAACCACTACAACATGAACAGTCCCCTAAGAGGAGAAAGACAGACATGTTAATGTCTGGGCACATTGCTTTCGTCACATATATTGCCTTGTAGGTAAGGCAAGATATACTCATTACACTACAATATATGGCAAGTAAGAGGTTACACGTTCATATGATTTATCTCTGCATCTCTTTAGTGGGATTCTTAATAGTTAATACATAGAGGAATATTACCATCTTAACAATGCAACCCATTTAGAAATGCTATCTCATGTGCTGAGGAACCCTAAACAGGCATCCAAGGGGTTAAGTTCCTTGGGCACTGTTAAATCTAACGCCTTCTGTTACTTGCCTATAAACATTATAACAGGTATCCATTGCAGTCATAAGGGGCAATATATTTTAGCACAGCCTCCTTATTTCTCTTACCAACAGTATCTATCAGCATGTCTGGGCAGTTTGTCAGGAACAGCTTGGCTTGGAAGCTGTGTTGCAGCCTCCTCTTCATACACTGCAGACTGCCAAAGCAGGTGGATTGCTCTCTCTTTCTGGTTTCTTTTATTCTCTCTCTAGCCCCCACCCCCCAAAAACTATCAAGTCCTATCTGATCCAGTCAAAACAAAGGCACTGACGGTACCCTGAGATAATATAAAAAAAACCCTGAGTAGTGCTTCATCTTAGCTTTTGGCTGCCTTCCACCAGATTGCATCAGCCATTTCACTTGCTACAGAAGATATTGGTCAATCTGCTCATATTTCAGTATTGACAGAAATGCTGGCATTCCCACCTCTTTGTGCGCAACTTAGTAGACTGGAACCAGACTGTCACTTTCTTCTCAGTAATACACACACATTCTAATGCAAATAGCCTTCTGCATGTATCTTATACTTTATATGTTAAATTCCTGAGGTTATACTCTGTATTCTATATTTGTATTTCCAGGTCTTGAAGTTGGCAGCCAAATCAGCCCAGCCAGTTAACACTAGATTCCATGTCAGTAGGGCAGTCAATTTACTCCGGATTTTAGCTTGAACTTAGGAGCTATCTAAACTCTAACTGCATTATAGATAATTTGTTTAATGTCATTGATAGGTCTTTTAAAGTTCAGATTAAAATACATAGTGGATTTTCCACTTCATTTATATGGGAGCAACTTGCCACCACTTTATGAGGGTAGCTCCCAACCTGTAAACTAGGATTTGCATGGGACTAGGTTTGAGTGTTGGACTACAACCCTGGAGACCAGGTTATGTGTGTGGTACTATAGGGTGTAGGACAGGGATCTCGTGAGTACTGATAACTGAGGTTTGAAAATAATAGGCAGAAAAATAACAACAAAAAGGTAAGGTTCAGATCACATATCTCTCGCTACCGCAGGAAGCTATAGTGTTGAATCTGGAGAAAACATGTAAGTGTGGAGCAGGCTGACATTTTTCAAATATTTCAAAAGGTTCTCAGTGAAAAGGAGGAACAACTGTACACCTCAATGATAAAGAAAAAAATCAATAGGTTGTTTCCTGATGCAAAGTAAATATTAGCATTCATACTTGGTAATGGTTTTCTTAGCTGCTGAAAAGTGAGCCTCAAGGTTTGACACTTTGTAGATAATGAAGTGCTTCTATTAACCTTCTTACACCTAGAAGGAGATGAGAATTTTGCTCCCTGATAAGTGACATGGCCTCTATTTAGATTGTATTTTAATGATGCAACCTGACCTGCAACCTGTCAAATCAGACCCAAATAGAAGTCATACTCTTCACAGTCAATATTTTGAATTGCTATGGAAGCTGAGTGCAGCTTAGGGGAAGAAAAAAGGGGGGAAAACTACTCTGCTGAGGGTCATATGCAAGGGGGAAAACAGTGACTAGTTGCTTATTAAAGGTACAATGTAGTTGGTCTAGCTACATGGTGTTTGAAACCAAGACTTCTCATCTCATCCCATTCAGCCCAGCGCTATAATGATTAGCTTAATTTACAATTCAAAAAATATTCAGAGGAAAGCCAAATAACTTTTTGTACAGCCAGTGCAAATTCAGCTGTGTAGATGGGTATGGAAGCTGAAGAAACTAATCACTGACTAGAGTAAAGTGGCATACTTGATCCTCAGAACTGGGCCATTTTAGGAATGCATCTGATATTCCTCAAGCTCATTCACATTTTGGTTTCTGAGGTATATGGTTTGGCTCCTGATGTGTTAGCAATATTGCGTTTCCTCTCCTCTCATGGTGTTGGGGATATGCATTTATCCTTACAGAGCTTGCTATACAAGATAAAGTTGGAGCACAAGAAGATGGCCAAGCTGAATGGGCAGTGGGGGGTGCATGAGTGAAGCAGCTTTAGATGTATACGCCTTCCTTTGGCCTCGATGCAAGTTAGAGGAGCAATCCATCTGGCTGCTGCTAATGTTGCTGGGAATTAGCTGGCCACTGGAGTGGGTTTGCCCAGATTGGTGGGGTTCAAAATTATCTGAAGCAGGAAGATATCTGTTAATACCTTACAATGGCTGCAGACAGAGGTGTAGTAACAGAGTGGCAAATGTGGGCATTGCCCTCCCCAAATAAGAATCCTCCCATGAAATTCTCCAGTTTCCAAATTTCTAGCATTGTATCTGAGTTTTTAGAAATACGGTTTAGGTGTGGATAATGATGATGTTGATGTGGTGGTGGTGGTGGTAGAATTCTAAAATGCCCTAATACTAACACTTCATGAACTTAAACATTGTACACACACATGGACACACATGTACATTTTATATTCTGTAGGACTCTCCTTTGGTACTTCTGCAGTTGTGTGAGAAAATTCATGCTCAAATTTAGCACATATGCTGACACCATACTGGCAGTTAGCACTTCATCAGAGAAAAGCAAATTTAGTAATCTTGGCTTCTGAAAGTAACATATTTGAAGGAATTTCAAGTGGACAGTGTCTCTGCAGGTATGCAGAGAAGTCATAGTGCATCAGACTTTACTAACAGTTCAGATCATTATAGTAGGATGACTCGCACAATATACATTTACTTCCTGGTCACAGTTATTTAATTTACACAAACATTTTCCATGTGGAAAATATTGTATTTTAAATTGATTTGCTTTTTGGAGGATAGGAAGAAGCTTCATATCATACTTTCTATTACAAATAGATTACCTGGGTGGTATTTTTTTTTCCTTTGAAAATCTTTTCTCATAGAAACCTCTTCCTCAGTGGCTAATGGCCAAACTGTTCTGACCACCCCTCCTCTTTTTTCCTCTGCCCCCAAGTAAAAATTGTCTCACTTCATTGCTGGCTGCAGATCAAGCTGGTAGTCATGGTTGTGACACAACTACCGGTCATTTTTGAATACTTGGCTACCATAAGCGAAATAGGTTTGGAAGGTATTTGAGAAGGCATCCATTCTGAACACTGCAAACAACATTAGGCTGCCTCACTTTTTACACCTGCATAATGATCACAAAGAAATAACACTATATGCAGAAATAGATGTGACCTTCACAGAAGAGTGAGCAGAAGAAAACAAATAGCAGATATGAAGAATTTTGGAGGTAGGTATTTTTTCTACTCTGAATTAATTTCCCTTTGTTTTCTTTCCAACCTATCACTGTATTCTGGTTATCTCAGAAGAAACTTATTGAAAATGTCAGGGAAATGATTTAAAATCAGAATGACAAGCTCACAGTCTTCTACCGCGTCTGCCTCTGAATTTCATTTAGAAGGGATGAAAACAGATTTTTCCCCCCACCTCCTACCTTCAAAGTTTACTGTTAGTATTTCTGCTTTTCTTTAGCTAACACATGGCTATGTCTGTTCCAACTGAAGTTGCTGGGTTCTAAGGAAGGGATTTTATCTCCCAAGTGAAGTGGATTATGATGAAAATTTCTTATCCTGCATATCTTCCTATATTTTATTTAAATAAATGCATGTGAGGAAGGGAGAGGTGAGAAATCATCAAGCACATTGTTCTGCTCTCCCCTCTTCCCCAGACTATGGGAAGCTCTGGAGATGTAGTGCTTATCTGGGTTTATTTGTTTTGAGAGAAGATTAAGGGAGGCATATGGCATTTTGTAATATTAGACATGATGGCTGGCATTCTGCAATGTAGTTATGGACATGTAACCTAAAGTTATACATTCATAACTGCTCTGTATTCACTATCCTTAGGGAGACACAGAGCCAGCATGATGTAGTGGTTTGAGCACTGGACTATGAGCCTAGAGTTGTTGTTGTGTGCCTTCAAGTCATTTCCAATTTTTGGCAACCCTATAATGGGGTTTCTGGGGCTGAGAGTGTGTGATACACTCAAGGTCACTCAATGGGTTTCTACGGCTGAGTGGGGAATCGAACCCTGGTCTCCAGGGTCATAGTCCAACACTTAAACTACTATACCATACTGGCTTTGAGACCAGGATTCAAATTCCCATATTGCCATGGAATGCACTGGGTGACCTTGGGCATGTCACATTCTCTCAGCCTCAGAGGAAGGCAAAGGCAAATGCTCTCTGAACAAATCTTGCCAACAAAACCCTGATACATTCACCTTAGGGTCACCATAAGTCAGAAATGACCTGAAGGCACACAGCAACAAAAAACATGAAGGCACAATTGTTGCATCATTGCCCCATTCGCAAATGCGCTTCCAAACCTATTATACCATCATTTGCATTGGACAAAGGAAGACTGTTCTGATGGTGACTGGGCCATGGGTGAATTGTATTTTCATGCCCTCCAACCAGTTACAGTCAGAAGCAGAATCCTTGTCACAGCCTCACTTGCTGTTGGGAGGCAGTGGAAATGTCATCCATCCACAGCTCAACCAAAAGCAGAACAGGCTTCTTTCTCATGAAGCCTGGTAGGGTAGGTTTGAAAAGGATGTGAGGCCAGGAAATGTTATTTAGTTACATATGCATAACTAATTAGATGATGTAGAATATAGGCAATTTAAACAAATATGATAGAGGCCACTCAACACTCTAACAGACAAAAGGACTGTTCCACATATGATTCCAGAGAGAAAGAAAGATCCTTGATGAAGTTAGCTTACAGAGCCACAGAACTCAAGCTCAACTCTCTCTATGCCTCTCTCTCTATCTCTCACTGTCATCGTGTCATCTTTGCAGTTCCTATTGTATGCTTTCAAAACCGGACACAAATCACATCATCCTTAGCCACAAAGATACACACTTCATATTTCTCTCATTACTCTACCCATCCCTAAGTAGAACATCTCAGAATAGTCTGAAACAGTAATTTAACAGTTCCCTTGGAGACATATCATCTGAATGTTCCAGGCTATTAACACTCTTTTGTGAAGTCCAAGGCTCTAGCCAAGATTGCTGTAAGCCACACTGACAGTCCAATACTCAGAAACCTGGGAGCAAAAATCATTACAGTAATCTTTCAAAAGCTGGCAGAAGCTAGTCATGGCAGAGTGAGAACCACATACATTTGCCAACTCATCCTACTTTGCTGATGCTGTGATTCTCCCCATTCTGGAGCTGATGATGTCATATAGCTGAAGATGGGAAAAAATGTGGCCCTTCAGATATTGGGCTGCACCTCTTTATCAGCTTTAGCCAGAATAACCAGTTGTGAGTCATGATAAGAGCAATCGTTCAAATATTTGGAAGGCCATATGTTCATAAAATCATAGAGCTGGAAGACACCACAAGGGCCATTAGGTCTAACTGTCCTGCCATGTGAGAATACACAGTCATTCCCAACAGAGGGCCATCCAGCCTCTGTTTTAAAACCTCCAAAGAAGGAAGTTCCACTACACTCTGAAGCAGCATATTCCATTGTCAAACTGCTCTTACCAACAAGAAGTTCTTCCTAATATTTAGATGGATTCTCTTTTTCTGAAGTTTGAAGTCATTGCTCCACATCCTAGTCTCTGGAGTATCAGAAAACAGGCATGCTCCATCCTCCATATGACATCCCTTCAAATATTTAAACATAGCTATCATGTTGCCTCTTAATGGTCTCTTCTCCAGAATAAACCCAGCTCCCTAAGCCCCTCCTCAAAGGGCATGGTGTACAAGCCTTCTACCATTTTGGTCACCCACCTCTGGTGCAAATGTAACATGTGTTACAGCATTGGTGCAATTATGGTAATAAATAACATAGTAAGGGAAGGCAACACAATAAACATGTATGCACAATGGCACAACAGATACAATTTTTCAAAAATTCCAAAAAGATGGCTGCACTGTCTTTAGTTTTCTCCCTCCCTGTATATTACGTGTAGCAAAACCTATACCATTTTGAATGTAATGATACTATGTTTCTTTGTCCCGCTTCATTTAATTATTTTTTCCCCTGTCCCTTGCTAGAGAAAAAAAAATGCATTGCGACATCAAAACTTTGGGCAAATTAAATCAGCCATTACAAAAAGAAGGAGCAGGGAAACTTGACAGGGAGTTCTATATTCATCGTAATATGTAGTTTCCCTCCCAGAGATGATGGTCTGTACACTTAGTGGACTGCAATTCCCCCGCTTTTTTCTTCTTCTTGGTTCTGCCCATTTGTATATGAATACAAGGAAAATATCAGGCGTGAACTGACCCATAGGTAAACAGTTGTCTCTGACCCAGTGGTTTTTGATCTATTTCTTGAGCTGAGAGAATGGCAAAAATGTACTTTTTTATTTTTATTGTTTCATTAACTAGCATGAGGTAATTCACATCAGAACTGATTGCTAAGCTGCTCCACGAGTACTTGGCACTTGCTTCTTTTATTTTCTGGCAGACACACTGATGAAAATAATAGACCAAAACCTCTTATAAAAAGCACAGCTAAAGAACCTGCAGGATGTTGCATTAGAGAATGGAGACTACCCTGATGTATGGTACCAATGTTTGTCTTATTCCATGCTGAGCAATTTTAGCAACTGAATGGCATGTTGACATTTCACAGCCCAAGACGGCTCTGTCTGTTCCTGTGTTAAGGGTTAACTGTGTTCTTGTTTACTGCGCTGCCCTCTCTGACAGCGGAAGCCTAGCAGTTCCCAGCATACAAAGCAGATAAGGGTTTTCCCTGAGAGTCTCTTCAGCCTTCGCTTCCCATAACAAAGGTAGCATTTTGACTAACAAAGTTTCCTGTCCCTCTTTCATCCCATGGTGTGAAGAATTGTTAACAAGTCACTACTTAAGAACAGCCTGAAAACAGGCAGTGTGTATTTCTCTTTATATATTCTCTTTGCTACTGATGTCTTTGTCCAGACATGGATTTTACTTAAACCTGCTGAACGTGTACTCAAGCTTCCTTCAATAAGCTGAGTAGTTTTTAGCCAAACTGGCTGGCCTCATTCACTGGCAGCTTTATGGGACTGAACAAATATTTTGTCTTGCTTTTAAGGACAGTTAAACTGTGGGTCATGCTAGCGATCTACAGCATGCCTCCCTGCATTTTCCAGCATGGCAAAGGTTTAACCTGAAAAAAAAAAAACTCAAAATAGAGAGGGGGGAATAATAAGAAAACATAAAGATTTCATGAGTTCCTTGTTCACCTACCCTAACCTTGAAAGAAAAATAAAGGATTCTACAGCACACATTGCTAAGTTGCAGTACTGCCTTATACATAGTCTGTCTTGTGCGCTTCTGAGTTCCCAGTACCACCTTGACTGAACCAACCTCCCCTTAGAAGTAGGTAGGACTAAAGGCTCTGATTCTTCTATTCTACCTTCAGTTTATTTTCTTCTTTGTTTATGCAAAAGTTCATATC
Source organism: Cyclura pinguis (assembly GCA_030412105.1). NCBI lineage: Eukaryota > Metazoa > Chordata > Lepidosauria > Squamata > Iguanidae > Cyclura > Cyclura pinguis. The sequence goes on from CM059602.1 coordinate 211,168,752, forward strand.
CCAGTATTTCTTGAAGTATGTAACTACCATAACAAGAAGCACTCTACAGCTGGTCTGCTGCACTGGAAACTTAGCATGAATAAACCTGAAACTCAGAAATGAATATGCTTTTCTCCTGTATGGTCTGTAAGAAGTACCACTGGAAATTCTTCTGTTATCATCTTCTTTATGATTAAAGATTCACTGGATTAAAGAGAAATTAAATCGACGCTTGCTAGTCACAATTTTTAATTGTTAATTAATTAATTTAATTTTTAAGTTCATTCTTCCTTATTTGTTTTTGAGTATCACTGCTGGGGCTTGTTACTGTATTACAGTGACAGTGATAGGCCATTTCCGCACTAGATTGTTATAGTGCTATTACTCCACTTTCAACATCCTACCGAATCCTGGGGCTTGAAGTTTAGAGAGGGCCTCCCCTAAACTGCAAACTCCAGGATTCTATAGGATTCTATAGGATGTTGAAAGTGGAATAATAGCACTATAACCTTCTAGGGCAGAAATGGCCACAGTACCCTTTTGGATAATAAATAACATTACTACTACTATTACTATTACTACATTTTTTTTATTTTGGGGTTAATCATTTTATCAATCATTTTACTATTGATTGCTAGTTATTTTGAGACTATATTCTTCCTTAGTTTTTTTTTTATTTAAATATAATTTAAAAGCAACACATTACTAGTATGTAATACAATGTGCTACATTCTAAAAATAAAAAAGAGAGTAAAAACAAAAAACTACTTTCCTGTAAGTGATGCCAATTCTAACATGTTAGGTGTAAAAATCACAGTTCCAGAATTGGGATTAAATTATGCTCAGGAATGATGAGAAAGAATTTGAATTTTTTCTGCATGGCACACCTTGTATTTTTTTTCCTCTAAAAATAGTACCTTCTAAATGTTTTCAGAGTTACCATCTGCATTCTTGAGGTGATCAGCATAATAAAAAAAAAAAGGTGAAAGCAGAGACCCATATTTTTAACACAGTAGGGAGAGACCTGAGGTAGACTGAATGTGGGATTTTATATACATAACATTTTCCTGCCTCTGGACTCATATCCAATTTTCCAATTAACTCACTGATAATATTCCATAAGCTATACTCCCCTTCCTTTTTTCCCCCCCTTTGGCCATAGTTATCATATCTTGGAATTACAGCTACATGGGTAAACCAGCATGGGCTAACAGAGCAAATTTGCAGTGTGGCATAAACCTAAATCCCAGGGCAGTCATATGATGTGCACTCCTAACAGTGGCATACTGAGGCTCGACAGCACCTATGGCAAGCATGAATGTTGCACCCCTAGGTGCTGCTGCCACCGCCCATCACCACACGGGGCCAGGAAGGACCCTGGCAGAGGCAGGGCTAGCAGTGGCAGGGGCAGTGCAAGCAGTGGAGTGAGCGGCGGCAGGAGGTGGGGCAAGTGGTGGGGTGAGGGTGGGGTGAGTGGCGAGAGTAAGTGGCGGGGGGCAGGGTGAGTGGCAGGGTGGGGCAAGCAGCGGGGATCAGGGTGAGTGGTGGTGGGGTGAGGGTGGCAGGTGGGAGGGCTGCTGCGGCTGCTGCCCACCTCCCCATCACCAGGCCAGAAAGGACCCTGGCAGGGGTGGGGTGGCGGCAGGTGGACCAGGCAGCAGAGGGTTCTCTTTTTTAACCCCCCCGAACATTGGCACCCAGGGCACATGCTCCAGTTGCCCTACCCTAAATACACCTCTGACTCTTAAACTGCTATAAGAATGTCATTGTCTTAAATCAGTTGGGCCACTTTTCAGGGCAAGGACTGGATAGGCTTCAAGGTCAAAGGCAAGTCCTAGAGGCAGGTAGGGACATAGAGGACCTTTTAAAAAGGGGAAGAAAAAAAAAAAGATCAGGCTCCTTTTTGATTTCCATTTCTATCTTTATATTTAAATGTCATTGGCCATTTCCGCACTAGACTGTTATAGCGCTACGATTCCACTTGCAACTTCCTATGGAATCCTGGGGTTTGCAGTTTCGGGAGGGGCCAGTCAGCCCCTCCTGAAACTGCAAACCCCAAGATTCCATAGGATGTTGCAAGTGGAATCATAGCGCTATAACAGTCTAGTGCGGAAATGGCCATTATTAGCAATGTACACTTACGGAAATGGAAAGGTAGTCTGATTTTTTTTAAAAAATATATATTTAACAAAGAAAGAACAAGCATGGTATAATGGTTTGAGTGTTGGACTATAACTCTGGAGATCAGGGTTCAAATTACTGTTCAGCCATGGAAACACACTAGATACTCTTGGGCAAGTCACATTCTCTCAGCCTCAGAAGAAGGTAATGGCAATCCCCCCCCCCGAACAAATCTTACTAAGAAAATCCCATGATAGGTTTCCTTTCTGATCACTATAAGCTGGAAAGAACTTGAAGGCACACAAAAACAACAACATTAACAATGACAATTCTTCCCAAATGTTATTAACATATAAATCCCTCCATTCATTTTTAATAAATATGGAAATATTAATTTCCCTTTTAACAAATGAAACTTCCCTCATTTATTTTCAATCAGTAAAATCCCCCTACCAATACATGATTAAAAACCTAGGATGAAAAAGCTTTTTTCAATATTGTAGTTGTTTTTAAAGCATTTTTGGGTGCTAAACTTAAACAGCACAATAAAAATGCCATATCACACATACTTCTGCCACAAATTCAATATTTTTATCAATTCAATTGTTACTCAGCTTTGGTTAAGTGTAGATGCTGATGTTCTAGTGTGATTTTCTTTCTTTTTTTTTTTAGTGCTTTTGAGTGGATTTTTGCATTTCATTTTAGCAAATTGTAGTGTTTTGAAAGTCTGTTAGAAGACTTTAACCTCTTTAATTCTCTTTTCATGATAAATAGGTTTCAGGTGGTAGTTTTTCACTACCAATTTCATTCAGTCACGTATTACAACATAAAAACATCAAAGCAAAGTGTGAAAAAATGTACCTGATGGAGCAAATCTGAGGTCATTTTTGAGTTTAGATTGCAAAATCCCTGTAAAACCAGAATAATTTTTTAAAAAGTTTTTTATGACCCTCAATTTTGCAGGCCTGTGAAATTCATAGTACCTTTAAATAAATTTAAGTAGATTTTACTGAATATTGATGCATAACAATTGATTGTGATGTTATGATCAAGATACAATCCTTCCTTTAACTGTTAAAGGCACTATAGTCTGTGGCCCTTTTTGCACGGCATTTGCCATGCGAAAGGGCGCCTGGAGCATCACACGATTGTGAGGAGCGATCTGCATGACGCACTCACAATTGCGCAACGCTCCAGGGTGGGGCAGGCACCACTCATGCACTTTTTGATCGCGCATTGCTCCAGGAATCCACATGCACTTGCTGTGCGTGCAGAGCAGCCAGAGCCACGGCGGTCGCGCTTTCTGCCCCAGTGCAGCCTGGGAAAATCCCAGGCTGCGCTGTGGAAGGGAGAGGCGGGGCTCTCTCACTGCCTGCTCAGGGGGAGCTGAAGCAGCAGGGACATGAGAGCCTCTCCCTGGAGGCTGCTCGCACAATCCCTACACCCCAGCGCCGGAAAAAGGTAAGGTACAGAAAGGGCCAATGAACAGCCATTAGCATAGCAGGTTATTCCTATTGCTACTGACTATAGTGTACTTAGTGGGTTGCTTCTCTATTTCCAGTCAGTGCCATTTGTTTTTTTTAAAAACGAGATTTTGTGGAAATTTGGAGGGGTGTGTGAAAAGGTTTTAATAGCTACAAGCAGTCCATGGGACCACACTTTGCCCACTCCTGGCCTAAATTTTAAATTGTGATATAATGTTGTTGTGAACACAAATAATACAATTGTACAATTCTTCTATATTGTTGAATAATATTAGCTTGAGTTATGTTAGAAGATCTTACTTCTGGGAATTTACTGTTTTCAAATCTGTTTATTAACCGATATAACAATATAACCGCATTTTTTATCTTTACATGGTCATGCATTATAAACAAATTAAAAACACAAACCATATACGTAGCTTAACTTTAAAGAAACCACTAATCAAAATCAAATTTCCTATATTCGTCATCCATATCTAACTACTTTTCCATCTATAAATATTTACCACTCATATTTTTTCCTAAATTCCCTAATTTATTCATACAACCACATTCCATTACCCGGTTACACAGTTACACAGTTGTTTCTTCCTATAATGTTCTTCCCTTATTCTCTTTTCCTGTTCATATTGGTTACTCCTAGTTAGTATTGTCCAACAATAAATTACACAAATTATTTCTTTCCATAAATCTCTACTTTCTTTTTATTTCTTTGATATTATATTGATTCTATTTTACCCAGCATTACTTTCTCTCAGAATCTCCTACTTCCTTTTTTGTATTACCACTTTGTATTTCGTTTGTCTGTGGTTGTTCTTATCTAGATTATCTATCTTCTATTTCTTCCTTTCCACACTTTGCTTCTTTTTAGGAGAAAAGCTCCTTATTATGTACAAGTTTACCTTTTGCCTCTCTCTTTTAATTTATTTTGTGTGTTCACCTTTATTCTTCTATTCCTTTTATAGCTAATTTTCCCTAGTTAGCTGGAAATATAGATAAAATTGGCTCCCAGTCTTCTTTAAATTGTTTCATAGTGTTTTTGGACAATATTGTTGTTAATTTGTCCATTTCAATTAAGTCATATATTTTAATTAGCCAGTCTTGTATCTCTGGTGTTTCCTCCTGCTTCCATTTGCTCGCATAAGTCATCCTAGCCGCTATAATCATATCTGTTGATAACTTTCTTTGGGATCTTTTTTTTTAACAATCTTATTCCATCATACATGTTCAGCAGGTATATTTCAGGTTGCATCGTAAACTCAATTTTTAATGTTTTTATTATCTTGTTGTGTACTTGCGTCAAAATATTTTTCGCAGGTCCACCATAAATGATATAAAGTTCCCTTTTGGTTACATTTCCAACGTTTGTCATTCTTAGTTTTGGTCATTTTTGCTAGTTGGGCTGGAGTGTAATACCACCTGTAAAATATTTTATAAGAATTTTCTTTTAAAGATACACTTTTTAATAATCTAAATGCCATTTTCCAGGAGCTTTCCCAACTTTCTAATTGTATTGGGCGCCTAATATTCTGTGCCCATTTTATCATGTTTTCTTTTATAGTTTCTTTTTCCAGTTCCAATCTCAATAAAAGTTTATATAGTTTTGCAATCCGATGTTCTACTCCTGATTTTAGCAGTATATCCAGGTCATTCTCCTTGGTTTCAATTCCTGTTATTCTTTGATCTATTTTAAACTTCTCTGCTAACTGCCTCTGTAGTAACCAGTGAGTCATTATACCACTTTCAATCAGCTCTTCTTTGCTTTTTAAATAGATCTTATCTCCTTGGCATTTTAATATTTCTTTATATGTGATCCATTTATGTAATCTCGGTTTTTCTCTCCTATAAAATGCCTTGTGAGGGGAGACCCACATTGGTAATTTTGGATAAAATTCCCTCTTATATTTTAACCTGATTCTTAGTAACGATTTCCTAATAAAATGATTATTAAAGTCTCTGTTTATTTTGGCTTTTTCACATCAGAGGTATGAATGCCACCCAAAGGGCAGATCTGCTCCTTCTAACACTAGGAGTCTTTCATCGTTTAATTCAGTCCAGGTAGTCAACCATTCTATACAACAAGCGTGGTAATATATTTTTAAATCTGGAACTCCTAACCCTCCTCTTTCCTTAATATCCTTCAAATAATTCCACTTTATTCGGGGGTTTTTAGCGTTCCAGATAAATTTCGAAAGGTCTCTCCGCCATTGATTGAATGGTGCATCGTTAACTATTATAGGTAGATTTTGGAATAAAAAAATCATCCTTGGTAGAATATTCATTTTTATTACCGCAACCCTTCCCATTAATGTTAAGTCCAGTTTTGTCCATCTTTTCAGATCATCTTTAACCGTTACTTCTGGGAATTTAATAACCTATGGTCTTGGTATTACTATCATCTATTGTAGAATGTGTGGAGACAAATCTTGTCTTTCACTCCATATTTTTACTCTGTGGACAGTTTTTCTATTCTTTCCAACTCAAAAAAGATATACTTACACAGGTGAGGAACACAACTTGACTATCAGTTAGAAGGTCTCTTTGCCATACTAGAATGTTTCACTGTGTTATGGTTGTGTAACATTCATTTCTATCAGTTTCCTAGAAAACTGTGGAAAACCTACAGAGTAGGAGTAACCTCTATTAAATCTCACTGGGCTTGTGTCTGGAATTAGATTAAATCAATTAAATATACCTAAGAGATATAGAAAGTTCTTTGAGGTCAATCTTGTTCTTTGAGGATTGAAAGAAAAGGAAGGAAAGAGGGATAGTTTGGGCAACTGGCCATCAGCCAGCTTTATCATTATTGTAACAGTTAATCTGTTGTAACAGGTTCTCAGAGTAAGTATGGAGAATCAACTCTTGGAAGCTGTACCAGAACCTCCTAGTTGATGGAGCCATTCAGTATCAATGTGGGACAGTATGACAATATAAATTTCTCTGGAGCCACTGAATGAAACCTATTTAGCATTTGAAGAAAATGGTTGTCTATAATTTTCAAGGAGTTCTGAAAACTGAATGTTTAAGAAATACTTTAGAATTGCTGTGTTCTGGGAACTGATTAAATTTGGGGGTTGGAATAATATTGATTTATAAATAATAGAAAACTTGCTATTGCACCTACAAGGTTTTTTTTTTAACTTGGTTGGTTCGTTTTGCTATTGTTTATGTTTTTATTTTCTGTAAAAAAGATTCTTAAAATGGTTGGCCCTACCACAAAATATAGGCTGTATAAAAAAACGGCTCTATACATTTAATTATGGCCTCCCTTTGGTATGTTTATAACCTTAAAAGAATAATTCTTTATCAATAGCTGTCGGGAACTTTGTTTGCAAGAATATTAACATCAGACATAGCACCATATTTATGGCATCCAAGGGGGATATGCTCAATATAGATTTATTTCACTGGCAACATATTTAGTTAAACTCTGAATATTTAATTGAATTATTAATTTTCTCATCTTAATATTTCAGCCTAGCTGAATTTGAAAGACAGCATCAAATCTTGAGCAAGTGGCGTGTATATGTTACTTTTGGGATTAGATACACAAATTAAATATTTTCAAGCATTCACATAAAAAGTGAGACCTGTGGTATAGATTTTAGGGTTTTTTTCTTACATATTAGTTTGCCTTATGGCTAAACACAAATGTGACAAGTCTTCAATGGCACCAGTTTTCCAATGGCACCATAAACATAGAAGATCTACCTATTCCAAGCTGTCTATGGCGAGCTTTTGCAGAGAGAAGCCAAAAATACTCTTTCATCAACAATTTATTCATACAAATCCAGTAGATTGTAGCGGATGCTGGTCTGCTTGATTGCGTTTGCCCTCTCCTACTGGAAAAATTTGGTGGGGGGGGGTCTTTTGTTAAATCAGGCTCCTGAATTAGAGATCAAGCAACTCTGCCATTATGCCTCTGAACATACAACAGATACAGTAAAGGTAATGATTCAGGGAAGCTACTGGGTAGTTAAGGGCTGTGTGGGTAAAATGAAGTCAATGTCCTTAAATATTTATTCAATAATGTTACTTCTGAAGCTTCTGATATGTTTTTGCACAGTGATAATAAGCACACTTTGCAAACCCTCGCTACATTTTAACTTCATAAAGAGTAACGACAGGGCATTTATAGAGTAATTATGGTGAAGATATGAAATTTACTTTGATAAAACATTAAGTAACTTATAAACAGTGGAAACTGAAAACACAGATGTCACAACACGAGGCACCCAGGCTCACTCAAGGCCTGCCCAGCCCGACACCTCTTTATGCTCAGATCTGAACGGCCAGGGAGATCTCTGGATTTAGGCAGGGCTATGACAACCAGGTCTGCTTCAGTTCTCCCTTCACTGAGAAAGCAGCTCCCTCTTCTCACTCTTGTCCCCGCTTGGCTTCTCCTTCCAGGGTTATCTCTCTCCACTTGCTTCCCTTAAATCTGCCCCTTTTCAGGTGTAAGGACAGGCAGTGATTTATCTCTTCAATGAATGTGGTACTAATGATAATAATGGTAGCATGTATAATCCAGTCCAGAGAAATGACGCTCTCTTGAGGGTGCTTTTTTATAGAAACATATAAACAAATCTTTATTAAACACACTGTCAAGGTAAAACGTGTTTTGTAATTAAGGATTCATAAACTAGCACATGACTTCTCTCTCTCTCTCTCTCTTTCTCTCTCTCCACCAACATTCTCTTCACCTCTCTCTTCAACTCTAGCCTAAAACATCCCCCAAACTCTAAACTGGACTTCCATCCACTGAACAGTCAGTTAAATTCTGTTATCCCACTCTCTCCACCAGCCCCTCTCCTGGGCTATCCAAGGTTCTATTTCAACAACCAATCACTTTAACACTCTCGGTCTCTAAGGAGGCTCTGTTGTCCAGCTCCCCCTCCCCAGTTCGTCACAATAGATCTTTTACTTGTAACTCATGACTTATAGTAAAGTTACTAAAACTCATAGAAGTATTCCATCTATTTCTGCAGAACAGGAATTATATTCCTGATGCTTTTAGAGCAAGCATAAGATTCCGCCTGTGCACAAATGGTGAGCTTTTGATAATTGTCACTAAAAGAAATCACCTGCCTTTCATCTCAGTTCAAATATATTTCCATTGTGTTGTTGAAAACCCTACAAACACTAATGAGTAAGGTTTCAGATGCCAATATCATTCTTGCTTTATTAGCCTAGGGTCCAACTCATAATAACACAATCCACGAAGACAATCTGATCATGCTCCAGAGGTTTCCTGACTTGAATGATGCAGATGATGGGCCATCTGCCTTTATTGAGCAGTCTCCCATTCCACACGACTATAATCAGAACTGAGGGTGGGACTTGTGTAGCACTCTCGGCAGTCCCATGGGCTGGAGAGGGCTTATTGAGTTTCAAAACATTTGTTACCCTGGTTTCTGGGGGTCCCTTGGGGGACACCTTTATATGCTCCACTTAAGGAAGAGTGGGGAACTTAAAGGAGCACAAGTGGTGGCAATACGAGAGGCAGGGTAACCTAGCAGGGTCTTTTTACTCAGTTTTTACGGGAACAGGCCAAGCCAAAAACCAGTCAAAGGTATCAAATAAAGGATTTTATTGAATGAAAATATTCTCACACACCAACACAATCACTCACACACTCACACAAGACCTATTGAGAAGCAAAAGAGTGGAAAAAGTATATAGGGGATTAAGACAGGAATTGTAGATGGGGTGATACTGCACCTCTCCTGAAGTCCTTGGTCTGGGAAGCAGCAAGCAAAGCGGAACTCAGCAAAGAGACAGCTGAGGGGATTACTCAACTAACAGAGAAATGGTCCCTACTAAATGGCAGGGAGTTATCCAGAGAAATTCTCAAAAACTAGGACTATCTGTGGGGGAAAATGCACCTTGAGGGCAAATCCTCTCCCAGGGAAAACAATAGGCAACACAAAGGAAAGGAAGCTCCACAATGGCAACTCGTTTCGCATGATGGTTTTATGATGTGTTGCCAATGTTTCAGGATCTTTGGTTGCAGTGGGTTGTAGTGTAAATTTATGTAGATGGTCCTTGCCTTGGATAATTTTTCCGGAATCATAAGTGCTCAACTTGGGGAAAACACGCTAATTCCTTCAAATTGGCTCCTTTGTGGCTGAGGACCCTTTGTTTACCATGAGTTTGTACAGCTTGAGGTCTCATTGGGCTACGTGACTGGGGATTTTACTGGCCTGACCTAGTTCTCGGTCATTCGACCGTTGCTGCCTTTGTGCTCATCCAGGCAACCTCTCTGGCATGATGAACTAAATTTGATATTAAAAATTGTAAACCCCGAGATAGGGTGTACCAGTGGGGTAACACATTTAGGTCAGGATATTTGCTATAGTTTAGTCTGGCAAATGTAAAATTGGGACTCTTTTTTTGTTCCACAGTTCCTTTGAGAACAGTTTTGAGAGTTTACAGATCTTCCACATACAGCATAGCTGTATTCTTCATGAGCTGTAATTAACTATCTGGAGTGTGTCTGTCTGTCTGTCTATCTGTATATGAAGGTTAGTGGAACCTCACTACAATTAAATATACTTTTTGACAACTAACAAAGGGAAAGTAGAGACAAAACGATTATACCAACACTTGCAAGCTAGAAGACTGCTCTTGGAAAACATATGGAATTTCCCCAAAGACTGCTTTGAAAAAAAGAGTGTGATTTCTGTGTCAAGCCAATTGGAGCTTGCCTATTACTAAATTTCTAGCAGATAAATCAAGTCTACAGAATTTAATGGAAGGCAAGAGCCAGCATGGTATAGTGGTTTGAGCATTGGACTATAACCCTGGAGACCAGGATTCGATTCCCTGCTCAGCCATGGAAACCCACTGAGTGAGCTTGGTATGTCACACACTCTCAGTCCCAGAAAACCCTGTGATAGGTTCAGCTTAGGGTTGCCATAGGTCAGGAATGACAATGCATGGTAAAAGTAGTGAGGAGTGATCTTCTCTCTTCTTATCCTTTTTAAAGGTCTTTCCCATCTCCTCTTTGCTGGTATTCTTGGAATTTCACAAGTGGCAGATGGTCCATAACTGGTCATAATCACTACTCTAACATTGTGTGTGTGTAATACACAGTCACACATCACACCCAGCAAAGAACTCAGTAAGTTGCATGCAGACTCATTTACACCATTGTGAACAGTAGAGCTTAGCAACATTTTTAGTTTCATTTGCATCTCTTTGTTTAAACAGTCACACTCTGTGCAGTGGCACAGACTGCATCTGAAATTCTTTTTTATAACAAAACAGAAATGTTGTTCTCCACTAATCTCATTGTCTAAGGAAGCGATGGCTAAATTTAGCAATAATTCTTTCTGGTGCAAGAGAGTCTTTGAAATATGTGCAGTTTCTAAAGATAATTGCATTTATGGGATTTATTCTGTGAAAAATTGCCATGTGCTTTTGTGCAGAAAACAGAAAATGGCACAAAAGGTGTTTTCTGCACATAAAATAACAAAGCTGGTTTTTGTACAGAAAATGCTGTTTCTGTACAAAACGTATAAATTTTGAACACAATAAATCACAAACTGCAAAGATCATCATCGGTGTAGAATTTTTCCATATCATCTTTTCTTGGCACTTGAGAAACATGGGTATTTTTTGGCATTTTTTTCAAATATTTGTGAATATTTCTTTCATTCTTATTCCAAAATCAGTTGGGCTCAAAACATAAGAGGTCAGTATGTATGTAACATATGCCGCTATCTCTGAATATTCTTTTTTAATTCATATTTATTAATTTTCAGGCAAACAAATTCACAACAACAGAAAAAATAAAAAATACTATACATAAACACTATACATGTATAACTAAGGCTTTTTCCATATGACAACACTATCCCATGTCATCCGGTCACAATCCCAGCAGTGCCCTTGCTGGGATGAGAGCATGTTCCTCTTCATGCTGCCTGTGGAAGGGAGTGTGAGGGACATGTTCCATCTTTCTGGACTGCAGCCAGCCTTCTTCCTTTGCTGCAGTAGGGGAGGAAGCAGGTAGATCATGCTTCTAGCCTTTCTTCATGGTCGGCTGCAATGGAAGGCTTGCATGATCAGGGCAATGATATATCCTGTGATCACGCCAGCTGGTGACATGAAAAGCGCAGGACTGCAACAACATCATGCAGAAGCGTCATTGCAGTCCTGCTTCTCTTGCGTCTCCATGCTGGGACACTGTTATTATGCAGAAAGGGCCTCAGGCTACAGAAAACCTAAACTAAATTGATCTAAATTAAAACTAAGACACAATACTAAATCACATTATTAAAACACTAATGTGTTACCATAAACATCACCTAACTACATTAACTAACTGAAGCACAAAAGAACTCTGATCTGTCCACCAAAACAGTATTCTCCTATTGCAGATCTGACTAAATTCAGCTTACTGGAATTACTAATAACCATAGGCACAGATTGTTACATCATTAGGTTTCTTATCATTCAAAAAATATCTCCAAATATTCTATGAATGCTAGGATTTTTATACACCTTGTGTTCGCATTATTTTTTTTTTAAAAAAATTAAGGAATCAACTATTATACACTGGTTTATGCACCTCTTCCATTTCTATCTATTATTTATCTAACTTTTTTTCTGAAAATGAACGTCACTTCCAATTATATTCTTTCTATTTTGGGGGTCACATCTGTCCTCAAGTATAGATGGTTCCATGGGCAACTGTGAATGTAAAGCATCTGCTACCTATTAGAAGAAGTTCTCAATTGTAGCTAACATCACAGAAATGTGCAGAGTTGCTGGAGATGGAAACTTGAACAGGTGAAAGAGAGTGAGAAACTGTGTTGTGCTTATTGTAATCCTGATTGCCTATTTCTAGGCATAACAGACAACATATTTAGAGTCAGAAGAATATGTACAGAATGTCTCAGTAGAGATTTATATGACAAACTGTGCAAAATCCTGTTTCACAGACTATTAAGCACACCTAGACGTATGGTTGCCGTCTTTTTCTTTCTCCAGCATCATCGCTGAACTACACTCAGAGCTGTTTCACATTCCACAGTAGGCTATTTACACTGGTATAAACATCCTCCTTTCAATTCTCATAAAACATTTCAATAGCTTGCACATACCACAATGACTTTTGCTATGTACTTATCAAAGAAATTTACTTGGCATATTTATACAAGGGTTTTAAAAAGACCAAACAAAAGGATTTCTGCAGTAGGTAGTGGCTGCTGATGAAGCCCACAATCTCCCAGTCTTTAGATATTTGTCAGAACTGTGAACAAATTAGTCATCATACAGGACAAAAAATGTGATAGATTCTGCCATCAAACTGTTTTTTATGCTCCACCACCCTTTCCCGTGCTTTTCATTACTATTAGTAACAGTATTATTATTAGTAATAGTGGTATTAGAATTACTAGTATTAACTTTATAGTCTGCATTTTCCCCGAAACCAGGAAAAGTGGCTTACACATTAAAATAACTAAAATACAGCTGAAACATACAAAAAACCAACATTAAAATAGAATTAATCATTGACTATATTAAATCTATTAAATTTTAATTCTGTTTAATTTGTTAATTCTAACAAAGACATTAAAACAATTTAAAACAAACAAACAAAATTAAAATTATTGCTTCACCTACATCTGTAATGTCACAAATAATACCAGGTACTTCAACATAATCTTTCTCTCAATTGCTGGCTGGAATAAAGGGCTAACCATGTCCTCCCTAGTTTTCTGATATATCACTGTAATTAAATCAAATCAACAGAGTTGTGTGAGTTTGTGTGTGTGTGTGGGGGGGAGGGGTATATGTGCCTTCAAGTCTTCTGTTGACTTATGACAAACCCATGAATTTCCTAGGGTTTCCATAGGCAAGAAATACAGATGATTTTATCTGTTCCTCAGTGAACCTTTAACTGCCTTTAACAAGAACCTATCATGCAGAAATTAGGAAGCAAAAGCTGGCCTGGTGACTCCCAGCAGGGCCACATTATTAAAGATTTTGTGGGCCCTAGGTCTTCTTCTACTCAATTCATGTATGTGATTCATGATAGTTTATGTTTTCAAGCATTGTTATATAATCAATCTATTTCTATTTTTTTTTAAAAAAATTCTATTTGTAAGCTTTGTGGATGAAAATATAAAATATCTTCCCAAGTCCTATACATTTTTTCATTAATTCTGTTTTCACAGGCCTTGAAATTTTTGTACACTCTAGGCACTGTGCTTAATGGATAAGGCAGCCCTGCCTCCCAGTACAAATATCCTTGCTTGGAAAAATGTCATTGGTTTTATTTTCTAACACGTCAAATTTATTGTGTCAAGGCATCAGACCCGGGCCAGTTAAAAATACTCACTTGGTGGCTAACAAAGGTATTGTGCATTATTTACTATCTAGACTGCCCACTTAAAATGACCTTGTATTTCACACATAGACTCTGAGGCCCTTTCCACATGTGGGGGGGGGGGAACGGGCGAAAACACCCAAAAACGGAGCTTACCGGCAGCTGGGTAAGTCTGTCGTGACGCGGAGCAGCGCGAGCTCGCTGCTCCGCAGTCCTCCAGCATCCCAAATGGCGGCTTCCGGTTGGTGGAGGCTCTCCACCAACCGGAGAAGCTCGCCAGCTGGAAGCCCGCCCCCAGCAGATCTGCAGGCACGCACTTGCGCACGCCTGCAAATCTGTGTCGGAGCCGGGCGACGGAGCGGCACGGGGCTGTGCGCTCCATGCTCTTTAAAAACCTCGAAAAAGAGGTTTTTGAAAAACACGCAGCGCGGCTAGTTCCGGCCGCTCCTGAGTGGATTCTGGTGTGGAACTACAAAAAGTAGTCCACGCCAGTCCACTCTACGGTGTAGAAGACCTCCGTGAGAGGTCGCTCTGCACCATTACAGAAGCCTGGTGTGGAAATGGCCTGAGTTTCACAACCTACATTGTGGAAGTGTGTTGGAAGAACAAGTTTTCCTTTTTTATTTCAAACTGGGTTATCAGTGTGTTTTATTTATGGATTCTCCCCGTGGCTGCAGTCTACCTTGCAGATAAGCACTTGAAGGCTGCATCTAATTACAAACACTTTCACTTAATATGTAATTTGCACTACTGCATTCCTCTGAGAAGCATATTTTACAACAATCAATTTAAACTATGGCCAAACCCATTCTGAGCCACGACACTGGAGAGGCATTAATCAATTTACTTAATCTTGTTCAGTTTGCAAATGTTAAAAGGGCAATTTTAAAAGAAATTGATCTTAAAGGATATTTCTGAGATAAACAGAGACCAAAGGAATAGTTGATGCCCCAAATCCTAACACTTCAAAGGGCCATTTTCTCCTAATTACTTTTTTTGTTACCAGACCAAAAAAGAAAAAAGAAAAAAGCTCTCTAGTCAAAGGCGCTTCTACATCAGTATTGCTAAATAGTTCAATAAAGCTATGCCTGTTTAAACTGTCCATGCAAGGATGCTAAAACTGAGTGTGAAATTTTGAAAGGTCAGCAAGATTTGAAATTCAGATTCTGATTTATTTCCATTTCCTTTCTAAAACACAGATGATGTATAGGGATCATGTATCTATTACTTATTCAGTTTGCATTTAAAGCATTAACCTAAGGTACAGATCTTTACATTTGCCAAATATCTACAGCAAACTATTTCTCAACAGGCTTCAAAGACAACAACATTCTGAACACTGCAAAAATGGAATAAGAACTCTTAAAATGTTATATATCACTCAAATCCAAGGGTAAAGCATATAAGCAAAAAGCAATTCAGCTCCCTTCCCAATGTTATTACCTGCATTTTCTCAGGAGTCAATAAATATTTGTTTATTGCCCTTCATATTCTATGTAAGCAAAATCTTTAACACTCAAGACATCTCACGTGAATGTAAAACATTAGCCTGGAACAAAACGTAAGGTGCTGAAATCAGCAGCATGAGCCAAACAAATGTCAATGCTTTTTAGGTTGGGGTAGCCACCCTGGTGTTCACCAGATGTTTTGGGGTGCACCTCTCTTGAGCCCCAACCAATGTGACCATGGCTGGGGATTATGGAAATTGTAGTTCAAAACATCTGGGATGGCATTTGGTTGCAAATCTCTGTTTTAGACTGGAACACAAGAGCTCAATGAAGCTCAGTGGTCCCCCTTCTTTGGAGGTCTTCAAAGAGAGGCTGGATAGACATCTTTCAGAAATACTTTCTGTATTCCTGCATGACAGGGGTTGAACTAGATGGCCCTTGTGACCACTTCCAGCTCTAAGATTCTATAATCCAGTGAATATTAATTTGGATAAAATTAAGGGATCAGAGGCAGCATTCCCATACCGACTTACATAGCAGTAAGCTCCACAGACCTCAATGAAATTAATTTCAGACAAGATCTGTAGAGGATTGTTCTGCAAAGACTTAAAAGCACACCTTTAATTCCATTGCCTTAACAGATGTTAAGTCTCACTTCCTTTTTCTGGATGGTGCCAGATGTCTTGTGCAACAATGGAATGGAATTAGGGAGGAGAGAAGAAAAGAATCTGATGGTGGCTCTGAACCATGGAAACAGTGAAAGGGAGTGGGTTGTCCCATCATGGTGGCTGCTTGCATGGAGCTACAAGTTGCAATAGCATAAAATGGATAATGTCATTTCAGCTTTTTCTTGTGCAGTAAATAATCTTTCCCTTTTGCCTCATTAAGAATAGCCCAGCATGGCTTTCCAAGAAAAGCAACTTTCCTATACACAGGACTTTTAGATAATGGTGCAGTGTAGTAAGTAAGGGATGTAGTAGTAGTGTAGTGTAGTAAGGATTCAAAGGCAAGGAAAGAATAAGTATATGGTGCTTGCTAAGGATATCCATATTTGTCTTCCTTCTTGGTTACCAGCAAGGTAATACAGATCTCTGAGGCAGCCATATCCCAGCCTTGGAAACCCTAACACTCCTTGATGTCCATAATTGATGAAGCCAAGTGGTCCATTATGTGGACAGAGTGCAAGGAAGCAACTGGGGCAAATTGCAAATTCATCCTGCAGCTGGATACTGGTTTCCCATCACTACATAGATCAAGATGCCTGTAAGGGGGTTGTGTAAATAGTGAAATAAAGCAGGGCAGTTCTGTGAGGGTGCACAAGTGCTTCCCCACACAAGAAGCAAAGAAAGGCTACTGCACAACCCATGGCGAGGTCAGAGCAAAGCAGTCCAATGATTTGTGTAAGAGCTTTCCTGTGCAACAGTTCATTCTATTGAGAATATCACAAATTGTCTCATTAATAACAGACCATCAAACCATGGTTATCATTAGGAATGGGTGATAACTTTGTTTCCTTTAATTTAGGCTATGAATTTACCAAAATTTGCAAGTTTCCTCCTCCAGTAGCTTCACAAAGATACTAAAAAGGATTGGGAATAGATTGAGCCCGTATATCAGAGGCTAAGGCATGGTCTCCCAATGTGACATGAGAACTCACTTCATCCTGCAGATAAAAGTAGAACCACTTCTGTACAGTCCCCTGCCCCACTCCATCCTTAGAGAATTGGTCCATAACAATATCATGGCCAATAGTATCAAAAACTGCTTACAGATCAAATAGATGCAATAGGGTTGTTATCTCCCTGGCCATCACTTCAAACACAGCATCCTCTAGGGAATCTAGACTCATTCCACCTTGTTACTAGACCTGATGGCATACCAAAATGGGTCCTAGGTATTTATGTATTTATTTAACATTTACGTCACTTATATCTTGCCTTTTCCCCAAATGAAATACAGTTAAAATAATAAATACAAAAATAAAAAAGCAATGAAATAAACAAACATATTAAAAACATTAGTTTAAGGCAATTGAAAAGCAATTACAGCATAATAATGCTGATAAAAATACTGTACACCCCAATTAGAAGAACTTTTGCAATGGCTAGTTAACAGCTAAAAGTCTGGGTAAATAGGGGAGGTCTTTGATACTCCATCCACTCCAAGAAGATCTATGGCCATGCTACCACCATCATCTCAAGCATCTTGTCCCAGAAGGGCTTATGTGCAACTGCATGATAGATATCATAAAACCTGGAGTCTGTGGATGTTTTTTCATGTATGGTCATAGCATCACTCATTTTAAAGCAGCTGACATCACTGCCATGCACTATGATATAATCATCATTCCAAGAACCACTAGCCCCCTCCAGCTGGTAACCCTAACAACTAAGATGGGTCAACTAACTGTTGAAAGAACACACAGTTGGACACATCACTGAAAGCCTCTTGTTCGGTTATCAAGGTCCATCAAATGTGACAGTGCATGCTTGTCCTGCCCCTTTTCTAACTTCTCCTCTGCAAGTGAGTACAGGGCTGAGAGGGGGCTGTATTCCAGTTGAAGCCTCCTTTGCCTCCATCTGGTACTTACTGATGATGCCAAGGAACTTGTGTTCCATTTCTGCCCTTTCTTTCTTCCACTGCTGTTTTCAAAAGGTTCAGTGTTGGATTTCAGGTAGCTACACCTCCTTATCCTTTCCCTTCTCTGTGCTGGGGGGTCTCAAGGAAGCTGTGCTGCCTCTGTATGCTCTCGTGCCTTTTTCTGGATTCTGTGAGGCCAAACATAGATGAATATTGCAAACAAATCACAATTTAACTCCATTTTTTAAAAAATTAACCTAACACAAAACCTCCAAAGAAACAATTTAACAGTGAGGTCCCAGTTCAGAACACAGTTATAGGACTCTTCTACACATGCTGCTCAGCAGTATTGCAACCTTGAATGCAAACTTTAAAGCACTAACTAAAACATACAACAACAAAACCAAATGCATAATAGGAAATCCACTATAAGGATTTTACTCCTTTGTTCCCTCCTTAGTACGTGAATGAAACTTCTACTATCTTATTAAAGGTGAAAGAGGCTTGATCCTTATCTCTGGCAATTGCAGTGTCTTTCCTATCCCGCTCTCCCTTTCTTTCTGGAGTCAGATAGTAAGAACGGTACTTCTTTTAAGTAACATAAGAGTACCAGATCCTGTCTCATCTTGGAAGTGAAGTGGGGTCAGCCCTGCTTAGCACTTAGATAGGAGACTTCCAATGAATAGCAGCGGTGTAGGCTTTATTTCGGAGGAAGGAAATGGCAAAATCACCTCTAAGTATTCCTTGCCTAAGAAAACCCCATGAAATCCATGGGGCCGCCATAAGTTGACAGGCAACTCAAGGCACACACACACAGAGCCAGCCTGACCTATCATGGTCTGATAATAAAATTGATGCTGGAGGAGTTAGTGCTGCAATTAGTACTGACTAGCTGCTTGGGACATCAGTGTAATCTTGTCTGCCTTTTGTGCTCAATCAGCAGCTTACCCAGAGTGTCAACGTTTCTTTATAATAATAAATAAGTGAGCCTTCTGCTCACTTCTATTTTTACTCTGAGATGATCCATTGCCTACATAATTTCGTCGTGCCTCTGGAGTCTCACCTGTGTCTGAGAAGCATGCTCATGCTCATGCATATCACTCATAAATTTGAGAAAGTGTACAGTTCTCTGTGAGACCCAGCATGGTGTAGTGGTTTGAGTATTGGACTTTGACCCTGTAAAGCAGGATTTGATTCCCTGCTCAGTCATGGAAACTCACTGGGTGACCTTGATGTGTCACACACTCTCAGCCCCAGAAAACCCCATAACAGGTTTGCCTTAGGGTTGTCATAAGTCAGAAACGACTTGAAGGCATACAACAACAAAGAATTCTCTGAAGAACTGCTGTCATCTAGCTCATCTCCCCTGCTTTTGATTATCTAGATCAATAACAGCTAAAGTGAGTGAGAAAACATTTTCCCTAAAATAATTTACCCAGTGCATGGATTGGCTGCATAGAACTGATTCAAGATAAATGTCCTTTAGATAGAGTTTGACCTCCCATGTCTGCATACACTTTATCTCCTTAGCACTGTTCATGAAGTGATGTTTAGCTCTTGTTTTGATTTTCCTTACAGGATAATGACCGATAAATTTCAACATGGCTTGGGCTCAGGCTATTTGAAGGACTGTTTCTCCCTTTATGAGCCCATCAGAGTTCTAAGATCTCGTTGAGAGGCCCCTCTGTCTGTCCCACCATCTTCTCAACCTTGTGTGATGGGAATAAGAGAGAGGGACTACTCCATAGCTGCTTTCAGTCTTTGCAATGTCCTCCCTAGAGTGGCCAGGATAGCTCCCTCCTTGTTTGACTTCCTTTGGCAACTGAAAGCATTCTTGTGCCACTAGGCTTTTACAAACTGAATGGAATGGGCTTTTAGTGATATGCTGCGTTGTTTTATGGTTTATATAGTCTTTTAATTAATACTTTGTTTTTAATTTTTAATGTTTTAACTTTATAAATTAATTGCTTTTAAAATAATTGTATTTATACTTTTATCCAAGTTTTGCATAGTTTTTAATCAGCATTGTTTTAAATATGTTGTTAGCTGCCTTGAATCCCATTATTGAGAGAAAGGCAGGATATAAACAAAGAATACCACCATCAACAATTGCTTATTGATATATAGTCCTTTTCATTTTTAAGAAAAACGGCCAAGGGCTTCATAACATAAAATCATACCAACAGACAATAAAATAAGATCAATCAGTTTCACTTATCACAATCAACAGCAGCTGATCAGGAAAATGCTCAAACAAATAAGTATGTTTTAAGCCGTTGGCGGAAACACTTCCCACTAGAAGGAGACCACTTGAACTTACTGGGGATATTATTCTACAGAAGAATATCACAAGTGGGAAGGCCTTCCTCTGTACCATGACCAAATGAGCATCAGTAAACTATATTATAGCAATCAGTGTCTTCCCCAGAGACTGAAAGCCACTCTATGGGAGAGGGTAATCATTTGGAAAACCTAATCCTGAACTGCTTGTTTTATAGTATATTTTGTTAATTCAAATTGCATTCATTTTTGCTGAAGGCTTTCATTAATAATTTTCTGGGTCTTCCATTAATAATTTGAATCCATGCAAACTATGTCAAAAATGCATATTTCTGTTTGGTTTGTCCAAGTGTGCCTTTCGATAATGGGACAGATAAAAGTAGAGACTAAGAGCCTGCTGAAGAGTAATGCATTCCTAGATTTGAGTAAGGTGTGAAATAACTAACAGAAACTACATACAAGGATGCCTGTTTACAAAGGTAAAAGTCATCACAGCAGTGATATCCAATAGAAGCAAAGTTACTATACTGTTGTTGTTGTGTGCTTTCAAGTCATTTCCGACTTAGGGCAACCCTAAGGTGAACCTAACATGGGGTTTTCTGGGGCTGAGAGTGTGTGCTGAGCCCAAAGTCACCCAGTAAAGGTTTCCATGGCTGAGTGAAATCAAACTCTGCTCTCCAGGGTCACAGTTGAACACAAACCACTGCACCACGCTGATTCTCAAGTTACCATATACTTTAGTTTAATGCATAAGAAATGCTAAGGTGAGGGATGAGTTGAAATGATATTATAATACAGAGTTATTCTTGAGCACCTTCATGTACGCAGAAGCCATCAATAAACCCAGAAGCTTCTGCCTCGTCATAATCAGAGGTTTCTGCATACCGGTATATGCTTGTTTTTATTAATTCTTTATGCAGTGGAAAGGAAAAAGCTGCATTACTGAATCTGGCCCTTCTTCGCAGTCTACTGTTTATCCCACTTACTTGTGAGACTAAGCCTTTAATGTACCATGCGTATGTCTATGGAGTCTCCTGAGAAAAGAGGCAACTGTAGGACCTCGTTCCTTTTCATTACTCTAAATAGTGCCAACTGCTCCTTAAGTTGTCAATCTGGCTATGAAGCTGCTTGAGGCAGGGCTCACCCCTTTTTAATCTTACGATGTCCCTCCTAGACACACAGATTAAAATGCAGCTGCAGAATTCCACCATTTTGGCAATTAAACTCTTTCCATTTTTAGAAGAAGTATCAAGATACATCTATTTAAACTGGCCTTTTAAACTATTTTTAGTGTTTTGTTGTGGTGTTAATGTTTTAAATTGATTTTATTGCTTGTTATGATATTATGGTCTTGTTTTATTGATTGCTTTCCTGTGCTGTGCACGTTCCTGATAGTTTTAAGTATGAAGGTAGTATATAAGTCAGTAATTTTTTTAAAAAATGTATATTGAGAATTAAGTCCACTGAATTAAAGGGGTCTTCTTACTAAGTAATATAGGATTGCAGAGAAGATAAGGCACCATAAAGATATAAGACTAGAAATAATAGCCAGGCCAGCCAGCCTTTTTTCTAGACTCTTTAAAGTGTTTCACTTCATTAGCATTTTAATGCTTTTCATCCATATAAGATTTTTAAAGTTGGTAGCAATGGGTACATAAAACTGACTGATAACTGAACATCAGTTTTTATATAAGCTGCCAAAAAGAATCATTACAACAGAATACACTTAAATTCAACACATTAGCATTACAACCTTTTTGCTTTTTCCAGATATCTTGCATTCCAATTTCTCTGCAAGGTGATATTTTGCCATTGTGAGACACTGGGATACTAGGATGGTTAGACAGTAAATGGAACATGTTCATGATTGTAGCCATCTACTTTAAATTTTCAGGTAGAAGCAGGAATGTGCTGTATTGAGTTAGCTAGATTTGATGTTTAACTCAAAACTGTTTCTATGGATTATTTGTAAGTGAGTGTGCTATAAATGCCTGTCTGCCATTGGACATGTATTTAATTAAAAACACTGTGCTCAGAACACTTGGAAGAAATAAATCAATAGGAACAGATGGCATACCATCAGAGCTGCTTTGGTCTATAGAGACAGAATTAACTCTAGTTCTAACTAAAATCTGTTAACAAATACAGAAAACAAAAGATTGGAAATGTCCGGTACACATTCCAGTCTTCAAGAATGGGGAACCAGGGATTGCAGTAACCACAACACCATCACATTAATTTCCTATGCAAGCAAAGTGATGCTCAAAATTCTACAACAAAGACTTTTACCATATATGAAACAAAGAATGCCAGATGTCCAAGCTGGGTTTAGAAAAGGAAGAGGCACAAGGGATCATATTGCAAACATACTTCAAGTCACAGAGTACATCAAAAAACTTCAAAATAAAATCAATCTGGCCTCATAGATGATAGTAAAGCCACTGATTGTATAAATCATGAAACCCTGTGGACTGGTCTTACAGAAATGGGTGTACCACAATATTTGATTATCCTGATACATAACTTGTACACAAGATGAATGGTCATCATAAGGACAGAATAGGAGAAATGGAATGGTTTCCAACAGGCAGGGGGGTCAGGGAAATCTGATTTTTATCACCCTGTTTGTTTAACCTGTAAGCTGAAGTATCATATGAAAAGCAAGATTCAGTAGTGTACTGAGGCTCAGCAGCATGCAGGGGAAAGGGGTGGGGTAGGCTGCCATGAGCGGGTATGTAGGGGAGAGGAGAGTGGTGGGCAGGGGGGCGAGTGGCGAGCAGGGCAGGGGCAAGAGGGAGGGGTGGGATGAAGGGGGCAAGCAGTGGCAGAGGGGGTTAGGTGGGGGTCCTTTTCTGTGCCCCCCTGGCATTGGTGTCTGGGGGACAAGCCCCAGTTGCCCACCCTAGATCTGCCTCTGGCAGGATTAGAATCAGAAGAAGGAGCATGAAAACTGGAGGAAGAAACATCAATTATTTAAGATACGCAGGTGGCACCATACCATTAGCAGAAAATAACAGAGACTTGGGATGATTACTGAAGGAAGTCAAGGAAGAAAGCGCAAGTTCATAGCTGAACATGAAGAAAACCAAAACAATGACCACAGATGATTTATATAATTTTAAAGTAGCTTATGAAGACATGGAAATGGTTCAAGATTTTCCATACCTAGGCTCAGTCATTACTCAGAAGGAACACTGCAATCAAGAAATCAGAAGAAGACTAGGACTTGGAAGGGCAGCTACGAAGAAACAAGATGAGGTCCTAAGATGTTATATAAAAGTTCTTAAGAAAGTGAAAGGCAGGCTTAGTGTCCTTTTAAAAGCTCACATATAATGGCATGAGCTTAATGGAATTTTTCCATGGTCCCTCCCATACACTTTGCTAGCACTCAGCTCCTGTGGTCCCTGTAAGCATAGCAGGGATCCCAGACCTGTCTTGGGGATCTCTTCACTCTCCCAATGTGAGGGGAAAGTTAATCACCAGCTGGAATTTGCCCCCAAGCTGGTGAATTGCTGTTATAGCTGTCCCTTTCACAGAGTTTTCCATCAGCTCAGAAGTCTTGAAAGGGTAGCTATGAAGAAATTAGATGAGATCCTGAAGTATAAAGATATATCATTGAATACTAAAATAAGGATTGTCCACACTGTTGTATTTCCAATTTCTATGTATAGTCATGAAAGGTGAACAGTGGAGAAAGATGTTAGGAAGAAAACCTGCTCATTTAAAATGTGGTGCTGGAGTCCAAGTTCTACAGATACCTTGGACTACTAAAAAGAGAAACAAAGGGGTCCTGGAGCAAATCAAGCCTGAATTCTCTCTAGAAGCTAAGATGACTAAACTGACACTATTGTACTTTGGCCATATCATGAGAAGACCTTATTAACTAGAAAGACAATAATGCTTGGTAAGGTAGAAGGCAGTAGGAAAAGACCACATTATAGATAGGTAGACTCAATCAAGGAAGCCATGGCCCTGAGTCTGCAAGTCCTGAGCAGGTCTTGACAGCAATTATATAGATTATACAGTTGCACAGATAGAGAATGGTGGTGTATGTGAATGAGTGAGGATTAGGGTTGAGAGTATCAATCAGTCAGATTTAGGAATTAATGACTGGTGTTTAAGAGGCTGTGTTAGCTAGAAGAAGAATGGCAGTGAAAGTGAAATATTTGTTTTAAATATATTAAATTATTAATCTACTTTGTTGCATTAAACTTCCTGTAATAAAATACTGTTTTTGTATTATACTCTTTTGACCTCTGGGAATGCTAGATATATAAAGATTGGGTTCAGACATGGTGGCTGTGGTGGCAACAGAGAAGAGAGAGAGAGAGTTGGTATCCAGTGCGAATAGAAGTTGCATAATATCCTGCACAGAAACCTTGAGCGCATCTAGTAGATCCTCACAGTTGGTGGCCACAGCAGCGAGACAGGAAGAGGTTCTTACATTGGTGGCAGAAGTGGGGATAAGTGAAAGGGCTCACTCTTGGTGGTAACAGTGAGATTTCTGGAAATCTTCACACATCATGGCAGTGGAAATTTAGGCAGAACCTTACACATGGTGGGAAAAGTAGTGGAATAAGGGGCAGAGGTCTTACACTTCCAGCTCACATAGTGTGCATACTCACAGTGTAGAAACACACAGTGGATACACACAAACTTCCTTTCCTATCCATCTCACCCCCTTCTTCTCTCCTCTCTCTCAGAGCTGGATGGGAAAGACATTTGTAAAGAGTCTCTGTGGCATTTTAAAAACATCTCTTTCAGATTCTTTTCCAGCTTTTCCTCATCTTTTCCCTCCGCTTGCTTTCCTACCCCAATCCACCCCATAAAAGCATATTTTAAGCAAAGAAGTGTCAGTCCCACTGACAAACTCCTAACCTCTGCACCCTATCTCCTCTGTTTCACTACCTCTTGTTCTCTCTCTTGCTCATTCTCACTCTTCCCACAACCTTCAGAAAACATAAAGCAATAGCACAGATAGGGAGACAACACGTATTTCTGGCCCTTTTACACTACACAATTATAACACTGTAATTCCAGTTTAGGCACCATGGCTACTTCCTATGGAATCCTGGGGTTTGTCATTTGGTCAGGCACTCAGGTTTCCTGGTTCAGTGTTCCAAATGTCCCTCCCTCAAATGAGAAACCTAGGATTCCGTAGGATGTTGTCATGGCAGCTAAAGTAGAATCCGAGTGCTATAATTGTGTAGTGTGAAAGAGCCCTTCTTCCCTCCCTCCCTCCCTTCTATAATGATAATTGTGCCAATTATATTATAATGATAATTGTTACCATGAAATGATGCTTCTTCTTGCTAGCAGTAGAAAGTAATTAATTGCAAGCAAGAAGTTACTTTGTAAATCATTAGTTTCCTGCTCTAGTGATATCCATCAAAAGAACCAGGGAATTGCATAACAAGATTATGTGTTTCCCATCAATTGTGATATTATTATCAAATTAATAAAAGGTCTTCCGACTATACATTTTGCATTTCTGCAAGGTCATCTCCTTTTCTTCTTTAAAGAAAAGGGACTGATAATAACATTAATTAGACAGATCATTTATAGTGATGACCATTTAAGAAAAATATAGCAGATAATGCTTTTGATGTGGTATATATAGACTATGAATGCTTTCTTTCTCATTATTATTTACATAACTTAGTTACAAAGCTACATTTAATTAAAAAGAGCAGATAGAGCAGATTTTTTTTTCTGAAATAAGAAGTCTCATGTACTCATGAAGTCTCATGTACTTCATAAAAATTCTCCTATGGCTTAATGTTTGCCTTAATAAGATCCAACCCACTTAGGAAAACTGGACAAAGAAACACAGATATGAAAAAGAATATTGCAGCAGATGACTTGTTACCAAGAGAGAAACTCCTAGTGATATGCTTGACACACTGATGGTTTCCACGCTGTGGGGTGCTGAATCTGCACCAGATTTCAATTGAACATTAAAGGAGCTGTCCGAGATGCTGAGCCTATTTTGGAAATAGGGTTCAGCAGCTTGGATACTGAGCCAGCATTGTGTAGTGGTTTGAGCATTGGACTGTGACCCTGGAGACCTGGCTTTGATTCCCCACTTGGACATGGAAACCCACTGGGTGACCTTGGGCTTGTCATATACTCTCAGACCCAGAAAACCCTGTGATAGGTTTGCCTTATGGTTGCCATCAGTCAGAAATGACTTGAAAGCACGCAACAATGCCAACAGTTTGGATACTTTTTTTGAACTCTGGGCTAAGACATGCACCAGATTTATTACCTGGTTCATATGTTTTCACTAGCTAGCACTGAGAGCCAGCATGGTGTAGTCTGAGCATTGGAAACCTCGGTTTGAATCTCCACTCAGCCATGGAAACCCATGGGGGGGTGCCCTTGGGCAAGTCACATTCTCTCAGTTCAGATGAAGGCAAAGGCAAATACCCTCTGAACAAATCTGGCCAAGGAAACCCTGGAATAGGTTCACCTTAGGGTCATAATGAGTTGGAAATGACTTGAAGGCACGCAAAACTAACAGCAAACCAGCTCTGCCTGACAGTTTTTTCTCAGCATTAGAAGACCCCCCCCCCTTTTTTTTTAACATTGGTATTAGTGGTTTTGTTCAGATATCCACAGCACTGTTCTACACGGTATGACTGTGGTCATTTGGAAACATCTGCATGGAGACCCTTCTTCCAGTTAACTGACACACATGTGGGACTGTGTGAATAGAGGAACAATATTTCTGCAGATCCACTCTTTCTGATTGGATCCTTCTTTTAAAGTCAGTCTCAGCTTAAATAATGATAGTGTGCAACATCTCTCATATGCCTAAAGTGTTTAAGAGATGACAATTAGCAGCTAAATCTATGTTTATGTTTTACCAATTGATAATGAATCTTAAATATTTTTGACCAATGGTTTCTTGGAATTCAGTGTATGAGAAAGAGTCATACGTTTTATCTTCCCTAGAGCTAAAAATGCAGTACTGTATTAACTTGCTCTTCCAAACCTTGGGCTAGATTGAAAGAGAAATATACATCATCTAAGCATGTGGTATCTGGACAGGAGTGATAAAATGTAACTGCATGCTGTTTTCAGATCTAGAAGAAACATTTCCACAGTGGTATTTCTCTAGAAGCAATGGACAAATGACTTTGCCTTCAGTAATAACCAATTAACTGGAGTGAAATAATCTAATGGGTGAACATATGAATATAGTTTTAAATATTAGGGAATAGAAATAATTTGTTTTATTTGCTTATGATGATGTTATTTTTTATTTGTTATCCATTTTCTTATAAATAGAAGGCTTTACACAGCCCTGAGAGAAGTGACCTCAAAGGTGAGCTCATAAAAGAAGAGGAAAATGAGATTAAATTTGCCTTCTGGTTTTGATCTTAGGTCAAGGCTAATGAACTTCTTACAACGTATGTTCTGTAACAAAATGGATAGAAGCTGTAAAAACAAGAACTAGCATATTACAATGGTTAAGAACTTGTACTGTGAGCAGGAATCAACCATAAACTTGCAAAGTTGTCTGAGACAAGGCCCTGGCTCATACCTGCGTCCTCTACCAAAACAAGTAGAAGCTAGTGGCTTCCATCTCAGGAGAGTTGAATCTATTCTGGGTTTTGGCCTAAACTTCACATAAGCTACCTAAGGTGCTGAATCCTGTCCCCAGCAATAGGTCCAGAACCTCAGATAGTTCATCTAAATTTCAGACCAAGTTGATTTCTCACCCCGCATCTAGCCACCACTGGGTTCTGACCCTTTTAAGGATTCCTGGAAGAATGCATGCACAGAGCATTTTATTTATTGAAATTACATATTAGTTTTTTTCCAGAGCCAAGCCATTTCAAAATGACATACACAATAGAAAAAAAAAATACAGTATCAAGCAGAAGATGCAAAGATAAACTATATACAGCTAAATAGATGAATGAATAAAACTGATTTGGATCACATAATTAATATGCAAAAATGTACTAGTGGACAGCTATTTTTAGGGTCTTCTTGAATATCAGAAATGAAAGGGCCTAGTGAATTTCAATAAGAATTCCACTGCTAGAGTAACAACACTGAAAGCATCCTGTCACCAGAGATGCGACATCACTTGTAATAAGAAGGATGGAGATCTGCTGACCCTGTCCCCCTCTTGTGCCCAATTTCCAGTCTCAGAACATTTTTAATGAAACAGCCCACAACATTATGACACATCACCCAGAGTCCCTGGGAGCTCTTATCAGAGATTCCAGTCTCTCTCCAGTATCTTATACCTTTTTCTGATTCCCCAGGGTAGCATAGATACTGCAGGGGCACATCAGGCAAGTAATACATTTGCTTGTGTGCCATAGGAGATAGTAAATCTACCCCCTGCCAAGTAAGTATGTGTGGCTGTGCAAATGAACAGAGTGGTATGTGAATGTATGTATGTGCATACCCCACTGGATGGATAGGTAGGATAGATTGTGTGTGTGAATGGTCAAGGTATGTATGGACAGAGTGTGTGTGTGGATGGACGGATGTGATGCTGTTAATTCTGTCTGTGTGAACAGATGGATGGATGGATGGATGGATGGATGGATGGATGGATGGATGGAGTGGGATGTGTCTGATCTTGGATGTTCAGACCTTGTTGCCCATTCTTTTTCCTCAATAATCGAGTAATCTAGTCTTTAAACAACCCAGAGAAGCTTCTGAGAATGCTTGCCTGCTCAAAGGCTGCAGGGCACGCTCAGTTCATCATGATCAGAAAGGACCTATAAGAAACGCTGGTGTTATGAGAGGTAGTAATGGCATGTTGCAGTACAGGCTTCCACAGAGATTTTACCACAGAGCAGCAAAGGGCATCATTCAGGAAGAAGGATGAAAAGAAAAGATGCTAGAAATCCTTGAATTTATCTAAAAAATCATTCTCTACCACATATAGTATAAAAAAAAAAAAAAAAGATAAGCACAGCATTTATTTATGGCATGGAGTTAGATAAATGCTACAAAATTCCAAGTCTTGAAACATCTTTATATCACTGAGCTGAAATTATCTTTTTCCTGGCATGTCCATCAGCGATTTCAACTCTATGCAATGAGGTATTGTTGGATGATGTAGCACGTTCCAAATAGTGCCACTTTTTGTAATAGTTCTATTGTGATCCCAGAGCATCTTGCCCTACTGGTTGTTCTTGTTGCTATTGTTGGACAGGAGTGGAAATCACGTTACCCTCAAGATGTTGCTGAAGTGCAGCTTCCAACATTCTACAGCATTGTCTGTATTGTTTCAGGGGCTCATTTTTATACACAAAAATGGTAAGACAAAGATCTCTATTTTGATTACAGAATTTCATTCTTAGAATTCAACACAATTACATTAATTACTTCTTCTTATAAAGACACATATTTTGGAACCTGAACACTATCTGATAAATAATTGTTTCTCCGAACGGGGGAACAAAGCGTAAAACAACCAAATCTGACAGTTCAAATGATTAAATGTCTTTTGTTGAATGCACAGTGAGGAGAGATTTATCTGAAAGCTTTCATACACATATCATTGTTAACATCAATCACAGCTATGAAAGAGGAAAAATGAAATAATCTCTACTTTCAGATCTAAAGAAATAAAATATGAAGGCTTTCAAGCAGACATAAAACCTATCATCTTAAAGTGTTTATGCATTTATCCACTTAACACTGTCTTATAATTTTCAAGATAACTCAAATTTTGTACTGAATTTCAATGAATTGCCCTCATGTACAGGTTGAACATGTACATGTTTCAGCAGAAGTAAGTCTGAATGAGTATTTACAATATTTACTCCTAAGTAAGCAAATGTACTTAGGATTTCAACTTTATTTGTTTTGATTGCAAAATATTAGTTATTAATACATCACTAATAACAACCAGTATCTTTATATCAATTAATAATCCAGATCAGTAGACTTTACATTGGTGCATTTAGAAACAAAAGAATTTTACATCATGAAGTAATAGGTTGGAAACAAGCTTTCATGCAACATGAAATGTATATATTTAGAAACAATTTTTAACATTGTGACAAATAATCCATGTATCTGCAAAGGAATTTTTAATTATTACAATGAAGTGACTCCAAACAGGGGATATGATAGAGTTCTTCTGCTTTGATTATAATTTTCCCCAAAGGTTGCCACCCACTTTCAGTTTCTTCTTTCTACTTACTCCTATTATTTTAGCCATACTCTCCAAAGTAATGGAACCATAAAAAAAGATTATCACCATGATTTCAAAAATATTCTATTCCATAACAATAATCCAGTTCAGATATCATGGTAAACCATTGTTTCCTATCCATAGTTTAGAACTTAAACCATGCCTTGAGTTTCCAAATGCACAAGCAAACCTTAGTTTAACACCTCTTGTTTGCTCTTCATCTGCTCAACATTCCAGTCTTTAGATGTAGTAGGTTCTGATAGTGAAACAGTAATTGTGATGATGGTTCATCCGTTTAGACATCATTGTGGTTGCTAACTGCTTTAAGCAGACTTTGATTTTTGGTGACCCCATGGATAAGAGACATCCAAGTCACTCTATCATCAACTGTCATGCACAGTTCTTGTAGATTCAGGCATGTGATTTCTTGATTGACTCTATCCATTCTTTAATGTGGCCTTCCTCTTTTTCTACTGCCTTCTACCTTACCAAGCATTATTATCTTTTCTAGGGAATCATGTCTTCTCATGATATGGCGAAAGTACAACAGTCCCAGTTTAGTCATCTTTCCATCTAGGGAGAGTTCAGGCTTCCTTTGCTCTGGGATCCTTTCATTTGTCTTTTTAACAGTCCGGCGTATCTGTAGAACTCTCCTCCACAACCACATTTCAAGTGAGTTAACTTTCTTTCTATCAGCTTTCTGTCCAATTTTCACAACAATACATAGAAATTGGTAATAAGAAAGCATGGGTAATCCTAACTTTTGTATTCATTGGCACATCTACACTTCAGGATCTTGTCTAGTTCCTTCATAGCTGCCCTTCCAAGTCCTAGCCTTCTTCTGATCTTGATTCTAGTTTCCATTCTGGTTAATGACTGAGCCAAGGTATGGAAAATCTTGAACTATTTCAATGTCATCACCATCTACTTTAAGATTATGTAAATTATTTGTAGTCTTTTTTTTTTGCTTTCTTAATGCTCAGCTGCAAATGTACCTTTGCACTTTGTTCCCTGACTTTCTACAGTAATTGTTCCAAGTGTTTGATGTTTTCTGCTAGTAGTATGACGTCATCTACATATCTTAAATTATTGGTGTTCCTTCCTCCAATTTTTCATGCCTCCTTCCTCTGTGTCTCATCCTGCTTTCTGTATGAAATGTTTAGCATACAAGTTAAACAGACAAGGTGGTAAAACACAGTCTTACTTGACCCCCTTGCCAATTGGAAATCATTCAGTTTCTTTTTATTCTATCCTAACAGTAGCCTCTTGTCCTGAGTACAGGTTGTGCATCAGAACAGTCAAATATTGGGACACACCAATTTCTTTAAGAGTGATCCATTGTTTCTCATGATTTACACAATCAATGCTTTCCTATAATCTGTGAAGCACAGGTTGATTTTCTTTTGAAATTCTTTAGGGAACTCCATTATCCAATATGTTTGCAATATGATCTCTAGTAACCTCTTCCATTCCTCAACACAGCTTGAACATCTGGCATTTCTTGCTCCATATATAGTAGAGATACTTGTCGTAGGATTTTGAGCATCTCTTTGCTCACTCAAAATATGTAGTCTTGCGGTTACTGTAATCCCTGGTGTCCCCTTTCTTGGAGATTGGAATATATGTTGAATGTTTCCAATCTGTGAGCTATTCTTTTGTTTTCTCTATTTTCTAAAAAAGATTTTAGTTAGAAAGAGAGTTTGTCTCTGTAGATTGAAGCAGCTCTGTTGGTCTGGCATCTGTTTCTGACAGTCTGTTTCTCCCAAGTGCCCTGAGTGCAGCTTTTACTTCACTTTCTAAATATGGTGGCTCATCTTCATATGGTTCTTTTTTGAATGAATCTGCAAGCTTTTCATGTCTTTTATGCAGTTCTTCACTGTATTGTTTCTACCATTCTTTTATTTCTACTTGGTCATGTAATATGTTCCTTGTTGGTTTTAAAGCATCCCCACTTTAGGCTTCAATTTTCCTTTGATTTCTCAGATCTTGTGGAAGGGATATCTTGGTTTTCCTTTTTTTGTCACCTTCTATTTCTATGCATTGATTATTACAGTAGTGCTCCTTGTACCTACGTAAAAGTCATTGAACAGTTGCATTTAGGCTTTTGACTCTATTTCTTTCACTTTTTACTTTTGCTTCTGATCTGTCCTTGTTGCTTGAATAGTTTCATCTGTCATCCATTGAGGATTCTCTTTCTTTTGGCCACGGATAATGTCTTTTTGCATTTCTTCCTGACAATGTCCCTGGCCTCAGTCCAGAATTATTCTGACTTCTGGTTAATACTACAGATCTGTTTTTCACATTATCTTTAAATTCTACGGAGATGTTCTTCTGGTTGTATTTCAGCATGATGGTTGGTTTAGAGTTCTTTTTAACCTATTCTAACTTTTGCTATTTGTAGTTCATGGTCTGTGGCACAACTTGCTCCTAGCCTTACTTTTGCAGAGAGAATGAAGCTTCTCCATCTTCTGCTTCTGATTATCTAGTCTGATATCTATATTGACCAACACATGATGTCCATGTATACAGTCACTTCTTGGGTTGCTTGATGTGTATATTTGCAATGTACAAGCTGTTGGCTTCAAAAAATTCAGTCAGTCAGTCTCCTCCTTTGTTTCTTATTCCTAAACCAAATTTTCCTACAATCTTTGATTCTGCTCTGTTTCCTTTTGCATTTCAGTCACCTGTGATTAACAAGAAGTCCTGTTTTGGTGTGTGATCAATTTCTTCCTGGACTCCTGCACAGAATCTTTCAATTTTTTTTTCTGCCTCTGTAATTAGAGCACAAACTTGGATTATGGTACTATTGATGGGTTTTTCCTTCAGTCTTATTGA
Organism: Cyclura pinguis; assembly: GCA_030412105.1. NCBI lineage: Eukaryota > Metazoa > Chordata > Lepidosauria > Squamata > Iguanidae > Cyclura > Cyclura pinguis. The sequence goes on from CM059602.1 coordinate 211,201,992, forward strand.
CATGATTCAGTCAGACTTTGCACTGTATGCTTTGACTGCTTTACTACATCTCTCCTCACTATAAATGCCACTCCATTTTTTCTTAGATTTTCATATTCATTCATTCACTCAGGAGTAGAACCCTGTATAATTATCTGACTTAAAATGTCCCATTCCTGTCTACTTAGTGCATTCACCTCCAATATTGCAATGTTTATACGTACCATTTCTTGTTTTAGTATTTCTATCTTCCCCTGATTCATGCCTTTTGCATTCCATGTTCCCATACTATGTGTCGTGCAGCTTCAGACTTTCCTTTTGGCCCTCAGCTCATCAAAAGCTGAACATCTTTCCAGCTTGAGTTCAATTGTGTTATTACCCACAATGCTACTTGTAATTGTTCTCTGCTCTTCCCAGTAACTCATTGGGAACCATCCAACCTGTGAGCCTCATCTTATGGCACTACCTCTTGTTTTATTTTGGGCCTCATCATAGGTATTTCATGGCAAAACACATTCAAAAGGGGTTTACTGTGCCTCCTTCTGTGCAGTACTAGCAAGTGTTAGGTATGTTGCCACCAATGTTGCCAATGTCAGCCCCCTCTCATTATTGCTGCTGCTCACTAGCTATTTGGCACATTTAGTCTGGCTCCTCAGCATAGCCTCTTACTTCACAGGAGCACATAATCCCACCATCATGGAAAGCTAGTGCTATTGGTGGGTTAGCTATCACTGTCATCATTGTTGTTGTCATCATCATTGTGTGCCTTCAAGTCATTTCTGACTTTTGCAACCGTAAGGCAAACCTATCCTGGGGCTTTCTGGGGCTGAGTGTGTGTGACACACCCAAGATCACCCAGTTGGTTTCCACAGCCAAGTGGGAATTGAACCCTAGGCTCCAGGTTCATAGTACAATGCTCAAACCACTAGAATATAATTACTGCAAACCACTTCAAACCTTAATTTCTGCTTCAGGGTTATAAATCAGTCTGAACCTATTAGTTCAGACCCTGTACTTAACTATACGATTAAGCTTCATCTCATGACCATCTTCTTACAAACTAAGATTAAGAAATTTAAGATATTCAGGAAATTTTCAATGAGTTCATAGGTAATAAGTGTAAGGTCATAGGACAAAGTTACATTCCAGTTAACCAACTTTTTTAAAAGGAGTGTCTGGCAGTAATTGGGAAGCAAAATATGAATATTCATGGCCATACTTCATGATGTTCCATGGAGGGCAAATATGGTCTCCCTGAAGAAGTTCATGTGAGGGCTTGATTAGACTGGAGTTGTGGAATCCTTCTTAGACTTTTGCTTATCATGACCAAAGCTATGTCTCTCCCTTCATTCTTTTGTGTGTCTGTTGGAGAATAGGGTTGCCAGGTGAGATGGGGACAGGAACTCTTTAATGGTTGTGTAGAAGAGGGAATTTCAGTAAGTGTTACTTGTCAGTCAGTGAACACCTGCTGAAATTTCCTCTTCTATATGATCATTAAAGGGACAGAAGCTCTGTCCCACATTTCACCCAGCAACCCTAGTGAAGATGGTACCTACCTGGACTGATTTGGGGTTTTTTCCCTTATCTGATTTTGTTTAAAAAAAATTACAATATTACAAGGATTCAGAATCAGACTACTGGTCCATCTAAACCAATACTGTCCACTCTGACTGGTGGTAGCTCTTCAAGGCTTCTGGAATAATTCTACATATTTCATGAAGAGTCTTAGCGTTCCATTGATGCTCAGCCATCTAAGTGTTAACCAGGTCTACCCCTGCTTAACTTCTTAACTTCTAATTCCATATTTTTCAAGGGAAACTCAGCATAAGGCTGGCTGCAGTGTTTCGCCCATAGCTACAGACGAACCACCACAAGCAATTCTTCTGATGATTATCTTGCCATCCTTCAAACGTAACCACTGTTGATTTAAGCATTGGATGTGTTTGTAGAGCCAGCTTTACTGTACCTAAATCTGGTACATAGATTTATATTTTATTCATTTGGAATTTTGCCTTATATGACTGATGAACATAGGACTGCATATTGCTTTTTTAGTTGATTCCCTGCCAAACATACAACTCTTGCAAATAAGTTATATTCCCAAAGTGGTTGTTTTCTCTGTTTCTATGTGTGACCATCTGGTGAGATGCATCACTGCCAGTGTTAAAAGATACCTTCTATGCATGTATCTTAGCTTCTGTGTAGGCCTCCATATGTTTCTGGAGTGGGAATTTGTTGACACTTCTTTCCTTGAATTGTGCCATCTTTGGTGACACAGTGGATGTTTGATCAGGCCTTCACTGCCATATGAGTAATTGGCACTGCTGTAGTTTTGAAAACTTTTCAAGTTCAACAGTGAGTTTCATAAAGAAAGACAAATTAAAGGCAAGTATTGCTGTGACATTTAGATGAACTGTGGGAAAAGTGGCACAGTATTATCTGATCAAGGCTTTGACCCTGAGTTGAATTTGGTGGGTCTTTTGAGAAGCAGCATAGGAATATAAAATGTATATTCTTTCTACATATTTTGATAGATGCAACCATAAAATACTTTGCAGAATTTTTCTTTCTTTCTGATGAACACATTTTCATGGCACTAAAAACCTCAAGCATATCCAGTAAGAATGCAAAGGATTCTTTTATGAGTGCTGTGAAACGTGGGCACACGTATAATAAGTTTCCCTATGTTGCTATTTTACACATAGGAGCACCTGGTGTTCATGGTTACACAAAAGAACATTTCACCAAATGAAGGGGGAAAGAAATAGATGAATATATAGGCAGAGAATATACAGATTTGGATTGTGGAAAGTTAAAATCAAACTGTCAATTTTTGCCATTGCAGGTTATCTACAGATTATGGGAAAAACACATATATGAAGTGATGTGAACACCTGCAACCCATAGAATAAATGCTAATGTTATCTGAGGATTGGAGAAGGGTTGTTCCACCAGTACGTTTTGTACATTATGAAACAAAAGTTGTTAGAGATATCACCAAGCCAGGCAGGAAGAGGGAAGCACTGAGTTGCAAGACACTAAAATCTTATTGCTTGGACAGCCATTTCTCAGCTGCCGTTGTTTCTTCTGAGACTTGTGGATCAAAGATTTATTCAGGGCTACCATCAACAGCATCTGACATCCTTGGTCACTAGCTGGGATACCAGCAACCTGCCAAGACCCACTCTAGCAACCTTATCCAGGGCCATGCTTTCTGAAATAATAAATATACCTGAACAGATGTTCCAAATATAGCTGGTGAGCTGGCTTCAGCTGCCACTATAAGATCTCACAGTGCTCCTGAGCAGATAATATAATACACTGGGGAAACAGAGAGAAATTAAAATTGCTTGGTAGTTCCAAGATGTTTCAGCCTGCTGCTACTATGCCTGCTTGGTAGAGGAGAGAAGTTCAGCAGAGAGTATTTCATCGACAGCCTCCTCAGTCTGAGAGCTGACATTTGATTCAGAAGCTGATTGGCATCTGAGGGTGAATGGATACATTCATAAAATCTTTGTTTTCTCCACGAATAACTTAATTTGTTGTATTTATAAGTCATCTCAAGAACTTGGGTTATTAGGTGAGATGATGCTTTCAGAAATAGCTAAGGGCTCTTATCAGTTCAGTAATGCTGCCATGCAATAAGGGCTTTGCAACTGTCCGTGTAGGCATATATAGTTCTGCTAATGACAACTGCAAAAATTAAGGATGCCATTTTGTGCATGCTTCTGTGGGGGTCAGGTTGCAGCTGTGCTACACAATTACATCATTTTAATGCAACTTTTTATGTCATGACTCCCTCCTAAGCAATTCTGGAATTTGTAGCTCTCTTTCTGAGAGCTTTAGAATATGCCCCTGAACTTCAGTTGCAAAAGTTCCTTGAAGTAAATCAGAAGATCTAATGATCACTTAGGGACAGTATAATAGAGCACACATTTATAGAATCAGAAGAAATAAGAACACAACAACAAAGTTACCTGGTAGCCCTGATTTTAAATTGATTTTATCTTTTTCTGACACCAGAGTTGACAGAGACAAAACCAAAGCATTTTCAGAAAGATACACCCATAATGATGAACATTCCTGGAGGTGGTGTGTGTTGAATGCATATCTTGTTGGGATTCTAGAGACTGACACATTCCAAATGCTATGAGATGAGGTGCTGACAGCCAATAGAGAGAGATTTTTTTAAAAAAATACAAACAACTGTGGTCTAACCTCTGGAAAGATTGAGAACATAGTCGGCACCAATACAGCTCTGTTTGAGCCAGAACCCATCAATATTCCAATTGCCAACTGGCTTTCAACGTATGAAATCTCGATGTAGTTAAAACAACATCATCCATGGATATCATGAAACTTAGGGAAGCCTCAAAGGTTGCAGATGAAAAAAAAAATGTTTAGAAAAAATTCTAACCCGCTAAATGAGAACATGCACATTCAGTTAAGCCTGGCTGGCTGGCAGTGATCTTGAGGAGGGGAAACAGAATAGCATGTCTAGGGGCTCATTTACTCTGTAGATATAGTGCTATTATTCCACTTTAACTGCTATGGTTCAACTCTATGGAATCCTGGGATTTGCAGTCTGTTGAGGCTCTAAAGCACTAACTATGAATTCTAACTGCTTCTCTCGACACTGCAGTTGCCAGGATTCTTTGGGATGTTGCCATGGCAGTTAAAGTGGAATGTATCATTTTAACTGTGTAGTGTGAATTGGCTTCTGGAACTGGGCCTCAACAGAAAGGCTTCACATGGTCACATCATGCTCTACTTCTGCCCAGTTTGCAAGCATCTCAGAAGCATTTGGATAATGAAGAACTAGGATCCTTTCATACTATGTAGTCACAGCACTACAATTCTGCTTTAACAATTTCAGTTGTATTCCTTGGCATCCTAGAGTTTGGAGAGGCACTATAGCACTCCGGCTGAGAGTTCTAATTCCCCTCCCTAAGCTGCAAATTCCAGGAATCCGTAGGATGGGACCATGGCAGTTAAAGTGGAATTATAGCACTGTGTAGAAAGAAAAGACCCTTGGCCTGTTACCAGTTCATTAACACCTGGAAGGCCACAGTTGCTCCAGAGATAAAGGCACGCCTTGGAAAAATTATTTGTGGGGAACAGTTTCCAGAATCTCCCAACCATCTCTACCCTCTTGGTAAGACCCTCTTCCCTTTGACAGCAGCTTTGCACTCTAAGGGGAGAAACAAAGATGATTCCATTCTTACACATTCGTTTCCCCGTGTCCCTATTTTTTTTTTTTAGTATTAATGAGGATGACTAGCATCTCGCCCTTCTTTAAAAGAAGAAGTGCAAAAAGCCTGAAGGGAAGGGGAAAAACAGGCTGCAAGAACCAAGCCCGAGGCATCCAAACGTCCCTCCTCTTCCCCTACTTAGCTGCTGCAAGCCGCCAGCCTGGTAATTCTCCTCACAGGGGTAATTAATAGCTGGCCGCTTCCCACAAGCAGGGCGGCATCATCTGCCAGCAGTATTTGTGTGCGCTTAAGCTTTTCTTCTTCTTTCCTTTTGGATGCTATTTAATTTCACCCTGACAGTCCATAAAGGGGGCGTATTATTAGCATTTCACGATGTAACCATGCCTAACGGGATACAATTCTTCCCGTAGCAGCAGCTCCCATTAGCCAAACAAGCAAAACAACCTGGACCTGGGGTGGGGGGAAAAAAAAAAAATCAAGGAGAGGAAGCGGGCGGGAGCGTCGCCTATTGGCTCTACGCCTGCCGTTTAACTTGCGCAGGCGGCTTCTAATCGGCTGCCTTTTAATTACGAACGCGCAACGTGCGGAGGGGGGCAGAGAGAGAGAGAGAGGAGGTCCCTCGTGCTCAGCCCCCGCTTTTTTGCCGAGCGTGACAAACGGCGCGCGCAAGACGGAGGATGCGGTCGGAATCAGTAAGTAGGGCGGTCTGGCCGTGCGTGACGTTCATCAGCTACAGCCAACCGGGAAGAAGGAATGTTATTCTTAGTCTCCGCCCCTGAGACAGAACCTATATATAGCACTAGCCTCAGCTCCGCTGTCGCTTCTTCTGGGAAGTGAGGGAGGAGGAGGAGGAAGAAGAGGAATGGGAATGGGAATGGGAATGGGAATGGGAATGGGAATGGGAATGGGAATGGGAATGGGTGGTTACCGAGGGTTGGGATGGCGGTGTTAATGTTTTCGAACGTTCGGTTTGTGGAAAAATATTTTAAAAATTTTGAACTTCACTCATCTGCGTAATGTAAAAGGCATACGTTCTTGCCGATAAATCCAGGTGACTTTCATGGACCCTGGAATGGGAAGCGAGGGGGTGTGAGACCCCACTAGGACTAAATTGTGCGTGGACTGACTCCCGTAATTAGACACATTATCAGGATCATGACCGCCAAGAATCCAGTGTGGATGAGTCCCCCGAGGAACAAACGACAAGAAGTGTCTTGGTTTATAGCTATCTTTGCATTCGCTGAATAGGCTCTAACATATTTCCCCTTTTCACTGGTCTACATAACGATGTTCTATTATTTTGTCATCTCTTCATGGAAGTCACATTGTTAACTGCTTTAGATGGTTATTGTTATTCGCGGCCTGTTTTGTAAACACGTGCACGCAAGGACGCAAAAGCAGTTGATGTCCTGCCTGCCAGTCTGGACCCCCTTCCATCTTAAAAATAGTCCCGGGGTCTCTGGTGGTTGTCAACTCAGAGCCATTCGGTTTCACGCTTTGGCAGCTTCTAGCCTTGTTTTTTCGGGCTCGCTGGAGTCCCTGTTGTGACCGACTAGCCAAACGTAGGGGCTGAAGAAGCCAAGAGGCTTGGGAAAAAAAGAGGGGGCAACCCGAGTTCTCCCGTCTCCGCGAGGCAGGAGGAGAACAGTGTCGCCCGCCTTCCCCCCCCCGGTGCTAATCTGTCCTTTAGGGTGAGATCTGAGGTAGGGGAGACTGAAATCGTGCCTCCCCTATGGGGCCTTCGCCTCTGTCTTGCTCACCCTCCCTCTGTGGCCTCACCCATCCCTGCTTTTGCCCTGAACTACTGGGCAACACTGTCTCGGCTCGGGCCTCGTGGTCATCTCCCTGCTCCTTCCATCCCCGCTGGTCTCACGGCACCGAGGTGCTTTCCTGCTGTCTGTAAAGCAGGAATGGCTCGACAAAGCCAGCCAGGACGGCTTAAAAGAGATGGCGGCAGGGAGGGAGGCGGTAAGGCGGGGAGGAAGTGGCGAGGTGAGGAGGTGGAAGTCAGGGGAGGCAAGGTACTGGGAAAGAAAAAAGTGGGGGCGAGGGAGAGCCGGCACCATTCCTGCGCCTTCCTGGTCGCCTCTTCCACTTTCCTGGTACACCTCACCTGCTAACGGTGGAGGCTCTGCTTACGGCGGAACCGCAGGCTTTGCGCAGGTGGCGCTGCTTGACAGAGGCCATTTCTGCACTACACTGTTATAGTGCTTTTATTCCACTTTCAACATCCTGTGGAATTCTGGGGTTTGTAGTTTACTGAGGCCAAAGAGCTCTCTGTCTGAGAAGTCTAAATGCCCCTTCCGAAACTGCAAATCTCAGAATTCCATGGGATGTTGAAAGTGGAGTAGTAGCGCTATAACAATATAGTGTGGAAATGGCAAGAGGGCCAGGGCCTGAGGCCGCTTCCCCACTAGACTGCCTTTGAGGCCCCTTCCTGAACTGCAGACCCCAGGATTCCATAGGATGTTGAGAGTAGAATAATAGCACTATAACAGTCTGGTGTGGAAATGGCCTCAGGTGAGGGAAGCTGGTGGCAGAGTGAGAAGAAAGGTGGAATGGAAGAAGGCACGTTAATACCCTGAGCTAATGTGAGGGAGTGGGGAGAAGAACGGGCCCAGAAGGAGATGGTGCATCTGGGGCAAGGAGGCCACCTGGATGGAGGGGGCCACAAGTCGGGCCTTCTGCCACCTGAGGTGGCCACCTCGCTCTTCCTGAAGGCCGGTTCTGGCCTTCAGACTTTTGTTTCGTTATATAAGGGACCCAAGGTGGCTTTCAACAAACTGAGACAAAGTACAGCTAAAAGAAATCCACCGGTCCTTGTATAAACAGAGCTGCTGCTCTTAGGAGGGAAGGACTACCAGGAAAGTTGACCAGGCGGGCAGGAAGAGGCAGGCTTTCGAGGCCTCTCCCCCCACACCTTTATTGCTTTTTCTTGTGCCTTCCCTCCCCCTGGTTCCAGCTCCTCAGGTCACCTGCTGTCTTCTTAAATCTTTTTCCTCCCTCTTACTCCTTGCCTCCCTGCAACCTGAGTGTTTTTCCTTAAAGCTTGGTGAGGTGATTCTTGACAGTGGTTCCAGTTCACGGAGCACTGAGGAGAAACTTGACTTCTAGCACATTTTAAATCCAGGTTTCCAATGTTTGCTCGGCACCCAGATACCACTCATGGGATGCTTGGTTACTCGGTGGTGAAACACTCTACACATGCTCGAAGACTTCCAAAATTCCCTCCTGCTGAAATCTGGAAAGGGGGTGGCACAGTGAGCCAGGCTGACATTGCACTTCACCACTTTGAGGGTTTATTTATGCATTTATTTATTGAAAGAATGTATGCCCCGCCTTTTCTTCTGGGATGAGATTTTACCCCAGCCATCACCCACTTTTCAGGGTACCAGGTGATTCGGCGAGTAAATCTCAAGGTACCCAGGGGGGTCCAGGTAACAATAGACTGCGCTTTCGGAAGGCCAGTTTTTGCAGTGGGAAACGGAAGAGGAGAGAAGAGAGAGAGAGCTGCTGGTGATCAGTAATCCAAACCCAGTTCTTCAGTGATGCTGCACAGTGCCTGTTAAACTTGGCTTCATGCAGTTTATCCTATTTTCCTGCCCCGCTCCTGTTCTTCTTAGAAGCAAAGAAATACGAAAGCACACTGGACTCCACGCCCCGCAGAAAGACCCCCTGACCATGGGAAGGGGGATCGAATCCCCCCAACCCCAAGCAACACATGTCGACTCGTCCAACTCTTGAACTTGCTCTCTCTTAGTCTTCTTCTTCCCATTTGTTAGCTGACCGGCTTTGGGACTGACGACAGATCGTTTTCTCTCTCTCCGTCGCTTCTGCTCTCGGCCTTGTGACGCCTCTCCGCTTACGAACTTGCGGCTGGGACGCCGCGTTCGGCGCTTATTACGACCTGGCTCAGAGGAGCGAAGGCAGCCCAGCAATGAGGACCGGCGAAGCCTCGGCCAGGCGCGCTGAAGGATGGAAGGCTAAGCCCAGGCACCCAGGTGGTCGGTACTCTGCGCGCTGTCAAGTCGTCTGTGGACTGATGGCGACCCCATGAATTTCATAGGGTTTTTTTTAAAAGGTAAGGAAGACTCAGAGGTGGCTTTGCCAGTTCCTTCCTCTGAAATAAATGAGGAGCGCATGAAGGAGGAGAGACAGCGCGTGTCTGCGGGAGCCGAGCTCTCGCCCACGCCGCGCACCAGCCGCCTCCTCCGGATCACGCTGATTGGCGCCCCGCTTTCTCACTGACGGCGGCGGCGACACCCTGGAAAACTTCCTCCTGTCCCACCATCCTCTGCCCCCTTCGCCTCCCTCGCCGGCGGGGGTCGACGAGGCAAGGACCCCGCTCTCTCCTTCCGGCTCGTCTGGCTGAGCTTCGGCTCCACCTGCAGAGACTCAGGCGTGCCAAAGCGGCGCGCGGCTGAGCCCCCCACGCCGCGCATCGGGGAGGGGGGCAGAGAGAGGGAGGGAGAAGAAGAGACCAGTGAAAGGAGGCGAGGCGAGAGATCGCGAGCTGCTGCGCGCTTTGATTCCAGGTCTAGGCACGCAGGCATGGACCACAACGCCTTCGGACTACGTTGCCGCTGGGGAGAACCGCGGCTACTCTGGAGACTTCGAGATCGGCTTGTTCTTCTGTTCTCCTGCTGAAAGGGCGATCCTCAGTATCTATCATCCCCCGCCTCCCCCCAGCTCTTTCTTCGTGTTCGTTTTTGGATGGACGCCGCAAAGTAACTCCCCCCCCCCCTCGCGCTTCGCCGCGCATGCAGCTCCCGACAGCGGCTGTCGAGTCTCCCTTTCTTCTCCTCCTAGTTTGGCGATCTCTCTGCCCAGCGACTTGGAGCCGAGCGATCCCTTGGCAACCTCCTCGGGAGCGGAACTTGGCGCCTCCAAGCCATGGGCGCTGCGCTCGGAGGCGAGAGGGTCGCTCCTGCTCCCGCTGCTTCGCTTCACTGACTTGGCTTGGAAATATTTGGGAAAGAAGTTTCCAGAGGTGGTTCGAAAGGAGTTAAAGAGTCCGGCGTTTCGGCGAGAGAGAGAGCCCGCCAGCAAGTAAGTGATACTGGTGAAAAGAACTGACTGATGGCGAATGTAATGGTGGTGGTGATGATGATGCGTATTACTAATTAATAATGATGCTTTGCTGTTACATTCTAGGGGGTGCTGGAAGGCACAGTCCTTGTATTGCAGCCAGTCCAACATTTTGGATTGACGAGCTTGGGTGTTATTTCTTGCTGCTCTGTTGCAATACACCATCTGTCCGGCTCGGAAGAGCATCGGAGATGCTTCAGTTTCCATGCCTAGGAACCTTAGCTTTGGCTCAAGAAATAGCGTGAGGTCTCTGTAACCCCGTGCTTCCCTGGGGCTTTGCCACCAGTTCCACACAAAAGGTGAACTCGTCTGCAAAATGTGATACACCCCCCCGCCTCCGACACACACACACACACACTGATTCAACTGCTCTTGAATTACTGCTGCTTTGCCTGAGATGTACAGTGCCGAGTAACTGTAGCCCAGGGAGCTGTGATTTCCATAATGTGGCTCTTTTATCTCCACAAGTCATGCTGGAATATCTTGTGCCCGTCGCTGGTGTGCTCCGTGTCACTGTGTATCTAGGACCCTTGGCCGGATTGTTGCGGAGGCTGAAATTTGTCACAAAATAACAGCTAAATGCAGTCTAAGTTCGATCTTGAGTAGGAAAAACACAGAGAAAGTCTCCGATTCTAATTTTCTGTGGTGTGTGTGCGCATGTGCTTTAAAACCCTCCTTATCTTAGAAGAAGAGGCAGGCCTGTGGAGTTGTAATTTTTATCTCGAAACTCATCAGATTTGCACCTCCTTCTCTCAGTGAATGAGCCAGCCAGCCAGCTAGCCTAATTCTCTTTCATATTGTCTCAGAAATGAAATGATGGGCAGGGGGAGAGGGATTATATCCTGTGAATTTTGGCAACCCTTCCTCCCGCCATGTTCCTGCCCCCACCCTACTAATTTGTCCCCAAGACTGAAAACTGCTGTCTTTTTACATCAGCCTTTCTTCTCATTCTTACTCTGCAAACCTTTCCTGGTAAAGCAGAATTTTTGCATATTTGCAGGCAAGCATGGGTATTTGTCTGCTGCCTCCATCTATTCTACTCAGCACATGAAACCAGCAGCATTTGCAGCTGTAGTTGGGGGTGATGGGTTTTGTAGACATGAACTTCACTGCATGAAGTAGTTTGCAAGGATTGTGTCTGTACAAATGTATCTCTATAGCCTGTAGAAAGCTAAGTGAACACAAAATAGTCAGTTTTATATTTCCTTTGATCAAGGAAGTTATCTACTATGTCAAACAAACAAATACAAACAAACTCACAAAACCCCCTTAGTACTGTACTGATACTCTGGCCAGCACTTTTAACGTCAGTTGTGTATGTGATAGGTGTTGCTCATGAATGGAACTAATCATAGTTTTGATAGACTGTAGTGTGTTATTTTATCTAATGCACAAAAAGTTTTAGGGAACTTATACGTTCCTTGCTACAGAGGTTGATATGTGTGTTTCCTTATTTTAATCTGTAAAGTAAAATGAGACACTTATTGCTATAGGATTATAATGTTAGTGGCCTACATACCCCAAAGGCACTAGATCCCATCTGACCTTGGAAGCTAAACAGGGTCAGCCCTGGTTAGTATTTGGACCACCAACAAATATCAGGTGCTCTAGGCTATATCTCAGAAGAAGGAACTGGCAAAGCCATCTCTATGTATTCATTGACTAAGAAAACTCAATGAAATTCATAGAGGTCTCCATAAGTCAACAGGTGACTTGAAAGTGTGTGCACACACACAGCTTGACCCTCTTGTTGTTGTGTGCTGTAAAATCATTTCTATGACTTTAAAGGGAACCTATCACAAGATTTTCTTGGCAAGATTTGTTCAGAGCGGTTTGCCATTGCCTTGTTCTACATTTGTTTAAAATTCTGAAAATAACTTGCAACCAGGTAGCATGATTCCCAGAGGGCTACTTAGGAGAAACACACTCTGAATGCCTTTTCAGAAGTGTGTCAGTGAGTCTTAAAATCTAAATGGTTGCATTTCTGATTTAAGAAGGAAGAGGAGGAGGAGGAGGAGAAGGAGAAATGCTTTAAGGATGGTGGGACTGGCTAACTTAGGCAGATTTCTTCTGCAGTGAATTAATTTGTAATACATATGGACTTATTGTAGTGTTTCACCATACAGTGGGAGAGGGGCAGTCTTTCACTGAAGAATATCCAGCTGACTGTGCAGTAGAACAGCCTGGAGCTTGGGAATTCTTTAGAGTACATCAGAGTGGTCCCCTTCTATAAGCATCAGTGACTTGGAATCGCTGATGAGATAAACAGATGGCTTTTCAGAAATGAAGGGCTCTTTACCAAATCCAGATCCAGAAATAAACTGCCTATTTTGCTTTCTGTTCTCATCTCTTTGTGCAATTTAACCTAATACTGTCATGGGAAATAATTGACTTAATATTTGTCTGACTGATGTGTGGGAAGGGAAGGGGGTGCATACCACATAGTGATTGATCGATTTCTTTTTGCGGAACCATTGTGCTGATTCCTGCTAGACAAGCTAATAAGATGTTCCCTTAACAGAATTATATCAAGTGCTATGAAAAGGACACTAGTTGGATTATAAGAAAAATTCCAAAACTGCAATGAGGGATTGGGGTATCCTGTATGTGTGCATGCCAACCCAAATGTAAAAAAAAAATGAGCAAATTTTGGAATTCTTCCGCACATTTCAGCAGGGTTGAGGCAAAGAAATGTGCAATGGAGGAGGGAGAATAAATTCTCAATTTGCTTAGCATCTAGTATGATGAAAAGTTCTAGAAAGTCAAGTGCTATACTTTTAAAGAATCCCTTCTTTTTATAAAAAATGTTTAATTTACTATCAGTACTTTCATTTCAAACGTATTTGACTTAGCAAAAAGTGTAAGAAAATGTATAGACCATTTTTTGCTAAGGATCTCCCTTAATTAACTTCATTTTGTAGATGGTTAAGCAGCAAACACAGGGATGATCTACTGTTCGACAACAATGCTATAGACCTCTCTTGCCCACAAAGTATATTAACCCTGATTAATTAGTTGTGCAGCCTTTGAAGGAATGAACTGAAAGAAGTTGAATGAATGTCACCAGTTAAAAATGCCAGCACATCTTCCTCCTTTCTTTTTCAAGAAAGATTGTGCGAATCAGCAGCACTAGTTTCATGACCAGATATATGGATCACTAAAGAAATTTAGGCAGGGAAAGGGTCTCTTGTTCTTGACTCGCAGAAAAATGCAGTGTATCCAATACAAATCCTTTCAAAATCCTTCTTAAAACACAGGTTTTGTATGTTAGCTTGCTATAATTAATTAATTAATTACCTACCCTCCTGTAAGTTGACTGAAAACTTCAATTTGATTGGCAATGTTTATCATTCAATGTCTGCCACTGTATCTTATATATAGTGGGTGGTGGTGGTTAAAAAGTACATGTATCTGGTTTTAGAGAAGAGTTAATGTACAGATATATTCATGCACCCTAAACCATGGAAATTGCAATTTAAGATACTCAGGCTGAACATCTGTGACATGCAAATAAAACACATTTTATAGTTTTCCATATTGTACTTGCTTTCAGCTTACCTCCATACATCCATCCTTAGTTGTTTGAAAACTGTAGTGGCTCCAAACTGCTATAGCTAGACAACTGACTGATTGTAAGAAGGATTGCCACATTCCACATCCGATACCACAACAGACTACTAGCCTATTTCTGGGCACAGTTGGGAGGTCCGGTTATGACCTTTACAGTTGTACACAGCTTTGATCCAGACTATCTGAAAGACCTTATTTCTGTGTATGAGCTTGCCTGATTTTAAAATCTTCAGGAAGGACTTTCTCTCTATTCTGCCACTGTCACAGGTTTGTACGGTGAGAACATGAGAGAGAGCCTTCTCAGAAGTTGGTCCCAAGTTTTGGAGCTCCCTCCCTTTGGAGGCTCAGTCGGCCCACTGTCTGTTCTCTTTCCACTGGCAGGTGAAGATTTTTCTTTTTTAATTTAGGCAGGCAGGCCCTTGGTTCTTAACTTAGTGGGGTAGAAGATAATGTATCAGCTGTACCTGTTTCTGGAGATTCTTGATCTGTCCAAGATGACACATGTTTTATTTAAATCCCATTTGGCTTACTAGGACAGCCAGACTGAAAACTGGACACAGCTCCTCTACTTGTAATAGTTGTGTAAAAGAGGAATTTCAACAGATGTTGGTTGTCACACAATCAAGGAACAAGCAACACCTCATTAAATTCCCTCTCTTGCAGAACCATCAAAGGTACAGGGGCTCTCTCCAGTTCTTACTCTGGAAACATAAGTTTTTGTGGCTCTTTCCCCTGCCTATTATTATTATTATTATTATTATTATTATTATTATTATTATTATTATTATTCTGAAGTACATTTGTACCTGCTGCAGCAGCTGCAAATGTTGTTTTGATTCTTGTGGCAGCCATCTTGGTTGTGAGAAGATATTTCCCCAGTGAGGGAATGAGGTATTATTTTGCTCTTCTTGTGTTTAAAAGCACTTTAAATGCACTTTAAAAGGTAGTGTTGTCATGAACACAAAAAGCCTTTCTGCTTCCAGTGGATGTGCGAGACCTGCAATTTTGTATATATTTTTAAAAAAGAAAGTTATGATATGAGTAGCAAAAGCTATACATTTATGCAGAAAGATTTAAACTCTTCTCTGTGCTTCCTTAACAGATCCGTTAAAGTCAAGCCAGTTTATCTGGATGATCACAAAGATACCACTTGCCAAATTTGTGTGTGTTTATATTATATACATATTATTAAATATTCAGATAAATAAACTGGGGGAATGTGGTTTGAATGGGGATTTCCATTACTGACTCATGATTCTGTCTGTTATGTTCACAAAGGTTTTAAATAGTATTAAATGTTTTAATCTGGTCCCATTGGAACCAATTTTTGTATTCCTGCCAGTGTTATGTTTTTATTCTGGTTTCTCTTTCTTTATGGCATATGATTTATATTTCTAACGTGACAGCTTGTAGTGCCATCTTTTCTGTTCTGAGAAGTAAGATAATACAACATAGGTCAAATGTACTGTTGAGGTTCTGTGAGTTGATTGGAGGAGTTAGCTTTTCTAGTGATGGGTTTATGGGTCATTTGCATCTTGATTTTTTAAATTTAATATTATTTTTTAACTGGGTGATTGGAGTGTACACATGACTAAAGAGGTTTACATTCTGTGTGAGGAAAACCATCATCTAAAAGCAATCCAGGAAAGTTAATTTCCTATGGAAAATAGGAGTTTCACTAAGGCTTCCTTCACACTATATAATTATAGTGCTATGATTCCACCTTGGAAATTACTGCTTTGTATTCTTGTGGGATTTTTCCATAAAGGGAAAATTGGACACCTGGGAAAAAAAAACCGGAATGATGAGCCTGGTGGTTCTTAAACCAGTTAGGATAGCTAGACTACTAGATTCAAATATTGTGAAGAAAACATTGCTACTATATTCATTTATGTCACAAACAAGCAGCATTATTCAGATTTAATGGCCTCATCTGGACGCAATGATAATACCATGGACTTTTTGTTTGTTTTTTAAAGAATGAATCTAGATGAGCATGTGATACCCTACTAGGAAGAAATCAGAAGGAAAGAGTATTTACATTTTTAGCTATGAACAATTAAGCATTATATCTGAACCTGAACAAACTGGTTAGTCTTAACAGTGATTTACAGAAGGAGCCTAACTTCAAACCATGGCTTATGAAGAGTTGATTGTTTCCATAAATATTTGTAAAGATTAATTACCTTTTAGGATTCAGATGTAACACTAAACTCTGGTTAATTGGAAACTGGAAGTGAAAACTTCTTATCTCCTTGGATTGTACCAGAGAAGGCTAGAGTAACAAGAGTGAAGAAACCTGAGGCTTGTATGCGTTATTTTTGTATCAGTGTTGTTATATCTAACCCAGAACAATGTTAATAGAATTATTTTAAAAATTTTAGCATCTCTTCAGGTATTTGGCTGAGGTTGAGAATTTGTGAAACTTAATTTCCTTGTTGTAGCATGATTCTTTCTGAATCTTACTTGCCTTAGTTTGAAAATGCAGCACATAATTCCAGAAACCAGTGGTGGCTAGTGGGTCTCATGTCAGTGGGTTGGTGAATTTCCTCCAGGTTTTATACCTAGTTTTAAAAGAGCTATGCTACATCCTATTCCCAATATAATCAGCACCTTGGAGAGCTTCTTTAAGTGAGATTAAACCTGGAATAGATTTACTGCCCCAGTGACATGGGAGCCACCACTTCTAGGTACAAAACTAACACGAAAGAGTTGAAAAAATTGTTTCAGTTTTTACAAAACTCCTGAATTTGATGAACCTCGATGGGAAAGTTTGGAATTTAAAGCTATACCTCTTTCGAACACTGATGAGAACAGTTTATTGCTTGTCCCAGTACTAAGACTAGACAAAGAATCTATGAATCCAACTGGTTGTCCTCTAGGCCAAATAAATTTTGAATGAAGAAAAATTCAGAAGTATGTCCCTAATATTTGGAAAATAATTATCAAATGCTGCGTTAGCCCTTTATAACATGCCTGATATGTCATCATTTCATGCTTCAGTAATGAACATTCATTAGATAATAGTGAAACAAGCTGCTAGGCAGCATTTTCTTCACTTATACTTTTTATTGAATAAGGTTTGACTTTTATAATAGGTTTTGAAATCCAGAAATCCAAATATTCATGCCTTTTGTAGACTTGCATGGGAAGAGCAAAATGTCTATAACTTTTATTTTATTTTATTTTATTTTATTTTATTTTATTTTATTTTATTTTATTTTTGAACAAGGGCATGACATTTGGATAAATGGAAGCTCCTACAGTGGGGATAAACTGGAGTCAGAGAGTATACAGCTAGCTCTAGAGCTTTTGTGCTAGTCAGTTGTAAAGTTTTCTAAAAAATGAAATACTATTTCAAAGAAGTATGTACAATCCATTGAGTCCTCTGTTCTTCAAGTTCATCTTGCTTTTTTTCTGTCACAGACCTTCTGCTATTAGGGACATTCTGCTAGATCCTGTGAGAGCACACCCAGGATACAGACTGGAAGGTAGTGCTACAGTGAGGTGTGTGTGTGTGTGTGTTTTCAAGTTGCCTATTGACTTATGACGACCCCATGAATTTCGTAGAATAGCAGTGGGAAGGGGGTGGGCTGTGAACCATCAAGTCCAATCCCCTGCTCAATGTGGATCTTCAGCCAAAGCACCCCCAGCAGGAAGCTGACCAGACTCTTTTTGAAGACCTCTAGAGAAAGAGACGCACAACCTCTCTAGGCAGTTGGTTCTGTTGGTGAATTTCTCTCACTGTCAACAAGTTCCTTCTAATATTCAATTGAAATCTACCCTCCTGAAACTTAAAATCATGAGACCTAGTTCTACCCTTGGGCATAGCAGGGAACAAGCCTGCACCATCCTCTTTGTTTTAGCCCTTGAGTTATTTAAATAATGTGATCATGTCATCCCTCACTCTTCACTTCACCAGGCTGAATGTGCCCAGCTCCCTTAACCTCTCCTCATGTGTTTTGTTCTCCATGTCCCTTATCATTTTTGTTATACTTCTTTGAACTCACTCCAGCTTGTCTACCTCTTTCTTAGAGTGAGGCACCCAGAACTGAACACAGTACTCCAGATGAGGCCTGACCAGCACAGAATATAAAAGGACTGTTACTTCCCTTGACCTGGAAATTGTGCTTCTATTATTGCAGGCTAAGATAGCATTTACCTTTGCTACAGACACACTGTTGGCTCATGTTCAACAATAATCCTAAAGTCTTTTTCACATGTAGAACTGCTGAGCCAAGTATCCCTCATGTTATGCTATCCCTGTAAATTTGAGTTTTGTGGCCAAAGTATAGAATTTTGCATTTGTCTTTGTTGAATTTCATTATATTAATTTCACTCCAGTTTTGTAGTTTATCAGGGTCCTTTTGAATTCTGTTCCTATCTTGCAATATGTTAGCTACCCCTCCCCAGTTTTACATCATCTGAAAATTTGATAAAGATTCTCTCCACCTCATCTTCTAAGTCATTGATAACAATATTGAAGAATGTTGCTCCCTGGACAGAACCCTATGGCACTCCACTTAAGACCTCCTTCCAATTTGAAGTACAGCCACTTACAAAAACTCCACTCTGATGACAACTCTTTGACCATGGTTCCAATCAATTAGGGATCCATCTGATGGTGTTTCCATCTACTCCATATTTAGTCAGTTTGCTAATAAATGACATCCACAGCATTCCCAACATCTGTTAAACTAGTGACCTGATCAGATAAAGATATCAGGTTAGCTGGGCAGGATTTGTCTTGAATAATCACTTCTACTAAGAACTGTATTGTCATCAAGATACTTGCAGACGGACTCGTGCATAACCCCATGAAATATTTTTCCTGGCATTGAGGTCAGGCTGTGGTTTTCTGGCTCTTTTTTATTACCTTTTTAGAAGAGATGGACAATGTTTGCTTGTTTTCAGTCCTCTGTTACCTCACCAGTTCTCCAAGATTTCTCTGAAGTGATGGCAGGTGGTTTTGTGAGTGTGTCCGCCAGTTCCTTCAATACTCTGGGATGCAGATTTGAACTTATTTAGGCTAACCAGGTGATTCCTCACTAACTCCTTATCAGTTTCTTTTTGTAACCTGGATTCCTTGCCAAGGTCTCTGCTGTGTTATGGAAATGCATAGTCTTCTTTTAGGGGGAAAAATGAAGCAAAATAGGTATTGAGCAGTTCTGTTTTTTCATAATGATATGTTAGCATAATACCATCCCTGCTGAGCAGCAGTCCCGCCATTTCCTTTGTCATTCTCTTGCTTCAAGCATGTTTGTTCCTTGCTTGCCTAGCCAATCTCAGAAAATTTAGAGCTTTAGTTTTCCCTATACTATCCTTGTAAGTTTGAGCTACACATCTATATTTTTTCTTGGTGATCCATCCTTCCTTCCATTCTTTATACATAGTGTTTTCTCTTTTCACTTCTGCTTCAAGTTTATTGTGAAGCCACATTGACTTTTTCAGATGTTTCAGGTTTTTTTTCTTCCATGGAATTTTTTGTGATTGTGCTTTTAGTGGTTCCTTCTTTATGAAATCATACCCATGCTGGTTTTTTTGTTTTTTAAGCATCTCTAGTCATGGGATTCTGCCTAGTATTCCCTCAAGCTTGATAAAATCAGCTTTGCTGAAATCTAAGGTTTGTTTTTGACTATATACTTCTTTGGCATGTCCTAGGCAATCATGAATTCTAGCATTACATGGTCACTTCCCCCAAAGTACCAACAGCTTTGATTCTAGTTAGAGTCAAGTTCAAAGTTGCTGATCCCCTTGTTCATTCTTCTACCTTTTGAAAGAGGAAATTATCTGGAAAGCATACCAGGAATTTGTTGGAGATCCTATGCCTAGCAGAGCTAATCTCCCAGCAGATATAAGGATAAATGAAGTCCCCCATAACTACTGGTTTGTGGTTCTTGGAGATTTCTGAGATTTGTTTCAGAAAGACATCATCCACCACCTCCTTGGTTTGCTAGTATGTAGTTAACTCCTACCAAATTGTTTTTTTATTTCTTTTGTTGTTCATTTTTATCCAAATGCTCTCCACTGGTTCAGTTTTGTCACTTGTGGGCTTTCTGGATAGGTGAATTTGTCTTTGACATATAATGCTACACCTCCTCCTTTTCTTCCCCATCTATTATTTTGAAATTATATCCCTCAATTGTTATTATAATGATGGGAGTCATCCCACCAAGTCTCTTATACCTATAAAACCATATATACCTTCCTCCAGTAGAACTTTGAGCTTGTCTTATTTGTTTCCCAAACTCTGTGCATTGGTGCATAGACATTAAAAATGATGTTTGTTGTCATCTCTTGTTCTATTGTGAGTTTTACTGTGGCTCCCATTCTCTCCCTCAGCTTTTCCTCTAGATTTCATATCCCTGTGTTTAGAGCTTGCTTTTGGGCAGATGTTTAAGCTGTCATCTGCAGCATCCTAAGGATTTAGTTTAAAGTCCTCTTGATCAGATTTATCATGGTTTTGCCAAAGATATTCTTCTTGGTCTTTGTGAGGTATAGCCCATCTGCAGCTGGTAGCCTTTCATCTAAGAAGTAAAGACAATGATCCCAGAAACTAAACTTCTCCCATTAACATCATCTGTGTAGCCAGTCATTCATTTGCTGTATCTTCCTTTCTGTGTTTGGTTATCTATCTTTCACTAGTAGAATTCCACCCCACCCAGAATTGGGAGGGTAGGGTTCCTATACTAAACTAAAACATGGAGGCTTTAATTCAAAGTCAGCTTGTAAGGGCCTGCCAATTTTACATAGGTGGTCCATGGGTTAGCTTAAAAAATGAAAGAAAACTCCATTTATATACTAACTTGTGTCACTTCGCCCCAAGGAGTTGCACAATAGTGACAAAGAGGGATGAATTTGTACAGAATGCAAACTTCTAAGGTGAACCGTTCCCACTGGTCTGATATAAATGTTACTCTGGACAGACCATATCTTGTGGCTTTTTAAAAAATCATCGTAACTGTCTTTATAGCTTTCTGTTTTATGATATATGTGAGGAGAGAAATCCTGATCCCTCCTCTCCTCTTTCCTTCAATCAAGACTCTTTTGTGTGAGGAAATATGGGTTAACTTTAGGGAATAATCATTCCTCTTGTGTAATTTTGTGTAGGAGAGAGGAAATACTAGATAATGTCTCCTTCCCTTCTCCCACACCTGACAGATTGTTCCATTATAATGTGAAGCAGAGGACAAATCCACCTCCCCCATCTATATTCACACTGTGTATTCTTAGTAACATCAGAAAAAAGCACATTAGAGAAAGGCATTCCTTATTACCGAAGGAATTAACTTTAAAAGGATTCATGGTGAAAAATCTCTGCTATTCCCTCATGAGCAGGTGATATAGAACATGGAAAAACACATACAGACTTTCAAATATGAGAAAGTGTATTGTCTGCGGAGAAAAAGGCCAGAGAAAGTGTTAGTCAAAGAAAAAGTTAACTGAAGAATTTTGGGATAGTTTAGGATTTTGTCAGTAGAAATGTGACTACTCCTTGGACTGTGAACATGGGCTTCATTTGCAAATCTGATTGACCAATATCTCTGAAGCAGTTCTGTTACTGATGGCAAAACAGGCCAGCAGCTTCTAATTATGAGCTCAACAGCATGTCTGTTTTGACTCTTAGCTGACACATTGCAAAATAGACAAAAGAGGAAAAGTAAAGACAGAACACACTGAAAACAAACATACTAAAAAAAACAACATAAAAGGCTAGGGGAAAAATGAGTGTGTATGTATTAATCTGGAGTGTTACTCTACTGAGGCTTCCATGAAACTAGATTTGGGATTATTTACAAAGAAACAAAAATATTTGATGGAAAAAATAACAGATTTTGATTAAGGTTGTGGAAAACTGATGAAGATAATCTTAAAAGCCAAAGAAAGCTCACAAGTGTTCCTCAGTGTTGTTGTGGGGAGCTTCACAGCACAAGCGGATGCTGTTGCCAAGGGAAGGAGTCTTGGGCAGTCTACATTTTCCCTTGCTTAGAGAAAGTCAGGAAAAAAAGCTAATGTTACATGGATTTCACATGTGTCTCCCACTAGCTTGTAGAAACCTTCCCCTTCTGTCTAAAGGGGAAAAAATATGCACCAAGGAAAATAATTCCTTTCAGGAGAAAAGAGGAGTAGCAGCTCAATTTTCAGAGGTAACAGAAACACTTAGGATTACAGTTACTAAGGGAATGTTCACAGCAGCTTCTTGTACTTGTTTCTGCTTCATGCTACGGATGTCTGTAGTTGTGGGCCTTCAAGTCATTTCCAACTTACGGTGACCCCAAGGCAAACCTATCATGGGTTTTTCTTGGCAAGATTTGTTCAGAGGTGGTTTGCAGCTGCCTTCTGAGGCTGAGAAAGTGTGATTTGTTGAAGGTCATTGATTGGGTTTCCTTGGGATTCAAGAGGGAAGGAATAACACATGAGCCAGAGGAGGAAATTCAATGGATTGGGTGGGGACCTTCTTAGGCTACAGGCCACAGATCTTCCTATCGCTGGTTTAGAGGTCGCAGTGATATCTTTCATGTTGTAATTATGCATAGTCTTGGCACCTTTCTGTTTAAGTAGTATGAAGCACACACTTTTGCTTCACTTTAAGTGAATGTCTTCAGAACAGGCGAACTGTGTTCAAACTGTTTCTAACCTAGACAAATTATTGGTTTTCAGTCTTACACCGCAGGGAAGGGACAAATGAGATGCTGCTCTACATTTGAGGGGATTGGAATTTGGTTTATTCCCAGCCACTGGTAGAAGATGGCAAAAGACTTACAGGGGCCTCACCACCTCATTCTTCTGAGGTTTGCAGAAGCCATTACTTGAATGAGTGTCTTATAGGAGATACTCACCCATATTTTTTCCAGTTTGAACGAACATGTAAAATATTGTTTAGGTACACATGATATTAGGGTGTGGGGACTTGATTCCTGATTTTTAGTTGATTATTGCTGTCATTTGTCTTCTAGTCCTTACTTCTGAAATGTGGAAGCACTGTTTTTTTTGGTGGCTGTTAGTTGCTTTCAGGATCCCACTAAAGTTTGAAAGACAAGCTCTGGTATGTGTGACATCTGCTTCAGTGGCTCAATATCATTAGCCCTCCCTGGTCATTTCCTGAGTAATCTGGAGCTCATTTACAAAGATTGAGTGGAAATCCCAGAGAGACTCTCAATTTTAATGACATTAAATGTGAAATCAACTTTATGCATATCAGTCTGCCATTATTTTATTTTAATATAGCAAGTTATTTAATTAAGCATTCTTGTGAAACAGTTACTGAATTATGCCAATATCATGGATAGCAATATATTGAAACTATATTTTATTGTATTTTCTGCTTTGACATTATTTTTGTTGCATGCTGGTTTGAGAATAATGTATACAGTGATTGATCAAAATGACTGTTTGAAGCTGTAGTCCTAAAGTCTCTTATTAGAGGAGAAATTCTATTAAAGTCTTTGGAATGTAATTGTGAGCAAATATGGTTGGGATGGCTGTATGTATCTTAAGATACATAGTTCAACCATAGTGTCCTTCTGAGACACCCCTCTGGGATGGAGCTTGAAGGCACTGTTCTGCAGTGATTCCAGTCCTTCTTGGACGCTTGAACTCAGAACATGGTGGTGGAAGATGCCTGTTTAAGCATGGCTGAGGGCTCAGTTTTGTCCCCCATTCTATTTAACTGTACATGTAACTGTAGGGAGAGGTTATCCAGACTTTTGGAGTTGGATGTCACTAGTACACTGTTGATAACCCAGCTCTATCTCTTCTTTCCATCCAATTTCAAAAAAAGCTGTCTCTGTAATAGACCAGTGTCTGCTATAGTTAATGAACTGAATGAGGAAAAACAAACTGAAACTCAAGACTGAGGTGCTCCTGATCAGCTGTAAGGCAGATCATGGAATACAGATTCAGCCTGTGTTGGATGAGGTTAAGCTCCCTCTAAAATCTCAGGTTCTCAACTTAGGTATGCTCCTGGACTCAGAGCTAAACCTGCATGTACAGGTTTCAGGGGTGTCCAGGAGTGCATTTGCAGAGCTAAAACAGGTACCCCAGCTGCAACTGCTCTTTGGATGTCACATCTGGCTACAATGACACATGCCTGGATTATATCCTGTTTGGATTATTGTATCACATTCTACATGGGACTGTGTTTGGAAACTTCAGTGCAGCCAGGTTGCTCACAGTTGAAAAACTGTATTTCCCTTGATCAAGCTCTAAATTTGCAGGGAAGGGCTTTCTCCAGGTTCCACCACCATCACAGGCGTGATTGGTGAGGATGCAGAAGAGACCCTTCTCAGTGTTAGCTCCCAAGTAGTGGAACTCCATTCCTTGGGAGATCAGATTGACCACGTCACTGCTCTCTTTCCACTGGCAGACAAAAAAGTCTTTTATGTGTGAAATCATTTGGTTTTTAATATTTTGGGGCAGATGGAGCTTTTAATGACAGTGTGCTTTCTATTTTATGTTTTGTCCAGTTTCTTAAAGTTGCTTTTAATGTGCTTTTGCTACTTGTGGTTTTTTTAAAAAAATAGGTCTAGTTTACTTATGTTTTAAGTTGTAAGAGCTATTTTAGTTATACTGTGTGCTTTCTATAAGATTGTACTCTCCTTTGGATCCCATGCTTGGAGGAAGGTGGGATATAAATTAAATGTAATTAAATAATTGAATAAATTAATAGTGGTTCAGATCCAGATTTAGTAGCAGAGAAGAACCATTGATTTCAGTATATGACTAATTCTGTATCTAACCAGTATTTTATTTCAGAAAGACTTGTTAGTCTGCAAATATGTTTTGTGAAATGAAGCGTGAGGATTACACATTCTGATCAAACCTTTGGAAATGGCTATTGAATTTGCCTTATACATAGGAAAGTAAATTTTGGCTTATTTCATATTTGCATGCCAAAAAAAAAGTAATTGCATAAGTTCGTTTTTACTGCAGGAAACTACAAGAACTTTTTTTCTGCAATTTTTCATAATTTGAGACTTTTTTGAAAGTTCTTTGATATAGCATAGTTTGCACGAATAATTTTTAAGATAAATCCCAAAATATGCACAATCTTACAATGGTTAGTCATTTTCTCAAGAGACGTCTTAATATGTCGAGACACTTATCCTCATTGACGATGAAAAAATTGTACATATTCTTAACATCACTATTCATATGCAAACTGAATGCAATATTTCAGCATTTTTTGACCTCACAGACAAATAAGATATAGTAATACCCCTGAACTGGAATGATGGCTTATGTGAAAGACTTCTCATTTAGTTTGCTTTAGAGAGAAGATATTGCAAAGATGGTTCTACATGGTTTTGTCATATGTAACTAAGTTACACATAGGGGTTTTGTTTCAGTGTGTACTGCAGTGTGAGTAATAATGTGATCTAATTTGTTAAGTTGTTCAGGCAGTTTCTCTGTTAACCATTACCTAATATTATCAGCTATTCTTTTTCAGAAACAAACTGAGGTACACTCTTCTTGGTCTTCGTGGGACAGAGGAATTTCAAGGCATAAGCAAATTTATCTAATCCTTTGCAGCTTTTAAAAATTGTCAGTGTGTAAAGTTTTATAAACTTGTATTTGCAACTGCAGCACAGAAAATGAGTTCCAGGCAGGTCTGCCATATTCTGACAGACATTATAATCAAGCAGTTTTTGCCCCACTTTCTCTGTTTTCTAATCACACTCATTCCAGTGGCTGCTGAATCTACAATTTCTAGATTGGGGTGGTCATCAGTGGAGGTCCTGAAGACTATTTTCAAACCTTCTCACAACTGCTCAGGCTACAGTAGCCTCTTCTGACAAAAAGGAAGTGAGTGGAAGGTCATTTCTGGTTTTGAGAACATGATTTGTGGAGAGTCAAAAGAAGATGTGCCCCATTCATTGTTTGATACAAGAATTGCATCCCCTGGGGGCATAACTTGATTTTGTTGCATTTTTGGTGACGGGGCCCCAGAGGACTCTAGGAGGGGTCTAGTGGCTACATATAGCCCATGATAATAATCTCTGTCTTAAAAATGTATCATTTACCATATATCCTGATTATAGTTCTGTTCATAACACAGCAGGATCCTCTGGTCAGGTCATTTCATTGCAGGATTCCACATAAATTCAGTTCAAATATGTGATTTGTAATCTGTAAGCATAACTGAAGCCCTGACTTCCATTTCACATGCACACTCTTCCTCAGTCCAAGGCTAAAAACACGTGTTCTTATTAGTCACAGGTGATATAGTAATAGCATTCAAGCAAGTGAACGTGATGTCCATACCAGTGGATGAGCAGGCTGAACAAGAAGTGATAGAGCATTCCATATTTCCTTTCTGTTCAGCATGGAAGCATGGCGGATTGCCAGAAGAAGGAAGCCCCTTTCTTTGCACTTGGCACGGAATGGTGGCAGATGTTGGTTTCCATGTCAGGAGGTCAGTGAATTCATTCCTGGTTTGGGATAGCTTTAAAGGAGCTATCTAAGATGTTGAATGTACTTTGGGGAGAGGGATCAGGACCATGGGTTGCTGCTTTAATGTGTGAACTAAACTTGAAGCTGAGTTAGTGCCCCTTTGACATTGGCACCGCCAGCCCACTTTGGCACAGAAATGTAGCAGATGCTCCTGTTGGAGGGAAATAACTTTTTGTCCATCTTCTTCTAAAGCCCCAACCAGCTAATATCAAGGCTAGTTATCTCTGTAACTGCATTAAAAGGCTGGTTTAATTATACCTTGTTACTGGAGTAGCTTCTGCTCTGAGTGAAGATTCTTCAAAGTCTCCTGTTTTCCCCCATACTGATTGCTCAAAGGTTTTAAAATACATGTGGAGTGAATGTCAGGCTACTGTGTCCTCTGGCAGTATCTTAATATTGATATTCCTGCCTGACAGTGAATAGGTCACTCCCAAGTATGTTTTGGTATAACTATATTGCAGGCCAGGAAAAAATATAAATATATTTAGCATTATTAAACTTTTCTTAGTATTTGAGTTGTAACAGGCTTTATAAAAAAAGCTGTCAAAGTATTCTGTGGATTGGGAAATGATGTGCTGGTTGCTGTAGCTGGCAAGTTCAGAAGCAGATGAATTTGGAAATATGTGTGGATCTATTACCTGGCTTTTAGTATACTTAGTGTTCTTTAATTCTGTTCCTTCTAGCCATAAAATGAATGCTAAGCTGTAAAAGCCTTGAGGCATCATATTAAGAAGCATGATCTTTTGCCTCCGCTGCTCTTGAAATAATTTCACAATCTCATTTACTGTATATACTTAGTTCAGGTCTTGGAATCTTAATTTTAATGTTTCATGCGCTTACACTTAAGTGGATGAAAAGAAGAAAGGACAGGTAATGAAAATATATAGGAATTTAGATATATTTAATCATGTTAATAAATCAAGAAGTGCTGTTAGATCAGCTGCTCTAGAGGAGCGTGCATACTTCAGCAATTGATAATGTCCTAGTAACAATAAGTTGCACCATTTAGATATCAAATCAGCCAGCTCGTCTTTTAGTATGCTATGGTTTTCTACACTTTGGGACACTTATTCTTTAATTTGTACAGTCTTTAGATCTCAATTCCATCTTGCTAAATGCTTCAGACAAATCTAGAACAAACCGTGCTTCCTTTTGCTGGTGTGCTGGAATAGAAACAAACCAGAATGGCAACTATTTCCCAGTTCATATGAAGTGGTAAACAAATAAATGAGTAAAACATTGTGCAGATGGATTTTCTATATTTTCCGTATCCATGTATCCAGTGCACGTTAGTGTAGTCTTGAGAAAGAGCCTTGTCTGCAGGAGGGACCCTCCTTTCTGTCCCATTGGGGGCCTTCTTGGTTGTACCACCCTCATTGTAGAGTGACCTATCCTTGGAGGTCTGATGGAACCATTGTTGATTTCTTTTGAGTTCTAACCCAAAATATGTTTTTTTTATTAAAGCTTTTGGGGATCAATTGACTGAAATGTACCTGCATATGGCTTTAAAGTTTTCTAGCTTTTAAAGTTGTTCTAACTCTTGTCTTGTTTAATATAACTATGGTCCTTTCTGCACAAGGTTGATACATCGCAATAGCCTCGTATTGTCACTTTTACATCTGCACATTAAACTGGTTTGACATCGTTCTGTCCTCCATGGTTTTGCACAAGTTGAGGTCTTAGTGCAGTTAACATTGACGTTAAACTGATGTATTGTAAAAATGGAAAAACTCTGATGTAAACAAGCCAAACTGTTTCTGCTGTGTTTTTTCCTACATGCGGAAGTGTTACATCAATTCACACACTTGTGCTAAAACGTAGCAACGGTTTCTACAACTTTTTTTTTTTAAATTGACCAATCAGCAGTGGCAGGGTGGAGCGAGGGAGGGGAATAGGAGTTCCATGAGAATTCATGATGTGGAAGCTACAAACGATTTTCTTTGCTTTACTTCAATAGAAACTGGAGGGCATGCAGATAGGAATTGGGGTAAGTCGGAGTAAAAAAACTGCTCATGACATGTGGTGAAACACTCCTCCACTCTAGTGAGGAAATGGTCTGTCGTGCTTATATTTGTTTTTACTCTGGAAGTACTTGAAATTGTTACTATTGTAACATAGTCCCACAATAAGATTGGGAAATAACTAACTAACTAGTTTCCAGGACTACCAATTCTGGGAAGGCTCGAGTACCACTCTCTGTCTCTGTAATTAAACTCTTTGAAGTCTACATTTGCAAAGAACAATCATTCCTCTCCACAAGCACTAGTGTTCAAGGTGGAGAACTTTCCTAAAATTTGGTGGTTAAGCTTATCTCTCTTCATATTCTTTCCCCCTACTTATCCTGCTGAAAATAAGCACAGTGAGTGAAGAGGTAATGTGTTTTTTTTTATTTTATCAACCATCAACAAATAAAATAACATCTAATACAAATCCACTTGTGCTGTTTTCTTGCAGAACACAATCTATATGTACATTTTTTACATTTTGTTCTTCTGTACCAATAATACAATATATTATACACACCATCTATTATTTCTGTTATTTGTATCCTTCTCTTCTCTTCTCTATTATTCTTTTCTATCTTACTATCTCTGTCTTATTTATATCTTATTATTACTGTTGGAAATGTGGTAAAGATAATGAAACTTACTTTCATGTTTGGTGGACATGTGGCAAAGCAAAAAAATTTTGGAAAAAAATTCAAGAGATAATGTCAAAGATGTTACAAACAAGTATCCCACTAATACTGGAAATATTTCTTCTGAATATAATACAGAAAATAGACAGAGAAGAAAAGAGAAAATTTTGGAGGATAATTTTATATATGATTACGGTGGCAAGAATAATATTCGTAATGTATACAGTGCTGGCTCCAAATTGGGTGGGATGAGTGGTCAAGAGAGGCTTGAGGAAAGAAATAATAATAATAGGAAAACCTTTTACCTACAGAGTGTCACACTTCTCTCCTCCTCACTACTTGGTTTATCAAGCTTCTTGATAAAAGTTGTGCACTAAACAGTAGGCACCTGCTATCTAAGGAAATGTTTTATGGAAAACTTGACTTTTTGGGGAAGGGATAACACGTGGTAGAGACCCAGTGTGGTGTAGTGGTTTGAAGATTGAACTATGACCCTGGAGACCAAGGTTCAATTCCCCGCTTGGCCGTAGAAACCCACTGGGTGACCTTGGGCGTGTCACATACTCTCAGTTCCAAAACCCCCCATGATAGCTTCACCTTAGGGTTGCCATAAGAGCAAATGACCTGAAGGCATACAACAATAACAACCCCACAATATCAGTTTATACCATATCATTCTGAATTTTTATTAGTTTTAGAATGCTGTGACTTGTTATATTTTTATATATGCCAGAACTTGGTTTTTTTTCATTCTCAACTGACTTGTATAAATTTTGTTTTGTTCTCCAATTGCTCTGCCTGCTTGAAAATAAGCTATTTTGAAATGCTGCATTGGAAAGTCATTAGATGAATGACAGGCATGCAGAAAGATACATCTTTCACTATTACATACCAATTCAAAAACCACTATTTACTCATGAGTAAAGATACAAGTGAAGTGATGATGTCCCAAGTATAGCAATATTCTGGTTTTTTTTTTTAAAAAAATGAGTATAGTACATTATTCCAAAATGTTGAGAATCAATTCTATAGATAATACATTGATTACCTGTAGAATTTATTCTATATATAATTTAAGACTTTGAATTCCTAATAAGTCTTACATTTTGTCTGTAGTGTACACTTTTGGAAACATTATGGACCAAAAAGTTCCTAATGACCAATGTGATACCTTTGAGAAAGAAATATGTTTCATTTAATCTTAAAGCAATTACGTTTCTAAAACCATAGTGAGGAGTATACTTGGAAGAAAAATGTTCTTAAATAAAACCTTTAATACAAGAATCTGTTTAATTTTTTTTGGAAACCAGCTTGAATAAAGTGCCTTATTATTTTATTCCCACATCCCAAACTTTCTTTATTGCTTTAATTAATCTGTGAAAGTCATGGTTGCTCAGTTTGTGCTATTAAGGACTATAAAAGTGCCACCATATACACCTGGATTATTAAAGCAAAGATTAATTTTAGTTCTTATACAATTACAGAAAAGTGATACTGTGAGGGAAGGATACTTTTGAAGTAAAACAGAAAATTGACTGAAGTAAGACTCTAGTTTCTCAGACACATTTATTACATTTAGATGTCCATATATTCAAAGGAAAATGTTTGAAAATGTTGCTCATATTCCCATTTTTTTCCTCATACATTTTATTCATGTGTCTCTGACATTTGTTTCCCCATGTGAGGAGCCAACAATTAACTTTTTAATTCTGTTAGTGTCAAACCTCTCTTCTACTCATAGCTGTCTATAGGTTTACATTATAATTTAAGACAAAATAGGTCTCCCACAAAACAAATTCTATACATAATGTACTCAGTCCTCAGCAAGGCCTACTGAACGCTGTGTGTGTTAACTTCCAAATACCTGTAAGATATTGTTGGAAAAATTTCTTGTTATGATATTCCTATCAAACACAATCAAGACAATTTGTGAAAGTAGGATTTTTAAAATCTTGGTTCACTGAAATATAATTATAAAGGCCTGTATCCAGTACTGTCAATCTTCTAGTACGAAGCTTCTGCTGCTTGTGATAACCTTGTTTTCATTCTACCTCAAATGTCAAAAGTCTGTAATTTGATTGTGCTTGTGTGAGCTGAATTATTCAGAAAACTCATAATGACTTCATTATGCTAGGGGTTACTTGTGCTGGTTGTTCCTTAGTGCTTCCACAACCATTGATGGAACTGAAAATCCTTAAAGCATGAGCGGGCAACCTGTAGTCCTGGCCAACCTGTAGCCCTGAAGGTGAAACTGGAATGCATTTGCCCTAGCTAGCATAAAAAATGGTGAAGGGAGTTGCAGTTCCATATCTGGAGGATCACAAAATGTCCCCCCCCCCCACATTGCACAAATGGAGCAATGCCACCTCTTGGAAATTCTCTGACAGTGTGACACTGGATACAGCCAAAAGTAAACAAACAGAATAGGTATGCAGAATTTGTCCCTCAGATAACAATGTTTTGTTGTAAATTCCAGCTACTAGATTATTTATGCATGACTATGTTGTAACTTGAATGAGCAAACAGAACTGTAGATAGATCAAGAAATGACAGTTGTTTACTTGGCAAACTGAGCAGGTTTCACTTACTAATGAACTTGACATCCAGTTCCTTGTATCTTGAATTATGCAGATTTTGTATTTTTACCTGTTGACCTGTTGATGGGACAGCATAACTGTGCAAACCAAATGAATATAGGCATTTTAAAACAAAACAAAACAAAATTAAAAATTATCAGCAATGAATTCATCTCTCCAGTTCTAACAGACAGCATTAATGACTTAATTTTCCAATCTAACATTCAAATCTCTGGTGTAGCTATAACCTCCCACTTGTGCTGCTCAACGTCAACATAGAATCAGAGTTGAAAGAGACTACAAGGGTCATCCAGTCCAATCCTCTGCAGAAATACACAGTCAAAACACTCCATCTGGCCTCTGTTTAAAAATCTCTGAAGAAGGTGACTCTACCACATTGAGGCAGCATATTCCACCATCAAACTTCTCTCTTCATCGGAAAGCTCTTCATAATGTTTAGGAGGAATGTGATATATAGAAGCATGCTGCTCTTCATTCTGGAGGGTATATATATCCGTCACGACTAGCTGCCACTGATAGTTGGGTGATTTTGTCAGTCTCTTTTTTAGACCACCCAACAGGCTTTCATCACTTTTTGTGGTCATGAATTCCACTGTCCTGCTGTGTTCAAATCATCTTTCACTTGCTATATTTCAATGTTAGTAATTTTATAAGAAAATAAAGACAGTGTTAGTTGCATAGCAACTACATTTATACAGTTCATTTTCTTGTTTAGAATATTTAGTTGAGTAAGAAAATGAATGATAGCAGTGGAAGAACTGAAATGCCTAGAAGGCAGCATCTGAAGAACAGGCAATCTATTTGTGCAAGCCCAAGTGGGACCTGAAAACAAATATTGGCATGTGGATGGCTCCTCTTTAGCATTCCTGCCTGCCAGCCAATACTTTTCCAGCATGCACCATTCTGTTTTCCCCTCCTCTACAGGTTTCTTCTTTGAACCAACAGTCATTTTGTAGTCACTGCGTATGGTCAGACTTCAATGAGTAGTTTTCTTGGATTCTCTAACTCTTCTGTATTTCTGTTACCTGGGTTTTCCTCATGCGTAGCTACTGACACCTTCTTTTGTATGAATGGTGCCATGTTCACTGCATACAGACAAACTTGATTGGTGAGTTCACAGAAATGGCTGAGACATTTTATCTCCCACTTTTCTGTCCACTGATCCTCAAGGAGAATTATAATAGACTGCAATAACATAAAAGACCTCAATTCAATTATTAGTCCCAACTCGAGTAAGCCTATTATGTCAGTGGGTACATACAAGTCACCATTTGATATAAAACCTGTTGAATCAGTGGATCTACTCTAGTTGAGACTAACAGCTGGAATTAAGAAGGAGCACAAATGATGATCTTTTGTATTTTGAAAA
Organism: Cyclura pinguis; assembly: GCA_030412105.1. Classification (NCBI taxonomy): domain Eukaryota; kingdom Metazoa; phylum Chordata; class Lepidosauria; order Squamata; family Iguanidae; genus Cyclura; species Cyclura pinguis. The sequence continues at coordinate 211,234,899 of CM059602.1, forward strand.
GATAGCTGGAATGCCTAATCAAGAGAAATGATTCTTAAGGAAGGCAAAGATCTTAATTGGTTTGCTTATATGGAACTTAAGCAGAAATTTAATCGAGAGAAATGAACAGAGGTTAGAGAAAATGAGTTCTATTTCAAGTTGTTTAAAGATGATGTTCGTGTAATTAAAAAAAACTGTATAAATGTCTTCTGATACTAAAGACAGAAGATGAGCCTGTAAAAGAGTACATGCTAAGACAGATCCAAAATTTTGGGCATAATGTCCATATGGATGTATGGAAAAATTTGATTCAAACATATGCAATTTACTTTGTTCAGTAATTTAAAAGAAAACCTGTAAAAAATGATGCATAGATTATATCTAACCTCAAATAAGCTGTAGAGCAGAGCTTTCCAAATGTTTCATGTTGGTGACATACTTTTTAGACACGCATCATTTTATGACACAGTAATTCAGCAAGTAATTTAGTAAGTGGAGGCAGCCCTTCCACCTGGGCCCAGCCCACTGCTACCCTTGCCTGGGTCTTCCTTGGCCCAGGACAATGGCAGCAGTGGCGGCAGGGGCAGCCCCTTCACCCAGGCCTGGCCTGCCATGGCAGCAAGAGAGGCAGCCCCTCCACCCATTACATTCATGAGACGCACCTGCACACTGCAGCTAACACAATAACATATCACAACATACAGTTTGGAAAGCTCTGCTGTAGAGAATGAAGCAGAATGTTTCAAATCTTTACTAGGGATATCAAGATAAGGAGAATTCCTTTTTTCATATGTGGTGCACTTGTAGGAAGGTGAAAAGTTACTGGTCTAAGATTTATATCTTAACCCCCCAAAAATTAATGGTAGATTTTGTAATGTTACCAGAAATGTTTCTGTTGAGCATTATGGATTAAGAACTGGATAGTAAATAACGATTACTTCTTGGAAGCATAGCAACAACAGCCAAGAATGTCGTTTGCTCAAACTTGGAAATGGACTAAAGCACAGATGGCGGAAGAATGGATTGTTAAGGTTGCTGAGTTAGCCCAGATAGCCAATTGGCATGGGTTCTAAAGGAGAAGCCAGCTGAAGACTTTTTGAAAAACTGGAAACTGCTTATGGATTTTTTTGAGCAATAAAAATCTAATGTAATAATGTGTAGTTTATGGTTATTAGGAAGTTCAGTAGGATTATTTAATTGGATCTGTAATGGTTGAATTTTTTCCCCTTTTTCTTTTCATTACCGTCAGGATTGGCTAGGAATAAGATTCCTTATGTGTATTAGTTGCATACCTTTTGAGAAGCTCTTTTTTCCCTTTCTCCTTATTTTTGATTGCATATTTGTTTGATTGAAAATTGGATTGTTCATGCTAAAAGTTAATTTAAAAAACAAGAAAAAGGAGGAAACTTGCACAGAAAATCTAGCTTTCCTCAGTTCAGTGGCTGATAGTACATCAGAATGTACTTTCCTTGGGAGTCCAGGGCTAATGGATTTGGGTTAAGGATCATGATCTGAGCAGCTGCTCCTGCAGCTGGTTGATGACTGAGTCAGGACTACTTGTCTCCTTTCTGGGATGGTCTTTCTATGACCTGGCTCTTAATTCTGTAGTCAATAGATGATGTTGGAGTGGGATCTTCTGTAGCTCTGCATATTGAACAGAATATTCTTGGCAGCTGGGGTAAGCGTGGGGACAACTCTGCACTTACTTTTTTAACAAAGAATTTTTTAAATAGCATTTACTGTATATATAGGTATAGTGATTGATTATCTACTCTGTGTTCACTGACTTTTTAAACCAACCTTCATTACAGATTTGATTAATCTGCACAGTTGTAGAATCGTACCTTACATGGTAAGCATATAAAGACATCTTGAAAAAGAGTTGCATTCCATATATTTAATGAGCAACTTCACAGGTGCGGTGTACTGCAGTGCTGGTCACAGATGTTTTTGCATCTGAGATCAAAAGTCTAAATGATACCCCTCCACGCTGATCCAACAAGTACATATTTTAAATAGCACAAGTTAAAAATAGGCAATGAGAAAATGGCATTCACTCTGTTCAGTCTAAAGTAATTGCTTCATGTTGCACCATGATAAGGCAGGCTTTTCTGCAGAACCAAAACCTATGCCATTTAATTCTGACACTTCCCAAATTTTGAAGGCTTGGATTTGTAACTTTAATCTTCACAAATGAGTTGACAGTTTATATCCATTTTCTTCCTGTCTAGAGTGGGACAAGATTTTCAGTAATCACTGTTTCATTATTTGCAAAATCTGTTTTCCGCTCAATCAGTCTCTATAGGTGGATATGTAATATTTTTCTTAGTCATTTTCCAAAGTTGAAAGAATTCATAGGAAATCTTAAGTAATTAATAAACCCGATAAAGGTACCCAAGTCAGTCAGGACCACTAGCATTAAAACTGGCTTTATAAAATGAAGATGTAGGCTGTATTTCAGTGCAAACTCAGTGTAAGCAGAGTTCTAATTTTTTAAAGAACATACATAGGAAGTACAAAACTGTAGTTTAGATACATTTCATATCCTCTGACGTTTCACAGATGGAAACCAGGACCTGTGTGGCCAAGCAACAACATACTGTGGTCAAGATGGCAAAAGCTCTTAATGAGGAAGAACAGACCAGCTAGGAGAGGCTGTAGTAGTTTGTTTTTGCTAAAATCTACAGGGAAGAGCAAGATTCTTCCTCTCCTCTCCCCCACAAGTTGGTTGGTTGCAAACTACTTTTGCACTTTGAACTCAGTTTGTAGTAACTGAAGGAAAAAGGAGGAAGTGGGATGTTACTATGGTGAATCAGCCCGAGCCTGGTGTCTACAATTTAATATTAATAAAATTGGCTATCAAAAACATATCTCTCCACGTGCTTGTGAGACCCCCGGATAAGCATGCAGAACGGCACGGCCGAGTGGCCAACAATAAAGGAAAACCCTGGTCAGGCCAGTAATTTTCCATCACGTCGCCTCAGGAGACCTCCAGGCATGCAAAGGTAAAAACTTATCAAAAGTACATTAAGCATACAAAAGGATCCTCTGCACTCATACCAGCTTGACAGGATTACAATCTGACTGTCAAGTGAGGGCAGTCTCCACGCAGCTGAGGCAATTGTCAAGCCCCGGCAGAGTCAGTCAAAACCCATCAAGCTGGAGATGTCCGTCATTAAGAGCTTTGTTTAGCTCTTTCACCTATTGTTCTCCCCGGTAAAGGGTTAGTCCTCCAGATAAGTTTTCCCCTATAAAACCCCCTGATTTCAAGCAGTTCCTCTGATCGCTCCCGGTTTCCTCCCCGCTTGCTGTCACTCTGCCTGCCGAGCATTCCCCTCAGTCTCTACACGCTGAGATCCATCTTCTTTTCTCCTGCTGACATCTCGGACTTCAGGACCAGGTGCAGTATATCCCGCTAAACCCCCAAAAACTCCCCTATCAATTTTCCTCCCTTTTTCTTTCTTTTAGCTCTTGTGTTAGTGAGTGCAAACATGTGTAAGTGTGCAGTGACTGACTTTTAATAAAAATAAAATAAAAATCATTTATTATATAATTCTGCTTGGTTTTTGGTCTGGCCTGACCTGGTATACATTGGGCTCCAAGATCCCGCCAAGTTACCTTGCCTCTCACTTTGCCAACGTGTGCTCAGACTAATTCCCATTTCTCCTATTATATCGAGCGCAGTGACCAGGACCCCCCGGAACTCAGGGTAACAGGGAATTGGAGAAAAACAGACATTTTAAAAGCAGGTGAAAAAGTGGGATGGTACAAGAATTTTCCTGCCAAATTGCGACAATTGAACAGTATTGTCATGAGCCAGGCTGAGCGTGCTGCCGATTCAGACTGGGACTCTGATTTAGACTTGGACTCCCAGCCGGGGGAGGATCCCTTGGAGGGGCCTTCGGGAGAGGGAGGAGTCTTCCAGCAACCCCACAGCTGTCCCAGGCATGGATCCCGAGCCAGTACCTGTAGCAGATGCTTGTGCTCCAGAGGCAGAGGCTAGTGCTTCTGACTCAACAGAGGCTGGTGTTTCTGACTCCAGCCTGGAGTTTGCAGCAGACCTTCCCCCCACGTTCCTCCAGAGGCTGCTGGAGAAGGGGGCGGTTCGGAGATCTCAGCGGCTGTGGGAGAAGCGTCTGATGGATCGGCCCTGAAGTCTTGAGGGGCTCCAGCTGTGAGCTGGGCCAACGGACAATTGATCAGCCCCAGCTGGGCTAAAGACTGTGTATTTAAGACAGACGCTGTTGGAGTTGGGCACGGGGCAACAACCGTCTACCAACCGGGAATCTGCGTCCTGTGTCATGGGCTTTCTGTTCCAGGCTAAACCTTGCCGTTTGAGTTTGCTGCTCCTGGGACTTGGATGTTTGTTTTGGTGACGTAACCTCTTGATTTATTTATTACTAAAGCCATAAACTCAGCTCCTGCCTCTGTGTCTGCTTAGCCGCTGCCTGACATTGACAAGTATGATATTTCAGTTCAATTTTATGGTCATAACAATCATTCCTGGGTTACTGTCCAGAGTTCTAGTCAGAAATGGTGTTGCACAACTGGATAAGATGCAGAGAGGGACAATCAAAATCATCGAGAGCAACTATGTAAATCATCGAGAGCAACTATGTAAATGCTTGGGGTTATTTGGCTGAGATAAAAGGAGGAGAGATGATAGCAGTAAAAACATTACAGACAACGTAGAAAGAGTGAGTAAGGAGACTCCATTCCCTGTAATATTAGAACCCCGTGGGGGAATGGAGGAAAGAAAGTACTTTTTCACATAGCACATGGTTAAACCAGAGCATAGAATGTTAGATTCAAAAACTCATCTAATAATATTAAATGTTAGACATTGGAAAATCAATTCATTACCTGCAACGCTGATAATTGAAATAATTTAGTTGGTTTGATTGTTAATTAACTTGTCATTTAAAATGTTGCTTTTTTTAGAATAGACCATGCAGAGAATAGCACGGCAGTTATGACCCATTGGCTCTAGGGGTACATTTTGTTATTGACATTTTCAAAAGTACTCCTTTTTTCATTTTAAAGTTACCTTTCCCCAATCTGGATTTCTTTCCCCCAGGTAGACTACAAATGTTGCTTGGAGATGTTGGCAGTTCAGTGGGTCTGGAAAAATTCACATAGGAAAAGCCTGTAATAAAGTATAAGTGACTGCATGTTTTGTGTGAGTATGTGTGTATATGTGCATCTTCAAGTTTCCTGTTAACTTATGGCAACCCCCTGAATTTCTTAGGCAAGTAATACCCATACACTCTACATAATTAACTTTTGTCACAAAGCTATATTTCTGTTATCTTCTCTCTGTATCCTCACACTAAAATGTATATTGTTCACTTCCTCTTCAAAAGCTGCATTTGTTATCAGAATGTTAAAGGTTTGTATGTAATAATTTGATTTCGGTTGGAAAATACTTATCATTGCAAGTGGAACAATAAGTTGCTGGCTTCAAAGAACAGTCAGTAAATGAATTCAAGTCTCCAGGGACAGATGAATTGCATCCTAGGATATTAAAAGAACTGGCAGAGGTCATTTCGGAACCACTTGCTATAATCTTTGAGAAATCTTGGAGGATAGGAGAAGTTCCAGCGGACTGGAAGAGGGCAAATGTTGTCCCCATCTTCAAGAAGGGAAAAAAAGAGGACCCAAATAATTATCACCCATTCAGCCTGACATCAGTACCCGGAAAGATTCTGGAGCAAATCATTAAGCAGTCAGTTTCTAATCACTTAGAAAGCAACGCGGTAATCACGAGAAGTCAACATGGATTTCTCAAAAATAAGTCATGCCAGACTAATCTTATCTCTTTTTATGATAGAGTTACTAGCTTGATAGATGAAGGGAATGCAGTGGATGTAGCATATCTCGATTTCAGTAAGGCCTTTGACAAAGTTCCTCATGACATTCTTGCAAAGAAGCTAGTAAAATGCAGGCTGGACAGGGCTACTGTTAGTTGGATTTGTAATTGGTTGACCGACCGAACCCAAAGGGTGATCACCAATGGCTGCTTTTCATCCTGGAGAGAAGTGACTAGCGGGGTGCCACAGGGTTCTGTCCTGGGCCCAGTGCTGTTCAATATCTTCATCAACGACTTGGATGAAGGAATAGAGGGCATGCTGATCAAATTTGCAGATGACACCAAATTGGGGGGGGTTGCTAATATGCCAGAGGACAGGATCAAAATTCAAAATGACCTTGACAGATTGGAGAGGTGGGCCAAAGCTAACAAAATGGAATTCAACAGAGAGAAGTGTAAGGTCCTACACTTAGGTATTAAAAATGGAATACAGAAATATAGGATGGGGGACACGTGGCTGGATAGCAGTACATGTGAAAGGGATCTAGGAGTCTTAATAGACCACAAGCTGAACATGAGTCAGCAGTGTGATGCGGCAGCCAAGAAAGCCAATGCAATTCTCGGCTGCATCAATAGGAGTATGGTGTCTAGATCGAGGGAGGTACTGGTACCACTCTACTCTGCTTTGGTTAGACCTCATCTTGAATACTGTGTCCAGTTCTGGGCACCCCAATTCAAGAAGGACATGGTCAGGCTCGAGCAAGTCCAGAGGAGGGCGACCAAAATGGTGGGAGGCCTGGAAGCCATGCCCTATGAGGATAGACTTAGAGAGCTGGGTATGTTTAGTCTGCAGAAGACAAGATTAAGAGGGGACTTGATAGCCATGTTTAAATATATGAAGGGATGCCGTGTAGAGGAAGGAGAGGGCGTGTTTTCTGCTGCTCCAGAGACCAGGACAAGGAGCAATGGATTCAAGCTGCAGGAAAGGAGATTCCACCTGAACCTCAGGAAGAACTTCCTGACAGTCAGGGCTGTCCGGCAGTGGAATATGCTGCCTCAGAGTGTGGTGGAGTCTCCTTCTTTGGAGGTTTTTAAGCAGAGGCTGGATGGCCATCTGTTGGGAGTGCTTTGAGGGTGTTCCTGCATGGCAGGGGGTTGGACTGGATGGCCTGTGTGGTCTCTTGCAACTCTACATTTCTATGATTCTATGATTTCTATGATTCTATGAAATCAAAAGTGGAGAAATTTTAAATCAGAAATATTCTGAGTGCCTTTGAGCACATGCAGAACATTTTCCACTCAACTGACTTACTGTATCCTCTTTGTCTCCTAACTCTTCACCAGGAAGTGAGATTTGCAAAGGGCAGTGGTAGAACACATTTAATTCAATGGGATTTACTTCTGAGTAGATTTTTAAAAAAATAAAGACAAGAAGGGATGGCAGAGTACAAGTTTAGGTAACTGGATCTTTTGTCTTCAAGTTCTAAGCTTGTCAAACACTTCAAAGTGTGTGCTCCACTGAAGAAAGGAATGGATCAGAAACAGAATCGTATGAGAAGCTGGAGAAAGAGGGAGAGATGGAAGTCAAGAGGAAAGGAAATGGGTAGTAGTGGTGAGAAAAACTTTCCATTTAATTAGCCAAGTGAAAGATTACCAAGGCAGTGAATAGGATTTACTTCTGAGTAGACAAGGGAGGGCACGGGCTTAGCTAAAAAAATCTTTTGGTCCCAGATTAGCTTTAGTCTTACCAGACCCCTCAAAACCTGTGATCCACTGGAGTAGAGTGGCAGTAGTGGAAAGCAGAATGGGTGAGGCAAGAGAGAGGGGGAGAAACCAAGAAAGAAGGAAATGGGGGTGAGCAAAACTTTTCACTTAATTATTGAAGCATCTAGTCCTTTGAGAATTAGAATGAAATGTAGTCATCACCTACAGCCAACATGTGTTTCTCAAAAACAATTCATGTCAGACAAATTTTATTTCTTTTGTTTTTTTTCCTCTTTCTCTTTCTCCCTTTTTCTTTTTCTTTCTTTCTTTCTTTCTTTTTTTTTGACAGACCTACAAGCTTGGTTGTTGAAGGGAATGCTGTGGATGTGGCATATCATAATTTCAGTAAGGACTTGACAAGTTCCCCCATGAAATTTTTGCATATAAACAAATAAAATGTGGGTAGACATTGGTACTGTTAGGTGGATTTGTAATTGGTTTCCTGACCAAACTCAAAGGGTTCTCACCAATGGCTCCTCTTCATTCTGGAGAGAAATGATAGTGGAATGCCATAAGGTTATGTCCTGGGCCCAGTGCTATTCAACATTGTTATCAGTGACTTGGATGATGGAACAGAGGGCATTCTTATCAAATTTGCAGATGATGCTACATTAGGAGGGATTATTAATGTCTCAGAAGAAAGGATCAGAATTCAAAATGACCTTAACAGATTATAGAGCTGGGCCAAAGTAATAAAACACATTTCAACAGGAAGAATGTTAAGGTATTACACTTAGACAGAAAAAATAAAATGCACAGATATAGGATGGGTGACACTTGGCTTGATCATAGTATATGCAAAGGGAATTTAGGAGTCTTAGTAGACCACAAGCTGAACATGAATCAACAGTGTGATGTGGCAGCTAAAAAAGGCAAAGTGATTCGAGGCTGCATCAATAGGAATATAGTGTGTAGGTCAAGGGAAGTAATAGTACCAGTCTCTTCTGCTTGGTCAGACCTCACTTGGAATGCTGCATCCAGTTCTAGGCATCGCAATTCAAGAAGGATAGTGGCAAGCTTGAATATGTTCAGAGAAGGGCAACCGAAATGGTGAAAGATCTGGAAACCATGCTCTATGAGGAGCAGTTTAAGGGATGTGCTCAGCCTGATAAAAAGAAAGTTAAGAGGTAACATGATAGCCATCTTTAAATATTTCAAAGGATGTTATATTAAAGATGAATCAAGTTTGTTATCTAGGACATGGAGGAATTGATTCAAACTAAAGGAAAAGAGGTTCCATCTAAACAGTAGGAAAAATTTCCTGATCGTAAGAGTAGTTTGACAGTGGGATACACTGTCTTAGTGTGTGGTGCAGGCTCCTTCCTTGGAAGTTCTTAAACAGAGGCTGGATAGTCATTGGTTGGGAGTGCTTTGATTGTGTATTCCTGAATGGTAGAATGGGGTTGGACTGGCTTATCATGACTATGATTCTTGGTGTGTGTTATCTGGAAGACTGCATCTCCCCATATGTACCTGCTTGAGCCCTGAGATCATCAGGAGAGGACTTTCTCACAGTTCCTCAACCTTCACAAGCACAGTTGGTAGGGACATGAGGGAAAGGGCCTTTTCAGTGGTTGCTCCTAGACTCTGGAACTCCCTTCCAGGGGAGACCGGAATGGCCTTTGTCCTACTGTCCTTCCATTTGCAGGCAAACTCTTTTTATTCCCACAGACTTTCAATACAGAAAGCTTTTAAAGAATAGGTTGGATGTGTTGCATTGTTTTAAACTGAACTGTTTTTAATAGATTTTAAATCTTTTTAATTGCATTTTATCTTTTTAACTAGATATTTCAAGGGTTTTACTATTGTGAGTAGCTTAATTCTATTTTAATGTTCCCCTTTTATGTATATGTTTAACTGTAATCTGCCTTGAGTTCCAATTTTGGGAGGAAGGCAGGATACTGCTACTTCTACTAATGATGTATATTATACAGTAGAAACCATAATAAAATCAATAGAGGAGGAGAAGTGAAGAGAGTCACTATAGACTGTGCCACCTCCCAGAAAGACATACAGGATAATAGTTGTGAAGCAGGTACCACAGCCTTTGAGGCCTAAAGGGCTTGTAGAATAATAAAGGGGTTTGGCTTCTGAGGACTGAATGAACAAATTGCTCTCCCATCCCTTTCTTTTCCTGACCAGGACTCACTTTTGCCCCCTTTCTTGTCTTCTTCAGTTCTTCCTCAATCCCAACTGTCAATTCTTCTTCTGCTGGGTTCTGCTGCCTAGCAGCAAAACTATGTGATGCATTTCCTCCAGTCCTAATTCTTCACTTGCACAGGAGGTCAAATGCATAGGATGTGGTCATGTCCACCAGGTTAGATTACTTAAATGGGAATTAAACAAACTAGTTGAAGAATGAATTATCAATGGCTACTAGTCATTATGGGTATAGGTGCTATCGCCATTGTCAGAAGCAGTATGCCATTGAACACCGGTTGCTTAGAAACAAATGTGGTAAAGAGATACTTATGGTCTTCCTAGGAGCATTTGGATGACCATAGCATTTGGGAAACAGACATGTTGGAATGAATAGGCCTTGGTATTCCACCGGAATGCTTATATTCTTACTCTTAAATTAGGTTTCATGCAACCCTGCAAATGTCTCTGAAAAAGCAAAAATAGTTTAATTTATTTTAAAATTCTTCCTTCTCTCTGTCATAAATAAATCCTTATTCACAAAAAGAGAGTATCAACCCATTCCTATCATGTTTACTGAAAAGCAAATCTCACTTTGTTCAATAAGGCTTACTCCCAGCTAAGTGCAAATAGGATTATATTATTTAATCTTCCCCATGCCCATTTTTGATTTAATACACTGACACTAAAAAAAGATTTTAAAAAGTACTCACTAGCTGTGGTGTCCTCCTCTAATTCCTTTTCCAACAGATGGACAGTTTTACTAATCTGTCCTTAATTTTGCTGGATTATAACATTTTTTTCAGTCAAGGAGAAAGCAAATGCTGCAACTTATAAATATAGTTAAAAATTATCTGATGACTGACATTGAGACCTTAGGCTAGAATTGTGATGGAGAAAGAGTATCCATGGAAACTAAAATTTGTAACTTCATGCCCTCAAATATAAAACATATAGATGGAATCCTGTCTGTGTCTCTCTGTTAGATGTATCTGAAAACAAGCCCAAGGCCAGAAGCATATTTCCCTATTTGTCATATCAATTTGAAAGAGCATGTTAATCAAAGTGGACTTATTACAATTGCTAAATAACAATTGTAACAACAAGCAAAACCATCATTATTCACTGCAATTGAAGCCTCATTTATCCCATAATCCATTATTTTTCTGAACTATAGGTGGCAAATTCAAATGAACAGAGCCATAATTTATCTTAGCTGTTCTAATGTCTTTCAAATAGTCCATAAAATGCACACATTTCAGCCATAGTATATATGGAAACTAGCACCTTTTACAGCTGACTACTGAGAAATCCAAAAACAAAGGCAGTAACAAAAAGCAATGTGTGAACAAATCTAGTTATAGCGATATCATCAACTCTTTCTAATATATATAAACATTTAAATCCATATAGATCTGGGCAAAGCAGTAAAAATATACATAGGATCTTGGAACTGCTAAGCTGGATTCCAAGAGCTGGCTTGCCTCTAGCAGAAGGATTTTCTTTGGAACTCTCCAAAAGCACTGCATATCAGAGTCAATCATTCATCTAATTTTGGAAACCAGATTAGTCTTAGGGATGGAAAGAAAATGAAGAAATATTTAAAAAATGATAAAAATGAAATTTTTGAGTACTGGGAAACCCTGATTAAGTGAATATGGATTGATTAGAAACATCACAGTTTGTGCAAAATTCACATGTGCTTTTTGTGCTGAAAATAATATTAAGAAATATTATGTTCTACACACGAAAAAATATTGTTTCCTGCCTAGAAAGTTTTGTTTTTAGGCCAAAAAAGTGTGAAATTTGCAAAGAATAAGAACCAAATTGTCAACAGTCTTTCAAAACTGCACATTTATTGAACACTTTCTTTCAGCATGAAGAAATGGCTAACATTACATGTTTCCTTTACGAGTGAAATTAGTAAAAAATTGCATCCCTACTTCTTCTAATAAAAATGGCAGGAGACGTTTCAGTCTAGCTTTCATTGTTGTCTGTTATTCAGCCTACTAATTTTAATTCGTCATGTGCAGCCCAAATGGATAAGGAGTCATCCAAGACTTCTGCAGGCACAAGAAATACAGTTAGTCTAGTGAACCTTTAGAATACTTGAACTTTTTCTAGACAAGAGGATAAAAAGTACTCTCAGTGTAGTGGGATCCAAATCTAAAACTTTTGTAATGCTAGAAGCACATTAATCTGGTGCTTCTAGGTAAATTTAATTCACATAGCATTTAATGAAGTGTAAATTGCTAGATATTAAGCATCCATTAGCCTAAGAAAGCCATATACATGAATAAGTCTTTCTCGTCTAAAAGAAAGTAGAGTGTAGTATGTTCTATGGTTCTGTACTACATTACAAAATTAAATTTAGGATGATGCAAAAATATCTAATACATTCATGAGGTGACAGATCCCTCCCTGGTCATGAATTGATTTTTGTGTCAGCTGAAATCTTATGAGTAGAGAGATCTGTGCTTGTTACAACTTGGCCTGATCAAAGGTTCTGTGATTTATTTTTCTTCCTGGGATTCTTTTTCATCAATTGTTGACCTATTTCCAGCTAGTTTAGAAGTGCATCTTTCATTTATAGCATCTTGATCAATTTGAAATTTGGAACAGTTTAAAATTTGATCAAGTATGGGGTGGGAGGAAAGTATATACAGAATCTTGAAATCATCATCAGAAGTTATGATGAGCATTTTTTTTTCTCCAGAAGGGGATCTCGATTCTCAAGGGAGAGAAGTTGGGTGAAACTGTTACTTAACCTGAGGGTAATAGTGTGTCCCTACTAGATATAAAGAAATCTTGCTAATTTTTCCCTTTTCTAGAAGTGGAGACATACTTTTGAGAGTTTAACCTCCAAGATATTTAGCCTCTAGCATAAGAACGAGACGAGTGCTCTCTTTTTGCCATGGTTTTCACAATTTGTCCAAAATGTTTTTGCACAAAACTAGTGTTTTGCTTTTGTGAATTAAAGAGAGCATGCACACACACACACTCAGAACAAGTAAAGAAGGACTGGCTGAGTCATCTCTAATATGCTGACAATCTGTCTGATGTTTCTAATTAAAAATTCCAGGCAGTGAGGCAGCAGCTATTATAGTTTAGCTGCTCATTTTGTAAGGTTTGCACAAAAACTATTCTTGCAAGTAGAAGAAATTTTATTGAGACTAACAGAAATATATTCCCATTTCAAAGCAGTGAAAAAAAAAGGGTGGTTTTTTCCCCCCCCCACACTTGAGAAAGAGGTACATTACATTCTCTTTTCTGGTACCAGTGCTTGTGACAATATATGCTAAAAGAAATACTGAGACTTTGACAGTAGGCCCAATAAATAAAGTATCAAAGCCACATAATAACAGTTTTGAAGAGCATTGAACATTAAAAGCCTAATGTAACAAGGAAATCTTTATTACCCATCTAGAGCAAAATAACAAAGGAGGCTATCTCCTTCAGGATCAGATGCTATTCTAAAAAAAGTCTTGATTACCTCTAAATTTAGTCTCTGTCTAAGTGGTGAGACATATAACAGGCCTGACTATGATAATGTATGGGGAGGTTATGAAGTTAGCTACAGATACCAGTTTGTTCCATAACTGTTAGTTTGGAAAAAAAGAGGAATATGATAAACAGAAGATTTCTATTTCACAACCAGGTACACTGCAAACAAAGGAGAAAAGACATGTTCCTATTTTGGCGTATTGAGACAAAAGACATGTTCCTATTTTGGCATATTGAGCTGAAATATGATCACCCAAATCCACACTGTTGGGAACATTCATCTTCTTTCTTGACAGCTATCTATTGCTCCGTGGAACCTTGCTTGAATGAGGGATGTGGGTTGCTCATGATTATAGAAACATTGGTTTGCTTGACTTCGTAGTATTATGAGAATTAATGTCTTGAATATTAGCAGTCAACTTTTTGGCCTAATACTTTTTGATAGTTCAGATTATCTGTTTCCCAACTGTACTAAAAAAACTCCAAAAGACTCAAGCAAGCACAGGTGAGTAATAGACAACGATCAAGTAAGGACAAGATCATGCTATCCTTGTTAACATGAAGCAGTGTGATGTTATGTTTGGTCATGTTTATTTACATGTGATGTTCTAACATGCAAACATATATTTTCCTTAATGACGTCTGCTTCTTTCATTGAAAACCACTGATTTTAAAACTGCTGTGTTATTAGAGTTTCTTTTTTTCTAGGTGTTGAAAGAAACTTCTTTGAGCTCGTTAATCATGACAAAAATAACATTTTTGTATTTCCTGAGATTTGTTGGGGGGGAAATTTGCATCTTATCTTGAACTTTCACACATTTGCATTACTTGCAAAGCATTGCCAAGAAGCTAAGTCTGCATAAAACAATTTCAAAATGTGAATGATTAAAATCTGCAAAGTTGAAAAAAATCATGAACACAATTTAATCATTGGGCAAAAATTGCACACTTTGGGAATCATGTATAACATGTACAAGTACAAGTTTCAGTGGATGAAGAAAACAGAGATCAAAGCTGAGAGGCTTCTGCATTCCTACTTTCCACCCCAAAGAAAGATATTAATCTTTACAAACTTATATTAATGTCTTAGTTTGGCGTTGTAGGTCTTCTGCATACAAATGTTCCGTTTTGTATGCAATACAGTGCTAACTTAAATAATCACAGAAAGGCATAGTTGTTAATAGTGGTAAGATTCAAAATGTGGAGCTCCCATTCCAACCCTCAGTTATAATGCTAATATTCTGGGGAGTTTGAGACAGAATCCAAACAGAGGACCAGATTGTGAGGGTAAATTTGTATTATTCAGCATGCAGTTGCACTACCACAAACTTTAGATACAGAAGTGATAAAATGATCAGGAGGTTTTTGAAGAGACTGTGGTGGCAGAGAGCGATACTGAAACACCATCGGATTATAACCAGATTATCCTCTAAAATGTGAATAAGGGCATCTTGTAAGAGCTGTAAAGTTCTTATCTTCATGAGGCAGATGCTGATAAGCCATTGTTGAGGACACAGAGGCTCAATCCTGTTCATTCTGAGTAGTTAATGTCTTTTTAATTGCCATCTTAGTACTGGCTGTAAAAGCTGATGTATAGAACCTGAAAGATTTTCTTACATAAAATTTCAGTAAATCCTAATTTAGTGCTGAGGCTCCTAATTTTATTACTCCTACCATTGATAAACTATTTGGGTGTGAGTTAGAAAACCAGGTCAGGAAAATCTAACCATTTTTTCCCCAAATATATTGTATTTAGATGTAGTAGTGGTGACAGGGGAGCAAATATTGAGACTGCAGATGCATCTTCTGTCATGGGCACTTAATAAATGAACTTATGTACCATATTGGGTAGGCCTAATTAGATCGAACTCAGCTAATTTCATCCATACTAGGTGCTTTAAATGAACCATGTATGGAACACACATTGAATAGCTGGCCAGTGTGTAATGGCACATAGTGCTGCGGCAAATTATCATACCTTATTCTAATGCTGACTTGAGTCTGTGACTTTATAATTTTACATGCCATCTCACTGCCATAACTGCATGTTATCTTGAGCAAGATGTTTTGTTCTGCCATCTTTTTGCAGATCCACAATAAACCTTTTGGAATCCTGTTGTTATATTTGGACTTTTGTTTTCAGGAAATAGAATTTGTGGCAGTTTTGCTGCATCACTGCTTATAGGTAACATAGTATATTGTAAAATCCATCTCACTTGTCCTTTAAGTGCTGAATTTAGCATGTATCTGTGATTCTCTCTGTTGAGGGAATCAAAACTGGCAAAGTTCAAGAACTGCTACCAAAACTCTAGAATAAAACAGTCCACTGTTCAAATGAAGAATTGAATCCTTTACACATGTATTCCAGCCCTGAAAATTTGTGAAGCTACCTGGGTTAACTTTACACAGAATAACTAGGAGGAAACATGATATGGTTTGTTATCACTATATCCTCATGCGCCCATACTTTCTTCCTTGAAACATTTAGGGCAACACTACATTTGGAATCATTGCAATGGTCACTGAAAGATGGTTGCATGTTCTAAATAGCTGATTCTGACAATCAATTTCTTGCAAACTTTAAGGGGAATAACATACTTGCACAGCTTAAGGAGAATACATTCATTAAACCTGTAATGACTAGATGAGGGTGAACACATTGGGTCTTGATCCAAACAAGATGGAGATGCTCCTGGTCAGTCAAAAGGTAAACCAGAGGATAAGGATTCAGTCTGTGCTGGATAGAGTTGTACTACCCCTGAAGACTCCAAGGCCCTTTCCACTCCACCCTCCCAACCTGCCATAGGGATGGGAGAAGGATGGAATCACGACAACGCTTATGCACAATGTCAACATGGTCCTGTCCTTCTCCCATCCCCAGGTGGTATGATCACACTGCAAATCATTGACAGGTTTTCTCTGTCAACAAACAGCAATTGCACCACCATCCCACTGTGCGCCCACGCTTACCTTCCCTGGGGAGGCCCTGGAAGCATGCACAATGGCTGTGTTTCTTGTGCCAATGCAGCCTGGGTCAGTGCCTGGCTGCACTGGGGCAGGAAGAGGCATGGCCATCATGCTTCCTGGATCCCAGAGACAGCTGGGGCAGAGAGGACACTCCTGTCGTGCTCCTCTCCCAACAGCGCTGATGCTGGGATCCACACTGGATGTCTTGGGAAAAGGTAAGGTGCAAAAAAGGGCCTAGGTCTCAGCTTGAGTATATGCACTGACTGAGCCCTGCACTTGCATGCCCAGGTCTCAGTGATGGCTAGAATTATACTTCCATAGTTAAAATTAGTACACCAGCTGCAGTGACACATGCTTTGATAACATTTCCTTTGGATAATTGTAATGCACTTAATATGAGGCTGCCTAGGGAAGGTGTTTGGAAACTTAAATGGGTGACAGCCAGACTGTAGACGCGGAATGTTTACAGTGAACGTTGCCTTACAACAGCTTCACTGAACTACCTCAAAGAGTGTGTCTCGTTATATGAAACTGCCTGAATTCTGAGATGTTTGAAGAATAGATCTCTCTCAGTTTCATCCCCTTCACAGATACATTTAATGAAGAAATGACCGTGGCTTCTTCTAGGCTATAAAGAACTCCATCCCACAGGCAGCTAGTTTGGGCTGCTCTCCACATTCCTTCTACCTGCACACAAAAGTCTTATTTAGGGTGGCTTTGGCTCGGTTACTTAAGAATTTTATTTAATTAGGTTCTGCACTGATCTCATTTTTTGCTATGTTTTAAATGCAGTTAAAACAATTTTAATTTAGCTCTATTTTAAATATGAGAGTTCTTTTTTTTTCATGTTATGATTGATTTTTGCTGTACAGTGTTCTGTTTTAATGTATGTTAGAAGCCTCCTTGGGTCCCAATCTGGAAGAAAGGCAGAATGCAGACTCCCCCAATCTGATGCCTTTCTGATTTTTGGATTACAATATCTATCAACCCTAGCTGCTACTGCTGTTGTCGTCGTCATCATCATCATCTTCTTTTTTTGTATCCTGCTTTTTGCCCAACATTAGGCCAGTGGTGAGGAATCATGGGAGTTAGAATCCAAAACATCTGTAGGACATGGCTAATCACTCCAGCCAAAGTTCCAAATTGCCATTTTTTATCTAATTTTGCTGAAATTTTAACTGCTTGTTTACCTCACCAGGGGTGCTCCTTACAGCAGATATTGACAGGACAAACTGAATACCTGAAGTTACTTTTTAAAATAATGAGGGAATGCTGTTTAACCTAAGATGCATCAATGAATCTTGAAGGCAAGTAAGAATTTGCAGGTAGTCAGTTTTCTGTACCTGGGAAGAAATAATTATGTGGAGTGTCATTGTAAAATTCAGCACAAACCACTCTCTTGTGAAGCGTGGGAATGTTTATTGTTCTACAACTCTGTCTTGGAATAGTTTGAAGATGAACGATGGTTATTTTAGGAACATTAAAAGCTCAGTACTGAAGTTTAAGAGAGTCGGTATGGTGTGATCATTTGTGTTTTAGACAAAGACTTTGGGAGACCAGGGTTTGAATCCTGGTCAGCCATGGAAACCCACTGGATGGCCTTCTCATGCTCTCTCAACTTCAGAGGAAAACCATGGCAAACCTCTGAATAAATCTTGCCAAGAAAAACAAAACAAAAACATGATTGCTC
Source organism: Cyclura pinguis (assembly GCA_030412105.1). Taxonomy (NCBI): domain Eukaryota; kingdom Metazoa; phylum Chordata; class Lepidosauria; order Squamata; family Iguanidae; genus Cyclura; species Cyclura pinguis. The sequence continues at coordinate 211,252,751 of CM059602.1, forward strand.
TTTAGGGTTGTCATAAGTCAGAAGTGATTTGAAGACACACAATAGGAAGCTGAAGTTTATAAATGAATTTAGTTCTTCATTAGCTTTATCGTTCTAAACTATTGAGGACAAAGCTTTTAGATTAAGAGCTCATCTCTTTTGTAGTTTAAATTGATGTGCTGTAATTCAGCATATTTCATTTGAAGCTTGTTTCTGCTTTCATTTATTAGCTATGTTTTTTTATATTTGTGTTTTATCATTAACTGCCTTGAATACGAATTTTAATGATAAGTGGGGTGTAACTTTAATAAATTATTGTGAAAACATTCTACAGTTCTTAATATTGGGTGTATCTATGTGTGTATGTGTGTGTGTGTGTATACACACACACACATATACATATATATAAATAAATACATACATACATACATATACACACATACATACGTACATGAGACACCCTTAGTCCTTTCTGTTTCACTTGAAGATGGACATAGCAGAGGGACTGCCAATTTGTAAATAACACAGGCTCTTGAATTCAAATCCCTTTCAAAGCAGTAACATTATGCCAATGTACTTCTGCAGAAATGAGAGACCATCCTTTTACAAAGGAAAAGAACTTCATGTAAAATTTAGACAAAAGTTTATACTTGCAAAATGACACACTTTACCTCCCACAATTTTTAAACTGACCCAAGCTGAACAGGACAGTTGGGAAATATGATTGCTGAGACATAATCTTGCACTTTTACAATTATTCTGCAGGGTTGGGGTTACTGGCCAATGTTCTGATTTATATTAGTAACATAGAAAGATATCAAAATCCATAATCCACAAAAGAGTGGTGACTTTATTGACTAACTGAAATGCACAAAATAAATCACACAAACTTTCTCCCTTTCACCTCTCCAGCCTTTTGCTTTCTCAGAAATCTGATCTGGGGCTTCCTAGCTCTGTGCAGCAAGTTTTGTGGGTGCATAAACTTATCATGTGGGGGATGGGCAATTGTCCCCATGCAAATGGTGGAAGAAAATCCATCAGCACAGCCACTCCTTTAGAGTCTGGCCTTCTGGCAGGTTCTTTTTACCTCACCTTCAAACGAGGTGAGGTACCTTGTTTGTACCACACAGCTTATATGACTTTTCAGGTAACTTCAGACATATTGATGAGAGAAATGCTGCTTCAATAAAAACTTTAAATCTGAAGAACTCCAAATCAACGATGGCAGTATTTAATGATTGTGAAGAATAAAATTAATCAGCAATAGTTTGATAACTACTGGAAGGGATGTTATTTAACAACCACTATGAAAGGAGATGCAGTATATGGCAATCCACCTACCTAACAGATGTCTCTAGTATCAGTGACATTGAATTTAAGAATAACTCTGTGCAAATGCTACATTTTAAAATAGTCTGCATTTGAAAAGTGGCATCTCTTAGTGCTTAATTACCTTCCTTGTTATAAATAAGTGACTATGCCATGTCTCTTCCAATTATATTCTTAGAAACAAGTCATTAAAACCACCCAAATGCATGCTACATATTTTGAAATATTTTGGCAAGACTATATTTTTTTCCACCTTACACATGTGCCTTTCCTCTTCTATTTACTGAATTCCATGTTACTATAATTGTGTGTATTGCATAAACACAGAGCATAACCTAGAAAAAAAATGAGGCAATTTTTCTTAAGTACATGTATCTTTCCTTGTTTGTACAACAAATTTGGCACAGTCTATTTGAGGACACATGAGAAAATGGTTGTAGTGTAACTGTGAAGATCCAGTGTGTTATAGTGGTTTGAGTTCCAGACTAGGACATTGGGTTTGAATCCCTGCTCACCCATGGAAACTCACTAAGTGACCTTGGACAAGTCACACTCTCTCAGCCTTTAAGAAAAGCAAGGGCAACCCCCCTCTGAATAAATTCTGCCAAGAAAACCTGTGATAGGTTCACCTTAGGGTTGCCTTAAGTCAGAAATAACTTGGAGGCACAAAAGAAAAGTGTAACTGTCCTCTTGTCTAAATAGAAGTAAAACCCATTGCGTTCAATAAGATTTGGTTTCCAATGAGCATATGCAATAAGCCCCTCAATGCAAAGTGGCAGGTATTCAGAATGACATGAACAGTTAGAAAATTAAAATATATTCATAAGCTTATAAGAGAAAGAGCAACAATAACATTCAAATATGATTTTGTCTTGCCAGTGTGAAAACTGTAAGCTCAAAAGTAACCTTAGAAGAAAAAGTCAGTCTTGCTTGTTCTAGATATAATTTGCATCAGGGCTCAAAACATTCATTCTAAGGTTGTCATGCCTGCTCCTGTCACTTGGCATTCACCCACAGAAAGCACACTTCTGACCTTGACAAGGGTGACAGAGCTTAGTAGGAAAGACTTAAACATGAGAGAAATCAAAAAAGGTGAAATAGCTTCATGTTAAATAAAAAGGTCATAGTCTGACTGGATTGAGGAGTTCTAATCTGACAGCAAAGGAAAATAGCTGCAGTTCCATGTCTAATGACCTCGGCTAGAAATCAGGTTCAGCCAATGATGGATGCCATCTGTTGGAAGTCAAGCAAGGTGGGTTGAAAATAGTTTCATTTTCATGTGGCAAATAAAAGAGGGGCAGTGGGTTCAGAGCTATATTGGGTTCCCTATAGTTTCATGCTCGATTAATTTTATTATTGTATGGTAAATGTAATGAAGGAATCTGGTCATGACAGGTAAAATATGGATCCATCTTGTTCCTTGAAAATATAACCCTCAGGATTACTTTTAAGCAATGAAAGAAAAGCAAAAATGAATAGAGGAAGGGCAGTCATTACTCTCACCTTATTATGTGTGATTAACCAGTAGGCTGAGATAGTCAGAAGGATACATAGATACACAGATGAAAGATAGATCGATAATATGTCTGCCTCTGGAGGCTTAGTTCAAAGTTGTAGATGTGAAACAGAGGTCATGCATTGAACATGAAAGCTGATTCCATACCCCTAGAATGAGGTTGGACAACTGTAGGGCATTAGGGAGTTCTGTTGGTGGCCCTAGGTGGGGCTTTTCCCATTGCTCCCAACTCTACCCTCAAAAATATATATTTTGCTCCTAGTGCTCCTTCTTCCCCTGCCTGTTTTAGGCCTGGGAGAAGCTCTTTTTTCCCCCTCCAACAGAGAGAGACCCAATATAACAAAAAGATTCTCTTGGGCCCAAAATGTCCTGGGAGGGGGAATATGGCAAAAATTGTGGAGGGGCATTTTTGGGCAATTTAAAATTGTGAAGCCATGGGCCCTGACAGTCTCACAAATGGCCTTGGAGAGATGACATGCAACTCATGGATCACACTTTCCCACCCCACTCTTTGTTTCTGCAAAACTGTATTCCATTCCCCTATTGAAAAATGCCTCTTCTGGGGTTAAAACTTCCCAGCTTGTGCCTCAAAAACACAGTAAAATTGTTCCTGAGCTCTCCAAGGATTATAGGGAAATTTTTAGGAAAAAGATTGAGGGTAGGACATGGGAGCCATTTAGTGCTCCATGATCCTGTGGGGATGCAATACAACAAACCCCTCTCCTACAATTGGAAGTTGCTCATCCCTCCTCTATCTACCCAGAATTTATTTGAGAAGTTGAAAACGTTGCCACTTTGCCCCTGTAATTTCCCTACTTGTGTCAATCTTTGTGATCAGTTCAAGGGCTTCTAGCTTTCAAATGGTATCTGAAATTCACCCTTCATAATTGTATCTCATTCTACTCCACTGCTAACATTTGGATCCTCTCTGGCAAGATGTAGAATGCATGATAAAGATCACTCTGAATAAATTTAGTCCATCCTTTTCAACCTCAGTTTCATCCCTGTAGGATTGTTTATTAAAATGGGGACTTTAGTCGTACATGTTAATTGAGTTCTATGAAAATTAAGGTGGGAACTGTGAAGATCACATTATGTCTGAGACGATGGAACAAACAAGGAAGGACAAAGTTTCCCATGAAACATTTTATTATGGATGATCATGCTATAAATGTCTACTACCTCTGATGGTTATTGTGGTACCAGAGAAAATGTGCTTCTTAATACTAGTTTCTGGGATAACATGGAAGGATCATATTATACTCATATCTTGCCTGTAGGCTCCTGATAAGTATCAGGCTTAACATTGTGGGAATGGTAAGTTGCATTAGATAACAGTGCTTTTCCTAAAGTTATTGAGTGTGGATTCTTTTTTCCTTTGTAAAAGCTGTCAGATAAACTTTAGACATACATCCTAGATTAAATGAAATGGTAGAGCCTCTTTACTAAAACAAATCATCTAATTGTGGGACTTATAATACATTGCAACCCTCTGCTCTGTGGGAAGTGTGCTCACACCAGCTGTGCAGAGATGGTAAGTAGCTTTGTACTTTTGTATGGAATAACTGGTGACCGGCATGGATTTAGCAGTTTCCTGGAACGCAGCCAGTCCTGTGTGTGTGCAGCCTTTTTTGTATGCATAAGTGTTTTTTAGATGTCCCTTCTATTCTGAGGATTCTGATAGGAAAATTCTGTCCATGTTGTAATGCATGCCTGTAGCTACTTGAATGCCTTCATCTTTACAATACTCTTAAAATGGTAGCACCAAAGATAAGGCCCTGGGAATGAATGTGCAGGTAACAGTGATTGGAAAGGGTGCTGACTTGTGTAGCTGCTTTCCAGTTGCATTTGTAGGCTAATCTTACAAATGGTTTAGCTGATGTAGTTGTGAAGGGCAATTAGAATCTATACTGGAAAATGCAGTTGATAGGGCTGTAAGGAAATAGCACTCCTGAGGACATTTTGGTTATGATCCTGCCCACCTCCTGCTCCCCTAATAGGGAATATACTGATGAAATAGTGGACTAGCCTTTGGAGAATGGATGCTAACTTCCTAGTGCAAGAGATAAAGTCGTTTACACTTTATCTGAATTGAGGTTTTTGTAATATGCACATTTTATAAAATGGTGATTTTGTTCAGTTAAGAAGAAGAAAATCAGCTAAGTCTATTTTCACAGCTCACAGCTATTTGTATTATGTGATTATAAAGTGACATTTTTCAGGAAAGCTTCATGTGTGGTTTAATTTGAACCTTAAACTGAGATCATGATCCTATTTTCCATGTCTGGCTCCAGGTCTGACACGTTTAGGGGAAGATTGTTGCTATTATGGATAGCCTTCAGGGATCCTACTCTGAGAGAAAGACAGAGTATAAATTCAGTTGATGATGGTGATGATAATAATCGTCATGAATGTGAGGGGATGTCATGCAGTAGAAACAGTCAAATTAAAATAACAGTAATTGGGAATAAATGTCCTAGATGAAGGTTTAACTTTCAGAAATTCATTAATTTCAAATTCATGGATTTTATTTATTTTATTTATATGCTACCTTTTCTGTTTCCCTTATAAAAGGTCCAGGTTGGGAAAACATACCAGTTTCATTTCTCCATGCATTCATACTATTTAAACCCCAAGGGATTTTTTTTTTAATCCTTTGAAATTTTGAAAGTTTAATTTGAAAATTTTGATATATTCTCCAAAAAATAACTGGAAAAAAAAAACTTCATTGAATTGCACCAGCCAGATTCAATAGGTACCATACTGGGGCCAGCAGTATACTGGTAAAGGAAAGATAAAGAGCTTGTTAGGGGAAAAAAGGGAAGTGGCAACCCTAATTCTGCACCGTACAGGTGAAGAATTAAAAGATATACAGGAATTAAAAACTATGCCACTGTTGAACTTTGGCCCACATGAATCAACCTGGCATTTCTGATTTCTCCCCTATTCATTGTTTATAAGCACAGGTTCTTTCCATCCCAAATATGAAAAAATGTGCATTTTATTAAATTCTTTTCAAAAAATGTAATGAAATTTTCATCCATCTGGAAGTCATTTTGTTATAGGAATGTAAGCCCTTCTAATTGCTTCTGTCATGCTCTACAGGGTGATTAGGTAGATCCTTTCCTGATGATGTAACTAAGCGTACATGGTCTGTTATGACGGCTTCTGACAATACACTTGCAAGGGACTTAATTTTTCATTTCAGTAATATCTGACAATTGGCAAGTTTAAATATGCATGAATCATCACATGTAAATTAATGTGAGCAGCTATTAGGAATCCATGCATCCTGTTTCTTGAGAACTAATTTTAAAATGTTAATGGGGTTTCAACATCTTAGGGAACAGAGAGATGATTCAGTCTCACTTGAGCAAATAGTATTTAGACTATAATTTTTCAAATGTTTTAAAGATGTCTGAAAGTTGGACACTGGAAATGATGCCCTTTAAATTTCTCATTGTATTCTTTGTCAAAGTTTTCATTGACTTTCAGTCAAGGTCACACATATTTTTTTCTAGCCTTGTTAACCAATATTGCATGCTGTAATGTATTACATTGCTAACAGTGCATTCTATCATCTCTGTCTCTTCATAAAAGCTTCTTCTGTTTCCGTTAGGCTGACTTGGTTGGAATCCTGCTGTCAAGTGTAGGATCAGCCAGAAGACGTGACTGCTTGGTAGAATGAACTCTTACTAACATCATTATTGTTGATGAAACTTATATCCAGTGATGTAGACTTGAGTAAATTGACTTGGACTCAAGTCAGACTTAAGTTGCTTCAGTGACTTGACTCGACAATGAATGACACACTGACTCAACTCAAGATTTGTATATTTTTAGTTACTAACTTGCTGCCTTTGGTTCAGTAACATAACACATTCATCCAGAAACCTTACAACTTTGAACACCACGTCCATCTCTTTTTGCCTATTGGTCATGTGATGATCTCTCTCAAGCACAAAGCATGGGTACATTTCTCAGAAGAGAACAGCAAATGAGTTAGGCAATGGGCTTGAGGTCTGCTTAATAGCCTGTCCCTACTGCATATTGGAGAAGCCTTCTAAAACTTTTACTACGAGCAGAAGGGAAGACCTGCACCGAGTGTGGGGCGTGTTTCTCAGAGGGGAACAGAAAACCTGTTAGGCAATGGGCTTGAGGAAGAAGGATAATTTCTTCTAAAGCTTTTGAAGCTTCAGTAATGGGGAGTAAGAAGGATTCTATTGTGCACTTCAGAAGCTGCAGACCCTTGTATGCCTATTGACACAAAAGCCTCCAGCTTCGGGTAGAGGGAGTAAGAAGCATCCCATTCTGAAGCTGCAGATGGCAAAACCTCAAACATGGAGGTCTGACTTTATTCAACTCTGTCCAGAAATTCTGGGATATAGGTTGGGGTATAAGGTGGGCTCCCACATTTGGGACTTGACTTGAAAGTATCTTGCAAAGACTTGAGATCTGACTTGAAACTTCAAAGTAGAGATTTGACACTTGGAGTAAAAGTCTGAAATACATCACTGATTGTATCTTATATTTCCTAAAAGTACCTCAGGGAGGTATTTTATTCTGTTAAAAATTGTGTGATACAGGTTATAGTTTGTCTAAGGCATGAGGAACAGAAGTTGAGTGAGGATATGCACTATTCTATGCCACATTCACCTATATGCCATGCCAGCTTCCTGTTACAGTGTTAATGAAGTCTATCATTTGTTCCCCCAGAAGAGCCATTGGGTGGCTAAATGGATATCCCTTTGTCAGAGCTGAGGGAGCTGTGTTTCCCAGGTTCATTCAGCATTGGACTAGCTCTGCTGACACTGACCACTGATTGCCTCCTGTTCCCGGAGCCTATGAAGACTTCATGGGCTTCCAGAGAGGCACCAAGTGGTGAGTGACAAGGGATGAAAGAGGAAGCAGGTAGTGACCCCATTACAGTCCACAAATAAGCCTGATGTTTTACCTTTTGCTATTGAGTTCCTAGGCAGTGTCATCTACCAGCTCCAGGGCTGGTAAATTTCAGAAATAGAAAGACAATGAAGTAATGAAGCATTGCCATTGGGTGTAGGCTTAAAATGTCCAGGGGCCACCACACTGGGGGAGGCTGATCAAAGCTCTTTTTTGCTCTTTCTTCGCAAATATTACAGTGCCTATCATTGTGTTGCTGTAGCTTAAGTTAAAATTTGCCATTAAAACTTGAACAATGATGACCAATCACATAGCCATAGCCATATTGTACATAAAAGTCTTCACCAGTTTAATATTCTGTACTTTATTGCTTCTGATACTATTTTGTTTGCCATTTTTCTTGGTCTATAAAATTGTTCTGGGTGTAGGTAGGATTGCCAGAATGTTGGGTGGAGTAGACTTATGCTCAAATAAGCATTTGCTTTGGAGTGACTTGGTTGATTGTTTTTATCAGGGTTGAATTATTTCCATGGAGCTGCAGAAAATGCCCACAATTCAGCTGTGAGACATCCCTTAATTCGCAGAATTTAATTTTGTTTTAACTGTCTCTGGATACAAAACAGTTCTCCCCCTCAAGCTTCTGGTTATGTTTCTCTTGCTGTTTAATAATGTATGTGTGTTTATGTTTCCTGTTGTTTTAGAAGTCATAACATACATATAATTCTTGGAATCCTTTGCTTTCAAACAGTGGGGCAAACATATTATTACTCACGCACAGTAGGGTCTGGATAGTTAGCATTACATCATGCACATGATGAGAATTTGTTCTGTAAGCTTTCTTTTGGAAGTTAAAGGAAAACATTACACACAAAATGATAGAAACCATCTGAATATTTTATAATTACCAGCAGATATTTCTAGCATTCCTCTGCTATCAGAAGAATTAAAAAGGGTTGTTACTCTATTTATCAAGTGCAGCAAATATTAAACAACCAGCAAAAAGTACATGGGAACAGAGAGGATGATTATATGAAAAGCATCTTGGGCTCTATTGTCTGAAATTAGTGGAAGAAGAGTAGGGACAAAACTGTAGAAATGAGGTTACTTCTGAATCAGAATTAGAACAGGTGACAAATGGCAAAGTAGATTTTGTCTGTCTCTTACATTTCAGGCATATATACATTCTATACTGGGGTATCCCAAAGGTTGACTGAGATCTGCTGGTAGATCAGCAGAAGTATTCTGAATCCCTAATGTTTAACAATAGAAAGAGTAATCAAAGGCTTTTTAAAACATCCTAACCTTAGCACCCTGTCTAGTCGCTTTCTACCAGCAAAGACCTTTTGATTTGTGCAGGTGTTTGATTCTTAAATCATGTGACATAAGAGTATTTTGAAAATGGCTTGCTATGCTTTTATCATTTTTTCATTTTTAACTGTATTCTAAATGTATTTTAAACTGCTTTTAACCAATGGCTTTTTACATAGAATTCTTTTTTTTAGCTCTTGTTAAAGGAGCTTTTAACTAAACTTCATTTTATTGAATTTTGTAAGTCACTCTACGTCCCATGCTCTCAAAAAGGCAGGATTCAGCATGGTGTAGTGGTTTGAGCATTGGACTACAACCTTGGAGACCAGGGTTTGATTCCCCGCTCAGCCATGGAAACCCACTGGGAGACCTTGGGTGCATCACACTCTCTCAGCCCCAGAAAACCTCATGGTAGGTTCACCTTAAATTTGCCATAAGTTGGAAACAACTTGAAGATGCATAACAATAATTAAGTAATTAATTAAATAAATCTTGTATATATGGATTATCTTTTGGTTTTAGTGTTCCTCTCCATTAAAAAATGAGTTGCCTTTGCCCATTTCTTTGTGCAGCTTCACTGGCTACTGTGAGAACTAACTCAAGGACAGGCTTCTATTAGAATGTACTATACGGGACAGGATGTAAGGCAGAAGGCAAGATGGTGCCTCTCTCCATGTTTAGCAGCTGATTGAGCTGCAGATGTATCTCACTTTGACACTGGTAACAGTACAGTGGCTTCATAAAGCCAGCAGTCTGGCTTAGGGGTCACGCTTTGTTCATACAGTGTTAGGACCAACTTGGATGTGAGGCTTGTTTCTGGATTTTTTTTTTAATGGCCCATATCGCCTAGAGCAGAATTTTATATCATACTAATACATATTGGCCATGAGAATCTGCCAACCAATCATTTGTTTTCCACTGGATGGTGTTCTTTATACTTGAAATGGCTTTGGGAGGACCAAAGCTCCTGGCTAAGAGAGACTTAAATTGTCATTTATGTGATAGGCATTGTTGCCCTTTGGGATTATATTTGTTATAAACAGTAATTCAGAACATCAAATACACAGATGGATTCTACTTATAATGTGTTTACAGATAACAAAATATGAGAAATAGATAACAAAAATCGTGAGGCGATATTCTCCCCCTGCCAATCAAATAAGTACTGCTGGCTCAGAGCAAAAGCTTATCTAGTTCAGTGTTCTGTTCTGTCATGGCCAACTGAATGGGAAGCCAGAAATGTAGACTCCCACGCATCTTTCCTTGCAACTTGTGTTCAGAGAGATCATGCCTCTGATACTCCACACTGCATATAGTCATAGCCATAGATAGCCCAATCTTCCATAATCTACGTTTAAACCCTTCCAGATTGATAATCACTACTTTCATAACAGTGAATTCCATGATTTGATTATATGCTATGTGAAGAAGTACAGGTATACCTCAGTTAACAAGGTAGATGTGTTCCTGGGTGTTACTTCTTTAACAGAAATTTGTTAAGGTGTAAATAACATAGGATAGGAATAGGTAATGTAGGAATAGGAATAGGTTTCTACACTACAAAGAAGAAAGGTTTAACATGTTTCTGCAAACTTTTTATTCAGAACTAAAATTATGCACATGTAAACTGAAACAAGTGGGTAAGGCAAGCCTTGCATAGGTAAATAAAAACATTCTAAACCTTCTAGAGACCACTGGAAAGCTTCTTCCAGAATGCATCCAGGAATGATTTTTTCTTCTAATTTTAACAGATTCTACTTTTCTTATGATTTCTATTTTGGGTTATAGATCTCTGCTTTTTTAACATGCTGGGGGACCTGGTGAGGCATATGTATCTGCTTTCCACTTTTCTGTCTGTTTTGCTATTTGCACATGCTCAATAAGAAATTCTGGAGATAGCTGCTGTTTACTTTGCCTGTTGTAGTCAGGCACACACAGCTACAGTAGGATTTGCTGGAAGAGAATCCCATTTTTCCCCCTGATCAAGCTTTTATTCCATTATTTACTGCAGATACACTACTGCAACATAACACTGTTCCTCCAGCTCCCCTTCGACATCCTCCCAATCCAGATGCTGCTAAAAGCCATCCAACGAAACAGAGGACAAGAAGGAAAAAGGGGGCTGAGTGGAGATAAAAAAGCTTTTTATGAAAGTGTTTGTTTATCAGAGGATTTTTAACTGAGGTCTACCTGTACTTCCTATTGTCTTTCCTGGATTTCCAACCATTCCTCATCATTGGGCTCTAGTACTGTTTGACATTTTTTGTCCCTATTCACAGTATGCATAAATTTATAACCTCTTATCATGCCCTCCTTTTGGCTCTTGTTTCAAGATTTGGCTCTAGTTTCAAGGTGTTTGTGTGAGATATACATCAATGACAGAGAAAGGTTTTTGTTAACAGATCCTCCGAGATAGCATTGGACTCTCCCAGGTGTAGGTTATTCTGAGTCCTTTCTAAATGCATGCCCCAAATCACTTGTGCACCTACACTCAATCCTGGCAGCAAATGCAGTATTTCCAAAACTCTGAAGTTTATTTATGTCTACCACAGGTTTTATTCATAGAAACAGTTAATTCAGTAAATACACTTTAAGTCCTTCACATTCTTTTAACATAGCTATTACTCACTGAGAGAAAGGAGAAATGGAATGTCAAAGCATAATTGTGGCCTTTGTTTTAAAAATAATATGCTAATTTTGGTTCCTTTGTGTGTAACTGTTATAGGCTCTCTTTCCCAATATCCTTTCTACTATAGGGAACATAGTTAAGGTTATTGTAGAGAGCCCTGGAAAAATCTCATGGCTCATTGATTGTGATCCTTGTGGGGGAGCAACAGAATGACATTAGCTGTTTTGTCATACGTGTGAATAGAAGAGTGCTGAAATAATGCACTTCTGCCAAAGATACACCAGCCCTTTCAACACCATCAAATAACCTGCTGTTATGCAGAAATGTGTCACTGTGGGGAAGGAATGAGGCCATTGTCCCCAAGAAAGAAGTCTGCTGTCCCTGACTTAGATTTTTCTTCAGTCCCCAAATTTCTAGCATTGCAGTAACATAAGACTTCAGTTGAGCATTTAGAAAAATAATTTAGATATCCAAAGGTGCAACTCCTTGGCAAAGAAAGTTATCAAGGGAAAGTGAACACACCAAATATAAGAGTTCTAGGCATGAATGATTTTCTGTATCTTACTCTCTCCAACGTTAGAAATTTTGAGACTTAAGGAAAATTTCATTGCGGTGGGCAGAATTTTTATTTAGAGAATCAATGCCCTCATTTTCACTCCCATCATAGCTGTGCCTCTGTTTATGTGACTAAAACGTTAAGACAGAGTGGGCCACTTTCAAGGGATGAATCTAGATGATATTGGGATGAAGTCCCCATCGTCCCTTACTGGTAAGAATGTACTAGTGAGAAGTAGAAGGAACAGCAACCTAACAACATGTGGTGGGCAACCTGCTTATGGTTTCAGAGATCCTGAAGGTTGCATTGAGAAGCACATTAGTAAGACTGCAGTGGATTTAATGTCTGCTTGCTTTTAATCCTCTTACCTCAAACTTCACTTCTTTCTACTTACCTTCCTGGTGATGTGTGCATAAACCTTGCAACTTAGGATAACACTTCATACATCTGATTAGCTGGACTTCATGAAAGCTAATGCCTGAATATGTTTGTTAGACTAAAGATGCCCTCAGACCCAAAGTTAAAGAAACTATTTTGCTAGTTTATAATATAGGGTATGTTTGGTTGCAGCAACAAGATTGACATCTAAAGGAAGATGTCTTGCTGTGAATGAGCCAGTGCTCTGGTTGATTGTATCCACTTCTACTGGGAGAAAACAAGGAAACTATTTGTGTATTGTTTATAATCATGTCTGAATCAAGCTGGACAAGACATATTGTCTTGCCTCTCCATGACATCTCAGAGAAATAACCCTTTACTTGTTCTATATGTATTTTTCTGTTTGGAATAATGGCCCTTTCAGCATGGGGTAAGTAGTACGGTGTGGTGTGACCTCTGATGGAGGTCGTCCGCACCTTGGGAGTGGACTGGGTCGGACTACTTGTTGCGGTTCCGCACCTCAGTCCGCTCCGGAGCGACCCGAAGTGGTTGTGCAGCGTGCTTTTTAAAAACCTGCTTTTACAGGTTTTTCAAAAGCATGGAGCACGCCACTCCGTGCCACTCTGTTCCCGCGCTCCGGTGCAGATTTGCAGGCACGCACCAGTGTGTGCCTGCAGATCTGCTGGAGGCGGGCTTCCGGCTGGCGAGCTTCTCCAGTTGGTGGAGAGCCTCCGCCATCTGGAAGCTGTCATTTTGGATGCCGGAGGACTGCAGAACAGCCAGCTCACGCTGCTCCGCATGGGGACGGACTTACCCGGCTGCTGGTAAGCTCCATTTCAGCGCGTTTTCCCCCATTTCCCCCTCCATATGCGGAAAGGGCCAATGATCCAAAGACCATGGACAGAACGACTGTGTATTTATTGAGTTTCTCCTGCTTGCAATGGGATAGATCAGTCAGTGGCACTTAAACCCTTGGACTGTGTGATCATAGTGAAATCCACAAGACAACTTAGTGCTTCGAAGCTGATGGATTGCAAAGTTTATTTTCTTCATTAAGAGTTAAAAGTTTCATATGATGGTAAATAACATAACATGCTGACCAAATGTCCTGGCTGTCTCTTAGACCATGGCCATTTCTGCACGGCGATGCTCTTCCGCGTCGTCTCGCTGCAGTCCCGGGTCCAGAAGGAAGCGTGTCAGCAACACTCTTCTCTGCATCTGCTCGATCCAAACAGAAGGGAACGCAATGGCACCATGTCTTCACAGCACAGCCGGGCTTTTTCCATTGCTGCGCTATGGAAGGAAGCATCGCCAATGCGCTTCCGCAGCTTCCACATGGCCAGAAGTGATGGGAGCACTGCGCGATCGCAGACATGAAATGGATTTTTTCCGTTTTGTGAAAACTGCACAAGCACGACGCTCCACAACAGGATGGCAGCAGGACGGTGATGATGTTATGCGGAAGCATGACCTGCTGATGGCTGCCATCCTGTGGCAGAAATGAGACAGCAACGTCGTGCAGAAAGGGCCCATGTTTTCAACATAGCCTTTCTAACACTTGAATGGTACTACCTATTGGTTTTTCACAGTTTTTATAATTATCCAACATAGCTTGGCATGTATTCATATACTCCATAAAAGGGTATTCCTGCTCTTTAATTTGCCTTCACCAGATTCTCCATGGGATTCATCTGTCCAGTTCCTTGCCTTGCCTGATCCTGGGGGAAATACACCAAGACACTTGGCTCCATGTAAATAAGTATTAGTTCAGAATTCATGCTCCAGATAATTGATCAGGCAAAATTACTTGTCTGTTGTTAACAACAGGGTGATTGTCGAGGCTGTTGTGTAAGTTCATACATATAAAATATTATTGTCAATTTCTTATTCTGTAAGCTTCTTTGAAGTGGATACATGGGTTTGGAATACAGTCTGTGTGATCATTGATAGCTCAAGAACGGATTGATGGTTTTGAGCTAAATTTGATAAGTAGGATTCTTGTAGCCCAAGAAAAAAATCCAGATTTTGGTTGGAAGGTTGCAATAGGAACTGGTTGGATTCAGCTTTATTTAAGTAATGTTGGTGTTTTCATACATATATCTCAACCAGTGCTCAGACTAACATAACATTCGCACATTAAATCCCCTAAACTGATGTAAATTTCACTCAAACCAAGCTTAATATAAACGCTTATATTCTGAATGCTGCACAATAATCACTGTACACACACAAAAAATGTACATTTCATATGAAGAAGTCGGGTGAGGCCCACTCTAGATGTTACAATAAATTTTTAATAGAAATGCAGAGTATTCCATAAAATGCTATATAAAGAAAGAAACGCATAAGATATTTTGCCAAGATAGAATTAGTTTTAAATGCTCCCGAGGCAAATAGAAAGGATAATTAAGATTTTCAATGATGATTTAAGAGTGAATTCATCAGTTTTCCACATGTGGCTGGTTACGCAGTATTGATGACAGTGATTTACTCATCAGGGATACATACCTGTTACTAGACAAGAAAGCTGCATGTGAATGTTGGTAAAGGAACTTATCTGGATAATTTGGATTGTTGCTGTGGTTTTTATGGAATCCACAAGTTTGTATAATAATACAGGAAGATTTAAACTCACAGTATCATAACCAGAAGACCAAAATGGATTTTTCTGTCATCCAATTAATAATAGACTTTCTTATTGTACAGTTACTGATAAAGCAATATATAAAGTATGGGGTTTTATTGATTAAGCTTAGGACAATAAAATTCTAGACCTAGCATGTGTTCACTCATAAGAGAATGCCATGTTCATGCCATATCAGATTAATAAATAATATATGAATATCTCTGATCTTGAATAGGCAAACAAGCTAAATAGTAATTTGAGTTTTTAACTAGAAATGTAATTAAAATTGGGAGATGTTCTTTATTGTTATGGTGATCCCACATTAATAAAAGAAGTCAGACAAAATGGACCTAATCTTTCAATGAATGAAAAAGGAGACTAGTTTTTGTTCACATCATATAGTAAGCCTATTTGCACTTAAATTGTGTCTAATGTGTGGTTTAACTAACAAACTAACATTCTGAATGTAAACATTGAGTAGTCTACATAGCTTTGATCTGCTATGTTTTCTTTGTAAAAATATTTTTATTAAAACACCCAAGTCTTGAATATCTAAAGCTACATATAAAGCATAAGATACAGGACAAAATTAGTGCTAAAAGCAACCTATACTTATTTGCAATAACACAAATATCTAAAAACTATGAAAACCTAAATCCAATCTGAACATATAAAAATTAACTGCTTGACTTCCAATTCTGCTTAGGATAGATCTTATGCAATTTTATCTTATACTTCCTGTAAGATCTGTTGTATTTTCAAGCAAAGCATTAATTATTTCTATAAATATTATCCCTCAGTGTTGAGGAAGGAGCCAGCATGGTATAATCATTTAAGTGTACATAAACCCAATATGAATGTCTCTGTCATGCCCCGCTCCCAGGTGCAAACATAAACAGGATCATCTCCAATAGCCACAACACAGAGACATGCAAAGGACATTATTTACTGCAGTCCAGCATAGATAACGAAGGGAGAAGCCATGAATATCAGAGAACTTATATAGGGAAGACTCATTAATCAGGCAAACACCTGGGGGAGGCTCCTGGCCAATAAATGCCAGAGATGGGGTGGGAGGAGTCTGCTGTAGGTAATTGCTATTTGTGGGAGAAGCAGTGTCTTTTTCTTTTCATCCTTGGCTCATGTTCATGAGAAACCTTGATCCTTGCTTTGTATGCTGATTATGCTGCTGGATACTCCCTGAACTGACACTCTGGATTTATTGCTGACCTGGACTTCTGAAGCAAAGGTAATTGACTGATAAGGTTCTGTAAACACTGACTGTGATTACTGCTATAGACTCTGTTTAAGGACTGTGAATGGTGGCTTGCTTTCTAAACAAGACAGTCTTGAAATATAGATCCAATTTCTGATCATTGTTTAAATTGTGCTCACAGTACATAAAGTGCCAAGAGGAGGTCAGGGTAGCTATTTCAACTCTTGCAAAGTACTTGTTCACTGAGAACAGCAAATATTTTTTTTTGCTTCATTCTAACAAACACCTGTTTATTTGCTACTTTGCTTAGAATAATTTATACAACCTTACTCTGTACTTAGTGTTGATTATGTTGATCATGCACACATGGTCTCATTTTGCCCTTTAAACGTACATTGAAAGTAAAGATGTTACTTTGCTACCAAGTTGAGTGAGAATTGCTGAATGATTAGAAAATTACCAGCTGAAGGTCTGAAATGTATAGAATTATAGGGATGATTGATATAATACATATATTTGTCTGTCATATCTCAGTTGCCAAGATGAAAAGTGAGATGATATGTGCATGTCTATCTGTCAGTGTCTGTCAGACAGTCTCCTTCTCCTTGATGGTCTTACAATATTCTTCTCTAGAGTTTGGGGGGAGATCCTAAAATGACCAGGCTATGGAAAGGATTAACTAGGGGATCTGACCAAAGGATCATGGGGGAGGGATTTGATTGGCCCTGACACCCTTTAGCCAATGCGAAGTGAGAAGAGGGAGAACTAAGGCTTCTGGGGTGAAGAAGGAGGAGAGGCTATGTGATGTCAGGTTTCAGCTAACTATTCCATGTTAGGAAGGAAGGAAGGAAAAGAATCCCAGAAAAGAGTTCTAAGGAAACCAAGGATCATCAAATCAAATGCATTAAGTTTTCAGTTCTTTTGAAATGGATTTGGGGGCTAGGGACGACCTGGAGTTGGAAAGTAATCTTCCTTTTTTTATGCCTGTGCCTATAGGTTTGGTTCTTCCTCTTGCAACCAGAGGGAAGGTGTGCAGAAAGCCAGTGTTTTAAGTCAGTTGAGTTGCTTGTTCTATTTCATGTGACTTCTTAGTATGCTATTTTCCTATTTTTAAAGTTAAAGTAAATGGAAGAGTTGCATTTTTAACAAGAATGTTCTGTTCTTTAAGGGAGAGTGGGAAGCTCTGATCTCATGTCTCCATGACAAAGACTACCAGGAACTCGTAAAAATTATTTGTTTTTTTTTCTCCCAGGAAGAGAGAAGGAAACGTATAGCGCCGTTATGTTCTCCAGAACTCAAAAAAGGAAAGGGAGATTGGATTTCTATGAAAGAACTTAGTGGCAGCAGCACTACTTCTGCTGCACTGGGAAGAAGTGAGTAAGTCTAGGTCAAAGCCAGCCACACACCAGCCTCCCTTGTCACCACAGACCCCATGGAGCAGGTTTTCCAGTCTTCTGTGGGAGGAAGAAGCATGACAGAAGGACAACTGTCATCTTCCAGTTTCACTGACAAAATCTGTTGTGTTAAGGAAAAGGGAAAAAAGACACAGCTCTGGCCAATCAAATTTCAAAATCTGGCCTCCCAATATGTCCAATGTATTAAGCTATAACATTCGAGTGTTTACCAAATGTGGGATGCTTTTGCTTCTAGAGTGCTGAGATAGGGAGCAAGAGTTGCAAATAATAGAGGCACAGCTTCCAATTTTTTTGTTGATCCAGTTTAAAGCAGAAGCATCTGTAGCTTCCTTGTGTTTCACAACGTAATTGGAGTGTTTGCCATTTCAGAATGAAATATGCAATTCTTGTTAGTACTAGGAATAAAATTAATCATTCAAACAATGATGCCATATTGCATTTAGCTATTACAAAAATATGGGGGGGGGGTGATGTGATGAGAATATTGTCATGGAGATAAGGCTAGAAATAATTTGTTTAAAATTCTACAGTCATATGGTTTGAAGTATACACATAGGAAGTTGCCAAGAAATGAATGCAGCTGATTTCCATGTAAATGTACTTGAGACTGAGGGAGTAGCATGTAAACTTTATAACAGGAGAATGATGCGTTGAGATATTTCATTCCTCTGCAGCATCTGTGGGAAACAGCTGAGACACTGAACTGGAATTTTGTTATAGAAAATTGCTTTAAAAGTATGGATGCTATCTTTTTACTGTGAGAGAGTGGCAGAACTTAGTTGTCCCAAGAGCAGGTGCAATCCCTTATGGTTTTGTGTTAGATGGAAACATCTGGACCATGAGCAGACCTTGAACACTTACGTTTTTTGGACTATATGTCATAGATTTCACTGCCTAGCATGGCTGTAGTATGACTTCCAAAAAATAACTATTAATCTCTGAACACGAACACTGTATCAGTTAGTAGAACAACTCAAATCTCACACCAAAGACCTTATAGCCTCCCCACCAGCATTTGTCTGAGATTTGTTCCAGCTTGTTTGAGACGTTGTTCTCTTCTTCAGCTTCCCATGGTGATCTGGTAGCCACTGGTGTTGACAAAATGGGTATAGATTCTGTAGCAGAAGCAGCACATTCAAACCTTGGCCTAGTTACGTATCCTCTCCATTTTACCACTTCTGTTCACTTTGTTTCACTCTTTTCTGCCTGTGGTTTCTGCCCACTACCAAAATATCCACAAGTGAAATGCTGATCCCAGCAGAAGAAAAATGCTACACTCCTGCTCTTTGCAGGATTTGTTTTTGTCAGGTGCTTTCAAGTCAACACAGATTTATGGCAACCTCCTCATAGGGTTGCTTAATACCTAGTTTTGTATCTAGTTGTGTGGCTCTCTGTGTTTTTATTTTTGATAGCTAACACTTCACTTTTAGCAGTTCTGGAACTGTCCCTCAATGTGTCTCCTTTCAGATCCTACTATATCAGGAATGGGCAAACTTGCCTCAGTCCCCCAGGATGAAAAACTAAAAATGTTCCAGAATATACTCTAATACACTCCAAGGGCATGGAGAGAATTTCCACCACATGTGGAGACCCACTGCTCTCCCAGTGATCAAAAGCAATTTTTGCAAAATTTTTCAAAGAAGTTTTGTCCCCAAATGCCCCAAAATGTCCACTGGGGAGTGAGGTGTGTATTTCCACATTTTGAAATGTCCTTGGGCCTGTTTATGTCCATGGGAAGTGTTTTTTTGAAATAGGAAGAGAATAGGAAATGACTTCTACTCATTTTCTGTTCTGCCTTTCATGGTTGCCCATGCCATACTATATGCTGAACCCAGTCCCCTATAGGAAAGCATTTTTGGACATCTACTGACTTAGATGACTTCAATTGTCTTTATTTTATGCCTTCTGTTTTCAGTGGTATTGAAAAATACTGCCATAGAAATTACTAAAAATCATAGCAATTTTTCTCCTGGGAATTGCTATCCCATGATGGTGTCATGATAGCAAATGCATAGCGTCTATTACTTAGACTAGTGTAGTGCTATTGCAAGGTCTAATGATTAGAAGTTTTGCCTTGCTCTAACTTGATTCTATGACATTTGATGTTTAATTTAGCATATTTATTTAACTTGCATTTATTAGATCAAATTAAAATATGTTAATCCTACATATTATATGAATATCTGAAAAGTGTGTGTGTGTGTAAATATCATTACAGTGAAATATATGATTAAGTAACAAAATAAATGACATTCTTTAGAGTGGTTTAAATGTTATTCTAAGCTTTATTTGGAAACTATTTCTATTGGGATACTTGAAAGTATTTGAAAGATGAAAAACATAACAGCATTCACTTTCCCCGGTTTTTTAAAAAACACAAAACAGTCAGCCTTCCATGTTTGTGGGTTTCACTTCTAAGGATTTGATTATTTGCACATTTCTCCAACCCCTGCCCCACCACCTAAGGTGCTTCTTTTCTGGGTGAACCTTCCCTCTTGCCAGCTCGGATCAGGCTGCACAGCCCTTTAAAAACCAGTCTCTGGTCCTCCTCCACCAGCTACTGCCTTTCTGGCTGAGGATTGCTTGCAACCCAATTTCTAAGCACAAAAATCTTCTCCCAGTGCCTCTCCCACACCCAAGGAAGAAGATGGGTATGAGAGAGCAGATATAAGGCCACCATGTGACCCATTCCCTTTCCTAGAACTGCTTTAGACCCTGGGTGCCCATTCTCCCAGCATGCTTTCACAGACTTCCCACAGACAAGCACATGTTTTGATATTTGACATTTTCTCACTTTTGTGGGGGGTCCTATGCCCCTAATCTTAGTAAATGTGGAGGGCTGATTGTACTAAAGAATAATTTAACGTATTAATTGTGTTAGTATGTCTGAAAGTTTATGCTGATACCAATGTGTGCTTCCATGGGATAGCCTTCTCCAAAACAGGTTACTTATAGTTTTGCTGGGAGTTTTATCAGCTAAAAGTTTTATAGTTGAATATTTTTTTACATCCCATATCACTACAAACTTCGTGCCCGCTCAACTTGATAATACTGTGTTGAAACAGAGAGAACTTACAACATGCTGGAAACTGGCAGCCTAGTTTAATCTGAAATAAAGACTGTATGTGAAGCAGAATTTGGCTGTTACTTGTTCATTATTTATTCCTAGTGTGGCCATGTTAAATAGTAGAGGAGCATACATTCATGCACCATGATGCTTCATGTATTCAAAGAGATCCAGCGGAGACTAAGTGCCAGTTGTTGCATATAAGTAACACTCAACCAATTAGTCAAATAGTAAGGTACAGGTGAGATGACAAGGAAGAGAATATGTAATAGGCCAGCAGATTGTAGCATTTAGATGCTTTTGGGAAAGTAATTGCCTCCCCAGCCAAATGACAATGAAAGACACAAATGTTGCTGAAATAAAGCCACAACTTTATTAATTTTAGGAATCTTTAATATGGGAGCTAATTGGACATGCAGATACAAATTTGCATATTAAGCAAGGTCTCCCAGCCAATGACATCTGGGTTTGAAACCTGGAGTATAGACCCTGCAGTTTGTCCTAGCCTGATCCCACAAAGGGATCAGAGTGTGTCAGGGGATTTGCCAGGTGCTTAGCAGGCTTTCCTGAGGAAGTCATCTTGTACAAGAATCTGCCTCAAATTTCCCCTTAAGCTGATTGACTGTAATAGGGAAATGGGTGAATTCTTTCACCTTGTGGTGCCACTGACAGCCTTCAAAGAGAACCAGTTGAAACCAAGTATTCACACCCAGCCAGGGGTGACATTTAATCAACAGCCAACCAATTAGCCAACCAAATAGTAAACTGTAGCCAAAAGGGATCAATATATAGGATGGAGTAGGTAAGAGTGTCAACAACCAAACAAGGCATGGCAAAAAACCTACTCAGCCTTAAAAAATGACTGGAAATACTCATGCTATATAGAAGTGGGTGAGTGGGGAGCAAAAATGGTGAAGAGGTGTGAGTTAAGGCTGCAGTGCCTTAAAATAGCCTAGTGCAGGTGAGTCTGATAGCAGTGCCACGGCCTACCCTGGTGTGGCATTTGGCCAATGGCTTGAGGAGGGCAACATCTTTCCTATCTTATGTGTCCACTCTCAGTCTGGGCAGTCAGCCAAAGGGCAGCTGATAAGGATTAGAAGCACACAGCAAGCAGTTCCTTCAACAAAGTGATTCCTTATTTTAATCTAGTAGGGAAACAGACTCAAAACAAATATGAAGCATAACAATCCCAGCTATATTCATAAATCAAAGACAGTCAATACAATCTTAAGTCAGGGACAGGACAGGAGAAACGGTCAGTTAATCACCAACAAGTTCTGGAGGGGAATGGCTCAGCTTTTATAGGTTCAGAGATCAGTGCAGCTGGCGCTTAATTAACTGTTGTATGTTAGAAACTCACTGCAATCTGTGTAGGTGTTCCCTTTGGTGCCTATGCTCAGTGAAAATGGGTATTGGTAAGTTATCTTCCATGTCAGAAGGAGCAGAGTTCTCTGCTGGGGCTGGCACTGCCCCCTGTTTTGTCTCTGGAGTGGGTGGTGCTGCCTCCTCCTGTTCAAGTTCCACTGTTTCAGCCTCTGAGTCATGGTCTATGTCTAGGTCTTCAAAGCAGGGCATAACATTATGGTCAGGGAAGTATGCTTATTATGGTTATATTTGCAAAACAGGAAAGCACAGAATTTTTAAATAATGTGACCATACTAGTATCTACTTTGCTGTGCCTTAGAATTATAAGTTTAGCTTATTACTGTAAAAAGTAACTGTCTAAGCTCTGGAGTGAAGTGTATTCTTTTGGGTTCTGAACTTTTAACTGCAACTATGATGTAAGGTTAAGATAGTGCACCTTATTACTCCCAATAGCTCAGATTCTATTATTTGTTTTATCAATTATAAAGTCATGAAACGCTGACTCGTCACACAGTAGTGCGCAATGCACTGTTTAGAGTGAGGTTGTGGACTAAGCTTCCTGTTGAATAAATTACAAACTCTCTAGGGCTTAGTAATTAGAATGAGTAGGAGAAGTGTGGAGGAATATGATGGTGCTAATTATGCTATGTTCACTGCAGCAGTTCTATATTTTTGGTATCACCAGGGGAGTAATAAGAAAGTGTGTAAAAATCAATATTTAAGTGAAGCATGTAGCAAAATAAGAAAGAATTTGTTTTATTTTATTTCTATTCTGTCCCTCTCCCTGATGAAGTTCAATTGTTATGTGGGGGGAAAATGTCTCCAAATTCAGGGCCTTTCCACACTGCGCTGTTATAGTGCTATTATTCCACTTTCAACATCCTATGGAATCCTTTGTGGCTCCTCCCTAAACTGTAAACCCCAGGATTCCATAGGATGTTGAAAGTGGAATAATAACACCATAACAGTCTAGTGCAAAAACGGCCTTTCTCTAGAATTGGGACAAAGCAAGAGTGCTGAGAAACCAAATGAAAATACAATTGTGCTGCTTGTACCAAATAAGACAGTTTACAAAAATGCCCACCTCACTGAGGAGAGTGTCTGGCTTGCATTGCTTCCCATTATGAGCATTGTGAACTTTTTGACCTCCTTTGGCAGTTGTTGCTTAAAAGCAATTAAATAGTGCTCCAGAGAGCACTAAAGTTTGAGCTCAAGGAGAATAGCTGGTAGATTGATTTTTCTCAGTTGGGACATCCTTTTTCTTCTGTCACTTTTTTTAAAAAAATCTTATCCATGATGTGACAGCATTCTTGGACTTGGTATCAGAGGGATTTGGTAAGTCTTATGTGCCCTGTTTCTGATTAAAACAGCATCATGATCTGCATATTGCTGGATCAGTAGTAGTAGTAGTAGTAATAATAATACTGGCAGTACTAGTGCTATTACTACTAATGATAATAGACAGTGACCAGATAACAATGGAAGAATCTGAGGAAGATGCACTGCTCTAATCAGTGATCAAAGCGAGGAGGTAGGAAAGATAATTTGGATGTCTGAAATGAGTAGGCATTTCACACATGGTGGATTTATGATATCAGCAAAATGATGAGCTTTTCTCATCTAAGTGAACTTTTCCTTCAGGGTTCAGATCCTCCGACTGTCTCAGTTTGTCAGGGACAGCCCCAGGTAATCTTTTGCTGTCCCAATTTTTCAGCTACTTTTAAAGTGTCCCATATCTCTGTTCCCTTCTCACTTTTCGCCTTTGTCCTCCACTTACTTCAGTTGCTGCAAATTGAGTTCAAACTGCAGAAGTCATTTGTACTCTAACACAGCAGGAGGAAGGGGGAATCATGCCTTTCAGAAACTCACTACACAAATTCCAGGGTTTCTCTTTTTAAAATAGTCATTTTGCATGTTTTTCTGTATTAAGGACTTTTGCCTTCTTACTGCCTGGCCAAGCTTTTTCAAACATACTCTGATGTTGCTTGGACCTGTGTGTCCCAGTTTTTGCATGTGAAGTGTTGGAGGGTATGAAATACCTTCATTCATTGTGGGTAGTTATTCATATGGGAATCCAAATAAGCAGCTACAGTATATACATAAATACCTGAATCTGGATTTGAGAGATGAAACTTTAAATAGTTTGACATTTTACAGCCTCAGCTACCCAGGAATGCAGTGTTCTGCAATTTCATGGCAACTTCTCATTTGTGAAACAGTATTACTAATGAGCTGTTACAGAGGCAGTCCAGTGCAGGCTTTTTATGCTTCCCCATAGCAGTGTTTAAATCTTCATTTAATGGTAGGTACTTGGCACTGGCCTCCTTATTTAGGAAGAAATCATTGTTTGTATACATTGTGCTGCAAAAAAGATTAGGGAATGCCAGAAGTTCCTTCGTGGTCTTAAAAAAGGACAATGTTTTGCCTCTCTGCTAGTTCCAAATCTTTGTGTAGGAACTGTAAAGCAAACTTAGCCATAAAATTTGAATGCAGAATGGGTAATAATCTGTCTTCAGCAGTGTGTTTTTAGTATTTTAAAAATTCTAATACAAGTATTCCCTGAGTTATTTGTTCCTCATCAATGTCATAGATGCTAGGGGGTTTGTCATAAAGATGTTATAGCAAGCAGGTAAGCGTAACTATATCTTATTGAAGACAGCATGTCCAACTCCCTGGTTTAAAAACAATCATGGAACCTGGTAAAGATGGAATTCCTTTGGTGGATTTCCTTGATTTTGAAACAGCTGAAACTACTAATCCAGTGTCAGAAAGCTAAGAAATACATTGTCAGATAAATAGGATTTTTGAAGTAACATATGTAAAGCTCATTAAGACAGTGTTGGAGCCTTAATTCATTGATCTCTCTTGTGTGGTAGAAGAACCTATCATTTCTTTATGATCTTATTTATATATTCATACGTATGTAAGACTAGAGTAGGTGTAAACAAATACTGGATTTAATATTGTCTATAGAACACGCATGCATTAACATTTATTTACTGCTTATTTAGGCAATATATATGCTGCCTTTTGGCCTGAGCCTCTAAAGCAGCTTATGATAGAGATTAAAAACACATACAACAATATTATAATAAAATTACAATAATACATGGAACAACAGTTGTTTGAAATGAACAACATAAAACACAGAGCAACATCAAACAATCTGTAGCAACAAAGTATGAAGTTAACAACCTCAAAGTGAGAGTGCAGATGCATATTTGTAAATTTTCTAACCTTTGACCAAAAACAGGCTTCAGGACATGTCTTGATATTTTAGAAAAGAGGTGTGTGTTTGTGTGTGTCTCCTCATTTTTGATTATTTTTACATTTTAGGATTTTTTTTAATATGCCAGAACAGTATCTTGGGCCTTATCCTAGTCTCTTACAGTTAGCACATCTTTGAAAGAGATTGCACTGCATGGCATATTTTGTAGTTATCTGATTGTTGGAATATTTTGTGCCCACTCTCAAACAGAACACATCATTTCCATGCCATATTGTTATATAGCTGCAGTACCACAATTGTAAATAAGGAATTAAGTAGATTTTACTAAATGGTAATGTAATAAGACCAGTTGAACTACAAAAGGGGACTAGAAAGGGTTCTCCCCTCTCACTTCTCCTTTTTATTTTGGCATTTGAGACTCTATTGAGAGATATTAGATGACAGAATTTATGGGACGAAGGTAAAAAAAGAACAGTACAAACTGAGAGGCTATGTGGACAATCTTCTGATAATAACACAAAATCTATTTGATTCAATGAAGGCTCTTCTAGAAAAAAATTAAGGTGTTGGGACTTGCTCTGGGTTTAAAGTGAATTGTGATAAAATAAAATTGCTCTCATAATAAAATTCTAATATAGACTTCAGTCCTCAGTAACCCCCCTCATCCCCTGTTCAGACCACAGGCTGCCCCTAACTAGTTGTGTGTCCTTTAATTTCTTATTTTTCTTGCTGTATATTCTGAGAAAATAGAAGAAGAGCAAAATAGGTGTTGTTCTAAACAGACTGGGATAGGCTTTCAATCATGTGACTCAGAGGTCCACCCATGGTGCCAGTGCCTCTGTGGAACAGTGAGGAATTGTTAGCTCACAGGGAGATCTGCAAGATCTGGGTGACCTTACAGGACCTTTTCACCTGTGTATACCAGTACTAATTGTAGGTCACTACTTGGAAATAATAAAAAAAATTAGTCAGGAAACTCACACACACACAAGTAATCAAACAGTCTTACAAACATACAAGGCTAACAAAGGTAAAGGAGAGAAAGGTTGGATAGTGAGAGTTGGGATGCAGTGGGCAATTTACCTTTCCTGGAACTAAAGAGAATTAAAGCAATGTATCTTCGACTGGGGATGTGTGAGGGCAGTACAACAAACTGGTTTCTGGAGGCCCTCGTTCAGCATAACATGCCAATGTGCGTCTTAAGTACTAGCAAGAAACTGGGGCTGAGCCAGGGTTAGAGCTGACAAAGGGATCTAAGGTTCTGATTATCTTTGCAACAGGTGACAAAGCGTTGAAGGAAACCATGATAGCATCTTAGTGACTGGAAAGGTGAGGGAACAAAAGAACAGCTTCTGTGGGAAAGAGGTAGCAAGATATCAGCTGTTGGATGCTCCTTCTAGCAGTTTCATTTGCTGTTGTCTCTTAAGCTTGGGTACTTTAGAGAACCATCTAAAACTCATCAGGTTGAGTTTTCTGATTGATCCTC
This sequence comes from Cyclura pinguis, assembly GCA_030412105.1. NCBI lineage: Eukaryota > Metazoa > Chordata > Lepidosauria > Squamata > Iguanidae > Cyclura > Cyclura pinguis. The sequence goes on from CM059602.1 coordinate 211,279,749, forward strand.
CTCAACTTATGACCTGGCCCTTTGCCCTAGCATCAGAAGCTTTCAGTCAGAGTCCTTTAACTTCCACAGCTGTCAGCCATAAGTGCAAGATTTATATTGACTTCATGCCAATTAAACAATATTTATAGCCAATCATATTGTATCAGAGATTGGTGTGTATGGCATGGTAACATGTTGTTTTGTTGATTTTTGTAATGTTTTTAATGAATTTTAAAAGTAATTGAGTGCAATATTTTTAAAAAACAATAACTGTGTGTATAAGAGGTTTTTCTATGTTTTTTAAATCTCTACTGGTTTTTACAATTTGCAAACTCCCTTGAGTCTCATTATTGGGGAAAGGACGAGATATAAATATAAATGAATATAATAATAATAATACTTATGTGCCTTTGCATTTAAAGTGAACACTCAAAAAAATTAAAACTGCAACCCTTGTAAGAGGGTAAGTGTGCATGAGAGTTACTGGGATTTCAGTAGAGTGATGTGGGATTCATCTTTCCTCTGCTGCTCAGAACTGTTCTTCCAAAACTCCTATTTGCAACTATGGGAAAATTTATTTTGGAGCCAATGGAAGTTTTCCTCACAATGCCCCACCACACTTACTGGCTGCTACTTGCTTTTTAAAAATGTGCACATTAAATGTAAAGATGTATTTATTACATTGTCTACTTTGGCTCTAAACCCTATATCATTCTGTTTGCTTCCTTTTTATTTATAGACTCCAATTTATGTGAAAAACCATGGCAACTGCAGGTGCAGCCTCATGTAATCACCAACCTGAATGTGCTTGCAATTGCAAACCTGATTTCGCATTGAGAGTTTGCCCACTACTAGCTATACTGGAGGTGAAAATGGATTGTGCCTACAGATTTCTGTAGAAACAAAAGTGTACCCAAAACAACTTCAGTTTCAATTTCATTCTTTGTCAGCTACTGTTACTCTTGATGTTTTGAAACCTTCTTCTTCTTCTTATTTGTTTTTGGTTGGGTAAGGAAAATCAACTGAAAACAGAGAGCTGCAGTGGGAATTCACTGTGATTCTATTTTATGTGTGTTGTCCCTACTGTTAAATTTCCCTCTAGCTTTGCATCTGCCACTTTCCAACAGTTTATCAGAAACAAAACCCTGTAACTTACCAAAAACAAAAAGTGATATTCTTGCAACGGTAAGTTTCATTGCTTTTCCATGGTCAGGATCCTGTTATGTCATTATGTTTGTGCAACTTTTGTGCCCAATCAGATGTACTTTTTGGGAAAGTGATTGAGAGTGGCATCACTTCCTTGTGGAATTAATTCTTTCCCTCCCTATGACTGCTGCTCCCTTTGTCATTGAAAAAGGCCTTGTCTTCAGGAGATGCTATATTAGACGATGAAGAAGGAAGGGGATGAGTTCCTTTGCTGGATAAAAGCCCCCCTCCTTTTGCCTCTTAGGTAAACCCTCCAAATTAGCAGCTTCTTGCTATCTCTCAAAACTGCATGGTTGGTTGTCCTCTTTGCAAAAGTTGCAGCCACTGCAAGCAACTGGCCTGTTTAAGTGGCTTTGACACTTGAAAAGGACCAACTAGGCAAGGCAGAACTGCAGGAAAGCACATGGGAGGGGGAGGTCACTGTAGCGTGACTGTGTAGATGGGTTAATTCACTGTGCCACTACCAGATTTAGGCCCTCATCTGCAGGATGATTCAAAGATATAATTGCATCAATTCCTGAGAACTTCTATTTAAATTGCAATTTGTCCAGTGATACAGTATCAAGTTTGTCAGGATAGGGAATGGAATGTGCAGACATGATAGTTCTTAAAAGCCTCAGGTGCTCATATAAGTTGTAGAAATATCCAGAGAGATTGCTGTCTTAGTTCTGCAGAAAAAGCCAAGAGTATTGTGGCACTATTCATTATGTATTTCATGCATCAGACCCACTGAGAAAATGAACTTGCAGGTCCACATATGTGAACTGAATATTACATGCAAAAGGCAATAGGAATATTTGGTCTATCCAGTCTGAAAAATAATTATTTGTTGTAAAGTATCCTGTAATATGTTAGGGTAGAAGTCTCTAATACAAAGTGTTCTTTGGCTTTTTAAAGGCCTTCAGTGATCTCTGTTGTCCCAGAAACTATTGATATTGCCAATTATTTTGAAATAAGTGGATCTTAGTTCTTTTATGCTGTCTGTTTTGTTTACATAGTGATTCAGATGTTTGTGAATTTAGAGTTATGAATTCCTGGAGACACAAAGGATTATGAACTACTACTCCTACTCTTAACAGAAGACAATACAAAAATATTAGCCAAGACATGTGCAAGAACTGTTAAATTTGATGGTTGGAATTATATTTATATGGAAACCCACTGCAGATTGACAAACCAATTATTAGGTGGCATCCAATTTCAACATGATCCTTATTCAGCATCTTCATAAAAGTGAAAAGAACACTGCTGGCCCAAGTCATTCTGCTGCCTGAAACAAGGGACAAGGTGACACTTTACCCCTCCTATATACAAAAGCTGATAATTGAGTCTTGTGTCAGTACTGACTTCTCTACTGAATTTGAAAGCCGCAGGCTAACATGTTAGATGAGATGGCATCTATAATTCTGTTTCCTGCCTTTAGTGTTTGCTATCTCAGGTAGCTGCCTTATTCTGCCTAATGGTAGGGCTGGCCCTGGGAAAATCACTGTTACAGTCACAGTCTGCAGTTAGCCTCAAAGTCAAGCATATATATCCCACTGCAATAAATGGCCTCAGAAACACCTAAATTCAGTGTTTAATTGTGACAACTGAATTGTGCTATCTGGTGACCTGTTTGGATTAAAAGTGGTCCAATCCGGAATCAGAACAGTTCTTGTATGACAGTTATAGGAATCAGCTGTTGTTGAAATGCAACTCCCAGTATTCCTTCCATTGGGTATGATAGATGTGCCTTTCAGGATATCCATGTGCAGACTGAGCAAAATTGATGTTCCATGCACAAACACTTTTACGTTAGGTATTTCTGTCCTCTTGTCAAAGTAATATTTTTCATGAGTAGAAATAAATCTGTTGATGGTCAAAGATTTTGGAGATTTATACAGTTTCAATCTGGTTTCAGTATCTAGTTCGGAGACTGTCTATGTCCTGATTTACAATGACTTTGATCAGGAGTGAATTGGTATAAAGACTGATCTCACTTTGAAGATTCTACTAGGCCAAGGGCAAGATACATCAAGAAGATGTAATGACGGTAATATGTTCCTGCTTTAAAGATCAGTGAGTCTGAGCACTAAAGAACTAGAAGTACCCAGGAGCTAATCAGTATCTAGGATCTGAAGTTATTAGCAGAACAACAACCATCACTTCATTTATGAAGCTACCAGGTCAAAATCAAGTTTATTTTTTAATGCATGATACTGGAAGTCAAGAACAGCGGAATGCTAACTGTTAACTTGTTCTTTCATTATAAATCTTAGAGACAGATTTGATACCATGTTAAAGTACAAGCAGTCTGATCCATATCCAGGACTCCTTAAAAGTTCAATTTAACTGTTTTTCTACCTCACTGCACTCTGTTAAACCTTGTGCATCATCTGGAAGCTCACATGTTTGCACTGGAAGTGTCTAGTATTGATTTCAAACATTTGCAAGCAATAATTTGTGGGAAAACTCATTGTATATTTGAGTCCCAGCTGCTTTCTGGAAGCACTTTCTCATTTTGCTTTTCCAAATTATCTTATCTTGTTTTTAGCATAGTGCTGATGTGTTAGTGATTCACCCCTTTCCTTGATCTGTTTTGTCCAAGTTGTTGCACGTCTTCATTTTTCCACTGGTTAATGGTGAGCTCTAGTGTATATTTGAGTTGATAACATCATAGTGCAAAGAGGAAACCTGATGAGATTTTTGGAATGTAAATCCTGATCTGGTTCATTTTTTAAATTTTTTTTTAATTTTTATTTTACTTTATTTTTGCATAGTAAACAAGAGAACTTGAGGTTTTTTTTCTCCTTACTGCAAGATAATGATGTATTTTGGGTTAGTCCCTGAGACACTGAACATCTGTGAGAGGGATTTTTGTGTATTTCTGTAAATGTGCAGAAATTGGAGCTGTGATAGATATTGCCTTGCTGCAGAGGACTATTAAAAAGTAGTACCATTAGATAGGCTGCTTGCACCTATGTTAAATTCATTTTTTATGCTTGGTACATGTGTGTATGTTTAGCTTCTCTAGGGGGGATATTACTAGTTTTGTGCAGGAACACCTTTTGCTAAAATTACAGGAAACCTGTCAGGGGAGAGAAAGTGCTTGATGAGGGCAGACCTCTCTTGGGGCTTGGAGAATTCTCTACAGTCTATTATCTTGCCCCAACTCTCACCAACTATGATTTTTTTCATGTCCCTAATGAGATGTCACAATTGAATCAAAATTCTTTTTTTACAGAGAGATTTACACAGAGATCAGTGTGTATCATAACTAAAGGGAAAAAGAGATGCAGACTGAAAATGGCAGCAAATATGTACCACCTCAGAAGAACTAAGTATAGCAGCTCATACAGTAAAACTGTGGGCAGAATGAACCTACAGAGCAATAAAGGAGTAGAATTGGGAAATCTGCTTATACTCGGTGTTTAAATTGCCAGGACCAACAAGCTTTGGTTGGAATAATTCAGGCCAAAAATTTAGCATAAATGCTGAATTAGAAAGAAGAAGAGCTGTTAGTTATACACAGGGGAAAAACATTTGGAACTATGCGTAACTACTTATTTTACGTAATACATATTTTATGTAAATAATGAACAGCTGTTGAACAATAATAGTCAAAATACAATTACTTTTGAACCATATGAAGATGATTGATAAATGGATACCAAAGGAGAGGACTGATGAGGATGTATGAGAAGTAGAAGTAGATAAGTGACAGAGCTCCATGTGCTGATTGATGGTCACTTGCTATATTTATTTTTTAAATAAAGCAAGTGACCATCAAACAGCATGTGGAGCTCTGTCTCCTAATAAATGGATGCATCTTGAAATCTTTTTAGGTACTCAATATCTCTAGGAAAAAAACAATCTGCTTAAATATTTATGAAATCATTAAATGAAATAGGAGGACCTCAGGAACTATGTGGTAGTTTCATATAATATGAACACATACTGAAGCATCCTCACGATATTTTTGAAGGGAAAGAAGTTTGTGTGTATGTAGGTTGTATCCCTTCAAGTCATTTCTGGATTATGGTGACCATAAAGCCAACCTATCAGGGGGTTTCATTGGCAAGATTTGTTTGCAGAGATTTACCTTTATCTTCCTCTGAGGATGAGAAATTGTGAATTGCTTAAGGCCACCCAGTGGGTTTCCAAGGCCAAGCAGGAGTCTGAACACTGGTCTCCCAGAGTCCTAGTCTCGCACTCAAACCAGTATCTCACATTGGCTGTAGGGAAAAATAAGTTTTTTATATATGCTCCATCCTTTATAGATCAGAGTCTTTGTCTCTATGGTCATGTGTGTATTGAAGTAACATTCACTGGCTAATGGAGCACACCAAAGCATTTCAGGAAAAAAATCAACCTCAGTTGCATGGATTATAGAAAAGCTTCTGATTTTGTAGATCATGAGAAACTGTGGATCATTCTGCAATATATGGTTGTGCTACAATATCTGGTTGTTTTGATGTAAAACCTGTACGCAGGACAAGAGGCTACTATAAAGAGAGAAGATGGAGAAACAGAATTGTTTCTAATTGGCAAAGAGAGCAGGCTGCACTGTATCACTCTATCTTATCAATTTATACGTAGAACATTTCATACAGAAAGGAAGCAGGCATGAAAATTGGGGGGAAGGTACATCTAAATTTAAGATACACAGATGATACCATGTTATTAGCATACAATGACAAAGACTACAATGACAAAGTGACTACTTTTGAAAATTAAGGAAGAAAGTACAAAAGCAGGGTTATAGTAGAATATAAAAAGGAAAATATTGACTACAGATGCTTGCATAATTTAAAAAATGGATGCTGAAGACATCAAATTAAAGATTTTCTATCCTTTGCCTTGGTCACCAATGAAATTGGAAACTAAAGTCAAGCAATCAGAAGAAAGCTAAGACTTGGAAAGAAGATCATGAAGGAATAAGATAAAGATCCTAAAAAATAAAGATATATCAGTTAATAAAGCCAGAATCATCCATCCTGTTGTAATTCTATTGCTATGTATGGTTGTGAAAGCTGGACAGTAAAGCAGACAGGCGAAAGTACACTCATTTGAAATATGCTGGAGGGGAGTTCTGTGGATATCATGACTGTCAAAAAGACAAATAAATGGTCTAAAGTGGCCTCAGATGGTGAGTGTCATCAGGACTACAGCTCAGACAAAGCAACTGAAACACAAGGAGTATGTATCAGCGTACTCAGGGACCCACCAAGATTTGTAGAAATACATTTTAAAAAAAAATTAAGGTACAATTCACTAAAGAATGGTGTCCTAAAACAGCTTGGTGATGAATCTGCTTCTTAGAATCATAGAAATGTAGAGTTGGAAGAGACCACACGGGCCATCCAGTCCAACCCCCTGCCATGCAGAAACACCCTCAAAGCACTCCCGACAGATGGCCATCCAGCCTCTGCTTAAAAACCTCCAAAGAAGGAGATTCCACCACACTCCGAGGCAGCATATTCCACTGCCGGACAGCCCTGACCGTCAGGAAGTTCTTCCTGAGGTTCAGGTGGAATCTCCTTTCCTGCAGTTTGAATCCATTGCTCCTTGTCCTGGTCTCTGGAGCAGCAGAAAACAAGCCCACTCCCTCCTCTACATGGCATCCTTTCAAATATTTAAACATGGCTATCATGTCCTCTCTTAACCTTCTCTTCTGCAGACTAAACATGCCCAGCTCTCTAAGTCTATCCTCATAGGGCATGTCTTCCAGGCCCCTCACCATTTTGGTCACCCTCCTCTGGACTTGCTCCAGCTTGACCATGTCCTTCTTGAATTGGGGTGCCCAGAACTGGACACAGTATTCAAGATGAGGTCTAACCAAAGCAGAGTAGAGTGGTACCAGTACCTCCCTCGATCTAGACACCATACTCCTATTGATGCAACTGAGAATTGCATTGGCTTTCTTGGCTGCCGCATCACACTGCTGACTCATGTTCAGCTTGTGGTCTATTAAGACTCCTAGATCCCTTTCACATGTACTGCTATCCAGCCACATGTCCCCCATCCTATATTTCTGTATTCCATTTTTTTCTACCTAGGTGCAGGACCTTACGTTTCTCTCTGTTCAATTTCATTTTGTTAGCCTTGGCCCAGCTATTCCAATCTGTCAGGGTCATTTTGAATTTTGATCCTGTCCTCTGGCGTATTAGCAACCCCTCCCAATTTGGTGTCATCTGCAAACTTGATGAACATGCCCTCTATTCCTTCATCGAAGTCATTGATGAAGATATTGAACAGCACTGGGCCCAGGACAGAACCCTGTGGCACCCTGCTAATCTCTCCAGGATGAAAAGCAGCCATTGGTGAGCACCCTTTGGGCACTCTTTCTTCAGAAGCTGTGGAATATTTCATGTCAGCAAAGAAAACCTGAACATGGTATTTTGATATATGTAGGAGCAGAATGCTCTGTTAAGGGGAAGTGGCTGCCTGAAACTTTGAAAATGTGCTAGTACTATCACGTCACCTCCCTCCATTTTTCAAACACCATAGGAAGGGTGTGGTAGAATCACTTTTTTCACTCACACTGTACTGCTTTTTCTTAGTAGTCCATGGACCAGTGTTGCTCCATGAATAATTGGCTGCTGTCTCTGATGGTTTCCTGGAAAAAGGAAACAATTATAGTCAGTGGGCACACATGTAATACTAGCCCCAAACACATTAGGGGAAAAAATTGCCAGTGCCATATCTCAGATAGCTTGGGAAGCACAGTTGTGGAAGCAGATGAATACTTTCCTACTCATCTGCCCTAGAAGTCAGTGCTGTGGGACAATTGCATAGATTTTGGTAACTTTGGATTAACAGTGCTTTTGAAAGGGAAGCTCCATGGTTTCTGTGTTTTGTTTTGGAGTGAAACAGGTAACAGAATAGACATAAATCCTGAATGCTTTTGCTCAGTTTTCTTTAGTAATAATATGCACTAGTGTGAAGCTTCTGCATTTGGCTGTAGTTGCTAGGATAAAAAAAAATACTTGTACAAAGAAAACACAGAAGACCTATTTCAGAAGCAGTGACAGCAAAAAAGAAGGGCAATGTACTGTGTCAACTTATGCTTTTATTTTCTGTTTACATTTGAAGAGATAAACAGACTCTCAAGTAAGCCTGCCTAGAATATTATGTCTGGTGAGTGTCTGAGAGTGTCGTGCCTCCCTTGCACCTACAGATGGTGTTGTACTAGAGCTTTGGGGAAATTCTCTAGGCTGGGTCGGCTTTGTGTATTTGACACCAGAATATTATGAGCTGCCTCCTCATTTTCAGTCCTATATTACTCTGTCCTTCAAGGACACTTTTGACATTGAGAGGGACTTTGTAATGACGTTTTATATAATTTCTGTAAATTATTGTGTTAAATAAGTGCTTTGTTTTGCTCTTTGCCAGCTGTAGAAGAGATTTGCCTCTCTAGCAAATTTAATATCTGGGTTTAATGTCCTGGTTTGTAGTGAAACTGGTAACCATGTCTTCCTAGTTTGTAAAACTATAGTCAGTTAGAGATTTCTTGGGTTAATAGTAACTTCCACAAATGAGAAGTGGCGGATCTGTTTATGAGCAAAAGGCTCATATCTTGGCTTATTAATATGAGATAATCATTGTTCTTTGGCTAAGGGTACAACAGATGTTGAAAAAGCAAATCCTAACCCTTTAGAACAGCTCAGCTATCTAGTCAGTCTTGTGACCCTAAATTATCTCAGCAATCTGTCTGATTTTTGGCATTTATATAAAATGTTCACATAGCTACACTAGGATATAGGAGTTAGGGTGGTCACATGTCCCACTTTGCAGAGGACATTTCTCTCTTGGAAGGCTTGTCCAGTTGAAGCTGGTAAAAAAAGAAGAGAGAGCAGGCAACTTGGAGGTCAAATTATCAACAGTTTACATCTAGAAAGCAGAGTGAGTAGCCACATGGGTCACCCGACCCCCATGGTGAAATGTATCTCTATTTAGATGACAGTACAGTTGTCCCTCCACCTTTGCTAGGGATAGGGACACAAGACACCCACAGTAGTGGAAAATCCGCAAATATCAGTGTGTGCCTGTGGGAAGGGAACTGAGGCATGATGGGGAGAGCAGGCACACAGGGTCCAACCCAGATCAGGGAAAAGAGGTGGTTGGCATGGTGGCCCTATACTTCCTCTATCATACCCATTTCCTTCCTTGGGTATGGGGGGCACTGGAAGAGGGTTCATGATACTGAGAAATCAGGCTGTGAGCCATCCTTAGCTGGCTGGACAGTGGCTGGTGGAAGAGGAGGAGGACTATAGGCATGTTTTTAAAGGGCTGCATGGAATGATCAGAGCCACCAAGAGGTAAAGTTCTGCTGGAAAAGAAGCACTTGAGGTGCACAGGGTTTGGAGAAACTCACAAAAAATCAAATCTGTGAGAGTGAAACCTGCAAATGTAGAGGGCTGACTGTAATTCTGTCCAAATGTACTTAGGTGTGGAGAAGCTAGCGTAAGTAGCTGTATGTAATTTTGTATTCTGTTGTTGTTCTTGTTGTATTTCTTCTTTTTTGTGTGTGGTTTGAAAATACCCACTTGATAGCTGTGACATCTGTGACATGAGGTAAGGAAAAACTGGATTTATCTATTTCTAGCTTAAGCTGAATGACAGAAAATAATGGTTCAACTGAGCATCGTACTCTAAAATAATGGTAATAATTTCCCATACGTATATTTAAAGTATTGGAAAAGTCTCCTATTTAACTGTGTTGACATTTTTCCAGTGTACAACATTCATCTTTAAATAGCATGTAGCATTAAATTACCACTCAAAACTGTTTCCTTATTAATCTTGTTAAATCATACATCAGCGACTGGTTCAATAATTTAAGTAATAGCAATGTTACTTATCTTCTATTGCCAGCTAAAGCTTTCATATTCCTTTGCTTGTTTTTCAGATATATATAACTGTTCAGTGTAATTTTTGAAAAGAAGGTTGTAGTTAGAAAGAGAGGAAAATTACATCAGGAGTAAAAAGGAGGAAACCACATGTCCAATACCGTTTCCATTATACACTATCAGTGACATTCTAATAGCCATGTCATAGCTTTACTTCTGTCCTAAGTCCTTTGGCAAAGAAGAGAGGGCTAGCTATACAGAGTATAATCCTACTCACATGCTCATATACAAGCTCCCCAATGCCTTCTTCTCCATCTTTCCCAGTAGAAGGCAGAGATATGAGTAACCCAAAGTAAAACCATGTTTCCCTTCCACTGGAGAAAAAATGAACATGTGTGTGTGTGCCAGGCAGCCAAAAGCACTCTGAGGCTTAACAGAGTTTATGAAAGTTTTGTTCTAAGTAATACTACATCAGGTTTACATAAAGTTTGTGGGTGTTATCTCTTGGAGCATTCTCCTTAGAAAGTTGCAAAGTGGTTGCATTTCAAAGACACCTTGGAACTAACAACTAGTTAGGAGGAAGTAGCAAAAAGTCGCGACAGCTCCTAACTAAAAAGGTCCCTTACTACTTACAGAGAAGTAGACCTTCTGTTTTCAGGTTTCCCCATGGCTAAGGAATATCTTTGCTTGGTGAAGAAATCTGTGAAGCTTCAGAATCTTATGCTGATATATTTTATGCCTTTTAGTTGGCTCAAGAAATCAATTATCATCCATGTGGACTTCTGTCTGGCTGCTCTTGGCTTTGGAAAAAAAAAAAGAACTTTCTTGACTGGAACCAACCAATATCGTGATCCCTCAATTTTTTTAAAAAAAAATCTGTTGTAACAGTACAGAAAAGCTCCTGTCTTTCTCAAGGTCATCTGGATATGGGTCTGGGTGGGGTAAGGGGACTAGGAAGCTCTGACTGCAATGGAATGTGGCACTGCAGTGTGTGTGTGTGTGTGTGTGTGTACTGTGTCATATTTATGAGCTATTAGGACTTACCTCCTGGCACCTTCTCCAACTATTTTAGAATTCATGACCAATTTACAAAGTAAAGATTAAATTTATATGTATTTCTTCTGTGCAGTGGCAAAATCTTATCCAGATTTCTGCTATGATAGAAGATGAAGATATATCTGGGGACAGAGTATAGATTAGAGATGGAAAGAATATTTCAAACATATTCAAGTAATAGGTGAAAAAGAAGACTCTTGGATGGATTAGAATCTTTACAGGTTGGGACTCATTCTGCACAAAAAAAAGGCACTTTTTTTTTCTTTTCGCATAAAACATCATTTTCTATGCAGAAAGCAAGTTTCCTGCATAGGAAAAAAAAAATGATTCTCTCTAAAAAAAAAGTTGATTTTCTGTGCAAACCCCCTACTCTTTTCATAGAAGAAGTTCCAAATGATCTTCCCTCTGGCTGGTCTTGGCTTATAGTCTTTTTCTCACTGAGGAGAAAAATTGTGAATTTATTCATTCTCGCATATGAGAATGAACTTCGTGGAGATTTCCATCCTTAGTACCTTCCATCCGTAACGAAGATTTGCCACATTCACCCCAGAAATGTTTCACAGTAATTTTTTTTCAGATTCTAAGAGGCCAAGAGATTCAAGATGTTTTTCCTTTTCATCTAAAATTCATGTAAGTTTCTCTTTTCTTGATCTGTTTCTATTCTTGTACCAGACATTGAATGCATATGCATTCACTTTCCATTTGACAAACCATCACTGCCTCTGAGTTTGTTCCCTGTGTCTTTCTGTTTTGCCTCAAAGTGACAAAATCCAAGAGATTGTTCTGTTCTTTGTTTCTTCCTCTAGGGAAGGAGACACAGTTCTCTGGTCTCTGTCTGCTTACTTGCTTGGGTAGACTTTCTGCTTGTCCTAGTGAATGGGTTTTACAGGCCTTGTGGCTAGAAATGTTAAGTGCCACAAGAGCAGAAAATTGCATTGGACTGAAAGCATTTGTGCATTTATATAAGGCTTAGGATGAGGAGCTTCATGTTGCCCTGTGAAAGGGGGAAGCGCAAATAGTATAAGCTGTCAGAAATATGCTTGCATGTATTTCTACTTGTTTACTTTTGTGTCGTTCAGTCTTCTGAATTTTTGTGACCATGTGCTTTATAGAGATAAAAGTGAAGAGCAACAATATTTGTTGCATTTTTTTGAAGGTTCTGATACTGTACTTCTGAGTAGCATTCAGCACCTCTTACTAAATGGTTGAAACTGCAAAAGCTTTTTATAACTAATTCCATGTACAAAGTGGGCCTTCAGGCTAGCTCCCTTTGCCACATGGCAAGCCGGTTTTCAAATGAAGGCTTAAAAAAAACCCTACTGAACCCATTGGGCTTGCTCAAAGGAGCTCTTTCTATCCTAGACAGTGGATCCGAGTCAACTGTGGGTCTTCTTCCAAGAACTGAGTACCATTCTTATGTGCCAAAATTTGGTTGAAGTGTTTGTTCCATAGCAAGTAATGGAAAGCTGGAGAAAGGATTGCTATAGCCTATTTCCTAGTCTTTGATATGACCCACAAAGAATGCCAGCAGGTATCAAGAAAAGGATTTGGGAAAATGTGGTCTGTGAGTCAAGTGCATCTCCCATGGCCATTTTTGCAGCTCATCCTCACTCGAAAATGGGGCATTGATTGCAGCATGACTGAGATGGATTTTCTTTGTAGTATATTCCTTTTACTATGAAGTTAAGCCATCTTGATCATGCTGTAGTCAGTGCTAAGCCTTTATTGCCTTTATTATTGGATTCGTTTCAGTTTTTGCAGCCTGAGGATGTAGACAGGATACTTGGAGAGGTGAGAGCCACCACATGTATACTGGACTCTTGCGTCTCCTGGCTTCTGCCTCACTGCAGCAAGGAAAGTTTCCAGCATGCCTAAAAGAGGCTGTGGTGAGGCCACTACTAAAAAAGCCCTCCCTGGATCCCACTATCCTGAATAATTATCAGCTAGTCTCCAATGTCCTATTTTTAGGCAAGGTTCAGGAGCATGTGGTAGCCTCCCAGCTCCAAAGGTTTCTAGATGAAATGGATTATCTAGATCCATTTCAATCTGGCTTCAGGCCTGGTTATGGGACAGAGATAGGTTTGGTTGCCTTGGTGGATGACCTATGCTGTGAACTAGACAGAGTGAGTGTGTCCCTGTTGGTTCTACTGGACCTCTCAGTGGCTTTTGATACCATCAACCATGGTATCCTTCTGGGCTGATTCTTTGGAATATGACTTGTGGGCACTGTTATGCAGTGGTTCCAGTCAGTCCTGGAGAGATGAATGCAGAAGGTGGTGCTGGGGAACTCCTGTTTGACTCCCTGGCAGTTGGCTTGTGGGGTCCCTTGGGCTTGTCCCCTATGCTGTTCGACATCTACAGGAAAACGCTGGGAGAGGTCATCTGGAGTTTGGTGTCACCAATATGCTAATGACACCCAAGTCTATCCCTCCTTTCCATCTGATTCCAAGGAAGCTGACTCAGCATGGAACCAACGTCTGTTATCAGTAATGGACTGGATGAGGGCAAACACATTAAAGCTTAATCCAGACAAGAAAGAGTTGCTCCTGGTCAGCCGAAAGGCAGATCAGGAAATAGAGACTTTGCTTGTATGGGATGGGGTTACACTCTCCCTGAAATCACAGGCTTGCAGCCTTGGTGTTTTCCTGGACTCAACTCTCAACCTGGATGCTCAGGTCTCAGCTGTGGCCAGGAGTGCATTTGCACTGTTAAAACTTGTGCACCAGCCACACCCTTGAGATGCCAGATCTGGCTTCAGTGACACATACCTTGATTACATCATGGTTGGACTATTGTAGCGCACACTATGTGAGGCTGCCTTTGGAAACTGTTTGGGAACTTCAGTGGGTTCAAAATGCAGCAGCCAGAATGCTGACCGGGGCCAGTTAAAGAGAGCACATAACTGCTGTGTTAAAACAGCTCCACTGGCTACCTGTTTGTTTCCAGGGACAATTCAAACTGCTGGTTGTGACCAATAAAGCCCTATATGGCTTAGGTCCAGGCTATCTGAAAGACCGTATCTCCCTGTGCAGGCTGGCTAGAGCCCTAAAGTCTGCTGTGGAAGGCTTTCGCTTGGTCCCACCACCATCCCAGGCTTGCCCGGTGAGGATATAGGAGACAGCCTTCTAGGTGGCTGCTCTCACTCTGCGGAATGCTCTTCCAGAGGAGGGTAGGTGGGGCCCCCCTCCCTGCTTTCCTTTCACCAGCAAGCAAAAACATTTCTTTTTAAACAGGCTTTTATGGAAGCTGGGGAGCTTTATTATTAACTTGTTTTGACTGAATATTGTTTTAGTTTTTTCTGATTTTATGTTTTCAAGGTTTTTAATTGTTTTTTTAACTGTTTTAACATTTTAATTTATTCTTGAAAGCCGCCTTGGGTCCCATTCTGGGAGAAAGGTGGCATATAAATATAATAAACAAACAAACAGTATATTTCTTTTACCAGCCTAAAGATACTGATCCTGTCTGATCTTGGAAGTTAAGCAGGGTCAGTTCTGGTTGGTACTTGGATGAGAGACTTTTGTATTATACTTTTTCAGAGATGTAAGTCCTAGAATCCTCGGAATTTGGGGAGTTGTAGTCCCAAGAAATAACTTTTCCACACTGTACTTTCCAAAGATAATGTATGTGTGTACTGCTACTCCTAGGATATGGAAGAAATTAATCTCCAGAGCAACTGCTTTGAGAAAAGTATTCATAATTTTAAAAGGACAATTTTATTTTGAGAAGAATATATTTCCTTGCTACCTGATGTCAGTAACAGAAACTGGGATTTTAGTGCCTATGGATACTTATTGAATGCCTTCGCAAGGGAGAGTCACCAGGCACCACCTGTAATGAGATTCCTCTGCCAGGAAAATACATGTGTTTATCTAAGCTTTTCACATCTAATATCAGTTGTGATGAGGATTTTGTCTGCTTCCCTGAGGCTTGTGTTGAACTTTTTATACTGCTGTTACGCTCTCTTGTTGTCCAAGTGCGATTTTTATATGGATATTTTAGTGTCCTGCTTATATACCTCCCTCATAGCCTTTTTTTCCTTTCACTTCTGAAGGATGGCCTTATCTTTTAAATAAATAAAACAGAAATATAGATGTCAAGACACCCAGGAGAGCAAATATTTTTCCACTCATACACCTGAGTATTTTTTAACAAATATACTTTTATCCCAACATGATATGGGAATAAAACTAAATGAATAACACAAATAAAATAACAATAACCATGAGTTCCAACTATTTGCTTCTTTAAATGGTAGCATTTCTGGAGTTAAATATCTTTCTTTCAGAGAACTGAGGAATTTGGAATAATTATGATGAATCTAGGTTATATTGCTTATAACCTTATATTATTGCTGGATCCTGTTTACACTTCCATGGGGGAATCCAAAATTAATCTTTAGCCATATGCACTTGGATATGGGTTCATACACGCAATTCTTCCTTTGGTGCAAGTTGAACAGCATCAGTTATTCCTGATTTCAAAAAGATGGTGAAATAAAATGGAGTAGTTCCTCAAAACATCTCATCAAATGGCTCCGGGGCCGGGGGGGGGGGGGAGTTGACTGTCCGCCCTCAGTCCGTCTGGTTCCTTAGACCATTTCTGCACTTGATTGTTATAGTGCTATTATTCCATTTTCAACATCCTATGACCTCTCCCTAAACTGCAAACCCCAGGATTCCATGGGATGTTGAAAGTAGAATAACAGCACTATAACTGTGTAGTGCAGAAGTGGCCTTAGAAATGAGGCAGTAGAGTCTTAATTCTCACAGTGGCCAGTAAGCCTATCATGATTGCAAAAGAAAGATAGGAGAAAATTCCCAGCTTTATGCCATCTATCCTGTGCACATCTCTATGGGAGTTAGCTACACTGAACATACATGACTGGATTTGTAAATACACATTGTATTTGTAAGAGCGTTAATTGTTAAGGACAATTGGATGATAATGCATCAAAAAAATCTATGCGCATTAGTTGTTTGTTTTAGACAACACTGGGTTTGCCTCCTGGAAAAGTAGAATGAGGCAGAGGAGTTTGCAGCAGTCATTTTTAGCTTGTGTGCTAGAGGAGAAAAAACTGAAGAAGGCCTACTATAGCATTGTGACTTAAAATCAGCTTTGTGCAGCATTCACAATTTTTTTTTGTAATGTTTGGTTGCACTCTGCATATGGGCTAAATTTTTATTAGTTTTTATCAATACTTCAAGGCTTTGGAACACTGATGGCTCAGATCTGAGTCACAGAATCACCCAGTTCAAACACCTGCCAGTGCATGAATCTACAGCTAAAGTATCCCTGAAAGATGGCCGTCTGACCTCCTCTGAGAAATTCCTAGCAAAAGAGAGTCTGCCACTTTCAAAGGCAGTCCCTCAAGTTACCTTTTGTGGATAATAAAAGCAAAATAAAACTGTTTTGCACATGAATATATTATGCATACCGCCTTTAGTCTCCCTACATTTTAAAATTCATTTTTTGTTCTGGTAGTTATAGTGATATCCTCATTTTTCAACACAGAATCGGTTTGTAACTGGAATAAATTCCTAATAGCACCGGTAACAAACAAAAAAACGGCATGAAAGGTTTGAGAGGCTTTATACTAACAAGGAACCCACACATAAGGGTTTTGTTTTATTGAGATGTGTGTGAAGAGATTTTCTTGTTGGAAATTCTTTTTAGATTTCTTGTTAGAATGAGTGATACCTTGGCTTAAAAGGAGAGGGAAATTCATCTTTTGCTGCTGTTTGCCTAATTGAAAAAGAGGCCCTCACTTTTTCCAGAGCTGCCCTTCTGCATAAATGATATTTTTCTATATTTTTGGTTTTTCTATTAAGATTTAAGAGTTCTTTCAGAGTCAAAAAGTGTAAAGTATAGCGCTGCAAAGAAATCTTATTGATTCTTCAACTTTTGGACTGATTGATGAGCAAAAGAACAGCCATGGAGAATTAGATTCAGTATCTAGTCCAACATTGCAGTTGTTTAGAACCCGACTAGTAGGACATGAGTACAACTGCACCCTCCATCCTGAGCTCTGTAAGAACTGATATACAGAAATACATTGCCACTAATATTGAAGGTGATAGACAGCTGTGCTGACCAGTAGCCATTAAAGGGCTCATCCACCATGAATTTACTCAGTCCCCTTGTAAAACCATCCAGATTTTGTAAGTCACATGGGGTCCTGTCCCAGGAAAAAGGTGAGGTACAAACAAACCATATCTAGCAACAAACTCCACACATTAACTGTGATTTGTGTACTTTTATCTGTTTTGATTCTCCCACATCCAGCTTCAGTGGATAACCTTGGATTCTAGGAGTCTGAGAAATTATAGTTTTATACAGCTGTATCATGTCTGTCCTTAGCTAAACATGCCTAACATTGCAATCTGGCCCGTAGGTGGGTTGCTGCAATCTGTTGTTATTTTGCCTGTTCTTTTCTGCACCTTTACTGTCTCTGCAATATTCTTTTTAAGTGCAGGGGTGAGAACTGTACAGGTTACTCTGGATTTGGTCACACCAAAGATTCAACCAATTTTATTTTTTTAACTTTCTTTTCTAAAGGTCTAACATCAATTTTGCCTTTTTTTGTCATAACAACCAGGCAAGGGGTCAACATTTTCATAACAATATCAAGCATGACGCCCACCCCAGATCACTTGGGCAGTTGCTGCCAGCTCATATCCCTTCAGAGTGTATGTCAAATTGGGACTTCTGGTGGCTGCGGCGAGAAGCTGGGCGGTCTCCTGCAGAGCTGAAGGAAAACTGTTGCCCTTTAGGGTTGGGAACCTGCTATTTTCTGTCCTTAAAATAGTGGGGCAAGTACCCTCTTGGGAGAGAGGGTCCCGAGGTTTTTTTGGGGGGTGATAGCCCACATAGATGTCTGAAGACAACAGAAGACACTGAAAATGCTGAAGGGGTCCGACAGGCCGCCATTACCCTAAAGAGCTCTGTTTGGGAAGAATTCTCACCACCACTTTTAAAGACGGAGCAAGAGAAGTGGAGAAATCACTTACTTTTCTGTTCGAACTTCAGTTAAAAATATCCAGCACAAGGAGCACTCTGCATCAAATTTCCAAAACGGAACTAAATATTATAAGGCGCCCTCTGATGAGGTAAAAGGAAACAGCCAGGTGCCAATCCCCTCAAGGTCTTCTGAAGGACTAAGTGTGGAGGGCTGAGGCAGTAAAAAAGAGAAAAGTAAAAGAAGAAACCTGATCGAGGCTTGAAGCCTGAGGCTTCATTTGTTTCTGCTCGCCTGTCGAAAAAGCAACGTATTGAAGGAGTGGTTAAATAGGGCAAATAAAACTGCCAAATACATGGTTTAAGACTACCCTGAATTCAGAACTGAATCTTGACTGGTTAATATTAAATTTGATTTAGAAATATACGGATATTGGGACATTATAAATAGCGGGATGAAAAGAGTAGCTGGAATTTGATTTACAAAATTAAATAAACAAGAAAATGGGACTTTAGTAATAAGAACAAAATAAATCAAAAGAAAAGAAAAAAGAAGAGAAAATATAGAATTATTACACCTGAGGAAAAGGTGTTAGCTCACACAAAAGAAAATCTGGATTCATGGACGGACTATAATAACCAAATCAATGAAATTGGAATGAAATTAGAGTTTAAAAGTTAGAAGAAAGTTAGAAGAGAACTAGTGTCAATTAGATGAATGGAAAGTGTTTAAAACACGTTTAAAAACTGTGAATAACAGTAATAATTAAAATATGAGAATAAGGAAGAACGAGGAAGGAGGGAGCCTTAAGTGGACTTGCTATTAAATATAAGAACAAAAGAGAAGAAAAACGGAATACTACTTAGGAACAGAAGACCTGCCAGGACCATCACCTCTCTACTGCTGGAGAGATAGTGGAAACATCTACAGTTAGTAATATTTAATAACTATAGGCTTATACCTACCTTTAGGTCTTATGCTTCTTTCCCCCCTCCATTGCTCCCTGCGTTTCCCCCATTGTTATATAGTATATGTCATACATTCAGTATAAATAGTGTATTTTTATTTATAATGTAACACAGTATATATACACTATGTACTATATAAGGTCGATACATACATACCTATATACATAAATACAGATATAGTGTAGTATGTGCTGAGCTATATATGGGTATATATATATTGTATATATGTATGGTGATATATAGATATAGGTGTGTGTGTGTGTGTGTGTGTGTGTGTGTGTGTTGATATATATATTGGTATAGTGTACTTATCATATAGCATATACATACATATAAGACTAACTACTGATTTCAATAGTTAATTTATAAGAGAAATATACGAACAACGCATTAGCTAATAAGAAATATATTGATTTATAGGAGATATGTACTGATTAATAAGAAGGTTTGGAATTGAAGAGAATTGAAGGATATTGAAGGATACCTGTTTGTCAATTAATTAATGAGATTATTGGGAAGGAATTTGTTATAAAGGAATTTATTATAAAAGGGACATAAGGAAATTTATATAGTTACACAAGACTATTGATTGATGAACTTAATAATTAATTTATAACAAATATATTGATAGCTTCTAAATTAATTATTGAGAGAAATATATTGATTTATAACAGAAATATATTGATATACAAGAAGACTCAAAATCAAATGAAATTGAATGATATAGAAGGATAGATGTTTGTTAAATAATCAATGAGAACCCATGGCATGGTTAAGAAGAATCATTATAAGCAGGTATAATGAAATTTTGGGCTTGATTACATTTGATTTAATTACCAATGAGGATGACGATATGAATGAAATAGGGTATGTTATATAGTATAAAATTTAGTATATAGAAAGATAAGAAAAGGTAAACTAATCAATTTGGAAATTTCTGTTTTGAGTTGGTTGACAAGAGGAGAGTATAATCAGAGAGAAATATTTGATCAGATTAACAGACTCAAATAATTAATTAATCAATTTATATAAAGATATATAAACATATAAAGAGACAATTTGACATATTGATAGATACCATTGGTAAAGAAATAATAGTAAATAAATAAATTGAAAGGTAAAGATGGCAACAGGAACAAGAAAAGCTGTATTATCACAACAACTGTCACAAAAATATCCAAAAATGGAAGAACAAACAAAAATGGTGGAGTTTGGGGTATCAATATTGGAGGAAATGAGAAGGCGTAGAGAGGATTTTAAAAAAGAAATTAGGAAAGTGTCTAATGATATTAAAGATGTGAATCAAGAGATGGGAAATGTAGGTCAAAAACTGGAAAATATAACAAGATATGAAGATAATGAATCAAAAGATTGATGACCTACCAGATAGGACAGTTAAATTAGAAAAAAAACCAACCGGAATTTGAAAAAAGACTAACAAGTACAGAACAGCTATATAGAAATACGGAAATTAAACTTAGAGAAAAATGTTTGAAAATGAGAGGCTTGGAAGAGACTTACAGAGAGGAATTATGTAATTGTTTAATACCACCATTATCTGATTTCATAGGGTGGAATACTGAACAATTGGACCTAAAAATTGATAAGGTATTCAGAGTAAACTCTTTTATAGCTAAGAAAAGAAATGTACCCCGTGATGTAGTGATATCTTTTTTGAGAGAAAGAGTTAAAGATTTGGTGATACAACAAAGTTACTCAAAAAAAATTGTGGTGGAAAGTAAAGAATTGCAGATATTTAAAGATATTCCCTCACAGGTTCTAAAAAAGAGGAAGGAATACTATTTTCTAACACAAATGCTAAAGAAAAATGGAATTATATACAGGTAGTGTTGAACTGAGGGAGTTACATTTACACTACATCAAAAAGATATACTCTGAATTCTATTATGAAAGCTCAAGATTTTGTACAACATCTTAAAGTAGAATTGAATAAATACCATGAAAGAAATCCAAAATTCAAAGAAAAAACAAGAAGTGATGATATATGGGAAGACAGGGAGGACAGTGAGGAAGAGAGAGAAAAACATAGGAGAATATTGAAAGATCTAGATAAAACAATGAGAAAGTTACGATCAGAAAGTGCTGAAGATCTGAATCAGGAAAAGAAAGAAGGGGACGAAGAAGACATATCAGAAGGAGAAGAAGAAGAGGAAGAAGAAAAAGAAGAAAGAGAAGAAGTAGAGAAGAGGATAAAAGAAAACAGAGAAATAAAGTAATTAATAAGAGAAATCGAGTCAAAATGAAAATTATTTCATGGAATATTAGAGGGATAAATTCACCCATCAAAAGGAAAAGAATCTTTCATTATCTGGAAAAATTCAAACAGGATATGTTTACAGGAAACACATGTAAGAAACAAAGATTTGAAATATTTGAAGAATAAAAAATGGGACAGGATTTCTCTCCCTCGATAGATAAAAAAAAGAAAAGAAGGGTCACCATTTATGTCAAAAAGTATAATGCGAAGAAAATTTTTAAGGATAACAGGGGAATGTATGTTGGTGTAGAAACAAACAATTCAGCACAAGGTTCTTATAGTTGGAGTGTATGGACCACAAGAAAATAAAGCAGGTTATTATGAAAAATTATCAAAAGTAATTAGTGACTATGATTATCAAGGAATCATAATCTTAGGAGACTGGAATGGGGCTATTAACCCAGAAGTAGATAGACTATCAGATAAGAAGGTAAAATCAACACAGGGAAAGCTCCCAAAAGCTTTTTTTGAGGTGATGGAAGATTTATCCTTAGTGGATGGGTGGCATTGTATGTATAAAAATACAAAAGAATTCACATATTATTCAGAGGTACATAAGACCTGGTCTAGAATTGACATGATTATTGTCTCAAAACATTGATAAAGAATATATAAAAAAACAGAAGTCCTACCAAGGACATTATCAGATCATAATCCCCTGGTAATGATTACCCAAGATAGAAAAAGAGAATATAGATGGATCCTAAAAGAGGATTCATAGAGAGAGGAAAAGATAGTGGAAAAACTAAGGAAAGAAATAAACCAATATTTTGCAGAAAATGCAGGAAGAGCTGAACATGTGTGGGAGGCAGGAAACGCAGTTATAAGAGGCATCCTTATACAGTATGAAGCTTATAGAAAGAAAAAAAGGTATGAAAACCAACAGAAAATTATGGAAGAACTTTATGAGAAAGAAAAAAGATTGAAAAGGGAGCCTGGGAATTCAAAAATAAAGAATGAAATTAAGATTTTACAGAAACAGATATCAATCCAAGACAATATGGGAATTGAAAAAAAATTGAAATTTATAAAACAAAGATATTTTGAACACACGAATAAAAGTGGGTAAATGGCTAGCTTACAGACTCAAAAAAGAAACAGAAAAGAGACAAATTTTAGAATTTAAAGAAGGGAAAGAGATCTATCAACAACAAAATAAAATTAAGAAACTGTTTCATAAATACTTTAAGAAAACATTTGATGAACAAGATACCGAATACCTGCTAGAAAATATTAGAGAATATTTTGAAAAAATAACGGTAAAGCAAATAACTGATGAACAAAGAATAGAACTAAATAAACCAATAGCAAAAATGGAAATTATAAATGCAATTAAAAAATTAAAAAATGGTAAAGCACCAGGTCCTGACAGTTATACAGCAAATTATTATAGGATATTTCAAAATGAACTTGCTGGGCCTTTGCAAAAAGTAATTAATGGATTGGATGAAGGAAGCAGACCAGCTTCTTGGCGAGAAGCGACAGTTTAATACCAAAAGAAGATAAAGATCATTTAGAAGTGAGAAATTACAGGCCAATCTCACTACCAAACACAGATTATAAAATCATTGCCATTATCTTGGCAGAGCGATTGAAAAAGGTGTTAAGCGGTTGGATACATGAGGACCAAAACGGCTTTCTCCAAGGAAGATCAATCAAAAATAATATGAGAGTGATCATAGATGTAATCGAATATTATCAGAAACACAACAAAAAAAAGTTAGGTTTGATCTTCCTGGACGCGGAGAAGGTGTTTGATAATGTTAAATGGAAGTTCATGAAGGCAGCTTTAAAAAAGATAAATGTAGGCAAAAACATTGAGAATTGGATTAATCAGATCTACAAAACCCAATCAGCAACTGTATTAATAAATAGAGAAAGGACAAAGAAAATTGAGGTTAAAAAAGGAACAAGATAGGGATGTCCACTCTCCCCTTTGCTATTTTTGATAATTATTGAATTATTGAATATCCAAATAAGGGAAGAATCACAAATAAAAGGGGTTCAAGTTAGAAAGCGTAACTTCAAGATAAGGGCATTTGCCGATGATCTTGTTATACTATTAGATAACCCAATACAAAGTATAAATAAGTTAAAGTATATTCTCCTAGAATTTGGCATTGTATCAGGCTTCAGGGTAAATTCGGAAAAAACAACGATGATGACAAAAAATATGATAAGTCAAGAAGAAATAGAAATTGAGAGAGAGTCTCAATTTAAAATATCAAGAAAAGTAAAACGTCTCAGGGTATATATAACGAAAATAACACAGATTTGTATGAAAACAAATATAAGAAAATCTGGCAAAGTATAAAGATAGATCTAAAGAAATGGGCAAAATTAGATTTATCAATATCAGGAAAAATAGCAACATTGAAAATGAATATTTTGCCGAGAATGATCTTCCTTTTCCAAAATCTTCCTATAATTAGAAATGATTTGCCATTCAATCAGTGGAATAAGGATCTAGCAAAGTTTATATGGAATGGCAAAAAGCCAAGGATAAAATGGAAGACCATGAAAGATTTGACAGAAAGAGGAGGATTAGGCCTGCCAGATCTAAAATTATACTGTTACGCTTGCTGCCTTAGTTGGCTGATTGATTGGATAAACTTGAGAAAAGAAAGATTATTAACATTGGAAGGAGCAGATCTGCCATTTGGTTGGCTTGCATATCTATGTTATGGAAAAGCAAAGGTGCATAAAGAGTTTAATGATCATTTTGTGAGGAAATCCATATTGAGAGTCTGGTTAGTATACAAGGAGAAACTATATCCAAAATGTCCATTGTGGGTGTCGGTGCATGAAGCTTTCTACCAGAGAGAGAGATCTCAGATGCATAAATGGATAACATATAAAGACTTAGTTAAAATCCAAGGGGAAAATGTGATAAAAAAAAAAGCAATGAGGAGTTAATAAGAGATGGATATATATCCCGCTGGTTATTACAGAGACAACTACCAGAAAAACTCAAAATGGATATGAAGACAATAGGAATAGAACATCATGAAAGAGAATTTGATAAATTCTTGAAACCAGGAATTCAGCATCTAATTGGAAAGATATATAAGTTGCTACTCAGCTTAGATTTAGAACAAGAAATTGTAAAAGATAATATAATAAGATGGGCACAAAACGTAGGACACCCAATTCTATTGGAAAGCTGGCAAGGCTCATGGAAAGCTACCCAAAAACTATTAAAAAGCACGAGCTTGAGAGAGAACTACTATAAGATCCTCCACAGATGGCATTATACACCGGTACAAACTGCAAAAGTAACAAAAAATTCAAAAACCACATGTTGGAAATGTGATCAGAAAAAAACGCTGTACCATCTGTGGTGGACATGTAGAGAAGCAAAAAGATTTTGGAAGAAAATCCATGAAAGAATATTGGATATATTACAATTAAATTTCACAATGATACCGGAGATATACCTGTTGAATATGACTGATGGGATTAAACAACTTAAGATCACCCGGAAAAAATTATTACTCTTTATGATTACAGCAGCAAGAATGATATATGCTGAGAAATGGAAATTAAAGGAAGCACCCAATGTAGAGGAATGGTGGATGAAATTGTATGAGCTAATGGAAATGAATAGATTGACAGTTATATTATGAGATAGATCAATAAGACAATTTAAAGAAGTATGGAATCCGATATTAGTGGTATTACAGGAAAAATGGGGTGAGATAGCAACAATGGGGATGAAGGACGAATGTTGAATACAACAAGGAAGAGAAAAAAGGTAAAGATAGTGAAATATATATTTGGATATATAGAAATAAGGAAGAAAACTAAAGGAAAATCATGGGGAAATGTAGAAATGAATACAGAAAAGTAAAAATGGCATTGATAAATATAAAATATATGAATAAAGAAATGTGAAGAAACAAGGTTCGCATGGGGTAGGAAAATTGTAAATAAAGTCCACTCAGAATTGGAATAAGAAAAAAAAAAGGAACGATAGAAAATAAAACCTTGTGTGAAAAGCGAATATCCACAAATCTAAGAGATTATAAGAATGGATGAAAGCAGAGGGGTTTTTTTTCTTATTTTTTTGGTCTTTTCTTAAAAGATATTGTCTATTTGAAATTTAACTGTTGGACAGTGCTGTCTAGAAAATCATTGAGGAAGACAGAAGAGGGGATTAAAGGAAGGTATTAAAGGGTAAACATTCAGAGGAATTTTGTCGTGTACTTGTGTTATAAGGTTATGTATTTGTGTTATAAGGTAAAGTATGAATGTGTGTATATTTGTGTATTTTGTAAGTGGCTGTAAAAGAATTGTTAATGAATGCTATATATTACGAAGAACAGCCATGTAAAAGTATGTATTAAGGTATATTCGTATTTTATAAGGCAGGAATAATTTGTAAGAGGAGAGAATGCTGGAATGTACTGATATTTATTGTTATGTATAGGATGTTATGTATGGGATTGATATTTGTTTTTATGTTATTGTCGAATAAAAAGAATTAAAAAAAAATCAGAGTGTATGTCAAATTGGGGTTTTTTTTGCCCCAATATCATCCTGAATTTTCATTTACCATTTTAAAGCTCATCGTCCCAGTTTAGTGAGATCCTTTGAAAACTTTTTACAGTTTCTTTTTTTCCCCTCTCACCATCCTAAATATATAATTGCCATCAGCAATTGTGTCCACTTTACTATATACTATACCACCGATTTTAGATTTTATTTCAGGTGAGTATGTACTTTTCAAACCTGGTAGATATGTTTTCATTTTCTGTTGAGAATATTTTATCTGTAATCTGGTACCTTCCAATATATCACTGTCTTTGCACTTAAAGTGGCATAGTAGAGGTATGGGCATGTTAGGACACTTTATAAATGCCTTGGCATTTACTCAGTAGGGTCTTACGTATATTTTCCCTTTTCCTGATATATTAGTTGTATTAATTGGCTTTTTTACTTAGTTTTGCAATATTTCATTTATTATTTTGCCATAGCTTTCCTGATAGTCAAATCGTTATCTGTTTCTGCTGAATGAAGAAGATGATGCTGACAGTTTTTAACACAATATATTCTGTGTTCTCATTGTTTGAAGTAACATACTTGCAGGCAGGCAAAATTAATAACAACCTTCCTGTAAATATTGAGGCCTAACCTTAAAGCTAGATCTGGGGTTCTTGTGCTTAAGTCTTTGATGTTTGTATTGTCTATTGAGACAAAGATCGCTTTATTTTCCTCTCAGCTCTAACGTTCTGTAACTGCCACTTGCCACAAATGATCCCATAACAAAATACATACTTAAAACATGGGAGCTAGAATCAGAAAGGTGATGGTAAAATTGTATCTGATCATTTTGTGGGTCAGTAAAGATCTAACTGGAATAGCCTTGCCTTTTTTCGCCTTGCAACAGCCTTGGCTGTAATTTACTACTTTTCAATAGAAAAAGAATTGGTTGTTTGCCTGTAACTTTTAATTCTATGTGGGTTCTAACTTAGTTTAAGTGTGGTGGTGGTGTCATCACCTGGATAGCTGTCTCATGCTGCAGCTGGGAAGGACTTGTCTGTAATGTCTTTATTTTTTTCTTACAGTTGCCAAGGTGCAATGTCTGAAATGATCATTAGGGAAACTGGAGATTGGCACGCTAGTATCAGCAACAATAACTGTTTAGTAATCAGTAACTGTGTGTTACCAGTCTGGAATGTAGTGACACTAACAGGTAGCGTATAGGCCAAAAAGCAATAGACTTTTTCCTAAGTGAAAACAGCTATGCACTAAGCACTTAGGCGAGACATGCCTCTCTATTTTCCTGTAGATTCTATTGTGTGCTTTCCAGTTTCTTTGGATTATATTAGGTGCTCATCTCCATTTATTGCTACACAGACAGACTACAACTCTGGCAGGAAGAAAATCAGCAGATATCAAAAAACACCTCCATTCCCCTTTATATGAGTAGAATGTTCCAATTACACAAAAACTTCATTGGATCTCTGACCTGCAAAGTTGTGAGGCTCATGGTCTCAGTGTATGTAGGACAAACAAGGTGATTCTTACTGCTTGTTTTCAAGGAATCTCCTAATTGTAAAGGTTAGGCTTATGTTACAGAAACAAGAAGCTCTCATAACAGTAGATATCTCTATGCAAAATGTTTTCCTAATATATTTATATTATGTGACATGGGTCTGATTGTGGAAGCTAAGCAGGGTCAGCCTTGGTTAGTACTTGGATGGGGACTGTTAATGAATATCAGGTTCCGTGGGCTATAGTTCAGAGAAAGGAACTGGTAAAACCACCTCTGAGTATTTTTTGCCTAAGAAAATCTTATGTGATTTATGGAGTCTCCATTAAGTCAACAAAAGACTTGAAGGCACACAACCAACGCACAAAAGTGGGAGTTGCTTAGGCCATTTCCACACTAGACTATTATAGTGTGATTATTCCACTTTCAACATCCTATGGAATCCTAGGGTTTGCAGTTTGGGGAGGGGCCTTCCAGGATTCCATAGGATGTTGAAAATGGAATAATCACACTATAATAGTCTAGTGTGGAAATGGCCTATGTGTTCAACAGTATGCTGAAACATGGCCAGAAAATTCATTTAATATTCTTATTCCCCTTGAGAAAAGAAAATTCCCTTCAACTCATATTTATACTGTTGCTTCAGTTCTATAGCAAACATTGCATTGGTTTTTAAAATTTTTATTTCATCAACTCGTTCAACGAGTAACAGTTTCTTCTACCATAGGAATGGATGGAGGCATCCCAAATTGCAAAGTAAGACTGGCCTTGGGGAGAGAAGCCCTGGAACTCAATTGTGATAGCATTTACCAAAGCCAAACTCTAAATATTGAAATAGAAATCCAAGAACATTGTGTGTAGCCTTCCCCCTGCTGCAACTATTTATTGATGGGAAGCAGGGCTGATGAAGATAACAAAATATGCCGGAAAACTTGCAGGGAGATGTTAGCAGATGGTAGCTGTTTAATAAACAATGGCCGTAAGTCCTTTGTAAATATTGTTCCTGCTTATGTTTCTCTGACTATTGCTGCTGTTCCTGTTTGTAACAGTGCTGTGGACAAATGTACAGCTTAGTCAATGCTTTGCTGTTTGCTCTGTAAACATATATTAATAATGTCCACCAGAAGATATTTTACAAGCCATATGATACATCTTTGGATCAAAAATAAAGGTGACAAATAACCCAGCATGCCATTGGACATATAGAGACAGCTGATTAGGATAGCACTCACAGAGGGTGCTACTCAACTTGCAGTACATAGGATGACCATTTCTTTCCAAGTCTCCTTTTCTTTCCATTGATAGATATACTATGGTATGTACAAAATAGTGTTGTAAAAGAGATATAATTCACAGGTGAGGAACCAACAAAGAGCTGAAAGAGGGCGAAAGCTGTGGCAGAATTCTGCATAGTAGACTCTAATTATGTGGAAGCTTAAAATTTAGCAGATTTATTGATGTATAAAGCTGTTATGGCCAACAGGTAGAAATGGCTCCCAGTAAATAAGACACAATGTCTGACTTTCAATTGCCATAGGACTGTTTTTGCTGTAAGCATGCTAACACAATTGCCTTATGTTATTTGGGTGTTCCCCAAAATACTGTTTAATAGGAAGAAAGAATACAACAGATATGGCAGAATAAGTTAGAGAAAGACAGCGGGAGAGTGAAATGAAATGGTGTACAGAGCCAGAGAAGATGAGAGTTGAGAAAAACAGTTAGAAGACCAAGTAAATAGAAATAACTGGTAATCAACCTAACTGTTCAAAAGTGGTAGTAAGATATGTTTAGGTAGTTTATTAGGGAGAAACATTTGCTGTTCTTTATTGAATGACTTTGTGTTTTGGATATTGTGTTCACTAAATAAATGCTGTGATTTGTTTAAATACTCGATAGGTTCAGGCTTGGGTAGGTTCCAGGATAACTTAATCTGACACTTATTCTTAAATTTATCAGCACAATCAAGCATCTTTAAAGAGAGTTCTACTGCTCTAGGTCAATATTTTATTTTGGAAAGTATTTTAGATTATAGATCAGATTTTGGTGAATTCTGTGTGAAATGATGAAAATTAAATTCTCATCCATCTGCATTGGTTAGGTTCAATACATATAATTATTCAGAGCAGGGAAAAAAGGACCAAGTTCTAACCACGTGTCTTGTAGCTGTTAAAGAACTTGTGAGCAATTCTCAGGACTTTTAGTGGCGGGGTGGCTCAGTGGAGCTGAAGTTCAGGGTTTTGGAGACTCAGAAGGGCTGCAAAAAAGGAGATTGGGATTTATGCAACCCACACATGTGACGTTTCATACCCCCTTCTGAAGTCATAGGCTAGAATTCTGTTGGTGACATGATGTCAAATTAGACCTGCCTTTGTGCTTTAGAGATCATTGGAAAAGAAGTTATCCTTTACCTTTTTTGCAATGACTTCAGAAGCCAGCTCTCTCCTCCCAGGGCTGCCCCCGCTGCCATTGAATGATTGTTGGGGGTTTGGAGGCAGCCAGCCAGGCTTTCGTCTTACAACTGGATGCACAATGAAGAAGCATCTTCCAAGACTTCCTCTGGAAGTCCAGAAAGATAATATTGGCTTCATAGTTCTGGAAAGATGGCCAGATACTAACTGACAACCCTCTAGCCCTAGAGGGCAGAAGAGGGTGGATTCTACTTGTAAGGAGTGGAGGATCTCGAATCTTGGCCATTGTGTGCAATTTTTTTTTTCTTTTTTAAAATTTTTTATTAATTTTTCACAGCACATAAAAAAGAGACATACATCGACATGTTGGTATGCCCCTCCCCCCCCACTTCCCTATATTCTTCTTCTCCAGTTCAGTCGTTACTATCTTTTCCATAACAAATCCTCCATTTTTATACAAGTACATTTTTATATAATCATCACATGTATTTATATTTTTAACCAATCCATTACCCCTTTCCATTCTCTTTCAAAGTTCTGAACAGACTTATTTTTTAAAGAATATGCTAATTTTTCAGTCTCAACCATATCCAACACTTTCAGTTTCAATTCTTCTAAATTAATTTCTATTTTTTCTTTCCAATGCTGAGCATATGTCAGCAGTGCTGCCGTAATCAAATACAATATTATCTTTTGATGTTTTCTAATCTCTCAATTCTGACCATATTCAACAAATAAAATTCTGGTGCCAATTCAAAATTCACTTTGCAAACTTTTTGAATTACATCATGAATTCCCTTCCAAACTGTCTTTACATTTTGACAAATCCACCACATATGAAAAAAAGTTCCTACTTTCTCCCCACATTTCCAAGACTTCACATCTCCATTTTTTTGTGTCATTTACCATCTATGGATCATCTTATAAAAATTTTCTCTTAAATTTAAATTTGGAGTAAATTTTATATCTGTTTTCCATACTTTTTCCCAAGCATCTAATTCAATTGGGTGACCTACATTCTGAGCCCATTTAATCATCGTCCCTTTTATTGCATCTGGTTCCATTTCCCTCTTTAATAGTAATTTAGATAATTTAGAGATTATCTTCTTTTGATATTCTTTCAACAATAAGTCCAATTCATTTTCTTTTCTCTCAAATCTGTATAATTTTTGGTCCATTTTAAACCTTTCTTTTAATTGTCGCCAAGGGAACCAATTTAATTCATGTCCATCGACTTTCAGATCTTCTGCCGTTCTCATTCTTGGATTGTCACCCTCCCATTTCAGTATATCATAATATGTTAGTAACTTTCCTTGTTTTGTTGAGATAATTTTCAATGCTTCCTAAGGTGACATCCAAATTGGGAGATTTTTATAATACTTCTGCTTTATCTGTAGCCAAACCTTCAATAAGGATTTCTGGATGCAATGATTACTGAATTCCTTATTTGCAGCTAACTTACTGTAACACAAATAACCATGCCATCTAAATCTATTATCACCTTCCTCCAAATCTTTTGTCAATGATTTTTCTAACAAAATCTAGTCGTTAATTCAATCCAAACAACAGGCACGGTAGTATATCTTAAGCGATGGTACATCTAGTCTGCCTCTCTCTTTTGCATCCTGTAATATTTTAAGTCTTATTCTTGGCTTTTTGTCTAACCAAATAAATTTTGAACTTCTTTTTCCCATTCTTTAAACACTTTCTCATTTCCAATTATCAGCAGATTTTGGAAAAGAAACATAAATTTAAGTAATAATGTCATTTTAAAAGTATTAATCCTTCCCAAGAAAGACAGATTTAATTTATCCCATTTTCCCATATCGTTTTTAATGTCTTCTCATGTTTTTTGATAATTATTACCAAATAGTTCTTGATTCTTCTTTGTGATAGATATTCCTAAATATTTTATTTTCTTGGTAAGTTGGCATTGTGTGCAATTCTGATATCATAACAAAAATGTTTAGCAAAGCAGGATTTTGGGTTTTTGGTAGTTGTGTGCATAAAGAAAAGGAAACCCATGAGCTGTTTGTTTTATATTTATTTATTGCACTGTAAATGTTGCATCTGAACCAGAGGCCCCATTCATACTGCACGAGTATAGTACTGTTTTCACTTTTAGCGCCATGCCTACATTCTATGGAATCTTGGGTTTTGGAGTTTGGTCAGAGGTTCTAGAAATTTTCTGACTGAGAATTCTAAATGCCTTGCCTTCAAACACAAATTCCAGGATTTCACAGGATGGAAACATGGCAATTAAAGTGGAGTCATAATGCTGTAATATTGTACTGTGAAAGGCTATGATGCTAAAGAACAGGATAGTTTGGGAATTCCTAATATCAAACTGGCCTGCTGTTTTGTATGGTGGAAAGAATGGATATTGCTTAGAGAGCAACATAAAACTTTTGAAGGTCATTATTTAAGATTTGGATGCCACGGTTATCTTTGGTATTATAAAATGAAGGCATGTGCTGAATTTAAAAATCATTGTGTTAGATAGGCTCTTTTGTGAGTGGATATAGAGTAGAAGGCCAGTGTGGTATACTGGTTTGAACACTGGACTACAACCTGGAGACTGTGGTTTGATTCCCTGCTTGACCATGGAAAACCACTGGGTGATCTTGGGTGCATCACACACTCTTGGCCCCCAGAAAGCCCTGTGATAGGTTTGCCCTAGGTTTGCCATGAATTGGAAATAACTTGAAGGCACACAACAACAATACATACAAGCAGGGACTTTTTCCTAAGAAAAATATTAGCTGCTTCATTACAGAAAGCTTTTTTCAGGAAAATCAGTTGAAATTCAGAAGTGTTGTTTTATGATGACCTTTTGTACCTTGAACAAGACAGCTGGGAGTTTTAGTCAAGTGAGATGCTTCTTAAGAAAGGCAAAGATCTTAATCGGTTTGCTGATATGCAATTCAAGGATAGAATCAATCCAGATAAAAGAGATCTGGTCATAGATGTGTAAAAATTGTATAAAGATGATGACCATGTAATTTAAAAAAATTGTGCAAATACCTTTTGAAACTGAAGACAAAAGATGACCCCTGTAAAAGAGTGTATGATAAGGTGGGCCCAAAATTTTGGGCACTATGTTCAAATAGATATATGGTGAAAAATGTGGTATAAATTTACTTTCTGTAGTAATGTAAAAGAAAGCATACGGTGATGCATAGATGGTTTCTAACCCCAAATAAACTGTCAAAAATGTCTAAAATGTTTCAGATGAATATTGGGGATGTCAAGATAAGCATGGCTCCTTTTTCCATGTGTGAGAAGGCAAAAAAGTTCTTTGTCCTAAGATTTACATGTTAAATCTGTTTTCCATTATTTGTTATTTTCTATTATTTAAAAATCATTTTGCTGCTCTCTAGTCTTCAAAATCATTGTTTCAAGCATCAAAATATAAAAAACAGGTTTGCTGTAAAACTAGAAAAAAAAATGTAAAATGGAAAAGTTCACCATATGCTCAGTTTATTTATTTTTTTTTTTAAAATCTTTTGATATTTTAAAGAATTGCTCTATGAATTAAAAAAAATGCTGGGTTTTTATGTTTAGAGAGTTTTCATTGTTTCCCATGTATATGTACTATTATGATACAATTTTAAAGTCAAATTTTGATACTTCTCTTCTAGCATTTAAAGTGAAGTACTTTCTGAAACACCTTACACAGCAATTGTACAACATGAAGTGCTTTGGGTCAGTTTATATCTGCAAGAAGCTATAGCAGTGAAGGGGAATTGGTAGCTCTAGAACTTGCTGGACAACAGTTCCAGATATGCTTCACCATTGATTGTTAGGGATGACGGGAATTGTAATCCAAACATGTCTGGAGGGCCATATGTTTGTTACCCAGATTACATAATGATCAAGAATAAATTTCAGGACATGTTCCATATTGCTTTTCTGAAAATCCTCGCATATGAGCACTATACATAGTTCTGATCGGTTAGAATTTGAGAAGACCTATTTTCTTTTTCTAAGTACTCAAGTATTGTGTTGCACAAGCAACATCTGCTAAAAATGTCCTCTTTCAATCACCCAATCACCAGATGACCAGAGTGATAGTTAATGTGGAATCATCTCTCTTACTCTCACCAAAGCTTTCACCAGAAGCCCTTCCCACTTTCCTGTTACCACTTGCGAGCCAAGGGAGACTAGATATTCATTTTCGTATTTCCCCCTTCTGTAGCAGCCTAGTATCCTATCAGTGAGATAATGCTGGCAGAAAATGAATATGTCATAACGGGAGTAGATTAGAGTTCACAAGCTGCACCTTTTGTCTTCAACTGTAGTGACAGTAGTTGACCCAAGGTGAAATGTAAGCCATCACTACTGGCAGAGAGAATTAGAGTTGGCTGAGTTGTACTAAAGGCCAGGAGGGATTCTGAGAGGTAACTTACCAAAGATATGAAAACTAATTAGAGGATTTTCTTACACACGCCACACACACACACACACACACACACACACACACACATTGATGCAGAAAGCCTTCTGAAGCGTGGGTGTGCTATTTATGCAATTGGGATATAAAAAGATCATTCATGAATGATGCATGTATTGCAGATAATAGATGTCAAAACTTAATACTGTGGGCAGATTCTGCAGTAAAGTAATGAGCTTTGCCACTGATAGAAATTGATAAACTTAAAAACAGTGGGAAGCTGCTTGAACTAGGTAGTATCTGTTAAGGATCTTTGATGTAGCCCCTGGGGAGACATCCCTCTGAGATTCTTAGAGTCACACCAGTCAGTGAAGACAAATAGGGATGGACAGATGAGCTAGTAGGGGAAGGACTGAAGGCTTTGATGCAGGGGTAAGCAAATACTTCTGTCTTCATCATGGTCTCTGTGCCTTGCACATATGGGTTTGAGTGCCTACACAGAGACTGATCTTGGAAAGTTCTAGAGCTTAGTGGATGCTACACCTCTTTTGCAGACCGCACATACACTAGTTCACCATGCTGCTCCTCAGTTTTTCTTTACCAACCACTTCCTTGGAGCTGACCTCAGCAGCCCCTTTGATACCATCAGCTGTGATACTGACCTCACCTCCGTTGATGGAGCCAGCAAAGCCAATGACCTGCACCCTGGCCTCCAGCATTCAGGCACAAGGAGCACGCATGGCCAAGGCCAAGTGGAAGGATAAGTTGGACCATCCCAAATAAGCCTAGAAGCATAATGCATTGGCATGATTGAGCTCTGGCCTGACGGAGTGGGATGAGCCAAAACAAAAAAACAAAAACAAAACAAAAACAAAACAAAACAAAAACAGAAGGTAAAGCAAAAACATCATTCTTCAGCCATCCTGGAGCCCTCACCATCCCCTCAAGAGCCCACTCCTGAGCCACCTTCTGTGCCACCTCCAGCCACACAGCCCTCTCCCACCAGAGAGAGGGCCTCCACTACTTGACAATCAACTTTGGTCACTTCATCTCAACCACAGGGTTTATCACAGTGATGGCACCACTCCTGCTCTCTTAGGAAAGATTGGTCCCCATTTCTCATGGAAATCTCCCACACCTCCTTCTGTAATGACTACCACTACCATGATGATTCACTGTTTACTTTGATCTCTTACATGGACCGCTACAGGCATGAGCATGTCTGGAGGGAGTGTCTGGGGTTGTACCTCTTGTACTCCCTATCTTACTGGGATCAGTACTACCAACACTACGACAAACTGTGGTACCATTACTCCTTGACATGCTGATACCAATCTCCATCCTGGTCACCACAATGAGGAGCCTCCTGAACTATTCTCGTATGCTGGTGCCGAGCCCCTCACTTCTGTTGCCTTGGAGACACCACCTAAAGGCCTTCGCCATGGTATCTAGACCTACAACCTCACCAGTCTCCACAGCCGCCTTGCCTCCTCCTCCTCTACCACCACTGACTACTGTGCCAGCCACCTCAGCACTGATCTCCACATCTACTGTTTACATGGCCCTGGCGTTAAGCATCTTACTGCCTCTACTACCTACCATCACACAGATCCTCTCAACCACCCTGGCACCCATGCCAGCATCAGCAGTGGCACTAGTCCCAATTACAACTAGTGCCTTCCCCAGCTCTAACTGTGGACTCCTCTGGGAGAGAACATGAAATGGAACCATCTTCCCTGGGCCCACCACTGGTTCACATGCCCTCTCCACCAGCAGAGGCTGAGGACAGCACATTGGCCTTGCCTCTGGAGGACACCAAAATGTTCTTTGATATCATGCTGTGGATGGCAAAATGCCCTGGGCTTGCTATTACACCACCCCCAACCACAGGCATGCCCTTCTGCCTTCCAGATCCTGAATGCATTGTCACCACTGATACCTCCACAATGGGCTCATGAGCACAGTGCAGATGCATCACGATACAGGGCTGCCAGTCCCCAGCCAACACCTCTCTCCACATCAGTGCCCTGGAACTCCTAGCAGTTATCAAAGCCTTCAAGTCATTCAGCAGAGAACTCTGCAGCAAAATAGTCTAAGTGATATCAGACAACACCATGGTGGTCTGCTACATCAACAGGCGGGGGTGGGGGGACACATTCCTTCACCCTCCTTCACTTGGCCATCATCCCCTGGGAATGGTGCCTTCAGATATACCCAGTAGCAGTCCATGTAGCCAGTTCTGACAATACGCTGGCAGATTCTCTGAGCTGCTTCTGGACCTTTAGCATGAATGGTACCTCTCCAAGGAGGTGTTTGGCCTCATCACAACCTGATACGGCCACCCAACCATAGACCTCTTTGCCTCACTGATGAACTTCAAATGGCGACACCCTCCTCAGATCCTGGACTGGTGAACTGAGGTATCTCTTCCCTCCTTTCTCACTACTTGCAAGAGTCATGGTCAAGTTTTCAAGGGGCAGATCCACTGCCCTTCTCATCACACCTCACTGGCTCAGGCAACCCTAGTTCATGCACCTCTTCCATCTCTCCCAAGGGAAGTGTCTCAGGCTTGCCCTCAAGCCAAACCTTTTGTCATATTTGGACAAGATAGTCCTCCATCCTAACACAGAGACTCTCCACCTCACAGCATGGAGGATAACCCCATGAATTTTCCTTACCTGGTCAGGATCCTTGTAGGATCCAGGAAGAATCTACCAGATGCTCTTATATTACAAGTGGAACAGGTTTGTTGCCTTTGCCACCTCCTTGAATGAGCCTGTGTCTCCTGCTAACCATACACCGTGCTCCATTTCCTCCTTCACTTCTGGGAATCTGGCCTTGCCTTCTCCTCCCTGAAGGTGTATCTCAGTACAATAGTGGCCTATCAACTCAAGACCCCCTCCTCATCCTTCCCCAGTTCAAGAGGTTCCTCAAGGGACTTGCCCATCTCTACCCACCAGTATTGCCACCAACACCTCCCTTGTACCTCTCTTTGGTCCTCTCCCAACTCACCATTTCAGCCCATGGTGACTGCCAACAATGGCCTTCTCTCCTGGAAGACAGCCTTCTTGCTCACCTTCACTTCAGCCAGGAGAGCTAGACAGCTTTCAGCCCTCTGCTGTGACTCTACATTGCCTTTCACAGGGACAAAGTAGTTGTCCAGCCAGACATAACCTTTCTTCCAAAGGTGGTTTCAGACTTTTACCTAAATCAGACCAGCATCCTCCCCACCTTCTACTCCAGCCCACCTTGACACTGGGGCAGTCTCTATGCTCCCTCGATGTCAGACGGGCCCTGGCTTACTACATTCAGAGGACAGCCTCCTGTTGCTGCAGCAACAAGACATTTCATGTGCTATGGCAGTCCCAGAAAAGAGAAACAGATCTCCTCCCAGTGTCTTTCCAAATAGATCTCAGATGCAATCTCCTTGGCCTACGACTTGACAGGCCAACCAGCACCCCAGCTATTCCAGGCACACTCTGCCAGGGCTGTCATCACCTCTGCCACTCTCCTTTATGATGTCCCTCTGTAGAACAGAAACTTGGTTGCAACCCTCCACCTTTACAGTCCACTACAGGCTGGACTGCAGAACTAGAGCAGATGTGACCTTTGGCCACGCTGTCTTGTCATCTGTTCTCCAGTGACCTGCCCACCATCCTCTGGTAAATTCTTCAGTCATCTATATGTGTGAGGCTTAGAGACCATGATGAAGAACAGGTTGCTTATCTGTAACTATGGTTCTTTGAGTGGTCACCTGTGCCTTCACACAGTCCTACCCTCCATCCCCTCTTTCAGGTCCCTGGAGCTCCATAAGTGGACTTTGAAATTGAGAAGCAATGTGGCAGGCTAGGACATGCGTGACACATGAGGAGAGAAGCATATACCAAGCTGCTCACCTCTAGAACTTTCCATGATGGGTTTCTGCACAGGTGCTAAAACATATATATTTGAGGGCACAGATGACCACTCAAAGAACCACAGTTACAGGTAAGCAACCTGTTCTTTTCAGTTTTTTCTTTTATGATTTTTTCATTACAAAGGCATACATAAGTGCTATTAACTACTGTTATTTAATAAGACATGTATAAAGGAAGGCCCATAGCTTTCATGCAGTTATTTTAAAATAAAGCAATAATGATGCACAGTACGATATAGAGATAAAAAGTCACAGTACATTTACAGATAGTCATCAATTTTCATTCAAGCAGTCTTTTTTCAGGGACACCAGAGATAAAATTAATGGAAAGTATAGTATATATGTTAGGCCATTTCTGCAGTAGCCTGTTATAGCACTATGATTCCACTTGCAACATCCTATGGAATCCTGGAGTTTGCAGTTTCGGGAGAGGCCGGCCGGCCCCTCCTGAAACTGCAAACCCCAGGATTCCATAGGATGTTGCAAGTGGAATCATAGTGCTATAACAGGCTACTGCAGAAATAGTCTCAGTTGTGTGAAGGAGTAGTCGTCAGGGCTTTTACACATTCCTCCTTTAAAATAGCATATACCAGAAACAGATACCATTTTCCTAATTAAATCCTTGAAAGTAGAGTGCAAAGTGGTCTTGATTTGCATAGATAAATTGTCAATTAAAAGTCATTTCCATATTTGAGTAAACCACCCCGTAACAGATGGTAATAGCAGGTCTAGGACAAGGGGCAGATTAAAGTCCCTTGTGTTTCATTTCCATACCAAGGAAGTACTGCAGTACTTTTAAGGCTCTACTTTATAAAGCTTGAACCCATATTTGTTTTATACAGCGAAGTAGATATCACTGTGGTTTGTAGTTCACACCTAGACACTCCAAGCAGCAGTTTAGGGTTACAATGATTCCAATTCAAAGGTGAGCCCATGATTATCCATTCTGGGCTGGCAAAGTTAGGCATATGATAGATGGGTCATTGGTTGAAGTTAGGGTCTGGGTCTATTCTGATAATTCAAATTGATGATTTGAAAGCCTGGAGGATGTTCTCAAGAAGGAGAGACAAGGGTCATTCTATCAGTGTCTCCTACTCTTTCCCTCTTGTTTTGACTTTATCTTCTCAAACTAAGTGTCTTTACTGCTCCCTACTTCATCTTTCATTGGGTGTCATCTTTTCAGACCACTCCTCCAATTTGTTGTCTTCTCTGCCTCAGCCTCTGTTCTTCCCTTTCCAACCTTTGGTTTCAGAGTGCCAACTAATGTCTCTTGCCTCTGTTACACTCCCTCTCGCCACCTTGACTACTGAAAGAAATTGAAGGACAGGGATCCACTGCACACTTTCCCAGCTTTGTTCTGGAGAAGTACTTACAGTACTGTTAGTCAGCTGCAACGTTGAGATTTGCATGCCTGGCATGTATTGCTTGTCTTCCAGCTGCTGTCACTGGGGCCCATTGCCTTCTAGATGTGTCCATATTTCCTCAAATGGTGTTTAGGGTATCAACCTAACACAGGGACCACAGGAGGGTCTCAAAACAATCAAAACACCAGCCAGGACACAATGGGAGGCGGAATTCAAACAAACAAACAAAGAAGTAGATATAATAATAATACAGTAGGCCCATGTTGAATGTGAGTTCATTAAATGTAGCTTCAATTATACACAGCAGGAGGTGTGCCAATCTTGCTGTCTCATTTGGGAATCCAGTGGCTTTGGCAGGGACACAGAGCAGTCCACGTGTGTGCTGATTCTGTTCTTTCAAAGAGAGCAAAGTCAGCACACCTCTCTGCTGCTGGCTGGCCAGGGATTGTTGGTGGCAGCTTCAGCAGGGATATAGTGTGTGTGTGTATTTGTATTTGTGTGTGTGTATTTGTGTGTGTATATGTGCTGACCCTGCTGTTTCATTTGTGAATGAAAGAGCAGGGTCAGCATGTGCATGTGCACACACACACCTGATGCCATGTCCCTGCTGAAGGTGCTGTCAACAGTCTCAAGCCGGCCAGCAGTGTGCTTGGATGTTTCCATACTATATGTGAAAATCATATAACAAACATGGTCCTGGCATGGATCCTTCACATTATGTGCAGCCCTATTGTACTATGAAAAATATCCAGAACATAGAATGACCAGAGCAGTTAAATATGACTAATAACCAATCATGTGATACAATATAGAGTACTACAAATACAAACAGAATGATACCAAACACTATAACTAAGCACTACAAATGTACATATACACAGGACAACTTTACTCAAAGAACACCAACCAGTTGAATTCCACAGACAATGAAATTTGACTTATACAATATAGCAAGCACAGCTGCACAGTAAACAATAGCTTGAACCTAACTGTGGAAGTCCACAATGAAAAAGGGAATCACAAATACATCCATGCCATGCTGGAACACAGAAAGGGCAACTATATGCATATGCCTACTTTAGGAAATGTGGAGCCATTTCAGTAAGTCTTCATCTGTGGTTAGCAGAAAATAGCATTACCCATAATTATCCCAAAGTCATGGGTACAATATTCCATTTCTCAGATGCAATCTCCAGTTTCTAAATATGCTGAG
Source organism: Cyclura pinguis (assembly GCA_030412105.1). Lineage (NCBI taxonomy): Eukaryota > Metazoa > Chordata > Lepidosauria > Squamata > Iguanidae > Cyclura > Cyclura pinguis. The sequence continues at coordinate 211,320,314 of CM059602.1, forward strand.
TATTATAAATATTAATCATAGTAAACAAAATATAACAAAAACTGAATATGAAATACAGTGGCGTAGCAAGAGCTTTTGCTGCCTGGGGGCGGTCCCAGAGTTTGCCGCCTTCTCAATACACACCAAAAATACTACAAAAACTCAAAACGACAAATAGGGGAATAAATTTCCTCTTTTTAAAATGACCTTATTAAGGGTTCTGCAATGACAGTGAGTGATGGTGTTTTGTTTTTAAAGACCACTTTCTCACTGATTCCAGAGGACTGTTATGGCTAGAGTATGGCTAAAGGAAAACAACATATTATCCAACAGTTCATGGATTAAGACCAGAGCAAGTGCGGTCAAACAAAGGTGAGTGTCAAGATGGTGAATGTTATTAATAATGAAGAATATACATGATAGGAGAAGTTGCAGCAGTTTGTTTTTGCCTACTGGGAAGGGCAAGATTCTGCTCCCTCCTCTTCTACCCCCACCACTATAACAGATTGCACTTTGAACTCAGTTTGTAGCAACTGAAGTAAGCCAGGGCAAAAGGGAAAGGTGAGAGGAGAAACTGGAACATTTAAAACACAAGTGAAAAAGTGGAACAATAGAGTATTAATCAAGATGGTCCTTGTCGAATCTGGACAGTGAGAAGTTAGGAAAGAAGATTTGTTTCTGCTCCCTCACCTCAATTTTTTAGTAGTCAGGTAAAGCAGCCACACATTGCTCTTATGTTCTGTTAAATATTTCAACATCTTCAAAGTGTAGGGCCCAGAAGCAGTTTGGACGAATACTCCTTTCCTGAACCTGGGCCAGCCTGGCTATTTACATAATGCTTAAACAGAGGATATGAACTGACCTCACCCCACCACCAAAAGAGGACATAAAAAAGCATAGATTTGTATTAAATGTGCATATGCTCCCTTATGAGTACAGACAGAAATTTGGAAATAATTGTCATTTAAATAGTAAAAGAAGACAGTGATCCGATGAACTGTGCGCCTAATCAGTCTGTTGCACCAGGGATAACTGCTGGCCAGACTTAAGGGCCTTTTCTCAGCCTACCAGTGTCTTAACTTCTGAATCAGGCTTGGACTAGACAGCCTTGCAAATGGAGCTTGAAGGGGCAAGGTGCACTGGAGTGGGGTGGGTGTCCAGGCCTCTTGGCCACCAGACGATGGCGTGGGGGGAGGGAGAAGCATCTGTAACTGCCTGGCCCACCCCCAGTCCCTGCCCAGTCAGATGCATCCAGCAGCATGGGGACAAGTTTGGGCCTTTCCGCTCTACACTGCTATAGTACTATTATTCCACTTTCAATCTCCTGTGGAATTCTGGGGTTTGTAGTTTACTGAGGTCAAAGAGCTCTCTGGCTGGGAATTCTCAATGCCTCTCCCTAAACTGCAAACCCCAGGATTCCATAGGAGGTTGAAAGTGGAATAACAGCACTATAACAGAGCAGTGTGGAAAGGCCCTGAGAATGCAGCTATTGATTCATGTTTTAATGAAAGTTAAGCTTTCTGAAAAATTGTTTCTCATTCTCCTGACAATTTTGATTTTGCCTTCGAAGGCCTGCCATTTCCATCCTATTTGTATTTCTCTGTACTTAAACAAAAACAGGTGCTGGACCGGTTAAAAAAGTCCAAGCCCCAAAAGACCAAAATTGAAAGGGATTATGTAGGAGGCAAACATTACAGGTACCACTAAGGATTTCTCCAGTCCTACCCTATTTTTTCCCACAGCAGGTCTCACAAGAGTAGGATCTCTCCTCTTTCTCCAACCCCTACTCCAAAATTTTCACGTGAGAGGCGGAAGATGCATGCATGTCTTTCTCTCCCTCTCTTGCGTGCCTAGAAAAGAAAGAAGAGAAAGGAGGCGGCTCCAGGGAAGCGAATCTTATCAGCAAACAAACAACTGACTGAAAAGGGAAGGGAGAAGGAGCATATGCCAAACTGTTGCCTCTGCTGCTGCTTGTTTCCTTGCCACACCTACCCCCTTTGCCCTTTCCTTTGACTCTCGCTTCCTCCAACTTTGCCTTGGGGGGGCTTAGCTGAAGGAAGTGGGGGCTGCTGACACACTTTCCCTTAAGCCCTTCCTAACGACAGTAAGTTACAGTAAGCCCTTCCTAACGACAGTAAGTTCCTAACGACAGTAAGTTACTTGCTGAGGCCAGTCCTGTTTAAAATCAGGAAGGTGGTTTCTCTGCAGCCTTCACCACCCCCCAGAAAGTGCTGCCCAGGGTGGACCGTCCTCACCGCCCCTAGCTTGCTCTGCCACTGATGAAATAGAATGTAAAACTGAGGTGTAATACACTTACCACTTCACAAATAAATTGTCATGTACTGGATAACCAACACAGTATGTACTAATATATCCTGCAAATTGAAGGTCTTCCACAAATGAATAATAGAGAATTGATCACATTCAAGAATATTTTGTATCAGATGCCAGTGTTTGAAAATAATTTGTTTTATCCTATGAGACACATGGCTGAAAGAGAGACAAAAGAATTCTGTCCTGAGACTCCTTTTGTACTGATTGTACATGCCTTATTCTCAGTTTTTACAACTTAAAAGAAATTGCACCATGCATTGCTACTACATCGCTAATACTGATCAGTTCTCACATGAACTGGCAGATAGAGATTATTCTCATCATATTATTTCCATGGCTAAAAATAAGACTGCTCAAATAAAGAGATCTTCCTTATTTCTACCAGTAATAAACTATCAGTAATCTAGCTACTGTGGGGATTACAGATAAATTCAGGCAGTACATTCCGAACAACTTTCTATCATCACTGCATTTATTGAGGCTATTGTATGGTAGAACCCTTTCATGTCCACTGATGGAACTGGCCCTTGTCAAGGAAATTCATTCTCAGGAGCAAAGGAGTGAAGGTAGTTGTCTAGAAAAGAGAGAGTATAAGACAGGTGTAGAAATGACATTTGGAGAAGGAAGTATGCAACTGAGTTGGACAGAGCAAATCAGTGGTTGGGCTGGATGTTTTGTCAGAAGCAGAGGGCAGATAAGGAATCGGAATCTGTCCAAGCTGAAGATTAAACCAAAGGAGCAGTCAAAACAGGACAGCAAAGCAGGAAGCAGAGTATTATGCAGGGAGCCAAGGGCTAGGACCAAAGACATACAAACCAGTGAAGAACAAAGTGGGCTGTGTAGTTTAAGCAACACTGTTCTGGTAATGTGGACCTCCTACAGAGGTTCATGCTCATTATCAACTAATTAGTGGCTAGGGGGGAGTGGAGTTTGCCCAAACTGATTGTGAAATTGCCAGCAGTTGTCAAAAACGAAGGTTTAGAAGCAAAGAGATCAAACAGCACTGAACTACAAGTAGGTCACTCCTAGTTTCTTGCTGAATATACTTTCAGTTAGTCAGTTGGGTCTTGGAGATGATAAATTGCTACGGGAAATTCAAGCAAGATATTATTTTCAGCTGTAGATGTGGATGGTTTTGCTTGGCTACAGTTTGGGCACCATTAATTATAAACTTGGAGTTGTTATCATACCTGTGGGAGCTGCTGATTTGTTTCAGGTAACATGTTGGTGATACCAGCTTCATCATTTACAGAGCAATTTGCCAAGATAAGTTGCAGATTCATGGTCAATATATACATTTTCTGCTTTTACAACCCAGAAATGTTAAGATAAGTGCCCAGGATTTACTAGCATCACAGTTGAGTAGGGGGAATATCTTTAAGGTAGCTGCTAATGTCTGTTACACTTTTACAACTACTCAACTTACCTTCTGAAGATCTGCTTGAATAAATAAGGTTTTTGACTGCCAGTGGAAAGACAACTGGGGGGGTGGGGTGGGTCTTTTGGTAGAGAATTTCAGAGCCTGGAGGGGACCATTGAGAAAGCCTCTGCCCTGTCTCTACCAAGCATGCATTTGAAGATGGTGGGATCAACAGAAGATTTTAATGCTTGATTGAATATTTTCTCAGGCATATAATTAACTTTAAACCCAAACATCTCTCCATCTTGGGCCACTAATTGCTGAATCACTGACAAGGAAGATAGGAAGTTTGTAGAGATAAAATGAATATGTGAAGGACTAACCTTTTTGGCCCATTCAGTTGATACAAACAACTTGAATCCTAGAGTCTTTTCAGTTACCGCCACCAGCTGCTTGAACAAAACAGTAAGGAGGAAACTCTTCACAAATTCCTCTCTGTATTAAAAATAGACCTTGGATTGTTCACTTGGCTTTATACTCCTGGATCCAGGGATAAGATGTATATGCCTTGTAGGTGGTCAAAGGCATTTTTCTACATGGAGAGACTGAATATCTTAAAATTTTCTGTAAGAGCCAGTAAATGTCTTCTAATATTTGCTATTTGTTATCGCAAAATACAAACATTCTGATGCTCCCAAGATAAGATCCAATAATCTTTTTAACAATAGTAATCAATTATTAATCTTTAGCAAAGATGTGACCACACCCTGGTTATCCTTACTGTATTTTACTACAATTACTATTCTAGCCTCTCTCTGTGAATATTGAATATCCCCTTCAGGGAGAATAATAATAAATGAGTTGACTAGTGGTTATACCCTCGTAAAAGTGGATAGAAATGTTATCTTTTTCTGGGGTCTTTTTCTCTTTTAAATAATACCTAGAGTTTCCCTGCTTGTAACTTTTCTATCTAGGTTTTATACATGATCTTCTGAGAGGAATTCAAACATATTTGTATTTTAAAAGTCATAAAATAGAGCATAGTAGTGGTAGGAGGATAGATTTTGCTTTTTTGGAAATAAATAGTTCAAAATAATAGCATGCAAATGGATCAAAGATAATCTCTGTTATAAATTTATGTTCCTGCTACTTAATCACTGGGACCATTCCACAGTTTGTATGACACAACTTTCTAGTCTTTTCTTCTTTTCCACCAGTGTTACTGCCCTGGCTAGTCCGAGCTTTGGGGATATTAAAGATATCCTCTTGATATCATAATTCAGCTTCACTTCTCTATTCCTCTCCACGTGCTTGTGAGGCCACCGGACAAGCACGTAAACAAGCTCAGCTGTTAATTGCTGTAATATTCCTGAACAAAACAGGTAGGCCAGAAATAGCTGACTCACTGCTTCAGGAGACCTCCAGGCAAGTACTCTAATTAGGTATGCACGCAACCTACAAAAGAGCCTCTGCCCCGCGCTGGCAGCTTGATGGGTAACCTATACAATACCCAAGTACTCTGCATTTGCATACTGGCTACTCTATTGAGAACCGCTACGATAACTCAATCATTCAGATTCTGACCTTTTGGAGGCTTTGTCTCCAACTCCAAATCTATTGTTTTCCCCCAAGTACGGCATAGCCTGCAGTCACATTATCCTTATAAAAACCCTTGATTCCGAGACCTTCCTCGGAACGCTCCTGAGTTTCATCCCGCCTTGCTGCCGCTTTGCTTGGCGAGCCTCCCCTCAGCTCCACGTGCTGAGTTACATCGCACCCCAGCCTCGCTCTCTATTTTTCTGGGCTTCAGGACAGGTGAAGTATCACCCAAACCAGCAATCCCTCTAAAAATCCCTCTGTACCACTCCAACCTTTATTTTCTTTAGTTCTCTTGCGTGAGTGTGTCGCATACACTGTTTTGCTTGTATTTAATAAACATCATTTATTATTTCAACTTTTGTGTGCTACTTGACTTGACCCGACCCGTAGACATAGGGTTCAAGATCTCTCTCTGTTACCCTGCCTCTCGTAATGCTAAGCAGCGCTCTGAGCTAATTTTCCCCACCTTTAGTTGAGCACGTTTCGGTGTCCCTCCCGGGACCCCCAGTACACAGGGTAACACCAGTCTCACAATAATTTTGCTTTAGAGAGCTCTTTAAATTTGTTGGCTCCTAAAAATTCAAGTGTACTTCTCTCCCTCAGTCATTTCATGTGTTTGCTACCAGTTCATGTTTTCCTTCTAACAATTTTATTTTCTTCTTCAGGCTCCCTTGTAATATTAATTAACACACATCTGAAGGCATCTCAAACTATTCCAACTATTGCTTAAAATCTGATTTTAATTCCTCAAAAATGTTAAATTTTATATCTCTAGCTACCTGGCACTTTTGATAAAATCTTACAGGACAAATAAATATGAATTTATGACAGACAAAGTTTTATTGCTGAATAGGCCCTTTCTGCACGATGGAGCACAGAAATGTCCTTTTGCTGCAGCCCTGGCAGGGAGGGAAGACGCACCAGGAACGCTCCCCTCTGCACCTCACCAGGTCGCTGTGAAGGAAAGCACTCTGGCTTCACCTCTTCCCTTCCGAAGCACAGCCAGGCATTTGTCATTGCTTGTTGGGGAAGGAGGCATCACCAGTGCACTTCCACCCTTCTGCATGGTTGGAAAAGGGGGCAGCACAGTACAACAGTAAGTGTAAAATGGATTTTTTTCTGTTTTACAAATACCACGCTCGTGCAACACGTGACGACAAGATGGAGGTGGGACCACGACAATGTTGTACAGAAGCACAACCCACAGAGTGCTGCCATCATGTCATGACTAAGGGGCAGCCACACAGTGTGGAAAGGGCCATAATGTGGTAGATTTCCAATGTGCATGGAAGTTACAATCATATCTACTGTAGAATAAAATCTATGTACTGGGGGACATAATCCTTCTTAGTAAGGGTACTGTCCTTAGTACATTCCTTAGTACATACCTTTCAGTTTGCAGTGCTGATTTTGAAACAGATTATTTGTCATACATTGCTTTGTATCAGAATCTGAGAATTCTGCTATGCTATGAATAACATCCCAAATAATCTAACAGCCAACCCAAATGCATGTCTAACCACTACATCCTATATTCATAAAACAAATTTAGGGCACACTGTGATTACTATGACAGTTTTGCTGACTATTGGTCTGTTTCCATGCAAACAGTGCTGTTTATGACTTGGTAAAGCCCTTTACACTGAGGTCCATGCTACTTGAAGGACTGTATTCACCAGTATGAACCTTCTTGCGGGAGGCCTCTTTGTCAGTTCCGCCACCTTCTGAGACATGTCTAAAAGGAATACAAGAAAGAGCTTTCTTAATGACTGCTCCCAGGCTACTGAGGGAAGATAGGTTGGTTCTTCCTTCCTTCTTTCTGCCAGCAGCGAAGTAGTATTATGTTTGGGCAAGCCTTTGGCAACTCTGCTCATTCTTTGTGTAAAGGCATGTTTAACTGGGTGGGTGCTCATTTTCTTTTATTGCTATGTTCTTTATTTAAACTATGTTTTAATTGTTCATGTTTTAATTGTATTTATTCTATTTAATTGTAAACAGGGTTGAATTCCCCTTTTGCAAGGAAGTCAGGCTAGAAATCAAATCAGATATGTAAAGAAATATAGATTAAGCAGATTGTAAGAAGAAACTCTGCAAAGATCCCGTAACAAATATGTTCTGCAAAGGGAACTTTCTTTAAAAAAAAATCCATCCATTGGAAGCCTCCTGCATCCCCCTTCTTCTGCTCTAGTGGCCAGAGTAACATACCAAATGAGGGCTGATGAAAGATCACTTCGCCACTTTTTCGGGCACATTCCTAAGATTACAAAGTTGGGGAGGAGAGAGACATTTCTGCCCCATTCTTGGGTTGTAGAAGACACTCTGAAGAGTGATTTCAGTTAATGTAGGTGCTTACCAAAGATAGCTGTAAGGTGTTCAAGTCCTGAAAGGTCTTTGATATCCTAGGACACTGATTCCCAAACTTTTTCCTCCAGGTGTTTTAGACTTCAACTCTCAGAAGCCACCTTATGCAGCAGTCAGGAGTTCTGGCAAATAAGTCCAAAACAAGTGGAGCACCTAAGTTTGGGAACCACTGTCTTAGTGCTTTCCACCATATTATCTTTTCCACACAGTCACAAACATGATAATGATGGTGATGATTATTGTAAGCCTAAAGGCAGGGAACTAGGGTTTTTTTTCCCCCCTGGCTGGCTATTACTTGTAAAGTGCCATATATAGTAATGACACTATATAAATAAAGGATAAATAATGATAATAATAATGGTTTTTATATCTCATCCTTCTCCTAGGCCTGGTACTCCATGTGGCTTACAAGGCTAAAGGAAATACAGGTCATATTCCACATCATTAAGGCATAAAAACATTAAAATATAATTCAACTATAAATGAAATTAAAACAATTTTTAAAAATACCTACTAAAAACAGAAACAACCACAGATGCAGACAGTACAGCACTTTATTAAAAGCAGTTAGTTCTCAAAAGCCTGTCAAAACAAATAAGAATCTTTGCCTGTCTTTAGAAGCATACATGGAGGGCACTGATTTAGCTACTCTAGGAAAGAAATTCTAGAGCCTGAGAGCAGAGACCAAGAAGACCTGTTCCCACCAAATTTACCTATGAGGTTGGTGGGATGGAAAGAAGGGCCGCCTCTGAAGTTCTCAAGACAGGGACAGGTTCATATGGGAGAATAGTTTTCCAGGTAACCTGTATACTTCACAGTGAGCACCCACTGTTCTTCTGTTTCACACTCTGGGAATTTCAAGTCTCTTATTCCCTTCACTGTCCACTGCTTCAGATTTCAATCTCTATTTTTAATTCATCTGGCCTTGAACATTTTTAATGTCTAGAGAAGAAATTTTTCTTCTGAGCAAAGTTCCAGACAGCAGCAGGAGCTCAAAGCAAGAGCTCAAAGCTCTTACATTAGAGTAGATTCCTTGCATTTTTTACTCCTTCCAGAATAAAGAAGTCTTTATGCTTCTTTAGAAGCAGTCTGCCCCAGCCCTCTACAAAAACATGTGCATGTGTGCATATGACATATAATTCTCAAACTTCTCAACCCATGTGAGCATCTTTCTTCTCCCTCCCTTTGGGTGTTTACTGGATTCTGCATGTCTGGGTGAGGAAATGGCTTTTGTCAATTACTAGAATAGGAGTTAGATAAGAATTTTGGTGGCCAAATTACAACACCCTCCGTGACAAATCTACATGGGATCTTTTTTGAAATTAAGCCTTTTGTGCCTTTAACAGCTATAATTCTTATGCTACAGTATCGACCAATTTGTAGGTGTGATGATAGGAGAAGCTCTGCATGTCCATTATGCAGCTCATTCACTTCCAAAGCCCCTTTAAGAAGAGAATAGAAAATTGCAAACCTTATTAGCATGGTTCTGAAGGTTGAATTTTGGGAACTTGTATGGGAACAGTCAACACATTTCATCTAGCCTGTCTGTTCCTTCCTAAAACACATATACAGTTAGCCCTCCACATTTGCTGGTTTCACTTTTGCAGATTTGATTATTGACGGATTATTTGCTGTCACATCTGTTGCCTTCTTATGCCATTTTTAGTAGGGACTGCAAACCTCATGAGACTGAGAAACTGTGAACGAGGCTTGTAAGTCCCTATTAAAAATGGTGTGGGGCAGCAGTGCAGATGGCAGTAAGCCTTACCAGCCCCCTGCTTCTGCCTTGCGAAGGAACCCTGATGCTTCAAAAGTGGGTTGAACATGGTGATCATACTTTTTTGTGTGTTAAATATGGTTTGAGATGGCTAGAGTTATTCACAGTTTTTCCATTTTCACAGGCGTCCTTTGCCCCTAACCCTAGCGAATGTGGAGGGAGAACTGTATTTCTGCTTTCAGTTTCCAGAAGTAAGAGGAAAGTGCTTGCCATTATCACAAGCTGAGTGAATTTTTCAACTGTCATCCATCAATTGAGAAAGGTATCACTGACCAGGTGATAAAGTTGTAATGGAAATTAAATGCTTTAATTAGGCTCCTCTTTGTGCAGACAACAGACCTCTAGCTTCAGAATGTCAGCAAATTAAAGAGACTTAATGGAAATTTTATGCAAAGGTTGAAAAATTCTGAAGTGCCAAATAATGTGTTGAAACAGGAACAAAAGACCATGTTGAGATCATCCTAGTTGGAACAAGATGAAAGGTAGAATGAGGATAAGGGCTGTAAGAGTCACACCAGTTGGATACAACCCAATGCACATACTTTTGAGATCCGATTTTGGTCTGTTTTATTAACAGATAAATGTTTTAGATAAAATATTGGCTCATCTACTGTTAAGCTTCTATGATTCTATCCTGTTGCTATTGATGAATCTGTAAGAATGCTCAAGTTAGAACTAACTGGATTTCAAAAGAGGGCTCTGAAGATATTGTTTTTCCTGGACCCATAAAGCAGTTTCTCTTTTCGTTACTAATCCTACTCCACTTAACAGAATCCTTGACCCTTCACAAATACCTCTACCATGAGTATTCAACAGTCTGATGAAATAGCCAGAGACAATGCTTTGAAATGGAGCTCGTCACAAGGAAGGGCGCAACCAAGACCCTAGACAGGATTTAGGGTGTTGTCTCAGGACCAAGAGTTAGTGATTCTGCAGCTAAGGTTGGTAAACAAGTTACTTCAGGAGTGGCCTGAATCCAAGACAGGCATTCTGGAAGCTCCCCACACAGAGGGCTGCACCTGACCACCTTAAAAGGTCCATTCACTGTTTCTTGCAGGTGAAGTTGTTGCCCCAAAACATCTGTGCTGCCAGTACTTTCACACGACAATGGGGAATTAATTAGCTCAATCAGGAGGCCTGCAAGAACGGGAGTAACCTAATGAGATCTTCCCCAATGTTTACGGGGTCCTCACAGGAAAGAACCAGCCAGAGATTCCAAAATAAACTAAAATGCGTTTTATTGAAAAGGTTCAATCACACACACAAAAGGTCCAAGCACTCACACAAGAGCTAACCAAAGGATAAAGGGGGGAAGATGCTGATAGCAGAGTTTTAGGGAATGCGTGATAATTACTCATCCGGAGAGCAGCGAAGACAGAGTGATTAGGCTTAGACTTAGTACTCATTCAGGAATCAAAGTGACAGCATGGTGTTCACCAAGTGAGATACTGCATCTGACCACCCAAAATGGAGGACTCTTATACTCAAAATCTGCCTGGAGGACAACAGTGTGAATGGCTCTCTGGCCCAGCAAACCGTGGAGGTTGCAACGTGGACCTTGTGGTCCAGATAGAGTTAATTGTCTTAGTATTAGGTGACAAAAAGTTAATGGCTGTTGTAATAGTTCTGTAATGGTGGATAGGCAAAGGAATAATGCAGGGAAATATCCAGGTGCTGGGAAAAGGGCTGAAACAATCAGTGGTTTGGTAGGAACTTCCTATTGCTATTGTGTGGTGGCAGAGATGTTACAGCTTCAGCTTAAGCCTATTATCTCTGTTGTTACCTAGTGATTAGCCTGACAATAACCTTGGCTATACCTATAGAAGACCGCTGACCTACTTTGCAGCACACCGTGTTTAGCCAATAATGCTCCTCTGTCCAGTCTGGCCTTACAGTCACCTCAGGATCCATTTTATATCAATGCCAATTAATGTATTTTGCCAATTAAATCATATTTTGCCAATTAAACCATATTAAATCTGTGTGGGCCAGTAACAAGGTTGAGGAGTTGTAATGACTTAGATGGTGAAGTTTCATGTTTAGTTCTCCGAATTCAATAGCAATAGTACTTCTTAACAGTTCAAGGAAGAAGGGTGCAGGATCTAGGATGGACAGCTGGGAGTGAGGCTGTGTCTTCCTCCTAACTGACATATCTCTGAAGTCTCTTGGTCAGAGTGGAGAACAAACGGGGTGATCAAGTGATTTGCAATTTCATGTTTGTACTTTATATCCTCTTGTCACAGTTATATTTGAAAGAAACACACTTTCCTCCAGATTATCTGTTTTCAATTATGCCTCTGATTCTTTGGCATTAAAGGATAACCTAATAAACAAAGGGTAAGTGCTTCAGCTATTAAATGACAGTTCTCCTCTATTAGACATGCAGTACATGCAACGTATGCCACACAATTTAGTGAACTAAATTAAAAGCAACACCTATTTTAATGACTCTGAAAGTAACAAGAAAGCAACTTCCAGTTTGAAACAAACAAAAGCCATTCTGAGCTCGATAAAGGTGCAGAGTCCCACCAAATTAGCCTTAAAATGGAGATTAGCCTGTAGAGGTTTCAGGGACTATTCTCCATATTTTGCCATTTTGGAGGAGGGCAATGGAGGGTTGTCAGGGATCATGGAGCTGCATTTTGGGGTCTTGGCAGGCTATTTGTGGCCCAGAAGTCACACAATCCTCTCTTAGCTTAGGACTTAAACCAGTTTCATTGTTTCAAAGTCATCTCACACTCTCCAGGATTGTTACTGAAGTATGTTTGTCATCTCACTTAGTTCATTTTGCAAGGTGTTAAAAGTGTTGCTAAATTTTCCTGACAGCAGTTTATTAGGTGCTCCCCCAGCTATGTGTTTATTTCTATTATTTTTATAAAGGAGTAGGTTAGTTGCAGCTTAGCTGCCACTTATTTTTTGTAGCTTGTGCAGCTTCCATGATTTTCTTCCTCTGGTTCAAAGGTCTGAGAAGAGACCTCCTTCTGGTAAATCAGATAGGTGGCTGGAGAGGTGCTGGTTGTGGGTGTCAGTGACCGCCTTGTCTTACTTGCACACAAAGACTTGAGGAACCTTGAGAGAATGAATAAACTTTAGGGGCTGAAAAAAATTCACTTAGGGTCAAACCTATTTTCAGTGGCTCTGATTATATTAGATATATTTGTATCTGAAGGCGGGAACTCTGATACTCTGCAGCTGCTATAGTTGCTAAGAGTTTGGTATTCTCAAAAAGCTCCAAGGAGAACAAAATTATAATTTATTCAGCCCAATGCATTTTTAGAAAAGAAGCAAAACAATTTAGAATTTTAGTGCACCTCTGAGGTTTTCCTTTCTTGCTCTGAGGACATAGATGGACTGGGATTTTAAACTGGCATAATGCTGTTTTTATATACTTATTAATTTTTTTTTGTAAAGTCTGCCATTTTGCCTAACTATAGCACATTTTACATTGAAGGGGAAACATGTTCATTGTTTGCTGTTGACAGAAGAGAATACAACAGTATTTTTTAGTACCAAAATGATAAATTGATCTCCTGATGGTGTAGGGGTTTTTTTTCCCTTCCTTTTTTTTTATAGTTAACCTATTATTATTATACATTAAATTACAAAAACAGATTAACATTCAAATCACAGACATTATTTTCCAAAACCATCTTTTCATACTCCTTCCCATCCCCATCTAAAATCTTCCGTCGCTCTTGCATTCTTCCATCTGGTTACCACCCGTCACACTCCTATCATCCACTTTCACATACTTTCTTCTTTTATTTACACCCTTCTACTTCCTTCTCTGATCTTATTAACCATCTATCTTCATTAATGTTTGTCATATTACTTATATCACAGTCTAATCCATATTTCCCCCCTCCCCCCCTCCCCCCCAATGGCTTAGCAGAGGTTTAATTAATTCTTCTCATATAGGAAAATCTTCATTCAGAATGTGGGATATGGATTTGATTGCATTATTGATTTCACCGTACTCCATATCCTCTTTAAGTTTCATAAGCAATCATTCCCACCCTGATTTCCACCCTCCTTCCTTCAGTATTCCCATAAACTTTAATCTTCTTTCCCTCAAGATGGTGTAGGGGTTTTACAAACATTGTCCCCAAAAACTTTAAATCTGCTGGCACATCATTCTGGAAGACTAAGGGCTGCCTGAATAAACTTGCTATCCAATGTCCATATGTGCAGATCTATATTATTAGTGAGGATGTCATTTTGAATGTCATTTTTTGTTAAAAACTTGCCAAATTCACACATTTCTTCATAAAAATGACAGCAACAATGTGAATTTAAAAAAGACAATGCAGGAAAAAGCCACATTGACTGACTTGTTCAATCAGGCAGAGATCTTTGACTGCTTGTATCTTAAAAGTCTTGTTTAAAGTCTTGATATTTTAAACCATATATGTGGCTTTGAACTAGGTTTTCCACTTCCTTTATTGTTAAGGGTCCTTATATTAAACAACTGTTGGGGAATTGAGAGATTTTCAGTAATAAGTCTCCCAGTCAGCAGACTATTTTGTAATGCACAGAAAGAAGCTGAACAAATCACCAGTCCCACTTCATCACCTCTACCCCAGACACACTTAATCTAGGTCAAATAAACACAAACAGTTTGGTTAAAAATATGAAAAGTTTACTCACAAAATCTCGTGCATAGTCTACACAAGTTCAATTCTTGAAGAAAGTAAGATGAAATTAAGCACTCGCATGCTTACAGGAAAGCATGCTTGCCAGAGAATTGGAGAGCACATGCTTGCAGGGAAGCCAAAGAACAAAAGGGAAGAAGAAGAGAACATGTAAGGGGAAGTGGGTGTTGACCAAACAGCAGGAAGATTACTCTAGGCAGTCCCTTCTATGCCTACAATAAACATGCAAACTAGCCAGTTAATTAAGCATGGAAAGGTTGCCACTTCCAACAACAACTACTTGGTAGATAGGTATAACATGGTTCTGTCCGTATCAAAAAATAGCTGTATCAATTGAATTTGGCCAGTGTTGATGGTCGATAATGTCATTCAGGTTTTTTTGCACAGAAACTCACAAAATTAACAGGTTTTCTTTCTATATAGTTTAACAGAAAAATGTGAAAATTTAAAAAGAAAATGATTATGGGAGGGAGAAAAAGTGATCTTATTGTATTTTCTGAAAATTGTCAGGAAGTGCCATAATTAAAATCACAATAGAACGAAACTATGAAGCATTAACTTAGTCTGAGGATTCTCAAGCACAATGATGAGCACTAGCAGGGGGAGGAAGAGAAGATCATCATCATCATCATCATCATCATCATCATCATCTTACTGTGGTGAGAATTAAATAAATGCAGTGGACTTCCATTATATTCAACTGATGAGGATAATTCTATAATGAATCATCCTTGTCAGTTGCATTTTGGTAATTTAGTGTCAGTTTTCAAGGTTCAGGAGAAAGAGTACTGACAATTATAAAGGGAGTGTCTGTGTCATACAGGCAGTGTGTAGTAGATTCCTGAAGGAAGCAAGTTGAGGAACTGACAGCCAAGAAAATTAGACAGTATTTGCTTAATTTATTGAGCATTAGCTCACTGTTCATACTAGCCATCTGAAAGTGAATGGCCTGGTACTCTGCTTCCTTGGCAGAATAAATGGAATATTCTTGAGAGAGGAGTGGAGGACAGTGTATCTCTGTTAACAATATATTTTTATAGGATGACATTTCTCAAGCCTAGAAAACCTTATCCATTTTGATAATACTGCACATATAATGAGTTCTATTATGTCTTTTAGACTTCCAAAACCCTTCCCAGAGAAATGTAAATTACTATTGTGCAATATGAAATTTGGCAAGTTCAGATGCACTGATGAGATTTTTTAAAATAATCCAAAGCGGTGCCTACTGTGAAGCTGTCTTATTTCCTGTGTTTAAATAACAGAGTATAAGCACAGTTTACCCTGTCCTTATATAAAGTCTGAATGATACAATTATCTGGGGTCAATTATGATGTCATATGGAAGGATGATTTTTGTTATGGGATATCACGTCTGCTCCATCTTATGTACGGGAGACTTCCAAGAGACCTTGATATTAAGAGCCCTCCTCAAGGTGGAGTCTTCTTCTTTGCCCATTACCTTACAAAGTGTTATAATCTTTTCCAATGAAGCATGTTGTCTCATGATATATCCAAATCATGATAGCCTCCTTTAGTCATTTGGGTCATTTCTGCACTAGACAGCTATAGTGCTATTATTCCACTTTCAACATCCTATGGAATCCTGGGGTTTGTAGTTTAAGGAGGGGCCTTTGAGGCCCCTCCCTAAACTGCAAACCTCAGGATTCCATAGGATGTTGAAAGTGGAATAATAGCACTATAACTGTGTAGTGCGGAAATGGCCTTGGACTTCTAGGGAGAGTTCAGGTTTGATTTGCTCTTGAACCCATTTATTTTTCCTTCTATCATTCTCTGGTTTCCACAGATCTCTTCTCCAGCATGACAGTTCATATGGGTTGATTCCCTTCCTGGCAGTTTTCTTCACTTCCAACTTTCACAACCGTACATAGAAACTGGGAATACGATGGCATAGATGATTCTATCATTGGTTTTTAATGATTTATCTCTACATATGGGAATATTTTCTAGGTCTTTCACCATTGCTCTAGAAACTCATAGTTTTGTGATTTCTTGACTAGTGTCTATCTGGCTGAGCCAAGGTACAGAAAATCTTTTTCAGTATTTTGATGTCTTCCCTTTCTTTTTTAAGTTGTATAAATCATCTATAGTCATTATTTTTTTCTTAGTATTCAGCTGTAACCCTGCTTTTGCATTTTCTTTCTTACTTTTCATCCACAGTTGTTCCAAGTCTTTCAGCCAATAGTGTGGTATTTTCTGCATATCTTAAATTGTTGGTATTGCTTCCCAGATTTTCACACCTCTTTCATTCAAGCCTAATCCTATTTTCCATATTATGTTTTTCGCATATATGTTAAATGGAGTAGTAAAATGCAGCCTTGTCTGATGTTCTAGCCAATGGGAAACAATTCTGTTTCTCTTCCATGGAAGGTAGTGCATAGTTGGGTCTCTTAGGTTTAGTTCTGTATGAATTCTGCAGGAAAAAGGAACAAAATGTAAAAAGGTCTTGTCTGACTGTATGGGTTTGTAAACGTTGATTTGTATTATTTTTGGTCTGGTCCTGTGTGAAATGAAAAAGAACACTTAGAGCTGTTGCTCAGCCACTGAAGACCGACCAGATGTAGAAATAAAAGTAAAGAAACCATCCTAAACCTTAGTTTGCTTGTAAGCTTGAACCATGTCTTGTTCTCTTTCTTTTTATCTCAGTCATCATGTTGGGGGTGGGAGTTGGGGGTAAACATATGTATTATCTTTTCCCAGGCAGAAAAATGTTCTGCTTTTTTGACTTATGAATGATTTAGCATATACTGGCTTATGAATGGAAGTTAAATGGAAGCCAAAATGTGTCTTTGAAAGAACAATGACTAAAACAGTCAATGAGAAATTTGCAGTGGTTTACTGTAGTTACTTAACTTGCTAGTTTACCTGCTATCTCTTGAGATGACGGTAAACAGTAAAGCCAATAAAACTTGCTTAATTGAAATGTATGTGGAAATACTGTTTTACTGCACTAAGTAAAGATGGACCCATTACCTGCTTTATGTCAGAAATTAAAAGCCATCTGTAACAAAATTCTTAATGATCCATAAAGATGCTTAGCTTTAGATTTCAATGTGCTACATTTAAAGCACACACACACACACACACACACATTAAGAATGCCATTTTGTAATCTCTTGTTAGACAAAATTATCTCAGACTCTCCTGAAAAGAAAGTGTGGACCATAAGTGTTCTTTGTATGTAGGAGTTATTCAAACCTCTAGGGTCTTTGATGGGTTCAACTTTGCCATCTTGAACTAGAAAATTAGGATTTACCAGAGGTTAAAATGCTGATGGCCACTTCAGATATTCTTCCAGTGACATGGAAGGCACTGCAGTGTGGCTTCTTCATTTTTTTCTGAGGTAATGGCCTCAATCAGGTGTCCCTCTGTGTGCATGCAGTTTGCTTTGCTTCTTCCTTTGTACATGCTAAACATAAATCAGGAAATCTTCCATTAATTATAATTTTCAGTTGGGGAAACTAGTGTTAGAGAAACACAGAATAATGATGTTGGCTTAATATCCTAACTTGTTATATGGGTGGTAATCTAGGTGTTTTATTGTTATTGTGTCAATATATTGATTTAATGTGGTCACCGCTGATAACATGATGCTTGTTTCTCCTCAGAATGTGTAGTATACGTAACACACACAACAACAGACATCACTTTAAGTACACAACCATGATTCACCTCAGAATTTGTAGAGTAGTGCCTAATATGTTGGCCCTTAATGCTATTATTTCTGTATAAACACATGACATATATGTATGCATGTTCCTGTTTGAAAGCTTTCTTTCCTATGGTTTAAAATAGTACAAAATATTCTTTTTGTTTATGTATTGTCCCACCTTTCTCCTGACATTGATTTAAGTAATATTAAGTTGACAATGAAAATAAAACCATTTAAACCTTTAAGACAATAAAAACAGTTCAGCAGCAGCAGCTGTCTTCACCCATCTCCAAACAGACATCAAAGAAGCAGCCATCCTAGTCTCCCTAAGAAGAAATTTCCAGAGTCTAGGAGCAGCCATAGACAGGGCTCTGTCCTGTGTTCCCAATCAAACATGCCTCTGAAGGTGGTGGGAATAAAAGAATTACCTTCTTCAGAGACCTTAGAGGTTGGGCAGGTTCACATAGGAAAATACAATTTACAGATAGCCTGAACTTCAACTATATAGGGCTTTAAACATCATAATCAGTAATTTGAAATAAGATTGAAAATAAACGGTCTGTGGAGCTGTTTGTGACATCTGTTTGTGCTTGATGTTCTTGCACGGAGAACACTTCCCCTGCGGTCAGTTCTTACGCTGCTGTGAAATACGCTGGTGCCAGTGTAATGTTGCCAACAGGTTTGCCTGTGTTTGGGAAAGGAGGGATAACCTAAGATATTTATAAGACAAAGAGCACAATGGTGTTTCATTCCCATTCATCGTGTAAAAGCAAATTGGACTGAAGGTGATCCAAACAGTATCCTCCCCTATGCCTGAGGTGGCAGGCTAGTTTAAGAGAACTGAGGAGGGACAGAGGTGCTGTTCTGCCCTCCAACAGATGTGAATGGCTGGAAGGCTAAGCAGGAACAGTTGGGGAGCTGTATCTTAACCATCTGATATATGCAGTAGTTGTATCACTTTGCCTAATGGGACAGTTGCATCTTGTGTTCCTAGCAATTATCGTGTTCCTCTCTCCAATATTCACTGACGGTGTGAGAGGTGTGTTTGTTTGTAGCAGGACCTTTGCAGTAACATAAAACAGGATAAAGGTGATATTCTAGGTGTCACTCTTAATTTCCATCAATATGAGGCTGCCAGCACATTTTATCAGTGGAATTTGTTCTAGACCTATTTGCCTTTGTGATAGGGTGATTTTTTGCATTCTACTTACCAGATAGTGAGCTTGGAGCCAGAATTGCATTTACCACACAATGGTCCTTTCCTAAACTAAATTTTATAGTGAGGTTGGCATGATATTCATAGCTACAGGCTCATTGGAGCTGGCCCTATCTGCAAAATGAAACGTTTACGTAATGTGAAAAATTTTGATGGCAGTAGACTATATGAAAGGATTCCAGCTTTAATGTTGGCAAAAATGCTCTTGACAAAATATTGCTCTCGTAAAATAGATGCAAAGTTCATTGCATTTCAGGCACTGTACCAGAGGAGAATATATTTGATATGTTCTCTTATTAGAATGTTGACATAGCAGAATCACTGTGTACCCTAAGGCCTTAATTGGATGTGGATTGATATCACAGTCTTGAGAAGTATGCTTGTAAAGCAGGGGTAGGTGAAGTGTGACCCACAGGTTGTGTGAAGCTCCTGGACCCCTAAGTTCAGGCCTTGGAAGACATATATGGCTCCCAGCCACACCAAAAACAAACAAACAGAAAAACAAACAAAATTGGGGACTGATTTTTTTCATCCCCAAATAAACTAAAACTGCTTAAAAATGCAGTGCTTTTCTCCTCTTAACTCTCCAAACCTCCCAAAAACACCCCAAAAGAGAAAAGAAATCAGCCAGATATCAGGCATGTCATTTCAAGTGCACTGTTTGCTGGTGCAGCTTGCTGGATGGGTGCTGGGAGGTAAAATGCTTCCCATTCTCTGTGCAGTTGCCCACTCCTGATGTAAAGTCTCAAATGGCACAATTTTAATATCTTTTGTAACTTTTGTTTAATATCTTTTGGTTTGAAGACACAGGCACAAGTTTGAAATAAAGCTTCATTCTTAGAGCTTGTATAGATTCTATTGCATATGGGGAGATGAACTCATCCTTGAGGCCAACAGTTAAGAAAAGTAAGAGTGCTTAAGGGTGAGGGATGTTCAGTTCTTCCCTCTTAACTATTCTAAATCAATTCATAGTTACCATACTTTTGAACCTGAACTCTCATTAGGTGGTGACTGCTCCTCCTCAGTGAGGTTGGGGATCACTCAGTTCACCATTTAAATTGTGTGTGCCCATTTTGCTCCAGTGGGTGTCCAAAACCCAGGACTTGGTGTCCATTTGAGTAAGGAACTATCACTTAAAAATGGTATAGAGTGAGGGCAAAATTAAGCTTCTATCCTCTTTCCCTTCAAGTTTCTTCATCACTACTACTATCATAAAGCCAAGAAACTGAATATTGGAAAGGAAGAGACATAGAATTGCTTTGGCTGTAATGATTCCTTTATTTCAAAAGCAAGCATTGTAAGTTATAGGTGGGTTCATATTCTGAATGAAAGAACCATGAACTTCAATGATATTACTCGTTCTGTTCCTTAGGCAAAAGGAGAAGTAAGTTAAACAAGAGTCACCAGTATATTATAAATTGTGGAGAAAGTTGCTGTGCTCACTGTTCATTGTTACAGATTCATGTCTTGTGCGACTGATGAGGCTGTTTATCTTCCATTTGTCCTCTGGAGGAAATCAGTAACACTGGAAGATAAAGTCATATGTCCATCTTCTGCTTCTGCTGTGTATTCCGTGCAAGTATTAGAGTTCACTGAGAGATACAGTAGATGAAAAGCACATTTTTTTTGTCCTTTAAAGAATACCAAGTATTAGTTACATACATTTAAGTGCATTCAAATCCAATGTTAATCTTACCTAAAGTGGATACTGAGAGCCAGCATGATGTAGTGGTTTGAGCCTTCAACTACAATGCTGGAGAGCAGGGTTTGCTTTCTCGTTCAGCCATGTAAACCCACTGGGTGGCCTCGGCAATGCCATACACCCTCAGCTCCAGAAAACCTCATGATAGGTTCTCCTTAGGGTTGCCGTAAGTTGGAAAGGATTTGAAGGCACACAGCAACAATAACAACAGCAACAACAAAAGTGGATCTTACCCATTGCAATTAGAATGCCTTAAATTGTCACTAACAGGAACCATTAATTTTGGTAGGCTTGCTTCAAGCAGGACTGAAGTTAGATTTAGCCCATTCTTTGTAAGGGTTTGTGCATGTGACTAAATGCTATGCCAAACTGTTTTATCAGAGTTTGAAATGCTGAAAAAAGTAGCTACTATTGAAATTTTTCCCCCCGTTTTCTGTTGAAAGGAAGAAAATGCTGTGCAGTAGGTTTTTCTATTTTAGAAAAGAATTTTGCTATAGTCCCCAAGAGTGTAAATCCACAGTCACCTAGTAAAATCCACAGGACTCTTTCTCTGTGAAACAGAATGTTAGGGGTTTAAAATCTTTTATTGCCATTCCAGTGTTTCATGCTGTTATGTTTCAGTGTTACATAAAGTAACTTAACGTGTATTCTCCCAACTAAGAGTAGCAAGGAGTTGGTAGTGTTTCATGAAATAATGCCCTTTTGTATCTTTTTTCTACCAACAATTTTTCCTTTCCCTTGAAAGAGTTTTAGGATTTTATCAAACTTTGATTTAACCAAATATGTGCTGCTTGTCTATATTCTTAGCTTTACTTGTTTCCATCTGTAAAGTCTAACATCACAACAGGTCAAATAACTTCTAAGCTCCCAGGTGCCATTTAATTTTAGTTTATTATCTTCGGTACTATAGAAATAATAAATATAATATGTCAATTGGTTGTATAATTGTTTTACAATTGTTCATCTTACTTTTTAATCATGAATTGTTGTAAAACACCATGTACGTATTAAATCATAGAGTCATAGAATCATAGAGTTGGAAGAGACCACAGGGCCATCCAGTCCAACCCCCTGCCATGCAGGAACACACATCAAAGCGCTCCTGACAGATGTCCATCCAACCTCTGCTTAAAAACCTCCAGAGAAGGAGACTCTACCACACTCTGAGGCATCATATTTCACTGCCAAACAGCAATGACTGTCAGGAAGCTCTTCCTGAGGTTTAACTGGAATCTCTTTTCCTGCAGTTTGAATCCATTGCTCCTTGACCTAGTCTCTGGAGCAGCAGAAAACAAGCCTGCTCCCTCCTTGACATGACACCCCTACAAATATTTAAAGATGGCTATCATGTCCCCTCTTAACCTTCTCTTCTGCAGACTAAACATACCCAGCTCCCTAAGCCACTCCTCATAGGGCATGGCTTCCAGACCCTTCACCATTTTGGTTACCCTCCTCTGGAGGTGTTCCAGCTTGTCGATATCCTTCTTGAATTGAGGTGCCCAGAACTGGACACAGTATTCCAAATGAGGCCTAACCAATGCAGAATAGAGTGGTACCATTACATCCCTTGATCTAGACACCATACTCCTGTTGATGCAACCAAGAATCACGTTTTCTTTTTTGGCTGCCGCATCACACTAAAGATGACAACAAAATAAGATGACAACAAAACACACATTAGATGACAACAAAATATGATTCAACAGATTTTAAAGAATTTTCTAATCTGGTTAAATTTCTTGGAGACAATTTTTTGTCTATGTCATGGATATCTTGTATTTATTTATCAATGACATAACGGAGAGGCTAACCAGACTATTCAACATCTTCATCAATGACTTGGATGAAGGAGCGGAGGGCATGCTGATCAAATTTGCAGATGATACCAAATTGAGAGGGGTTGCTAATACACCAGAGGACAGGATCAAAATTCAAAATGACCTTGACAGATTGGAGAGCTGGGCCAAAGCTAACAAAATTAATTTCAACAGAGAGAAATGTAAGGTCCTGCACTTAGGCAGAAAAAATGGAATGCACAAATATAGGATGGGGGACATGTGGCTGGATAGCAGTACGTGTGAAAGGGATCTAGGAGTCTTGGTAGATCACAGGCTGAACATGAGTCAGCAGTGTGATGTAGCAGCCAAGAAAGCCAACGTGATTCTTGGTTGCATCAATAGGAGTATGGTGTCTAGATCAAGGGAGGTAATGGTACCACTTTATTCTGCATTGGTTAGCCCTCATTTGGAATACTGTGTCCAGTTCTGGGCACCTCAATTCAAGAAGGATATCGACAAGCTGGAACACCTCCAGAGGAGGGTGACCAAAATGGTGAAGGGTCTGGAAGCCATGCCCTATGAAGAACGGCTTAGGGAGCTGGGTATGTTTAGTCTGCAGAAGAGAAGGTTAAGAGGGGACATGATAGCCATGTTTAAATATTTGAAGGGATGTCATGTTGAGGAGGGAGCGGGTTTGTTCTCTGCCACTCTAGAGACTAGGACAAGGAGCAATGGATTCAAGCTGCAGGAAAGGACATTCCACTTGAACCTCAGGAAGAACTTCCTGATGGTCAGAGCTGTCCGGCAGTGGAATGTGCTGCCTCAGAGTGTGGTGGAGTCTTCTTCTTTGGAGGCTTTTAAGCAGCGGCTGCATGGCCATCTGTTGGGAATGCTTTGATGGATGTTCCTGCATGGCAAGGGGTTGGACTGGATGGCCCCTGTGGTCTCTTCCAACTCCATGATTCTATGAAGTAGCGGATTGTAAAATGCCTACATGGCTGTCCTGTTCATACTGTAGCAACTGACCTACTGAGAGAGAGATTTTTTAAAAAAAGTAAATTAGTCATTTTTTATCACTGCTGAAACATGTTAGTACTTTCATTATAACTTATAGGAAATTGCCTCCAACTAAACATATCAAAAATATTTTGAGTCCTATTTATTTAGCCTTGCTCCAAGTCCTGAAACTGTCATATAGGTCTCTTACAGATATAAGGAATATATTGTCCTCCAGATGTCGTTGGATTGTAGCATTTGTCATCCCTAGCCAACATAGCCTATGGAGGGAATGACTGGAGCTGTAGTCCACAAATATCTAGACAGCTGCATGCTCCTTACTGTTGGTCTATGATGTTTTTAATGCCAGCTGGTATTCCAGCCAAGAAATGGTAAAGCCTGGTGCAGCAACACTTCTCCCTCTGTGGAGGAAGACAGGGTTAACCATTCAAAACAGAAGAATGAATCAGTAATTTACTTTATTTGCTGTACTCTGCAAATATTCTTTCATGATGAAAATGGAAGGTTTATTTTTCTTATGGCAGGAATGAATCCCACTCCTGGTCAATGAAATGTTTGGAACCTGTTGCTGTTTCAGTGTTTTTATTGTATTTGATGTCCGGAAGGAATTTAAATAATATGATTAAAGGAGAGATATATGACTCAGGCTTTATTATTCTCTTTGAAAAGCATGAGGAATAAAACTTCAGAGTCATTGTGTAACCCTTTTAGGACTGTAGTCTTGTGCTCACTGGTTTTGACAATATGTCCCATTGAAATCAGTGGGACAGCAGGAGAAATTAATATAGAGAAAGATTATTGTGAATTAGTTGATTCCAACAAGGCACTATTGGGCTGCTACACAATACCTTTTAGAAGAGTTACTATATTGTACCTTTGCACTAAAAGTTTCTCCTTTGTAGTAGTTTTGTTGCCATAGCTAAACATTCATTAGTGGCATCACTTTCTATCACATATTATATAAAGTATCCTGAAGGAGAAATTGGCCAGTTGTCACTTATACAGCATCTAAACATTTTTTCAAACTCTCCTTGAGAAGTTCAGTGTTCTTTGCTGGAGAAAGGAGCAGTTAGCTTCACACAGGACAAGGACAGCTGGATCTCAAGAGAAGTTACTTTTCTCTTGCTAACGAAGATGAAAATTTATTATCTGTCTTTTGTTGCTCTGTGTCTCTAGTTCTCATATAACCAATAAGGGGAGCAGTCTCTGCTGCACTGAGATCCCTCAGTACCATCTTAACTGACAAAATCTCAGCCAGAATGTAGGCCTGTGACTCTAACATCATCATTATTTTTCTCCTGTATGATTTCTAACTTCTTTGCCTAATGAAGAAGCCAGTGAAGCTTTGAAAGCTTGCATAATGTGTTGAAGTTGGTCCAAAAGTCTATTGCTGCTTGTGGACTTCAGAAATGTACTGTAAATAGAGCAAGAGGGGATAAGGAACATCAAACTGCTAACACAGAAATCCTCCGGAAAGGCTTTTGTTTTTTGCGGGGGGAACAATGTTAAAAAAAACAGTGAAGAAATGACAAATATAATTTGGTTATGATATGAATTTTAAAGCTGTATTTTTTAAACCTTTGTAAGCCATCATGAGCGGGGGGAAAAAAGGTGGGCTAATGATAATGACAACACCCAGAACCACACTCAACAATAAACCTTTTTTGAGCTACATGGGGGAATTACAGTGCACCCACCGGGTTTCATTCCGGGAAAAGTGTAGACCAAAGCAAAACACAGGGATGCAGATTATCAACTCAGAGACAACCCTTTGATTGTCTGCATGTTCATTGGCAGGCTTTCCTAAAGTGGGGGAAAAAAAATAGTTGTCTTCTTTCTCTCTCCAAGAGGGGCGATATGATGGGAAAAGTACCCCCTCATTACTTTGGAGGAGAGGCAATCTCATCCTATGACTTCTCTTTCCTTGAGTTTTCTCTTTCCTGCTTCAGGATACCTAATGTTTCCTAAAAGTCAAACCTGTTATCATTATTTTTCATGGAAGAGAAATGGAAGTAATGAAATCATAAGAGTAAAACCAGAATTCTAAGGTTGAAATCTTGTTATCTATGTACCTGAGAGTAAACTCCACTGACCTGAATCACATTCACTTCTTAGTAGAAATGTATAAGATTGTACTTCAAAAGAAGCATTTAAAGTTTGATAAATTCTCCTGTCCTCTATGCTAGTAATTTCTTGCTCCTAGCAGAGTAGATTAGAGATATTTCTTGGAAGAAAATGTCTTGGTTGACTACTCCATATTGAAAGTGTTTGCTACGGTTTGGTTCTAATGATACCAGTTCAGAAGCAAAGGAAATTTTCTAGCATTCCCTTATCAAATGTGTGGGTGTTTTGTTTTGTGAAAAAGGTCTGACCACCCACCATTCTGCTGCAAATTATATGGGGATCATATTCTTCTTTGACAATATTTTCTGCAGCTTTTCTCTTTAGGCTTTCTCCTATGTGTGATTGAAGTCAGTAGATGTGTTCAAGAAGTGTGACTTTATTTTTCTTCTTTGTTTCCACAGTGGCAAATAAATTCCACTGTGTTTTCCTGAGTGCCAGCAAGTGGAGTTTAAGTTCCTGGGGTTGGCAGTAGAGTATTGCCGAAGTCACTCTCCTTCTTTGGAACTGTCTTCTCTTCTGTTTTCAGCACAGCAAGTATCTGGTGAGTTACAAATAGTTGGTTTTCTATTCAGTGATCATTGATTTTATGATATTGGTTGTGTTTCCAAGTTGTTGTTTCTTTTTTGGTGGAAGGTAGTTTTTACATTCTGTTATCTGTTTCCCATCATCTTGAGCAGTGTTTGACTAGAAAGACAATTAAAATCACCTAGTTAAATAACATTTAACAAGATCTTTTAATAGTTACCTATTTGAAATTCTTCTTTGATGTATTTCTCTTAAGGATGGCAACATCAGATTCATCATTAATAGATTAAAGGAGGTTTTTGAGTGGATAAATATATATTTGTGACTGTGTCTGTGTTAAATCAAGAATACCAAATATAAACAAACTAATGGTGGGCCTTCAAAAACTTCTTTCATTTTGAAGAGGAAGCCCTTAAGGTAATGTTAGCTTTCTCAACAGTCTAAACAGGTACTGTTCACTTGATCTCAAGAAGCAGATGTCTCCTGGTCTTTGGTTTAAAACAAAAATAAGCACCCTTTGGGCTGGTTAGTTTGGCCATAGCCAAACTAACTTGTCACTGCAGACATTCATGATGTTTATGTGACAAGTGGAAAGGGCAGACTCATAGAACCTAAGTTATTGCATATGTTCAGGTCACTCATGCAGTACTTAGTTCATTTTCCGTTTAGCCCACACCTGAGCTCCTATAACATGTGGACAAATTTCAATTGGATAGTTGGGTCAGCATGGTTCAGTCTCCTTGGTAATTCCCAGTCCACTGTGTATTTCTCAGCTACTGTTGTGGCACAAGCCTCAAATTGGACAAATTGTAACCTATTTAACGCTCACACTGCCAAGTTAATGATGAGTCAGTGATATGTGTAATCAATGTTGTTTCCACTGCTGTGATTTCACATCATTTATTTATTGGCCTTACTCATCCAGCCATCCTCATGTTGCTTCATACAAGCCAGTGGACTGCAACATTGTGATGCTTATATGCAACAACATACCAAACAAATGACAGCAACAAAAATGAATCCTTACATCTCTAGAATGATGCCTCTGGAAATGTATATGAATTCTCTGTTCAGGTCAATTGGAATGAAAAAGCTTTCCTTCTGCCCCTAGCATGAGCTGATGAGATGGGTTGCATACCTACCGAGCAGATAATGGTCAAAGTCACATGGGACAGACCTTCTGTTGGTGGTGTTGTGTGTCTTATAAGTCATTTTTGACTTGTGATGGCCCTAAGGTGAGCTTACCATGGGGTGTTCTTGCAAGATTTGCTCAGGGGAAGTTTGCCTTTGCCTTCCTCAGAGGCTGAGAGTATGATTTGCCCAAGGTCACCCAGTAGGTTTCCATGGCTGAGTGGGGATGAGTGGGATTTGAACCCAGGTCTCCAGAGCTGTAGTCCAATGCTCAAGCCACTATACCATGCAGGCTCTCCAGGCCTTCTATAGACTTGATTAATTCCCATGATTTAAAGATGTATTACATGTTTTGCCAAATTGCCTCATGAGATTTCATTCAGTCATTCAGTGTTGTAGTCTGACCCTGCTGCTGAGAAGCCTGTAGTGTCTCCTTTGCAAAACAGAACTCTCACAACATGGCAGAATATTTCAGCATGCCAGTCAAGATTTAAATGCTGGCACCAAACATAGTGCAATTCTGTGCTAGAATAATACCTGCATTGAAGTAAAAGCAGGAAAGTGGAAGCAAATAGCAGAGTCATTTAATGCCCCTCTCTCCCAAATTAAAGATGAATCTTTGATGTACATAACTGCTAACTGATACAGCCCTTAAGCAATCTTCCTTATGGACCATTTGAAAGGGTTCAGATGGTACTGTGATATATATAAATCTTTTAAAGAGAGGGAAAATCTGCTACTGGGCATTTTCAGTGTTGAGTGTGAGTATATGGCAGTAATTATATTTGCAAAAAATTTCAGACTATTAAAAACTAACCTATACAGTTCAAAATATGTAAATATAACATGTAAATCTGAAAGGTATCTTATACTTCTCACACTTTCACTTTCTAAGTATAATATATTTTTCATAAGTTAGTTCCTAGTATCCCAACTCATAAATGTCAGTAGAAAATACCATTAGATACAGTGTGCTAATTGAGCATGAAGTATATGATTCAGTGATAAGTGCATACAGTGAACTGAAGTTATTTTGGAGTGTGTTTTATCAGCAAGTTTTCACATCATATCTTGAAACTGCTGCAAAGCAAACTTGCATGTCTAGGCAGTTCTCTTGCCTACAACAAAGGCTGTAGTTTTATTTTTAAATATACAAAGCCCTATAATTTATGACAGAGGTTTCAAAAAACAGATTGCCGGGTTTCAGAAAACGGTTTTTTTTTTTAAAAAAACCATTACAATGTCAGTATTGCTGTGATTTATTACATTACATTAATTAGAGAAATCAAGGCTATAATGTAAAATTTATATGTAATTTTATCTGAAGAAGTGACCTAAAACTTGAGAGTCAACGCACATAGTCAGTATATTCAGTCATCATCGAACTCATACTCCCTCATTGTCCTCTTCAGTTCTGGTTATGAGGAAGAATTCAAGAAAGTCAGTTTCTCACTTCACTTAACCACAGTTTATGTTCAAAGGCTAAAGCATGGTTAAATATTAACTATGGTTTACTGAAACAGGATAGCTTCATAAGCTAGCTTGTTTCAAATAGCGTGTGTGTGTGTATATAATTATTGGGTTTAGATTATATGAAAAATCACATTTAATCAAAAAAAGAAGCAAAAGCTACTGAGCCCTTCCCAGCCATATAAAGACATAAGATGGAGAGATGAGTTTGAAAGCCTTCTCTGCTACTCCCGTGATGTTTTAAGCTACAAAGAAAGTGCTTGCTTTAAAGGATCTTTTAAAATGTTGTCACCAAAATTCAAGGGCAAACTGGGAAGATCCTTTATAATACTTTCCTGCGTGGTTTTCAGGGCTTAGCTTCTTAGTTTCTGAAATTTAGTGTTGTGATAATGATGAGATATGTGGGTGTATGTGATGGATCTGAGAAATGCAAAATTGACCCCTCAGTGCTGCAAGTTTCCAGGAAATGTCAGTTGTGAAGCATAAGGATAGAAAGAAAATTTCTAATTATTCATTCCCAGGCCAAAAAAACAAAAAGCAAACAAGCAAACAAACAAGTTTCCCAAAACTGAAAAACTCCATCGGAAAGAATAATAGACCAACAAGAATTTTGCTCAGTTTTCTCTTAGTGTTCAAATATTTCAATGTGTTGCTGAGAGATTATTCTCCTAAGAAAAATGCATGGTTCTTTTGTGGGAAAACCCCATTTTCTTTGCAGAAAATGGGGCTGTTATTCAAAAACACATGGTTTTTTCTCTGCAGAATGTTCCCCTGTAACACTTCAGGATATTTGAATATGAGAAAATACTGGAGAGGAATATTCATTTTCTCCTGCAGTGTGGAGAAAATTACCACAATAGAAGTAGTCAGAGATTTACATCTCTAATCCAGAGAGTTAATTGTCATAAGGGCATAATTCTCATAAGGACATTGCTGTGTATATTGTAGAAGTTGCCTTTGCGGTAGTCAGACAACACGCCAAGTGTCTGAAAATTAAGGGGGCACATAGTGTTGTTAGTTTTGAAATTAAAGCACTAAGCAAAGTCTGAAGGACAAAATTCCAAAACCAGAATTCAGAGAATTCACTGCATCTCTGGGGGGAATGAGAGTGGGCAGATGAAAGTTGACCCATGGTGAGAAGACCTGCTAACATTTTTCATGAGAATGATAAAGAGAAATGTTGGCTGAGACCTCCATCATCAGACATTGCTATGCTGATAGAACTCCATCATTGGAGCTTGATCAGACAAGGCCTTTCCCAAAGCCAACCTTTTCAGTCAGGCAGCACACTGGAAAAATGGGAAGTGACATTTGCAGTGCTCTCCATGTTTTGGACTGCACTGTGGACAGGCAACTTGGGGTCCTGCTACAAGTGCTTCTCTCAAGGCACCTTGTGACTGGGGAGAGCACTGTGGACACCATTTCTCATTGACCTGATATGCAGTGCCTCAGAAACTCTTTGCTTGGGCTCAAAAGGTAGGGTTTTGGGGTCATATTCAATCATCAATGGCTGTAAATGTGAATCATCAGCGGCTGTGAGATTAAATGTTGAGCTTACAATCTTGTTAACTATGGAACAGGATGCCAACCATGCTGAACAAAATGTATATCGTTTATGTTCCACTCAAATGAATTCTCTTAAATGGCACAGAAAATAATATGGCTTTTATTCTGCTTTCAAATGAAGCAACAGCACGTATATCAGAAATTACTTCTGTGTGGTTGGCACCTAGTTTGCATTTCTTCACAACCTTTGCTGTCCATACACCACTTTAAATCAGTGAAAGAATTGTAGCTGTGCCAGAAAGCAGTAGGGTGAATGAATCATTTGTCCTTCTTACTCATTTAGCAGAAAATCTTTGTTCTTGCATTTTATGACTACCCTTTATTTGTACCCTTTTGAAACTCAGTATACTCTTTTGTCTTATCCCTTTAATATTTCCTTTGTTGATTTTCCCAAATGAATGAAGCTTTCAGCCTGGTCATTGTGGTTAAACTCAGACTTTATTAAATGGACCACATTTCATCCTTTAGATCTTCCTCTCAAAACTCAATTTTTTCATGTTTTAAAGCAAGCCTGTGAACTGGGTGAACTAGGAAACAGCAAATCATAATAATACTGAAAGCCTGTTAAGGCTAGTACAAAGTCAGTAGACCACTGAGTTCACCAGAAACAAAGGACTACATTTAAAAGATTAAACAACCCTCAGAAGTTTTGCAAAGTCTTATAAGAGACAGGGCATGTTAAGTTCATGCAAACCAGGACACACAAGAAAAGATAGTGGTGATGGCAGTTCAGATAGACAGCCAGTTGAAAGAGAGACACATCAACAATCTAAAACCTACTGAATGATTTCTGAACGATATCTGACTTCTATACTACCAGATAACTGGTTTGTTGAAATCAAAGAATCAGTAATTGCATTCTGTAGATTGGGTCCCAGCAACTCTAAGTGATGTTGGGTTAGGTCCCATTTGACATTAGGCTAAAAAGTTACACATGACTAAAATAAATCCCACAGTTTTCAACAGGAAAAAGTACAACGCAGTCTGGGCCTAATACTTTTGAAACTATAATTAATATACATTTCCAAAAAATAAGCATAGATTCAACTAGAGTAATAGATAATTCATGCTTCCTGTCCTGAAATCGAAAGAGTCATCTGAAGACTGCTGTATTATTTATCATGCAAAAGATTTGGTTTTAAAGTCACATAAACAGGCAGCTCAGAAATTATAGCTGGACCACTTTTGAGATCCAATATTTGAGGATAATAATTTACTTGTTATCTTGAAAATAATAAAAAAAATACATACGAAGTACCCTTTTCACGTACTTAACACTGGAATAAGGGTAAGTCATTTAACCCTCCATGTATAGACAAGTACAGTCAACAGATCCATTGCTATGGAATTGACGAATCCACTCTTGGTTTTACAGCTGCTCCTGCAGGCGCACCAGATTTTATAGGAGCTCTCCAAGTGCTGAACTGCTGTTTGGAACAGAGACTTGGCATCTGCGTGGCTTCTATACAATCCAAAACAAAGTAACTGTAGGAGATATGGCCATTAAAGTGAGAGTGGACGCATTGCCCCAACTGCAACCAATCCATTGGCCTCTCCCATATCTACAGCTAATCCTTAGTTTCATAATGTTGAACAAGTTAGGGATAATCAATAAACACCTCTTTTTTTTCTTTTTAAAAGAGTTATATTGGTTCAATATGATTCATATGCATGCTACAATTAACTAGTTCTTAAGTAACAATTGCAAGGCCCAGTACATTTCCCCATTAATATAAACTCATATAAATGTTTCCTGTGTCTGCACATTCATGAAATATTATGCACTGTAGTATGTAAATATACTTAAATCCAATCAGTTAATTTGGATGAATGCCAGAGACTTTATCGTTTAAAACATGTATAATTGGTTGACAACTCTAATACTTACATTTTTGTAGGCTAAAGTTTAAACAAATTTATGCTTTGAAATAATGTCTGAGTTGACCTTTCAAACAGGTAATTTCTTCACTTCTCTTGACATGACATTTTGCATGCATGATTGAGTAACACACTCGTATCTACTTGGAAAACTCTACAGTAGAAAATGGATAATATTGAATGACTCTGTGCAAGAGTAGGACTCACCAGACGCACCACTTAGCCTGTTCCTAGCTCCCCCAGCACAGGAATAGGACTGTAACTCTTCACTAAATCTCTTCTCAAAGGTTGCAATGAGTAATTTTAGCAATTTTCTTCCTGCTTCACAAACCATTTAGTTTTCCTCATCTATTTGCGATTCAGGACTTATTGTATGAAAATTTCTTATGTGGTTGTTTTATGCAGAAAACAACATGATTTTCTGCACAGGAAACAGCATTTTCTGCATGGAAAATAATATTGCAGTGCAGAAATATTAATTCCTGCACAGAAAGTGCTGTTTTCCATGCAAATAAGCCATGTTGTATACGAGCTCTCCAAATGTTAAACCTCTGCTGGGAATAGAATTTACACAGAATCTCCAAATGCAGCAGTTTCTGCTCAGAAGACAGCATTTTCTGCACAAAAATAAATATTTCTGCATTGAAATGCAGAAAATGCTATTCTCTGCCCTAGACAACCAAGGGTGAGTTTTGTGCAGAATAAGTCCTGAATTTTGAAGATTCTTGTCAGTCCAAGATTCTTCTCATCAGGGCTTCTAAACACTTGCAACACATGTTTTTCACTGTTTCTTTTAATATTTATTTTCATCCCTATTCAGGAGGAAAGGAGAATTAGCTGCTGGTCTCGGTTAAAGCCTCTGCAGTGGGTTGGGGTAGGGAGGCCAATACAAGACCACTGAATAGCTCTGAAGAGAGGGCTCTGGAAGGCAGAAACTGCAAGACAGAAAAAAGGTTGGAGGTATCTTCCTTAGACCTGAGTTGTGAGAGAATAGAGAGCAGTGAAAAAGGACTTGGGCACCAGCTGAACTGAGGTCTTTCATGGTTTCTAGAGTTAAGTGGAAACCCAAGATTGTTGTGATCCAAGGGGGATTTAAAGGGAGCTGAGAGGTGAAATCTTAAGCAAATGGGAAAGCCAGACAAGGTGAACTTGGAGTGGCTGGTGTGAAACACCCTATACCTTCTTGTTGTTAGTTTGTTTGTCTTTTTGCCTGCTCCTCGGGCATCTAACCTACACAACTGATCTCTGCCCAGGCTCCTCATCCTGAAACTACTTACCAGAATCCTACACAGGCTTGAGTCCCAAAGACATTTCCTTGCACCACTGAAGGTTGTACTGTAGCTGTTTTCAAGTATGAATTGGTTATTTTCCTTTTCTGAGGACTCTAATCCCCTGGTGAACATGTTCCCTGTACAGAGAGTTTTATTCATATTGGAATGAGTATAATTTGGAACTCTTTTTTAGACCTTGTCAACACAAAAAGCTCAGGAACTGATCAGCAGTTCTAGGCATGCAGAAAAGAGACACAGGAAGAAATGCGACTTGGTAATAAGGGACATTTTTTTCGCAAACCACCATTAAAAATAATTGTTTTGTCATCTAAATTAGTTTTACTTAAAGAACTCGCACTTATTAAGAGAAGTGTGTGAAGCAGACATAACAAAATATGACATATGCTGCTATGAAAGTTTAGAAATGAACACTGGCATTCCTTAATGCATGTTGGCAATCATCTGCAGCTAAGTCAGTTGTTGCTACTTTCAGGTAAATGTGAATTTCATTTGTTGGTATTAACTGAAGCTGATGTGTAGGTGTATGTGATCTGCTTGAAAGGTTCAGAGGAGCTTTTAAAGCTATGAGGTAACTAGATGAATATAAGGATATTCATCTTATAGAAGGCAACATTGATATCCATTCCACAGGAAAACCTAGAATGTGTATTAATTGCTTTGGAGTGCTTTTGTTTTGTTTTATTTCTGTTAACCACAGTTCTCCTAACAGAGCTAAAAGAGGCAGCATGACTCTGTGAGTCGTTAGACAATTATTTCTATGGATTTATTTTGCTCCTTCAATTGTGATGGAAGGAGGTGTTGTCTGTGGATTTTTACTTGAAGGCAGTCTGTTCTTAGCAGCAGGATCCTGACTAAACAAACCGGTGCTCTCTCCTAATATGGCAGTTCCTATCTTTGAACATTGAAGTGTTCAATAGGTTACTTATCTGGATGGCCATATGGTTTGGAGGTAGAAGAATTATTCATGGAGAAAGGCACATGGAATGCTTAAATTGCTCCACTTGTCGCTAAATGAACACCCCTAGCTAGCTGGCTGCAGTGAGTGGAGCTCCCTTGAATGCACTGAGAAACACGTGTCTTTCCATAAACAAATAACCAGGATTCTTCTGACAAATTCCATGTCCTGTGCTGGAAAAGAAAATTAAATGAAAGAGTGATGGCTGAAACCAATATGACATTTTAGCCCTCCAGGGCACAGGACCAATCTTACTATGTGTTCTTTAATTAAAAGCACAGACAACATCTCAGTGAGCAGAGAAGGAATTGTGTTCTTCAGGGAAAGAATTGCCTCACTTGTTACAAGAGTTAAAAAAAGAAGTTAATCTGAATTTGCATTTGTATATATCTGTAGTCAAGAGTGAAGTTTAATTAGAATTTACTTAAAGTCTAAAATAAATATAAATGCATTTGTAAAAGAGATGTAGCTTGACATTTATGGAGGCTTCTTAACCCTTCACATCATGGTATAATTAGTATGGTGTAATGTATACATTATTTAAATAACAGAGCTGGTCTAATTACAGTAATTTATTTAGACAACAGAACTTAAATAGGGGACTAAAAAAGAAAAAGAAACATAATGCAAAATTCACCAGGAAGCAGCAGCAACAACAGTATTGTTTAATCTTCTGTGGAAAATACTATACATTTGCTTGGAGAAATGATCCCAATCTGTCCTCTTTTTATAGGAGAACTTGGGGCTTTTTTGGATTAATATGAGGAGAGTTTGGAGAGCTTACTCAGCTCCATTAGCTGATAACCAATTGAAAACAGAAGAAAAAGTCTACCAAAGTATCTGTTTTCTTCTGTCTCCTTCTCATTATGTTCTGGTCAGCATCAGATGTCAATGTTTCTGCTGACCTAAAGATGGATTGTTCCTGAATGTGCAGTTCTAGCATCACTGGGAATAAGAGAAAGATAGATGTTCCACACAGTATACTGGATTCAAACCAGAAAAGCTTGATGACTGCCAGAAAAGTACAAAATACTTTGAGCCTGAATAACTTGTACTGTTAAAAACATCCTCTAGTAGAGATGTGGAATTTGTAATATTCCTTTACAATGGAAAATTGCCATCTTGGAAATCAAGGAGTTTCTAAGAGTTGAAGTGCATGTTCAGAAAAAGTATAGTAACAAACTTCCCTAGGAGGTTAAAATGTTTGGCTCCATCTTGTCTCACATCTGTCTTCACACACTGTATGTGAAGTGAGTTAGTCTCTAAGCTCCCTTTGACTGGAAAGGGAGCATCCGTGGGGCTCCAACCTCAATAATGGCTGCTAGCTTAACAGGTAAGAAGCAAGCAAAAGGTCTGACTACATAGACCAAAGAAAGGTACAGAGATGAGACAAAGGGCAGACATTATTTAGACACCCCATTACTAATTACTTTATACAAGTATTTATGCCTCTTTGTTTTCAAAAACCCTTCTCAGTGACTAGTGTGCCAGCAGTGCCTGTTCCTGAAGATGTCAGATCTGACTACTGTGGCACATGCCTTGATTATATCCCATTTGGATTATTCCAAATGAAGCTGCTTTTGAAAATTATTTGGAAACTTATGGAGGTCCAAAATGCTGCAGCTAGTCTGATGACTGGTGTCAGTTACAAGGATCATATAACTCCCCTGTTGAAACAGCTTAGCTGGCTACTGGTCCATTTCCAGGCAGAATTCAAAGTGCTGGTTATGGACTTGAAAGACCTACATGGCTTGGGTCTAGACTATCTAAAAGATTGGGCTTTCTCTTGATTCTACCACCATTGCAGGTGCATTTGCTCAAGGAACAGGAGAGAGCTTTCTCAGTGGTTGCTCCCAGGCTATGGAACACCTTTTCATGGAGGTCCAATTGGCCCCTGCTTTGATTGACCTCAGGTCGTTTCCTCCCATTGATTGATCAAAATGTGAGCAGGAAGTTCCTTGCACTCCTCAAACAATAAACCATGCCACTGAAGACCTCTTTTCTCAAGCCACTTCACTATGGCCTGATCATTCAGCCCAAGCTGAGCACCAAAATAGCCAGTTTGCACCTGGCTCGCACCCCAGTGAACCATACTGTGGTCACAGGTCAGGTTTCACAGCTCCTCTAGACAAAACCTAAAACCTGTAAAATACAACAATATTAGGAAAGGAAAACACACAATTCATGAATTCAGAGGTTGGACATACCTTTTGTAAACATGGGATTGCCAATGCCCAATATACTGGATTGCTCCCACACCTAGACCTGTGCCAAAAAGCTGCCCCAATCCAAAATGAATAGGCTCCAGATTTAACCCCTGAAGGCCCAACCAGTATAAAGCCTTGGAAATGGCAGTCCAGACTTTGTATTTAGTAAGGGGTGAAAACATCATCATGACAAAGGTCTGCTAACCTGTATGTAACTCTGCAGATCCACTAACCCTGCCCCTCTGTTTGATCAGCATTACATCTGTTTGATCAGCATTACAGGTGCAAATTATTAACACAGCCTGCTGCCCAGAAAGATTGATATCATTAAACTCCAATGCTGTGCCCAGTGTGTCCCCTTTAGACAACACATCCAGCTCACTAACAGGCAAGACACCAAAAGGGGGCAGTCAAAGATACTGCATGGAACAAATGACCTCATAATCTAAGCTACAAATGGGCAAGCAAGTACTCCATAACACCAAGAATATCAGGAGATAATTGTTCCTACGTATCCAATACTTGCTCCTACTCCCAAGACCAGCCCTTTCATGCTTTGTGAATTCCAAAGTTGCCTATGTTGTCCTGGTACCCCAGGGCCAGGCCAATGCTCAGATATCTAATAATCTTATTGGGTAATGAGATAAGCAGACCCTTTGTGAGTTTCAATCACCTCCAAGTGTCTAAATTACTACAGAGGACTGGAATATAATCTGGCTCACAACATAGAGATTTTGTTAGTACCCATGTGGCCTTATAATTGGCTAACCTGAGCAAATTGCAGTCTGGTAGATTTTACATGGTCCCAAAAAATAGGAGGTTGTATTAACTGCATAAGTTGTTCTTATAAAAAGAAATTAAACAACAATAGTGTTAAAATCAGTGTGGAACCAACAACCTCTTTAATCTCTAAACAGAATCACAACTACTATTTCAAGAGGACTATATAATTATTACTTTACTAAGTTATCTGTGTAAACCTGTAGAAAATAAGAGGAATACAATGGTTAGGTTAACAGGACTGTCTTGTAGATACCAGTGAGTCAATAGCAGAAGATAGAAACACTTTGCAGTAATGGCTGTAGAAAATAAAACCTTGGATAAAATGTAAGTTAACAAGAATTCCCTATAGACATCCGTACGTCAATAGCAAGAAATGGGGAAACATGTCACACTAGCAACCTGTAGAAAAACAAACAAATCCAATGGTTTGGAAAAATAGAGATTAATGAGAATTCTCTGTAGCTACCAGTGAATCAACAGGGAGTTATGTGAAAACCTTGGCCTAATAACAGCTACCAGTGGAAAAGATTACAAACTTTTACAAGATCTACGGAAACTTAGAGAGTTCCTATGGTTGAGAATGTCCACTGTTTCTTCTTCCCATGCTGGGTCTGGAACTCATGAACAAGAAAAGTTGTAGTGACTCCTCATTGCAAATCTCTTGCCAAGAGAAATATAAGGGTGCTGTTCCACATAAATTATTTGAGAATTTCTCTTGAGGAGATGTTTTATCTATAATTTGAATGCAGAAGTGAATGAATATTTACTCCCAGTAATGTTCTGTAATGTAATACACACCTTAAAATCAACAGTATAAGAAGAAATTATGTCAGCTGCTTGAAAATAGATGACCCCCTTCCAAACTGACAGGATGCTGTAATCCGATAAAAAGATTAGCAGATTCTACAACCACTTCTTTTAAATTGCTCCACAAGTGTTATAAGGAACTAAGAAGGGGCTTGAAGTCACCTTCTCCTCCTATTTAGGAAATAAAAAAATGAAGCTTTTCTTGTTGGTTATTACACCAGATATCTGCAAAGAAAAGGGAGAAACTACAAAAGCTAGCTAGATACTGAATAAATACATTGCCAAAATGTGCCCAACCTCAGCTAACATGTCCAAATGGTGGTAAACTGCTGAGGTGAAGTTTTTGACATTTGCTAAGCCAAAGACCTGAAAAATCCGGTAAAAAAGGGGATGACCATTAGCATCTCAATGACTAAATTTTCATTCACAGCTCTGAAACCATAATGCCAGGAACTACACATCCACTAGTCATGGGCAAATCTTATTCAGTTATTGGTTTGAGAATTGTAGTCATCTAGAAGAGCTGGATTCAATCCAGTAATGCTACAGCTTGGGGTCTTGTCTTAGTCTAAGTAAAATCTACGTTTAAGTGGATTTAAGTGACATTTTTGCTAGTTGAGAAGAAATTGAAAATCAATGTGTATGAAATATCTGTCTTGACAGTTTAAATATTTGTATTATTGGCTGATCTTGAGGCAACAAAAATTAATTGCAGCCTTTAACATGTTTATTTTAACAACTTATTTCTACTGAGAGGTTAATTTGTCAGGAGAACAAATAAACCAAACAAAATAAATATTTATTTGTTTGTATATGTATAGATAATATAGATATAGATATTTTAATAAGCAAATATGTAGCTAAAATAAGTAGACATGTACATAAAAGAAGCTGAGATATGTCAGATGGGTGCAGCATTTGCAGGCCTGATTCTCTTCTACTTTCTAGACGAACTTGTTCTAAAGGGATTTCTACTTACATCTGATCCATACTTTCAGGGACTGAATACAGTGAGTACTTGGTGTCTCTTTAATGGGCAAAGCAAAATTTCCAAACAAATATGTTTGTTTTTCAATTACCATGTAAAATTCAAATACTTTCCACTTCTGCAGATGCACCTCACCATTCTGGAACAACTCCAGTTAATCCAGTCTCTGTTTAGCTGTATAAGGTCTCCTTAGCTTGGGGTTTGTTTGTATCGTTTCTTTCCGGGTCTTTACGCTTCCTACCTTCTAAGTCTTTTGAAGCATATATGTGCAATAAGGCAGTCCTTTTGCTTCTATGTTTCCCAGCCCCTTCTAAATACAAAATCTCTTCCATTTATAGGCCCTATAAGATATAATGCTCTACGTAGCCAAACAGATGTTGCTCTTGTCACTCAGTAGCTCATGGGTTCCTGTAGTCCATGGCAGACTTTTCCCCCTCAGCAATGAGAATGTTTTGTGGCAGTTATCAACATTCCATTAAGTTCCTAGGGGCTGCCAGTCCTCAGTGTCCTTTGCCATGATTATTATCTCTGTGTTGCGGCAAAACACAGTGGCATTTATGTTGTTTTGGCTTCTGTGGGTTGGCTTACATTGTTCATGCCACGTTTTCCTGTAGTTTTCTTCCTGGGCTTGCTTTGTTTAAATTGAAGTGTCTCTTTGCTATGGATTGCTCCCAAGTGTTAGCTACATGGTTTTCCATGATCAAATCTTAGCATTCAGTGCACTGTTTGGAACAAGAAAGCAGTAGTACAATGAAGGTAAATATAAATTTGGAAAGGACAGTAAACTTACTGTTTGGTTTGAGAGTGCAAGAGGAAATGAATGGATGGATCCTTCCGTATTTGTCAAATGTCATACCAAAGACTGAGTTTAATGTGATGTTGTTGACTTCTGGTGCTCTGATGAACAGTAAACAGGAACAAAATAACTTATTTCTTCTATTATTTTGGAACCACCTAGATTTCCATCTACAGCTTGTGCAAATGTCAGAAGTGATTGCATTGTACATTCATTTTGCACAATGATGCTACAGAGCAAACAAGTCTGTATTTGAAGGTATGTTCATTTTCACTAAATGGCACTTGGTTGAAAAGAAACCTGATTAAGGTTTCAAGGGAAACTGCCTTTATTTTGTTTCACTATCCTATTGGAAGACAAGACTGCAAGAAGAGGAGCAAGCAGTTTTTAACATCTTAACCAAATGTTTATTAAGCCAGTTTAACAAATGTTCTTATTACTGGATACCTGAGTATATGTTTCTGAAAGTTGGATGCATAATCTTACTTTTTACCTCAAGTCTCCATCGTGTTAAGATGAAAGCTGTTTTCAAGTATGACAGGTGAGGGTAACGAATGTATCAAAGAGGATAGGAAGGCTCTGCCCTACCATCCATTACTATGACAACAAAAAATGTAGGAAGCTGCCTTATACCAATGGTGGCCATTGGTGCATCAAGGTCAATTAACAAGGGCCTCTGTCATGTAAAATAGAATTTATAAACAACAGACGAAGTTGGGCAGGTGAGTGAATCCATGTGAATGACACAGGAGTTGGATGAGCTTAGAAACATAAACAAGTATTACAGATTTGCAGAAAGGATCTCTCTCATTCTGTATCCCCACCATAGAAATAAGAGGAAAACAAAACAAAACAGTTTCTTCCCATTTTCTGTTTCATTGATATTTACACAAAACAAGTACTCAGTGCAAAATTCAAAATTTTTGCACAAAACATTGCATTTTGTACAAAATAGTCATTTTCAACAAATGGAATTTTCAGAAAAAGATCTTGAAATGTGATAAATCACAAAAAAGGAACATAAAGTCCCATAATATAACACAGGGAAGCAAAAACTGTTGAACTATTTTGTTCTTGTGTGTGAAAACAAAATATGCGAAGCTTTATATCTATAGTGGAGCTGGACACAATCAATTTTTAAAGTTTACATAACCACTATAATTTGGTTTATATAACGTCTCTGAAGTGCTGGTTCATTTTTAGAGATGTTAGATATTCAGGATAGCCACATTTATTTTATGAATGATATGAAGCCTAAGCACACACTTTGGCTAAACTGTTTTTTAAAATGCAAAATTAGGAAAAAACCTCATTAAATTGACCTTACAGTTAATTTAACCATATTTTAATCACCTGATTACCATAAGCAATCAGAATTACACCCAGGAGAGTGACTGAGGTGCCAGCAAGTAGTAGAATACCTGGTGGCATTTTTGTGTTCAGAGAAGAAAAAGGTGCTTTGCTTCCTACCTACGTAGCAGAGAAACCAGCCTGGTAGATGGAGGAGGTACAAAAAACTCATCCCTTTCTTCAGCAGCTTACTGTATTCAGCATTGGTGTGGGAACAGGAAACTCTCTTATTATTGGCCAGAATACAAACCAAGTGGACTGTCAACAGATGCTTCTTTCCTTCTCTTTCCTTCACTGTATTTCCTCCTGGATGGCCAGCATAGAAACTCAGACAGCTGGTTGATGGTGGAGTGAAGGAGTGTTCTTTTTCTCCACTGCCAGCCAGCTGTGTTTCTATAAAAGCTGAGCATCAGGCAAACCTCCAGCACATCATCATAGAAATGCAGTGAGCTGGTGGCAAAGTGACAGAATGCTCCCTGTCTCCACTCCCATCCCACTGTGTTTATGTGCTGTATGTGAAGAGTGTCATTTCATTTCCTGTATGCCTAGTATAAGAACATGACAGGCTGGTGGTAAAGACGCATTGGTGTGCCTTCACCATCTCTTTGATGCAAGAAATGCAAGATGTGATGCTTCTTACTGTGACATTGAATAGGCTGGAAAAGGAAGCAAGGGACATTCATACTTCATCAGCCAGTTGTCTTTCCAGCCATTCATATGGTTTGCTAACCTACTTTCTGCTTATAAAATGGGGGTGACAAGGAAGTGAGCAAATGTCCTGTTCATTCTCCACCAGACCCACTTATGAGTAGAAAATTGGTAAGAAAAAAATATGGAAAAGTTAGAGAATAATTTACAAGACTGAGTTGATTTTTGAACTTTGTTTTCTGGCTCAGCAGTTAAGATACTGTGGCTTTTGGTGGTAGTTCTTTGTTTGATGACAGTAAAAATGGATTTGGCTAAACATTGCACTTTATGCAACCAAATGATAAAATCTGAGTAACCTATTCAGCTGCTAGCATAGTTGGCTTTTTTTAGACAGTTAAAAAAGAAAAAAAGAAATGGGGCAGGCCTCATTGCAAGGCCGTAATAGTTTAATTCAAGGATAGGGAATATGTGGTCATACAGATGTTGTGCTAGAATTTGCGTCATCTCACACCACTGAATATGTTGACTGGGACTGATGGGAGTTATAGCCCAACTACATGTGGAGGCTCATACACTTCTGGAGACCTGGGCTTAACAACATCTGTATTCAGATACAGTAGTTCTCTTGAATAAACAAGGGAAGGAAGTCTCTGTCGTAAGCTTTTCCAAAGCATCTGGCTAGCCGGTTTTGAGGAGAAGCCAGAAATCGCTGAATTTTGTCTGGCAGACCTAAATGACAAATCATGGAATTCTTTTTAATACAGAATACTTTATGTGTAACCGTAATCTTATTTCTTGGTTGAGCTACAGAGTCAAAATGTTGACTTCTGGTACTTTAGCTAAAGTCCAGTCATATGCTTGGCAAGTGGATCATAACCAGATGGCTTGGTTCTCTTTGCCAGAAAAACTGTCACTTCCCATTGCCAACCATTAAATATGGTTGGCACACATTTATACTGGCCACAGAAACTCCTGAGGGTCCCCAAACCTCCTACAATACTGCCAGAAGAGGCCACAACATTTCAATTTTTTTTCCCAACCTGTGAAAATCTGTGTAATGCCTATTAAGTTACACAGTTACAAGCACTGCAATAACAGCAGGGGTGACATGCCTTTATTAGAGTGCTGTTTTCTGCTCATGTCCCAGTAATGAGGTTGAGGGTATCCTCTGACTGTATCTTGAGCAGCTACTTGGATAAAATTGGCTGGAACAGCTTTTCATGTTAGAAGGTGCTGTGGAGTTTTGTTTTCCTTTTACAATGGTTGAAATTTTCCTCCCCCAGGGCCTTTTCTTTTCTTGTATATTTAGTGTTCCACAGTTTTGTCAGCACACAGAATTATCTTGCAAGGCAATTTTTTTTTCAAGTGTGCACCATCAATCATATCACTGAGCATCACACATTGTTTGTTTGTGCTTCCCCCAGTTATAATGATCTGAAAGCTGTGTAGCTGAAAAGGGACTAAATCTTACAGTACGGCACTCTCCACCTATGATTAGTGAAAGGAAAATGAACAGTTTCCCTCAAGTCTTTTGAAAATAGTTACTGAGAATCTCATCAGCAACTCCTGCAGGTCACTGGCCAAATGATTCAGCTTAGGGGAGAACACTTCGTTTGCTAGTACTTGACATATGAGATGATTTGTTAGTTTTCCCTCTGCAGGCACATAGGGGGAAAAAATCAGTTGTTGTGCTTGTCTGATCAATGAAACTTGTCTGGCAACAGTGCTACTTTATTATTTCCTTTTGTGGTGGACATCAGAGAAATCTTTCTGTGACTCTGATGAACTGAAGAGTTTTTGTTTCTTCTCATTTCTTAGGATCTGACTTACATTTCAGTTTGTTAAATTTAAATACACAAGAGTCTTGTCCCAGAGTGCTCCATTTTGCACATATTCTCCCCAGTGGGAGACTTCCTGTATTAATCAGCCATGGTTTCCTGTTATGTCCAGACTTGGAAACAGTGGTTGCCAAGTTTGGAACAAACCAGCATAAACCATTGTAGGATCTTAAACTTCAGATCATTTTTAACTGGGAAAAAATGGGAAAATGCAATATAATTAACCCAGAAGGTTTTCTGCTATGGCACAGCAAGGAGAGAAGGAATAGTGTGAAGATGGAGTTGACTGCCACAGGCTTCTGCACATCTCAGCTTAAGCTGAGATATGTTCATTTTGAAATGGATTTATTCTTTCCTTCACAACCACTTCCATTATTGTGTGCCTTGTTCTTTATGCTTGATACATACTATAAGGTCTATAACACAGATTAATATGACAGATGATTCAGGTGTAACAAATGTTGAGGCACTGCAGGAGTTTGATGCATGATTTT
The DNA here is from genome assembly GCA_030412105.1 of Cyclura pinguis. Classification (NCBI taxonomy): domain Eukaryota; kingdom Metazoa; phylum Chordata; class Lepidosauria; order Squamata; family Iguanidae; genus Cyclura; species Cyclura pinguis. The sequence goes on from CM059602.1 coordinate 211,364,613, forward strand.
TAATTCTAAAACACATTATCACAGTGAAAGGAATCCAGTGAGTCAACTATTTAGAAATTCTATATTCTATGCAGCAGAGATTTTATATGAATATATAGCAAAACTAGTTATTCTTGCTCCTGTCCATTTGTCTGTTACTGGCCTGTTCAGTAAGGTTTGTATAGTATCAGTGTGCAACATCTGTTGAAGCTGCCTGTTTATCATGTTGTTAGTTGCCTTGAGTCACATTGTTGAATGAAAGGTGAGATATAAATGAATAAAATAATGATAATATTAGAAGCTACTGTTTAAGGCTGTTATAGGATTTCTAGAGGCATTTTAATGAATTTTTAAAAGTGTTATGTCATTGTTATTATCAATTATGTTTTTCAGAGTAAAACAAATATAACTGAAAAATAATGCATAATGCACAGGTAATACAACAAACTACCCCTCAAATCATGTGAAAAGCAAGAAGAATGGATTATTTTTTTAATACTTTAATAGGTACAAGAGTGCTTTAAAAAATAACTTTACATCTCTCAATGATACATAATGCAAGTGCAATTACTTGATGATGGCAGTCAAACTATTACTACAGCTGGCCCTGAATGCTAATAAACCATAGGAAGACAAGACCAAAGGATCATTACATTCAGGTTCATGTTATTCCATGTTTGAATTAATTTTTTTTTTGGTTCTATATTAGACTGCATTAAGAACAAACTAAAACAAAATTTTTGCATATGTTCATTTATATTATTAAAATACATATAATTTTTGTTTGCATTTTTCAAATGTGTGCATTCTTGTGGAGTGTCCTTTTAATTTTAAATATTTTTTATTTATATTAATTTTTATATAGCCCATGAAGAAGGCCATTGAAACAAGTACATAGGCCAAAATGTCTTGCGCCTGTTTCAGATAATAAATACAGAGCATCTGCAGAGCACTTGGATATTTGTCCCCATTTTTATGTGCCCTTTTTTTTTCAAAGACAGCATAACAACAAGGAAACAATTTGTTTGGCGTTTCCCGTAATCTCACTGCTAATATTAATGTGATTTGTATCTTTTCCTGTGGAATCTATAGTCGGCATCCAACAAACAGTATCTGTGTCTCTGAAAATATAGTTGAGCAGATACCTTTCTGCCCCTACCTTTGAGCATTTATGAGAAGTGGCTAGAAAAATGTCTTCCCATGCAGAGCCTGAACTCACATATCCTGTAGTTCTGCACCCTTCTTGCATTGTCAAGTGGATGATCAGTGCTGATAGTCCGTTCAGAATGAGGCTGAACCAAAATGTTCAGGCTCCAGTTTTGTGGTTTGACTTGTACATCTTTGCATAAGGCAAAATTTCACAGTCAAATCTGTGTTTCATTGTATGTAAAATGTTGCCAGTAATCTATCAGAGACATTATAAAGCATTTAGGTGAGTGCAGTAGATACCAGAATTTCTTAACCTCTCAGTGTAATTTTTCTAGAATGCTCTCTGTTTGGAAAAAAAAATGGGTTTTCCCCTAAGTGCTAGAAGTTATTTTGACGTGTTATTTCTGTTGACTTTATAACAATTCTGTAAGAGTGGATGCTATTCTCCTTGCACAGAGATGGGAGGACGGGGCCAAAGCTTAGATCTGGTAGTTGCCTCAGGCACTTCAGCATCTTTATGAAATAGCTGAGATCTGAGAGTCTCAACGGATGCTGTAAACCTTGTTCATTTTCTTACTGTAATATTGTTTGATAAGATTCTCATCCCTTTGAAAGGATTATTGAGACTTGCCGAAGCTAATAAACAAAAAGGAGTGTTAGTAAGATTTGCATCAACAAAGACAACTGTACCTCCATTGTTGGCATATTAGAAATTTCTATACAATCCCTCTTTTCCCTTGTTGACATTCAGTGAAATATGTGCTTGGCCTGTGTTTTAACTTCATAACATAAAGAGGTCTAATGCTTAATTAAGCCAAAGTTTGGCTTGAGCTGCAAACCTTGGATTTTCATTTGATAATCTCATTAGTAAATTAAACTTCCCAGTTCCAAATCCCAAGATCTGTGCAGTTTTCAATTGGTAGTCATCCAAATTTCCTATTATAATTTTTTAAAATATAATTAAGAGAATGAATGCTCAATTTGGGCCAGTGAAGGGGATTGCATGTGGCATGTCACTAAACAGGAAGCACAGGAAGATTGGCTCCATTTATTGTGCTCCTTTCTAGTAAATGAGAACCCAGAGCAAAGGGCCATCACATCAACATGAACAAATCTTTCCTTCAGTGGGATATTAAGCCAGAGCAGTATTGAGCAAGGTGCTGCCACCCCCTAGCAGCAGAACATGCTGTAAGATGGCCAGCATCCTGGAGCTCGAGGCACTCAGCTGTGTGAGCAGCTGCACTGAGAGGTCAATCAGAAACTCAAGAGGAAGTGCTGGGGAAGGAAGCCAATTTCCACCCATAGTAAGGAGCTGCCTGGCAGTCGAATTCATACGAACTAGTACAAACCAGTCCTGGAAAGCCAGCTGAAGCCAGCTGGAATGTAACGTAGAAGGAAATGTGAGATGCTTATCAGGTTATTCCTGGTCAAAGCCATCTAGATCTCAGCAGAGAATACAAAATGGTTAAGATTTTAGGAGTTCAGAAAGCACTGTCGCCAGTGCTCTTCTGGGTCAGCACATTGTTCCTTTTAGCTCAGTAATGCTTACACTGTTCACCAAGGATCTGCCAGGAACTGAAGCTAGGGTCTTCTGCATGCAAAACGCATACCCTGCTGCTAAGCTACATTCCTTTGCCACTCCTAGCTGTCACCGGTTTATTAGTAATTTTATATAATAAATGCATCTCATCAATTGGTGTATGAGGTAGATTAGTTTAAAATAGTGTTGTATTAAAACAGTGGCTTAGGCCCAGATTTCTGAGAGATTCATGTGTTGGGGCTTTCCTGTCGCTTTTTCTATTGTAGTTTCTTCAAGCTTCTAAGATATCGAGTGCCTCTCTCTGGTTTTTTGCTTATTTCTTACCCTCCTCCTGCACTGTTGCTCCTGCACTGTGATACTTAGGGATCCTCTAAACTCATCAAAAGCCTCAGGATTTGACAGGATTTATATCCGTAGTTATCCCCCTGCCCCCAATATCAATATTACATCTGCCAATCCTTGTGTTTTTCTTGAGAATTCCCAGCATTAGCAACAACCACCTATTACACTGTGGGTTGTAGGATTTTCTTTGCTCCTTGTTTTGGGAAATTCCAGTATTGGTTGGGGTACATGTAACATGTCTGAATATATTATCTCAGTTCTTTCCATTCTACTTTTGGGTGATGCCCCTAATGATGTTTGGAGTGGAAGGTCTAACTTTTGCCACAAAGGTTTTCTATTGACTTTTTCCCCCACATTACATGTGTGGTTACCCGTCTGAACATTTATTCTTCTGGTTAAGCTATGATGTGCATGTGGTTTCCTTCTATTCCTCTGCTATCCCTTCCATAAGCTCAAAACCTGTTCACATGTTTAATCTTTCAAATGTTTGTTACAGTTATAGTGCCAAAGTGCTATGAACTACTATGACTTACTATTAGAACTCTGGAAAAAGAAAAGATCTTCAGGGAAGGCTTTCTCTGGTCCCACCACAGTCAAAGGCATGTGTAGTGCAGTAGCAGAGCTTGCAGTGCGTAGAGGGGGGCAGGTGGGGGGTAGGGCTATGACGTAGGGGGCAGGGCTGCAGTGTGTGGAGGCATGGCCATGGTGCGCAGGGGTGTGGCCACTGTGAAGGGTGTAGCTATGAGCTAGGATGCCCCCCAGAAATTGCCGCCTTGGGCAAACCACTCCCATTGCCCCCCTCCCATCTCTACGTAGTGTAGTACGTACTGGTGTAGTGTGGATATGAGAAAGAGTCTGCGGCTGCTCCCAGGCTGTGGAATTTTTTCATATGGAAGGCTCAGTGGTTTCCTCTCTTCTTTCTTTCTGCAAGGATTACAAAGATCTTTTTATTTAAACAGGTCTTTTGCTGTTATGTGGTTGTGGCAGAAAGCTCTTTTAATGGAGTGTGTGGTAAACTGTTTTAAAACAATGTTTTAAAGTATGTGCTTATTTAAAACGTTTCAACAAAACTTTTTTATTATTATATAAACAGAAGCATTGTATTTTGTTCTAATCTTTGTTGCAAGCTTCCCTGGGTCTCATGTCAAGAGAAACGGGAGATATAAAATTAAATTATTAAATTATACATTAAATATATAAAATAAATAAATATATTAAATAATTATTAAATAAATAAAATCAATGCAAAAAGAAAATTGAGGGAGATGTGAAAGATAAATAGCTAGATACTTGCAAGAGATCCATTAAAATTTCAGATGTTTTATTCTTAGTAAATCTTTTGGCCACTTGAGGTACCCAGAATGTTAAACTTTTCAGTTTGATCTTGTTCTGGATGTGTCAGTAAACTCTTTTCTTCTCTAGTTTAAGAGTAGAATAGTTCCTCAATTTGAAAACTGTGAGTTTACAGTAGGCTGCTAACTTAAATCCATTACAGTAATGGATATCTATTAGCATGATAAGGCTTTCCCCTCTCTCCTTCCCCATGCAGCCCTCCATGCTGCCCAGAAACCTATTCCAGAGAGAAGTAGGTCTGGGAGCACACAGGCAACTCCTGGTACATTTTTGCTTTTGCTTCTGTTGATAGAGGTGATTGCATAAGTGGAACAGTCCTGTTGGTTTTCATCTATAATCATGAGTCTGCTCTTATTATGAATTAAGTTTGGGTTCCTGTGTGCTTCCGTTTTGCAGCTAGAATGGCATGTATTGAAATATTTTTTGTCTATAAACTCTGAGTTCCATGGTAGCCCAGCAGTCTGTCTTTGGAAAGTGAATTGAGATTTCAGTGCCTTTAACCTGCCCATTCTTCAAAGCCAAAGCTCTCTTACTATGTGTCTCTGAAGACTTAATACGCTTTATTTCTCCTCATCCTATAGAATTTTAGCATACCTTTCTAATGTGTATATCCTCTGTCTAGTGGTATGAAATTTTTTGATGTGAAGTAGATGAATTAAAAATCATTGATTATATAAGCAAAAGCCTGCTGAATGAAAGAAGAATCTAGATTGACTGGGCCACGTATTTAATTATATCACTTTAAATGCTGAGCTATTCATATTCTAATAAACCTTCTCTTCTCTCTGAGTCGTATGATGAAGATGGAATTACTACATAATGCCAGATCTTACTGCAGATAGCAGAGCACATAGTGGCATACCAAAAGAGGAAGAAATCCTTTCATTTACTTCAAAGCTTTATAGTTGACAGGGGAACTGCTTGGCAGTGCAGTCTCCTACCTATTAGACTGCAAGTCTAAGTGCCCAGGGAAGCTGCTACCTAGCCTTATGGCTTTCTTTCATGTCGTATGGATGAGACTTGTGGCTTTTGAAAAACTGCCTGCTAGGAAATTAAATTCAAAGCATTTGCTCCAATAAATAAATAAAACATCGAGAAAACATTTAGTTGTGAGGGACCTCAGCAACCTCATGCTGAATAAAATGGAAGTTAGCACAGTTATCTCCACCTGGAATACTTTATTTCCAGGATGATTGTTGTCATATGTATTAAAACACAGCAAATGATTTTATTGTATTGTATTTACTTTACTGCATTCATATCTTGCTTTCCCATAGAATATGCCCTAGGTGGCTAGCAACAACAATTGTACCAGCAGTTCTGGAATTAAAATGGAAAAGAATGTCACAAACAATAAAATCCATCAAACATAATCAAATAAGAGCATACAAAAATAGCAAGGCATCTAAAACTCAAGTAAATTAAAATACAAAACAACAGAGATGACAAATCAGCTCTGTTTATTTAATAGCAGCGACTACGGATAGAACTGCCAGTAATTATCCCCTGCCCCAGCAAATAGTTAAGTAACACAATTCATGTCCCATTATAGGCTATATATTGTATAGGATTCTCAGATGTGATGCTAATCCAACTTTTGGCAGAATGTAGCTGCATTTCAGGCTTCACTCTGAATCCATACTTCTTCCAAAGCACATTCCAAGAATCTAATCTGGAGTCGTTCTCCATTGCATTACAGTCTGCATTGCCATTGATGCGTTACAATCCATTCCATCAACAGTTCCTCTGCTGAGAAATTTCAATATTTATCCTTAGTTTTTGCCTGTGCTTTCATGAATAGTCCTTCAGATCACAAAGTGGACAGGTTTTTTTATTAGCATGAACTCATTTGCTATCCCTACTATCAACTTGGCGTGGAATTATTAGAGATGATGAGTGTGATTTTGGCATGTGAACTCAAACTGCAGTTTCTTCTCCCCCTCTCAAATCACGCTGATGTTTTTTGTCTATTACTAATTGCTCACCTGTAACTTATCTTTAGTTGAAAGTAGATGGAACAATTCAAGAAGGGCATTCGCATTGCCTCTCTCTTGCAGATGCTACTTGAACTGGAAAAAGCAGATCACTTCTGTCTATCACACAAATCCTAACTAGGTTGCGTAAAAACTGTGGAAAAATTAAATCCTTTCTTCTTCTAACTGCCCTCAACCTTTTTTCACAAAGGAACAAATATGACTGATGTTCATTGACCTCTTTTCCCCCTTGGTGTCAGGCCCACTTCTTTTCAACCTGAGGACAACCAAAGGCAAAGGAGGACAAAGCAAGACTGCTGCTGACAGAAGAAACAGAATCCTGGTTTTGCTTCTTTGGATGTTTTCTTTGTTTTTGTCAGAATTGTCCTTTTCTGTGGTAAAATGAATTGCAGATTGATTTTTTAAAGAAAGGAATTAATTATGGTTTTTATGGCGATTTAATTTATTGAATGTTCTAAGTGTTTTTAATATTATATTCAGAGTGGACATTCAGAATTCAGTTGGTTAGAGCAATGAGGATTTTATCATGTATGGAATGACTTTAAATCTTACACCTGATTGAGGAGATAGGAAATAGAAAACAAAGAAGGAAGAAGGGGCCATCTGACTTATCATTGTTCCTCCATCTGGCTCATTTCCACTTGGCTTCAGTGTGTGAGCCATGACGGGCTCCAACAACAAGGGGTGCACCTGAAAGTAGCTAGCTATCATCTGAGTTTAGGGGTTGTTTAGTAGCTGTTTCTAAGATGAACACTTAGACATGGATTTGCTACTAACTGGATGATGTGTAGATGGATTGTCTATTGATAGGGCTTAGTGTAATTTAGTAGCATTTTGTTTGTGTTGTGTTGCTTTGTCAGTGAATCATCTTGAAATGTTACATACTTTATTATGTAAAATTTTTGATGGGAGCCTCCCTGAGCCAAGTTTATGATGGAAAAACAATATACAAGGGTCTTTAAGTTAAAGAAAAAGGTAATAATTGAAATTATCATGGTTCCAGTTATAGAAATAGCTTAACATTGCTTGTTATACTTTAAATGAGAGGTGGCCAACATCTGCAGGTCTGGCAGCCTGTTTTTCTGACTACAAGGACTGCCAGAAAATGAAAACAAGACCCGTCAGAGGTCCATTTCTGTTTTTGAAAAATCGGTATTTTTGGATGCTGAACATATGCTGTGACATGTTTGAAAAGTGATTTGGCACTCCTGGAGGCATTTAGGAAAGGTAGTTCAACTATTTTATTTTATTGCCAGTGCATAGGAGTCTGGGAGGAGGAGCTTGGATCTGGAAAGACTACTCTGGGGGTCACATGTGGCCCAATGACACCAGTGTGTCCAATCTTACTTGAGACACTGGGCAGGGAAAATAACAACAACAGCAGTAACAACAACAACAACAACAACAACAACAACGTCTCAATCCAAAGGCTCATTATGCTGTGAGATACTTTCTTAGTGATTTGCACTTGGGTGTGCAATTCCTCTCATATATTTGTTTTAAAATAACCTTTGGTCAAGTAACTTGCTGACCTTTCACGTGCAATACCCATTTACCAAAAAAGCTGCTAGAAACTAAATGTCTTGGTGAAGCTTAGGCTGTATAATCAGAGGTACCCAAATAAATAAATACCTAAAACAAAACAGAAAGAAGACTCAGAGAGGTGACATTGAAACAGAAAGTGATAGTTATTAGATAAAAGGTCAGCAAGAACAGCACAGTTACATAATGTCACATTCTAAACTTAGAGGTCTTACAAGGGACACCTCTTTAGATGTGATTGTGTGTTCTATGTTACTGTTTTCAAAATGTGATGAGCCCATCCTGCTGTGCTCTCCTCCTTATTCTGTTAAATGGGATCTTAGACTTCTTCAAAGACCTGCCCTGATGGCAATGTGACTGAAGCAGTCAAACTGTATGAACTACCTGGGCCAGACCAGCAGTTGTTGGGTAGAATGTTTGGCCCACTTTCATCACAAGTTTAAAGAGATAAATTCTTTGTAAATAGTTTAAATATTGTTATTTTGAATTGCTAACATTAATCTTTTGGAGAGAACTATATTGAAAGTATGAAGGTCTGGGCTGGATTGAATGCTTACTTATTGTGATGTGTTGGTAAGAACAGCTTCACTTTGCTGGGAGCAAGCATCAGCTGCCTTGTAGAGGCATGGCCAGTGGGCTGCATTATCAGCAGAAGCCCAACGCAGCGTGTTGGTATTGGTAAGAACAACAGCCTCACCAGTCAGATTAGTCGCCTTACTGGGAGTGAGCATTAGCTGTCTTGTCAAAGGACACCACCCATTTGTTGCCCGTTTGGTGTCTGGACATTGATTGTAGTTGCACATTACATACTGACTGAGTGGAGGCAGGAAGCAAGGCACGTGAAATCACAGACAGTATGAGATGTTGAGATCACAACTGGATGTCAGAGTGGCTAGCATGAACCAAGAGGACAGTTTTAACTGTATCTTTTTAGAATCCATCAGTACATTATCAAAGAATTCTACCTATAGTATTACAATAAATAATATCTACTAATACTGATAAACCAGCTGACAGTGAGAGTGACAACTGTAAGACTGGGTACTAGTGGGAGCACAACCTGGTATCATCCTGTTGGCTTTAAGGTGTTGTTACCCTACAAGGTGGGGAACTTTGAGGTCCACCCACAATGCCAGTGTCTCCTTAGAATTTGGAGAGTTGTAACTAAAGGAGGCCAGCAAGAGGAGGGTAATGGAGAATCTTTTCACCTGTGTATACCAGGACTAACTGTAGAGAGGACTCCAGTTAAAAGCTAAACAGAGTATCTTTTTTGGAATTAACAGGCACATAAGAAATCAGACACTCTTAAGAACCATACAAGGCTATTGGAAAATGAGGCAAGAAAGGTTGGAGAGAAAGAAATTAGGGGTGAAAAGGTGATAGTTACCAGTCCTGAAGCAGAAAGTCAAAGTGGAGTGGAGACAGCATATCAGAGAGTAGCATGGAGGAATGGAATTTGAGGTACCATGTGCAGTGTAAGATGCCCAACATAGTACAATTTGCTGGGGCTGGAGCAGGAACTATTTCCTATTTTGAAGGAGGGTGTGTGGGCATAGCAGTAATGGCTTTCTCACAGGGTTGACAAAGGAGTCTGGAATTAGCTAATTGTCTTAACTATAGGTGACAAAACATTGATGGCCGTCATGACAATCTCTTAATGTCTGGGGGTTTGGGAAAAATTTCTGTAGGGTAAAAATCATAGTAGGGTCCTTGATTGCTTCACCTGAGAAGTATCACCTTCTGTTGTTCTTGGTAGTGCTCATAGCCTGCAGTCTTGAAAGGATTATCAAAAACTCATTAGCATCAAGCTTTCCTACCTAATCCTCTCTGAACTTATGACCTGGCCGTGTCTGAGATCACCCTGACCTGGCAACATGCTTATAGCCAGTGTGCTTTCAAACATGTTTTTCAGCCATAAATATGTCCAGTTATAAAAGTAGCACATCCCATAGAGTGGGAGTGTATGGTGTGGTAACAGCTCCACCTTAGTGTGAGTAAGGTTAAGCTGGATTAGCTAATTACTTAGTTCTGTGAACCTGGTGTGTACAAAATGGGAACCATTGTTTAGTGATTTTTAGAGTTGTGTCAATGTGTTGTTAATGGTGTAATTTATATTTAGTATTATTCATTATTGACATGAGTGTAATGTGTAAAAGGGAAGGAGTGGCAATACAAGTTGTCTGGAGCAGCAGGAGATATGGCAATGGCACGGTGAATGTGTCATTATAAAGGAAGGAGAGAGAGATACTTAATATCTGTCTTACTTTCTAGTCATCCTGCCATCCTCAGGAACTTGGAGAGTGAATTAAGTCACTCACAAAATCTCACCTTGCCCTGTATAATGCCACATCAGTTACAAACAAGGTGCATACAATTTATGATTTCCTTACTGATGAGGAGACTGACCTGGCATGCTTTACAGAAACTTGGCTGGGAGATGACAGTGGCCAACATGGGCTCAGGCTCTCTCAGCAGGGTACTGTGTTAGTGAGCAGGTGAGGAGAGAGGAAGTAGCTGTGATCTATAAAGACCATCTTAACTTGGTCAGATTACCTATTAGGGAGCTGGACTACATTGAATGTGTGTACCTGAGCTTGAAGACCAGAGAACAACTGGGGATTATGTTAATGTACCTTCCACTCCTCTGCCTAACATACTCCCTGTCCAAGCTCACAGAATTGGTCTCAGAACTGGTGTTGAAGTTGCCCAGACTTTTGGTCTTGGGTGATTTCAACATAACATTCCATTTGAGACCTGTCAGGTGTTGTTCAGGAGTTCATCGCAACTGGTTTCAAGGCCCACACACTCAGCAGTTGATGCTGTTTTCAGCTCAGAGCATAGAGATCTATGGGCAGAGGTGATTAATACCTTGGCTGATCATCCAGAGAGAAGATCTCAATTACAATATATTCTTAATACATCTCTCATTGAAGGGAATTTTCCATCTTGTTTAAAAGAAGTAGTAGAATGACCACTTCTAAAAACACTTGCCTTATACCTTCTGGACTTAAACAACTATAGATCAGTATCAAATCTTTCTTTTTTGGGAAGGTGATTGAGAAGACAGTTGCCTTCCAACTCTGAGAAGTATTGGAACATACAAATTATCTAGACCCATTTCAAACTGGCTTCAGAGCAGGATACAGAGTTTAGACTGGTACCGTCACCTTAGTGGATGATCTTCACCATTGACAGGGGGAGTTCATCCCTGCTGGTGTTTTTGGACCTTTCAGCAGTGTTCAGTACCATCGACCATGGTATCCTTCTGGAATGCCCGAGGGGTCTGAGAATTGGAAGCATGGTGATTCAGTGGTTCTGGTCGTATCTCTCAGGTAGATTTCAGATGGCTGTGCTTGGGATAACTTCTCCTCAAAAAAGGAGCTGCTATATGGCATACCACAAGGCCCCATTCTATCCCCAGTGCTATGCAACATTTACATGAAACTGCTGGGAGAGATCATCCAGAAGCATGAGATGGGGTGCTATCAGTATGCTCATAACACCCAAATATATTTCTCCATGGCTTCAAAAACAGCTTCAGTTAAGGATAGTGTGTCTCCTCTGAATGAATACCTGGAGCAGGTAATAGGCTGGATGAGGAAAAACGAACTAAAGCTCAATCCAGACAAGATGGAGGTGTTTACTGTCAAGGGTCTTAACCTTGGTTTGGAGGTGTGTCAAACACTCCTGGTTGGAGTTACACTCCCCCTGAAAGACTGTGTTTGCAGTTGGGGAATACTTCTGGATCTGTCACTCCAAATGATAGATGCGGCGGCAAGGAGTACTTCTGCTGATATGCCAACTGCACTCCTGCCTAGAGCTGGAGGACTTAAAAGATGGTAGTGCGTCACTGGTAACATCAGGGCTGGATTTTTGCAATGTCCTGGACATTGGGCTACCTCTGTACCAAGTTCAGAAACTTTGATTGGTTCAAAACAGGGCAGCCAGATTGGTTACTGGTACATCTAGGAATGGGCATATCACACCAATATTAAAGTCATCCCACTGGCTGCTAATTAGTTTCTGGGCAAAGTACAAAGTATTAGTTATTACCATTAAAGTCGTACATAATTTGGAGCCAGGTTACCTACAGGATTGCCTCTTCACATATAATCCACCCTACACACTCAGGTCCTCTGGGGGATATTTACTTCAACCAGCCAGGACTTTTTCTTCAGCTGTCTCTAGACTGTGGAATGACCTGCTGGAAGAGATGTGAGCACTGAATACAAGGCCTAAATTTAAAACAGCATTAAAGACCAGTCCCTTCCAGATGATTTTAACTATGAGTTTTAAATATGTAATAACTGTTTTAATAGATATTTATGTTCTTTTAAATTAATACCATGCAGTTTAACTATTATTTTTAACTGTTCTATTTCTAAGTGATGTTATATGTTATGTGTTAATCTTTTGTTATTCCCTGTTGTTACAAGGTTCCTTGTAAGATTTCTTGAGGTCAGGCTCAGCTCAGGGGCTATTGGGGCATACCTCACTCCCAAGTGATCTGAAAACCACAAAATGACTTGGGCGTATGTGGATTCCACATAGTCACTCTAGGGTTTCCTCTAGCAGGCAGCTGGTGGGTTGGGGTTGTGTATTGGATAACAAGTAAGTTGTTTAATATGTAGACCTACCACCTTATGCCAGACCAAGCCTATACAGATCTAATTAATAAAGTTGTGGTCTTTTTCTTTTTATTCTTTCTTTTTATATGATTCTGTGTCATTTCTTTCCTATCTCTTCACTAGCACTGAATCAAGGCTGCTGCTGCTGCTGCTGCTAATACATAATTGTGATCATTCTAATTCTAGCAGAAAAGACAGGGAAAAACTATCTTTGTAAAACTGTATCTCACAAAATAAATTTTAAAATCTGTGCTGCAATGTAGCCACATTTTTTTCTTAATTTTACAACTGTGACAATACTCATATCCTATCTGCCTTTTCTTCTCTCATTCGTCATACACACAATGAAAGTTAAACATTATTTTCTTCTAGAATGCAACTGTATCTTTTCTATCTTATGTCTCTTGTCCTTACTGTTCTTATTTTCCACACAACATATATACAATTAAAGTTAAACATTATTCTTTTCTAGAATTCAACTGTTATCTTTTTTTGTCTTATATATTTAAAAGATGCTTTTTGTTCTGTTTGTATTTTCCATTTGCTTGTAAAGGATCAAGAAGAATCATGACTGAGAGAACCTGTGGATGGCTACCAGTTTTCCTCTTGACACTGCTTTATCAAGTCTTCAAGTGGTATGTTACAGTTTATCATGACAATACTACATCTTCTAAAGAGCAGCTTGCGGGATGGCATTTAACCTTTGGATCTGATAGAGAGTGATGCTAGCTTCAACTCAGTGCTTGCAGGCCTGTATCATTTCCCTAACCTGCACACTAGGGGAATACTTGATGAATAATTAAAGTGGCTTTTCTCCTTGGTTTGCTTTTGTGACAAAGGCTGCAGTATTCATTTAATACATCTATAAACATATCAATTTCATTTAAATATACAGAGCAGGGGTATAGGTCTATATTTGTGCTCCTCTAGAACAACTCAAGTCATAGCCAAATTAAGTTTAAGGATATGCTAAAGTAAAGTGAAACCACTGGTGATATAGAACACAGCTTTGTTGATTAGAAGTACAGTGTGTCATCTGCTGTCACGACCTCCACTGACACAAATGCGAGATCACATGAAGCTTAGTGTCTATTGATGATAGTGGAATACAGCATTCACTTTTTTTTGTTTTGTTTTACATAAGGGTTCCTGGAACAAAACCCTCACATGTATGAAGGGTGCACTGTAGATGGCAAATAAAAGCAAAAAGGAGAAATAAAAGCAAAAAACGTTCCTTCACATCCCTTCATTCAGAAGGAGGTGCTGTTGGTTTATATTTGGTTCCTCGACATATATGGGACGTTTTACTCTCCTGGGCCCACTAGATTTCCCAGACAAGATGCCATCTCTCTTCTCACTGGGACTGAAAGAGGTTCCCCAATAGGTGGAGGTTCTATATCTATATCTATAGAATATATATATATATATATATATATATATATGTGTGTGTGTGTGTGTGTGTGTGTGTGTGTGTGTGTGTATATAGAAGCTGTGGAGGACACTTCACAGAGGGTCTTGCAATTGCTGGGACTGGGAGAAGGAAGATTCCCCTTCTTGGGTAAAAAATTATGTTCTCAGCACGAATGCTAGCACAGCCTAGAACTACATAAGCTGCAAACATCTCTACCTTGCATAGTAGTGGTGGATCACACTGCTGGCAGATCTCTCAGAGACAATGGCAGTGACATCGTAGGTCATGCTTGTTAGTACTGCACAGAAGGAAGGCTTGGTAAACCCCTTTTGAATGTCTTTTACCATGAAAACCCTATGATGAGACAATCCAGAATGAAAGAAGAGATAGTGCCAGAAGATGAGACTCCCAAGTCAGCTGGCACTCAACAAGCTACTGGGGTAGAACAGAGGACAAATGTGAGTAGCTTTGTGGCTAATGATACAACTGGATTCAAGCTGAAAGGACTTTCTGCTGTTGACATGCTCATAGGCAAATGGAAAGTCCAAGCTGTACAGCATATAGTATAGGAACATGTGAGAAGCATGAATCAGGAGTAGGTAGACATAGTAAAAAAATAAATGGAACTTATAAACTTTACAATACTTGGGGTGAGTGAGATAAAGTGGACAGGTATGGGACATTTTTAGTTAGATAATTACACAGTGTTTACTTGGGAAATGAAAATCTAAGAAGAAACGAGGTGTCATTTATAATGAGGAGATACAGCAAAAGCAAAGGATACAATGCAAAGTTTGACCAAAACATGTCACTAAGATTTCAGGGAAAAACCCATCAGTGTAGCCATAGTCAAGGTTTATTCTCCAGCTACAAGGGCAGAGGAAGAAAAAATTGAAAGATTCTGTGCAGGAGTCCAGGAAGTAATTGATCACACACCAAAACAGGACTTCTTGTTAATTGTAAGCAATTGGGATACAAAAGTAGGAAACAGAGCAGAATCAAAGACTGTACAAAAATTTGGCCTAGGATCAAGAAATGAAGCAGGAGACTGACTGACTGAATTTTGTGAGGCCAACAGGTTGTTCATCACAAACACATTGTTTAAGCAGCCCAAGAAGCAACTGTATACAGGGTCATCACCTGATAGCCAATATAGAAATCAAATAGACTACACAATTGGAAGCAGAAGATGGAGAAGCTCTATCCTCCCTGCAAAAACAAGATCAGGAGCAGACTGTGGAACAGATAAACTACAAACTACAACATAAACTACAGATAGCAAATGTTAGAATACAGCTAAAGAGGAGCACTAAACGAACCATCATGTCAAAATACAACCTGAAGAACATCCCTGTAGAATTTAAAGATAATGTGAAAGATTTTTGTATTAAGACTAATTGACTGGGAGCCAGAAGAACTCTGGGCTTATACCAGGGACAGTGTCAGGAAGGAATGCAAAAAGATACTATCTGTAGCCGAAAAGAAAGAGAAGCTTCAATTGATGATAGATAAAAATCTTCAGGCTGTTAAGATGAGAAGGAAAAGTAAAAGGTGAAAAGAAGTAGAGTCAGAAGCTTGAATGCAGCTGTTCATTGACTTGTGCACAGGGGCAAGGAGAGCTACTATAATAATCAATGCAGAGAAATAGACAATGATAACAAAAAAAAGGAAGAACAAGAGTATAAGATCTTGTAGATCTGAGAAAAAGGGAAATGTTGCGGGATGCTCTAAGGTCAGTAGGGAAACACATTGCATTACCAAGCAGAAATAAAAAGATGATGGAAACAATACACATGTATAAAGGCTGACAGATTCATTCAAGGAAGAAACATATGAAGGCAGTCAGTTTTAGAAAGTGAAGTGAAAGCTGCACTCAGTGCACTCGGGAAAAATAAATCACCAGAAACAGATGGCATACCAATAGAGCAGCTTCGGACTATAGAAGTAGAATTTACTCTAGTTCTAACTAAAAGCTGTCAACAAATATGGAAAACAAGGATGGCCCACAGGTTGGAAATGCTCAACATACATTCCAATCTGCAAGAAAGGGGACACCTAGCAGTAACCACAAGACTGTTGCACGAATTAACCATGCAAACAAAGTCATGCTCAAAATTCTATAACAAAGACTTCTACCATACATAGAGTGAGGAATGGCAGATGTCCAAGCTGGAAAGGAAGAGACACTAGGGATCGCATTCCAAATATATGTTGGATAACGGAGCGTACCAAAGAATTCCAAAAGAATTTCAACTTGTGCTTTATAGATTATAGTAAAGCCTTTGATTGTGTAGATCATGTGAAAATGTCAATTGCTCTTAAAGAAATGGGTGTACCACAACATTTGATTGCCCTGATGTACTCCGAACAAGAGGCTGCCGTTAGGAGAAAATTCGGAGAAATGTAATGGTTTCCACTTAACAAGGGGGCCAGTCTAGGCTGCATTTTATCACCCTGTTCTGTTTGTACACAGAACATATCGTATGTGGAACAGGATGAGACTCAGAGGAAGGAGGCATCAAAATTGGAGTAAGGAACATCAATAGTTTAAGCTGTGCACATGACACCATACCACTAGCAGAAAACAGCATAGACTTGGAATAATTACTGAAGAACATCAAGGCAGAAAGTGCAAAGGCAGGTTTACAGCTGAACATTAAGAAAACAAAAAATAACAAAAATAATGACCACAAATGATTTATATAACCTTAAAGCAGATGATGAAGACTTTGAAATAGCTCAAGATTTTCCATACCTTGGCTCTATCAAAAATACTTGGTAAAGTAGCATGCAGGAGGAAAAGAAAAAGACCACATTACAGATGGATAAATTCAATTAACAAAGACACATCCCTGAATCTGCAAGACCTGAGCAAGGCAGTTGATGATATGGTGACCTGGAGGTCTCTCGTTCATAAGGCCATGGTAAGTCGAAGTTAACAACAACAGCAGATTTGCATAGGTTGTTTCAGGGGGCCTATCAGAGGTTTCTGGAAACTCAAGCAGAGAGAAAGAGGCCCACTAAACTAAGGTTCCCAGAATGAAAACTGCACCTTTATCTTTAACGATCATGCTGAACAGGGAATTTTATCAGGTGTTGTTCCTGGCTCTGTGACAAGGAACAGGTGTAGGAATTCCCTCTTGTACACAACCATTAGAAGTGCAGGAGCCCTCTCCAAATTTCGGACTGGCAACTCTATGCTAACCTAATTTATATAGGCCACTAAGGAGTTTAGAATATATGTGGGTGTGCATCATAACACTGGTACAAGATGAATTAAATGCCCAATGACTATACTCCTCACCAATCTTCTGTAAACACAGCTCATTACAGTGAGTTAAGATGTAACAAAAACAATGGCAAAATAATTGTTGTAAAGTAGCTGACACAACTGTGAGAAGAGCCTGCTTAACTTGCCCATATATAATGCAAACATCAATCTAATTCAGTGTTCATAGGACATAATGGGAAAGAAGAGATTAATGTTGTCCATTTAGAACACAAATGAATAAGGAGTCTATTGCAGTAGTATATTTTCAGAGACCTTACTTTTAACTGATAAAGATGCAGTGATTGGTTTGCTTGCAGTCATAAAATAATAGAATCAGAGTTGAAAGGGGCCTCATGGGTCATCGTGTCCAACTCCCTGCTCAGTGTAGCATCTCCAGCTAGAACATTACCTGTAGATAAATATCCAGCCTCTTTCTGAAGACATTCAGAGAAAGAGACCTCAGCACTAGGCAATTGGTTCCATTGCTGAATCACTCTCACTGTCAGTTCCTTCTAAATCTACCCTCCTGTAACTTACAGGCATTAGACCTAGTTTTACCCTCTGCAGGAACAGGGAACAAACCTGCTCCCTCCTCTTTGTGGCAGCGGTATTTAAAGTGTGTGACTTCAATCTTTCCTTCACCAAGCTGTACATGCCCAGCTCCTTCAATCTCCTTGTATGTTTTGTTCTGTATACCTCTTACCATCCTTCTTGCCCTTCTCTGTGATGACTCCAACTTGTCTAAATCCTTCATAAAATTAGGTGCTGAGCCTTGAATGATGTACTCCCAATGAAGCTTGACTAGTGCAAAATATAGGAGGACTATTACTTCCCTTGGTCTGAAACTATGGCCCTTTCCGCACCAGGCAATTAGAACAGGGCAGTGCGTCCTCGCACGGAGGTTGTCTGCACCTTGGAGTGGACTAGGAGCGTACTTACCAGAGATCTGCACCTCAGTCTGCTCCAAGACGACTCCAAGTGGTCTTCCAGTGTGTTTTTGAAAGACCGGAAAAAACAGGTCTTCATTTTCCTGGAACGTGTCATTGCGTTCCTGCTCTCTTGTGCAGATTTGCAGGCTCGCACCAATGCAAGCCTGCCATCTGTGGAGGGCGGGCTTTAGGCGTGGCAGGCTTCAGCGGTTGGTCAGGACCCACAACCAACTTGAAGCCGCCATTTTGGAAGCCAGAAGCCGCCATTTTGGAAGCTGGAGCAGTGCAGATCTACAGACCTCGCACTGCTCCGATTCGCCCTGGACCAAGGAGGAGCCCTGCAGAAGGGCTTCAGGGACAGTCTGCATTGCTTCGGACCCCAGAAGAAGCGGTGAGTAACGGCACGAAGCGATTCGCTCGCCTCGTGCGGAAAGGGCCTATGTTTCTACTAATGCAGGCTAAGATAGCATTTGCCTTCAATGCTGCAACATCACAGTGCTGACTCATGTTCAATTTATGATCAGCAATAATCTCAAGGGTATTTTCACATATAATACTGCTTATCCAAGTATCCTCCACTGCATATTTATGCATTTACTTTTTGTGGACTAAATGTGAAATTTCACCTTTATCTCTGTTGAATTTCTTTTTATTACTTTTAGCTCAGTTTTTCTGGTTTATCTAGGTCCTTTTGAAAGCTGTTACTACTACAGCTCCCAGTTTTGTATCCTCTGAAAATTTGACAAGGATTCCCTCCATCCCCTCATTTAAATCATTAAAAAAAATAAAAATAAAAAGCATTGACTGAAGGACAGAACATGGCAGAAGTCTGCTCGAGGCCTCCTTCCCATGTGAAGCACAGCCACTGATAACAACTGTTTGAGCATGATTTTCTAACCAATTATGGATCCATTTGATGGTGTTTCCATTTATTCCATATTTAGTCAGCATTCCCACCATCTACCAAACTGGTGGTGGTGGTGGTTGTGTGCCTTCAAGTCATTTCTGGCTTATGGTGACCCTAAGGCAATCCTATCACAGGGTTTTCTGGGCTTGAAAGTGTGTGAAGCGCCCAAGGTCACCAAATGGGTTTTCATGGGCTAATGAGGAATTGAACCCTGATCTCCAGGATTGTAGCTCAGTGCTCAAACCACTATACCATGCTGGCTTAACCAAACTAGTGACCCAATTAAAAAGAGTTTGGCAGGATTTGTTCTTGACAAACTCAGGCTGGCTCCTGCTAATCACAGCAAGGTCATTAAGATACTTGCAGAAAGATTCCTGTACGATCCATTCTAATATTTTTCCTGGTATTGAGATTAGACTGGCTGTTGTATGGTTGCCTTTATCTTGTTTTCTCCCTTTTTTTGAAGAGAGGGATAATGTTAGTCTCCAGTCCTCTGGCATCTAACCCCTTCTCCAAAATTTCTCAAACAGCATAGCAAGTGATTCTGTGAGTACGTCAGCAAGTTCCTTCAGTACTCTGGGATGCAGCTTATCTGACCCTGCAGATTTGAACTCATTTAGGTTAACTAGGTAATCTCTGACTAACTCCTTATCAATCTTGATTTATATTCCTTGCCAAAGTCTCTGCTGCTGCATCAAATCACATGGTCCTCTTTTTTCTTTTTTTTTGGCAGGAGGGGGACTGAAGTTCTTGATAGTTAGCTGCCTTTTCATTGTGATCTGTTAGCATTTTACCATCCTTGCTGAGCAGTGGTCCAACCATTTTCTTTTTCACTCTCTTGCTTCAAACATATTTCAAAACATCCTTTTTGTTGCTCCTTGCTTGTCTAGACAATCTCAGCTCATTTTGAACTTTACTTCCCTTACGCTATCCCTGCAAGCTTGGGCCACATGTCTGTATTCTTCCTTGGTGATTTGTCCTTCCGTTCTTTATACATGTTGTTTTTTCTTTTCACTTCCTTGTTGAGCTTACTATGCAGCCACGTTGGCTTTTTCAGATGTTTCATCTTAACCATCATTATGATTTATTGTTTATAGAAGTCCCTAAAATATACAGGCCACTGTGTGAAAATAAAATGAAAATTGAGAAAAATGCAAGACAGAAAAGATTACTTTTTAAGGTAATAGCTTAAAACTCGGTATAGAAAAGACCAACCAAATATCTTAAGGGGAAATGTTCCATGATTCATGGTCTTCAGCTTGAGCTTTTGTCCTCTCAGCAGTCTTTCAGTGATTTGCTTGATTTTTGTTTGTGCCCCTTTGTGGTTTGCACTGGGTGGGTTGTTCTTTTTGAAGGGCTAGAGTATGGATATTTCTGCCACCTAGCAGCAAAGGACTGGTGTTGATGTTCTTCTGATAATCTGCATGGTGGCCATAGAGAAATACTGGTGCTGCAGAAGTAGTTTGTTCTCTGGGCATGCTGGTGTTTACTCAAAATGACAAAAAAACATTGATTTTTTTTTCTGTGGAGAATGACATCTTTTATTCTAAAGATGATTTGTCACATTGTACTCATCTGTAAAATTTGAATGTAAAATTGTTGCTACGTTCTTTCTCTGTGTGGTCCTAACACTCCCTGATTGCTGCGACTGTCAGTAACACTGATACCAGTCACTTCCCAAGGATATACACAAATGTCAGCAACTGCTAAAAATAGTTTTGTGAGCTCACACACACATGCACCCCTGGGAAATTGTTCTAGTCCAGCTCAATCATTCCATTTCTGACAGACTTGTCAGATCCTAGAGGCTGACAGTTTTATAACAGTGTTTCCTGTACATCCTGTAGCCTCATGTTTGATCTCTTTTTCTAGTGAACCTATGTCATTTGTAACTTAAATTGATTGTATTTATTTATTTTATTTATTTCTGACATTAACATGTAGGGTTATCACTTGATGGACATTGCTGTTGCTTGTTCTGACTTTTTGTGTCACATACCTCTTTATAGCAAGTGCATCTTTTGACACTTCCTCTTCTTTCATTTGACAAGAGATGCTTTTGAACAACAGAAGTGTGTATTTCATCCTGAAACTTCACCTCTGTTCATGCTTGTTCATGTGTCTATACTATCAATAGAAATTAGATCCAGTAACTTGAATACCTGTGCAATAAGAATATATATCTAAAATAAGACATTTAAGTAAATAATCAGTGGTGATCATTAATCTTAGGGCAGAAGAAAAATTAGGTCCATGTGGATTATACCTTGGCTTTGCATCCTGACTCTATTTCTCTGTATAGTTAGGAAAATGAAAAAACAAAAGTTAAAAAGTTAGGAGGCTAATCTTTTTACATAGGGTAGGTCCACTCCAAGGGCACAACAACTTTCTCTCAGTTCATATAATAAGAAAGGTAATCTGTTCATGTTCACTTTAAACTACAGGTCATTGGTTCAGCACACAAAAACAGAGTTTAGTTTGTCTCTAGTTAGGAACACAGCTAAGAAATTCCTCACACAAATTGCCTCTGTTCAGTAAGAGCAAAGTAGTGATGTGGGGTACAAAGTGTTCTCATGTTGCATGTTTCAGTAAAAAGGAATCTTTTTAGAAATTAATTGCATTGTGGAATGCAGTTAATGAATAATGTAATGAATCCATCAAATGTAAATCAGATTGGCAATCAAGATGAATACAATCCCTTTTATTCTGAAAGTTGTAATTTACTTCTTTCAGGCAAATATCCCTAGAAAAAACATATGTTTAGACTGCAATTTTGCAGTAAGACTGCTGAGCTCAATGAGACTTATTTCTAAATAGAAATGTATTGGAGTGCACAGTTAAGAACACAGCTCTTTAGGGATGCTAAAATTAATAATGTGCCTTCACCCTCCTCAACAAAAAAGCTAAATAGTATAAGCTGTTATTAGTTGTCTTGTCTTTAAAAAAATACAAGAATTCTAATAGGTATAATTTCCAAGTAAAGCTTTTTATTTCTTTGATTATAACAAATAACCACACTAAAGCATAGTTTTAAGCATATTTATATCTAATTGGAAAATATGTTCCATTAAGTTCAGTGGAGTTTACTTCCAAGAAATTGGCTAAAGGACTTCAGCCTATGTCTACTTTGCTGAATTTTGCTCCTTACTGATATTTTAGTTTCAGCCTTTCTGGCTATTGGAAAAAACATGAGATATTGATACAGCATGAAATATTAATGGATCATATTTTTTTACTTTTGTTTACCAACTATAAGTCAAACAAATATACTAAATAAAAATTAATTGCTTGTGATCAGAGAAAAAATTATACAAAATCCACACCAATGGATTAGCATATTTAATTTTCTAGTTGCTTAGTTGTCTATGAACTAATGTTATCCACAGAGAGCCACATGTTGTGCAGTCCACTCAGTTTATTGATGATGACATAATAAAGAAGATGAAGACATGAAGGAAAATAAATATATTTAAAATATTTTGTGCATTCTCCCCTACCTCAGCAATAAATTATCCTTTGTTGGACTACAACTAAAGGGATATACCTCACTTTTGATGCTGGATCAGAGCAGGGGTATAGCATGAAGAAGATTCAGTTGTAGTAGCTTAGAAAAAAAACTGACTAGATTTTGTGTTCTGTATTCCTTTGTTTTTAAAAACAATCCTTATTTAATCTAATTTAATGGGGAAAGATTTGTGCTATAAGTATATGTGTCTGTCAGCTTGAATTTGTCTTATTTCAGTTTCTAAACCTGCAAATTATCTGCCTGCCTGCCTTCATCATCTAGTTTCACTATGTCATATGAAGTTCACTGCCCTTTTTGCAGCTGTTGAGTGTTCTATAAACTTCTGTTCATTATACTTTAGAGCAGGGGTGGGCAAATTTTTGCCAACAAAAACGTTTTCACCAATAGAATTCCCAGAAGCCCCAGCTGATATGGCCAATGGTAAGGGATTATAAGAGAAGCCAGCATGGTATAGTGATTTTAGTGTTGGACTACAGCTCTGGAGAACAGGTTCAAATTCCTGCTCAGCTATGGAAACTTACTCGGTGACCTTGGGCAAGTCATACTCTCTCAGCCTGAGAGGAAAGCAAAGGCAAATCTGAAGAATCTTGCTAAGAAAATTGTTTACAGTTCTTTGTATTAAGAAGTTACCATGACACATTTTGATGTGTAGCCTTGTTGTGTTTTGTAGTGTTATACAAATTTGGGGAGCTGTCAACAGCTTGGGGTAGCAGGCACCTGATAGCAGCATCTCTTCCCACTTCATAGACTCATCCTCTTGTCTTTGCACTTAGTGTTTCTGAAGAAGAAAATACATCATGATGCAGCATCTTTTATTGTGCTCACATGATGGGGAGCACAATAATGCTGGCTAATCCAAATGGATACTGCTCCAAAACATACTTTATCCTTTACCGTCATGGTCAGTGAAAACAGCTGTAGATGAGAGCAGGTCTCTGCTATATCTCCTACCAGTACAGCTCATTTAAAGGGGAGAGGGAAGGAGGAGTGTAAAAACTAAAAGCTGCTGCTGCCAATTATTCAAAGATGAATAGGACTCATATGTGCTCCCTTATTCCCTCTTCTTTAGGAATGCTTTGTTTTCTCTTCATCTTAACAGGTTTTTCACCTTCCTTTCACTCACCTTAGCCTCCTGCTGTTATTTGAATGTACAGTGCCCCCTCCACATTCACAAGAGTTCAGGATGGAAAAGCCATGTGAAAGTGGAAAAAACATGGAACACCCCCCCACACACAATTCCACCATTCCTATTGTGAGCTCCCCCCCTACTCCCTTCTGGCCCCGATGCTCCTAGGGGGAAGAAAAAGACAAAGTAAAGGGCTTACTGTTACTTTCTCTTCAAACTAAGAAGAGTGGAGCACTTGACATTCTAGCTACTTCCGGTCACCATCTTGAGAAGGGAGGTTCCTCCCAGAGGGGAGGGATAAGAGTAAAAAGAACACCTGACCAGTCAGCGGTCATTACACAGCAGAATATGCAGCCATATGGCAGAGAGGACACACCTCCGACAATGGGGGGAGGGACTTTGCTCACCCACGAGGAAAAAAAAAAATCATTTTAAACACAGGCCTCACAAGCCTGGGGTGAGGAATGCAAGGGAATGGGAAGAAGAATGGGAGGGGGACAAGCATGTGCCTTGCAAATGTCAAGGGAGGACTGTACTAAATATATTTTTAATAAAATGTTTAGTGCAGCCCTTGTTCTCCACCTCTTGCATCATGAACATTTCACCATTTCATATGTTCATATTTATATTGATGTGTGAGAAATATGAGTTTTTTTAAAAAAAGTATTTTAAAAAAACTCAGAACCAAGGAATTATGAATTGGGGTGGCATTGTATGTTGGCAGATATTTGAAAAAAAGCTTATCTTCAGTTGTAATGACTGAAACTAGACAGCATCCTACATCAGAGCTATTGTTCTTTCCTTCAGTCATCAAATGCTGTTGTTACGCTGTGAACTGGGGGTCCCGGGAGGGACACCAAAATGTGCTTAACTAAAGTTGGGGAAAATTAGCTCAGAGCACTGCTTAGCGTTATGAGAAGCAGGGTAACTTAGCGAGATCTTGAACCCTATGTCTACGGGGTCGGGTCGAGTCAAGGAGAACACAGAAGTTGAAATAATAAATGATGTTTATTAAATACAAGCAAAACAGTGTATGCGACACACTCATACAAGATAACTAAAGAAAATAAAGGTTGGAGTGGTATAGAGGGATTTTTAGAGGGATTGCTGGTTGGGTGATACTTCACCTGTCCTGAAGCCCAGGAAAAATAGAGAGCAAAGCTGGGGTGCGATGTAGCTCAGCACGTGGAGCTGAGGAGAGGCTCGCCAAGCAAAGCGGCAGCAAGGCGGGATGAAACTTGGGAGTGTTCCGAGAAAGTTCTCGGAATCAAGGGTTTTTATAAGGAGAATAGTGACTGCAGGCTATGCCATACTTGGGGGAAAACAATAGATTTGGAGTTGAAGACAAAAGCCTCCAAAAGGTCAGAATCTGAATGATTGAGTTGTCGTAGCAGTTCTCAATATAGTAGCCAGTATGCAAACGCAGAGTACTTGGGTATGGCATAGTTTACCCATCAAGCTGCCATCGCGGGGCAGAGGCTCTTTTGTAAGTAGCGTGCATACTTAGAGTACTTGCCTGGAGGTCTCCTAAAGCAGTGAGTCAGCTATTTCTGGCCTGCCTGTATTGTAGTTTGAATATTACGGCTATTGACGGCCTAGCTTGTTGACGTGCTTGTCCGGTGGCCTGGCAAGCATGTGGAGAGGAATAGAGAAGTGCAGCCGAATTGTGATATCAAGGGATATCTTTTAATATCCCAAAAGCTCGGACTAGCTAGGGCAGTAACACTGTCTGAAGTTCTTTACCATTTCTTCTTTTTCATCTCGGATGGCCAACATGTAGCCCTCCGCATTTTTTTAAAGTCTATAACTCTGACCTTCCATCACCTCAGGCTATGTTGGCTTATCCTAATACAAGTTTGGATCCAGGCACATCTGGGTGGCCTCAAGTTGCCTATTTCAAGATTACAGATCATGCTTCATGGAAAGTGTTCATTTTATACCTGAGAGCCACCCATTCTTGTTCGTAATAAAGCTTCTTTTGTTTTCTTTCTCATTTAGACACACATCTCTTGGTGCCATAGCACATGGATTTCAGGACTGCATGTGAAGAGGTAATGCCAATTCTTTACGATTTTTTAAAAAACCACACATACAAGAGTATTGTGTACTTTGTATTTTAATTATAAATATTACAAGGAATGTGTTGTTTTAGAGAAAGCAAAAAAAAAAAAAAAAGTCTGGCAGATTTGGGAAAGGGGAGGAATACTTTCTGAGCCTAGACGTGGAAGACATATCAAGAGTGCCATACAGCCAAGGATCTCACAGAGATTACTTTAGCAGAAGTTAACTCATCCAATATTATATCTCTAGTTGTAACAATTTCCAAGTGAGCAACATACTGTGTGTGCACATGCATGTGTTGCCCTCCCCCATGCTATTCCAGTGTTAGTGAGTGGACCATTAATGTGCAAATACTTCATTCTTTGTTTTCCTATCTGTGTCTTCCTATCTGTTTTTTATTGGTACTTTATATCCAAACACTGAATCATTAACTAAAATAAATAGCAAATACCAAAATAAATTTAAAAAAAAGCTGAACACATATTGAAATCATTATCCCTATCCTGGGGAACAACAATGCCATTTTCAACTGGCATTAGTGTGATAACGTTTTGCATGCTTTGTGATAATGTATTAAACTTGCCTTGGTCTATAACTTGGTTGGAGGGAATATGTTCTCTCATGCAAGCCTGCTTGAGTTTTGAGATTTTCAGGTGTATGCCTTTTTTTCTTAGAGAGGCATGTGATAGAGGCAAGAGAGAAGCTTTCTCACTGGCTGTTTGTAGGCTTGGTAGGAACTCGCTACCAAAGGGCCCTGTTGTTATTTCTGATGGCAGTAAAATGTCTTTTTATTCAGCAAAACTTTGGTAGTTAAGCCAGGTTACTACAAATAGAAGTGTCCATCTGCATAGTTTCTGTGTTTTTTTTCCCTTTGTCAATGCATTTTAATTGTTTTAAATATTTTATGCACTAATTAATGTGCCCTGATTTACAGGTGCTTTTTTCTTTTCATGTTATTATTAGTCACCTCAAGTCCTGTTTTTGGGAATGGGTGGTGAGGTAAAAAATCCAATAAATAAGTGAATAATGTATAAAATAAATAAAATATAATATCAGGTATATTTTGAAAGAAAATGGAATGCAGTTTTTAGGCACAAGACGAAAAGTAGTGGGGAAGAATAGTTCTACATATGTAGAGTCTTACATCTATATTAAGTAGAGATGGAAAGAATATTTGGAAATATTTGAAAAAAGATTAAAAAAAATGTTTTTTATTGTATTGAGAAAACCTGATGGAAAGAATCCTGGAATGATGAAAATCTTTGTAGTTTGGGCTTAATCTACACAAAATTTGCACATCCTCAATTTGCACAGCAAATAGCACTTTCTGCATAAGAAACAGCTTTTACTGTACAAAGATGATATTTCTGCATGGTAACACTATTTTCTGCACAGAAAATGTTATTTCCTGTTCAGGGAATGCTGCAGTAGGGGACATTCCATGGAAAATTTCCCTTTTCTACACAAGAAACTGCTTTTCTTTGGAGGAAATATTTCCATGCAGAAACATCATTTTTTGTACTGGAAAAAAAGTTTCCTTTGCAGTGCAAAGTGGCTGTGCAAAACAACCATATGCTAATTTTTCACAAAATAAGTCCCAAATTGCATGTAAGCTTTGAAAACGGCATGGTTTTTGAAGACTTTCTCACATTGAGGAGAAGAAAAATGCTAAAATTACAGATTGTTTACTTCAAGAAGAAAATTAGTAGCGAGTTACATCCCTAATATTAAGAAACTAGTTCTGTTGAGTTCAATGAGAAATATTTTCAGGTGGTAAGTCGATAGCTGTGTGTTAGCCTATGTAAGCAAAACATGGAGAGATTGTCATTCAAGTTGAAACATTCTCTTAGCTTTGACCAAAGAGAATGTGGAACTTGGGAACTGAGAGAGGCTCTGTGCTCTTGGCACGAGACAGATAGGCAAGGGTAGTGGGAGGACTTGAAATCCAGAAGAAATAAGGGGGTGATATTATCCCCTTCCCATTGGAATCACATGTATCTTTATGAATACAGAGGCTGAGAATCTGCTGTCCTTTTTATTTTTCAGTTTTGCAATATTACAAGCAGGAAATTGAACAATGGGTAAAGTTCTCCCCTCCATGCATTTATTGCAGGAGAACAATCACTCTTATAAGAGGGCAGTAAGCTCAACAGATAACAGGGTATATTTGTGTAAATGACACTTTGCAAATTTATTGAATTAAGCAGCCACTGTGGAGTGAGGACAGAGAAGCAGGCTCTGGGTTGTGCTGTCCCAGACACATTGCTTCTATGGAACAGATTATTTATTGGAACCCTGGGCAGTTGTAGTGCTCTTTGAGCTTTTTAGAGGCTGAAGATTGTGGCAAATAACATATAAATCAAAACATTAAACAGAGCGAATTTCAGGCAAGCATGTGTTTGCTTGGCTTTATTGGATCTGAAATACGTTTGCCCTTTTTTCAGCTCCAAAGGCTGTCCTATTTATGTGTATCAGTGCTGCTTTCAAGTAGGACAGGAAGGGATGTAATTTAACTGAGGGTTTAATTTAAAGAGGTATTGTGAAGCAGTAGCTTCTGCATAGTAAAGCAAAGGCTACTAGGACCTCATTACACTTTTAAGAGGTTTCCATGCAAATTAGATTTTTCTGCACATGTGTAGTCAGTCACTCAGTGAATAGCTTGCCTTTTTTCCCTCCATGCCTGACTTTCTTGTTCAAACTGTGAATAAACTCTGCCCATTTGCATCACAGTGCTGACTTCTATTTTAATTTTATCGTGATGCTTAATTATGTCTTACTGTATGGTTACATGCCGCTTAATTTTTCCTCCCAGCGCTCTTCGTAAAGCTTCTCTAGAGATTTTATAGGGTAATCAGCCAAGTAAGAAGTGTGCAATCAAGTAAAGCAAAATGACTGTATAAACAATTGAACAATTCCTCAAAAATGGTTTTACCTTAGGCTGCCCTCAAATTAATTGGAATCTATTGAGATGTTCCTAGGTGTGAATCTGTAGGAATCTTCCCTAGCCCCCATCCTACACCCAATCCCACTGGCTTTGGTTGGTTGAGTTATAATAGTAGAATAGAAATGTAAGTTGTACATGGCCTTTCCAGCATTTCCTTTTCTCCTCCCTGCCCTTTATCTCAGATTTCACCCACTGGAGATGTCCTTATTTCATAAATCAGGAACCTGAAGAACAAAGAAACAACTTTTCAGTGTACTGTTTTATGCTTTGGAGCATTATTTGACTTGCTTTAGCAGTGAAGTGACTTGCCAGAGGTTAGCCATAGCATTTCAGTATTGGAAGAGTGTTTGCCACTCTGGATCTGGATACCTAACTGATAGGTCACACAGGTTATGGGAGAGTCATGCTTGCCTTCAGTGGCTGAAGCATTGGTCAGTAACTAGAGGAAATGGCTATCAAAGTCTAGAGCAGAGGTGCAAGTCTTCTTTTGCTTATATCCCTATCCCTTGTCTTGAGTAAATTACAGATGCCAACTGACAGCTCCTTCTGATTTTCTCCTTGTAACTCCTTGTTTCTCCCTGTAACTCTCATGCTGGCTATTTCTAGTTGAGATCTTAGTGCTGTTGCTTTTTTGGACTGCAATTCCCAAAATGTCTCAGCCAGCATGGAGGTTGTAGTCTCAAAAGTAACATTTCCAAGCTTTTTTTCCAGTTGGATAGTACTGTAGGACCAGGATGGAAACTAATTGATACATTTTGTATACTGATGGCACAAACACATTGGCACATGGGATTGTGCTGCTCCGGAACAGCAGGAAGCCAAAGCTCAAGAAAAGTCTTGAGTCTGTTTACAGGTGTGAATGGGTAACCAACAACATCCTTCAGGGCTCAAGGGTCTGAGATTTACTACGGGGAAAAGGATCAAAGCCCAAATCCAGATGACAAACCTTATACCTGTGTGATTGATAACTATAAAATATCTAAAAGAATTAGAAAGAAATTGACTGTCTTGAAAACAGAAGTAAGACAAAAAGGAAACAATCCTTTTGACCTTATGAGATAGTCTTGAATCTAAGGCCCTTTCTGCACGAGGCGAGGGAATCGCTCTGTGCCGTTACTCACCGCTTCTTCTGGGTTCCGAAGCAATGCTGACTGTCCCTGAAGCCCTTCTGCAGGACTCCTCCTTGGTCCAGGGCAAATTGGAGCAGTGCGAGCTCTGTAGATCTGCACTGCTTCAGCTTCCAAAATGGCGGCTCTGGCTTCCAAAATGGCGGCTTCCAGCTTCCAAAACGGCAGCTTCCAGTTGGTCGTGGGTCCTGACTAACCGCTGAAGCTTGCCACACCTAAAGCCCACCCTCCACAGATGGCAGGCTCGCATTGGTGCGAGCCTGAGAATCTGCACAAGAGAGCAGGAATGCAATGGCACGTTCCAGGAAAATAAAGACCTGTTTTTACCGGTCTTTCAAAAACACGCTGGAAGACCACTTGGGGTCATCTTGGAGCAGAGTGAGGTGTGGATCTCCGGTAAGTAGGCCGCTCCTAGTCCGCTCCAAGGTGCAGACGACCTCCGTGCGAGGACGCACTGCCCTGTTCTAATTGCCTGGTGCGGAAAGGGCCTAAGACCCGCACATTGTCAGGGTATATACCCTTTGTCCTTGTATGGAATGATTCTTTCCAGACTGACCAGATGGATTTAGTTAATTAATTCACTGACACAGGCTGTGATCTGAAATGCACTTGAAATGAATTTTTCTCTGCACACCGAGAAGCTATTGGATTATAATCATAAAGCATGATGATTGGAATCCTTCATGGGGTTTCTGTGCTCTGCTGTGATCCAAGTTAAGCTCCTGGCTCATGAGTAATCCTAATGCTTCTAATTAGATTAAACAGAGGTTATAAGATTAGTGTACAGTCCCCGGGTGACACACTGTATTAAATTATATCCAAGGTTGAACCTGTGTGTACTATGGCATTGATTGCTAAATTTGATGCCTTGATATTCTATAGAGAGATTTTTTTTAAAATTTATGGTTATGTTAAAAGCAAGAGTCTCTTAGATTGTTAGCAGGGCTTGTTTTTTTACTTGTGTGCAGAGCCCAGATGCATAAGTAGATTTTATTAAATGAACCATCTCCAATTCATTAAAATGTAACCAGTAATTGCTTTTGCCATATAATTGTTTCAGTACAGTATTTCTATTTATTTATGATTATGGTAGATAGTTGAGCTGATAAGCTTATAGACTAATTAGAATGTACTAGTACCTCTTACTGCTTTACTAAATATCCCAGTTTAAAACTAAAAAAGATAAGAAAGAGAGTATTTGTATATGTGTGTGTGTGTGTATTTATAACATGAACTTTTGGAATGTAGCTTGGAAACTAAGAACCCTTTTTCTCCCTTTGAAGACAAAGACAGGGATTTGTTTGCTGCAGGATGGTAACCAGGAGCCTTTCAAAGTGCGGCTGCACTTAGCCAAAGATATTTTAACAATTCAAGAACAAGATGTGATCTGTGTGTCTGGTGAACCTTTTTATTCTGGTGTAAGTATCAGTTTTTTTTTTAGTGGCTTCCAAACTGATGATATTATGTGTGTGGATCTTTCTGAATTTATTCCTGCTTTTCATTAGAAGATGCAGAAATATTCAGGAGTGATAAAATTGCTTGAGCTGGTCCTAGGTACATAAATCTTCCTCATGTACTAAATGAAAAAAAAAAAATGCAAACTAACAAGCACACAGAAATGTCCTTGCTGTAAGATGCCAAGTTGTTTTTGTTTTTGTTTTGATTGCTATCAGAAACCATTTTCAAGACTGATTTTTGTGTGGTTCTGTAATAAATATTGCCTTATTTGGTGTACAATTAAAAATTAGTAGCTCGGAATAGACAGTTTGTGTCTGTTTTACCAGTCAGCTTGTCCTTTCATGCTTGCTCTGTGGGTGTGCTTAGCTGTAGAAGGGGATAATACATCAGTTATATGTAGAAGCACTCTCGACAAATTCCAGAAAACATGACCAAGAAATAAATCATGGTACCAGAGCAAGGACTGGAACATTCTTGTCAGGTTGGTAAATGGAAAAACTGTCTTGCTACAGGACCCGCTTTTGGATGAGCAATACTGAACTGGCTTGTATTATGGAGACCTTGCTGGAAGTAGCTGGGAGGGTTAATCTCTCCCAGCTTTGTCCACCTAGGGTTTTGTGAGCAGCAGGCAAGGCCTGGGGGTGATGAGACAGAATTACAGTGATGTATCAGGATTAGATCTTCTTTACTAGATATTCTGTCCCAAGGTCTGCTGGGTTGAAATGCGTGAAACGGGTGGCTGGGACAGAATAAGGATTCTGTTGGTGTACTATTGCTGCTCAGTAGTCGCCCTTCCTGAGTTTTCTCAGTGGTGGCATTGGAGTCCCCACAGCTAGTTGTGTTGGGGGACTTTAACATCTATGCAGACTTCTCTGTCAAGAGCAGCTCAGGACTTCATGTCTTCCAAAACAACTAGGACTCTGTCCCAAGTAATATCCCATACTGCAGGATGCACTGTGGACCTAGTTTTCTGTGCAGGGCAGGATGATGGTGATCTGGCTGTGGAGGAACTTTATATAGTTCCATTGGACAGATCACTACCTGGTCGCTTTTATTCTCACCAAAACTCAGAGCCTCTTCAGGGGTGGGAGGGTGTGTTCCACCTCACAAAGCTTAAGGATCCAGATGGATTCCTGGTAGCCTGGATAGTTTCTTATTGCCTTGCTAGGTGATCCTGTTGAAGTCTTGGCTGATCTGGGTGGTAGACATGATTGTTCCTAAGCATCCCCTCTCATGGGGTGGAGCCAGGTGAGAACCCTCACTAACTAGGGAGCTGGCAGTGATGAAGTGAGTGGGATGGAGACTAGAGTGGTGATGGCAGAAGACTTGGAGCGAGTCTGACCAAACACAGGCTAGAGACGATTGGAAAGCTTATACTGTGGCATGGTAGCAGCAAAGAAATCTTTCTCCACTGCCACTATTGTATCAGCACAGTGTTGTCCAGTGGAGCTGTTGTGAGTCTTCAGGAGCCTTTTACACTCTGCTCCACAAAAACAGTATATCAAACCACTAAGTAGCCTGGAATGAAAAGTTTGCACCACTCTGACTTAGATGCTGTAGTAGATATAGTTCTGGTTGATATAAACTGGGCCCCTGATTGTCCAGTATTATTGGATATATTTCAATTTGTGCAGCATGAGGATGTGGACAGGATACTTGCAATGGTGAGAGCCACCATATGCATAGACCTGTGCCCTTCCTGGCTATTGAAAGCAGCCCAATGGGGACTTGCAGGTCAGGTGGTGAATGCTTCACTACAAGAAGGCAAGTTTCCATCTTTCTGAAAGAGGCTATGGTGGGCCATTATTGAAAAAAGTCCTCCCTGGATCCCAGCATAATACAAACTAATGACTAGTCTCCAATATCCACTTTTGGGGAAAAGTATTGGAGTGTGTGGTGGTCTCACAGCTCCAAATATTACTGGATGAAATGGATTATCTAGATCCATTTCAGTCTGGCTTCAGGCCTGGCTATGGGACAGACACAATTTGCCTTGGTAGATGACCTATGCGAGGGATTGGACAGAGGAAGTATGTCCCTGGTGGTTCTGTTGGACCTCTCAGTGCCTTTTGATACCGTCAACCATGATATCATTCTGAGACACCTCCCTGGGGTGGGGCTCAGGGGCACTGTTTTTCAGTAGCACCAGTCTTTCTTAGAGGGCTAGACTCAGAAGGTGGTGCTGGGAAATGCCTGTTTGACACCCAGTGTCTACGGTCAGTAATGGACTGGATGAGGGTGAACAAACTGAAACTTTATCCAGACAAGACAGAGGTGATTCTGGTCAGTAGGAGGGCCAATCAGGGAATAAGACTTCAACCTCTTCTGGATGGGGTTACACTCAACCTGAAATCTCAATCTTGCAGCTTGGGTGTGCCGCTGGACTCAGATCTGAGCCTGGATCTCCAGGTTTAGGTTGTGGTCAGGAATCCGTTTGCACAGCTAAAACTAGTGCACCAGCTGCATCTATTCCTCAAGAAGTCAGATCTGGCTACAGAGACACATGCTTTGATTACATCCCATTTGGACAACTGTAATATATTCTTTGTGAGGCTGCCTTTAGAAATTGTTCAGAAACTTCAGTGGGGTCAAAATGCTGTGGCCAGGCTGTTGACTGTGGATGGCTACAGGGATCATGTGACTATCGATTAAAACAGCTGCATTGGCTACTGCACCATTTCCAAGCAGAATTAAAAGTGCCAGGCCTTTAAAGCCCCAATCAGCTTGGGCCCAGACTATCTGACTATATTTTCGTATATAAGCTAGCACAGTCATTAAGAACTGCAGGGGAGAGTTTTCTCTCAGTCCCACTGCTTTCACATGTTCATTAGTGAAGATCCAGGAGAGAGCCTCCCAGACTATGGAACTCCTTTCCATGGGAGGTCTGACTGAACCCTTCTCTCCTCTCTTTCTACTGGCAGAAAGGCAGGCTTTGGAACATTGAATTTTAATTATGGAGCTGTAGTATGTGTGTATAAGTGGTGTGCTGTTTTCATCTCTTTATCTGTTGTTTAAATTATGTTTTAAATATATTTGAAGTGTTTTTACTGTGTTTAATCATGTTTTAATAATTGTGAGATTTAATTTCTTTTTAACTTTTGTAAATACAGGTTTTAGCAGTATCTTTCTAGTTTATTGTGAGCCGCCTTGGGTCCCATTTGGGAGATTTAAATTTGATAAATGTATAAATAAATGAATGTTTCTTGCAATCTAGTAATGTTTCTTGCAATCTTGATTTTTTTTAACCTTCTCTCTGTTCTCTTTCTGACTCAGGGGTTAAAATTAATTCTCATATTAACTCTCACCGCATGTTGCCCTCTGCTGTTCATGGGAATTGTAGACAGTGAAACAGACTAGAGGTCAGCTAGAGCAGTGATTCTTAATCTTTTCTTTATCAGGACCCCTGTAAATATAATTGATGGGAACCCCCAAGGCTTACTTCAAGATTTAAATATCTAAATTTAGATTTAAATATTCAAATATTTATTTGTTAAAGGCTTCTGGAGACTAAAATTGAAATCCCTGCTCAGACACTGAGTGACCTTGAACAAGTCACATTCTTTAGCCTCAGAGCAAAGCAAACCCCCTCTGAACAAATCTTGCCCAAAAAACTCTGTAATATGTTCACCTTAGGGTTGCCATATGTCAGATGTGGCTTGAAGGCAAACAGTAACAAAGTGCTGCTGACAGAGGAAGATTTTTTTCTAGCTGTCATATTTTTCCTCTTTGAAATCTGAATTATGGTCGCTCCATGATGGAATGGAATTTTGATCAATGGAATTTTCTTGGCAAGATTTGTTGCCTTTGCCTTTCTCTGAGAGAATATGACTTGCCTGAGGACACCCAGTTGGTTTCCATGGCCAAGTGGGGATTCAGACCTTGATCTCCAGAGTCATAGTTTGGGCATGTGCACACACTGTCACCATGTCTCTTCTGCCAGGGACAGGGCAGCAGCGGGTTACGAGCACGGAGGGACACTGCAGAAGGCATGTGCTTATTCCCAAACTGTTCCTTCATTTTCAAATAACAGACCAGTTCAAGTGTGTGCACACGTCTTCTGCTGTGTCCCTTTCGTCAAGGATATGGCAGTGGGAGGTATGGGCGTAGAGGGACACAGTGGCAGGCGTGTGTGCATGCCGAGCTGCTCCCTTATTTGGAAATGGGGAAGCAGTTTCAGCACTTGAGCGCACACACACTCCGCTGGTGCTGCATCCTTGTTAATGTTCAGCAGCAAGGCTTCACAGAACTCCACAAACCCCAGGTGAAGAACCACTGAACTAGAGTTGATTTGCTTTGAAAACAATCAAAGTTGTGCTAGAGTACAAATGGGCTTCCTAAGAGTTGTGGAAAAAATGCTTCTGTAATTTCACTTGTGTTTTCTGTGATTAATAATTAACATTTTCCCCTGTGCTAAACCCTGATGTGCTAAACTCATGGAAAGCGTTAAGGCTAGCGCTAACCCTTTGTGCCAACTTAGTCAGTAGATTTGAGACAGTCTTGCATAGAGTATCCAGTGCATAACTGTATGAGTCCTATGGGCTAAATTTTATGTCCTCAGGGTCATGGAGAATGTGCTGATAGCTGTAAGGCCAGCCACATGCTTTCTTCTTACCTGCCCCTACAAGAACAGAATGAAACCAAATTAGTAAAGTCTGGGTGTTAAGGTGAACATTCCATGGCTATCTATTTGTATAGAAAATCCTTGGCATATTCTTTTGTATAGAAAACCATGGGATTCACTATAGAAACCTCAACTGACTGCTGAAAAAATTACATCAGGTTCAGTTCAGTTCAGCCAGTAAGCTTGATGAAGTTGGTGAAGAGAGAACAGCTGGTGACTGCTGCACAAGAAGTCAGAAGACAGAAGGAGAGGCCAGAAGAGGATGAAGAAAAGCCTGAGGAATTCATACCAAACCAAGCCATGACTATAATCTGTTGCTCAAAAAACTGCTAGAGAAGATCTGCATGTGTGGAAAGGGAATTTCTGCAAGTGGCCTTGAAGATGTTGTGGCTGGTGTCAGCAGAAGGCTTACAACCTGAACCGTCAGCAGTTGCTGAACCAAAGTGAAGACTGAAGGAGTCTGAAAGTGTCCAATCACATAATTCCTCAGTCAGAGAAAAAACTATCAACTTTATATCGTAACTGGATAAAAAACACTTAATTAGGAAACTAGCTTTTAGTATAGTTTATTAAAAAGTTACAGTAACATATTTAATGTTACAAGTCAGAGTTTAAAAAGTAAAAATGACAGCATGCAATATATCAGATCTTGTGTCCAGTTTTTTTAGTATGCTAGTGTACAGCCAGTTATGGTAGCAGTTCCACATTTTCAGAGTTAGAGCAATACAATTTTTATTGGTTGATCAAAGTGGTTGTGCAACTGATTATACAACCTCTTTCACAACTGGTTATATAACCAAAAGTGCAACCTTTTTTTTTTGCAACTGTTTTGTCAACCGCTCACCTGAGTGGTCATTCAAAGTAGTTATGCAACTGGTTACACAAATTTTTTCACAAACTGGTTGTGCAGCCAAATATACAACTCTCTTGCAACTGCTCTGCATGACTCTATTCACAATATTGTAAGCCTGTACAACTGCATGGGGATTCCCCCTCCCACACACACACTGGTATTATATTGGATTTAGGACTAAGCATATACGACATAACTGGGCCTTATGTCAACAGAAAGGTGGGATACACACACACACACACACACACACACACCCCTTTAGTTAAAGCTATGGAAATATATAATTCTGAATAAATTCATTATCTGATAAGCATTTTTAAAGCAAAGAATGTGAATCTCCTCTTCACTTGCCAGTTTTCAGTGACTAGCAATTGAAATATTGGTTATTGGTGGCAGGATCTCTCCTTGACATTGGGATGGTAGTACTAGGATCCATATTGCCGTTATCCATATCATTGGTATATAGTGATAGAACAGTAATAGTGGCATTTCTGCCACCCATTACATATTAGCATAATATTTCTAACATTGGTTTGCAGTATACTCTAGGATAAAATAGAGATGCCCTGTAGCTGCTTCTCTTTAGTATCTCTCGGAACACCATGTTGTGGCTGTGTTGCTTTTAGTGGCCATAGAATGCTGTTCAAGTATGTAAATTTAGAATAATGCTTCCTTGGCTCTACCAAAGAAGAATCAAAGGAGATTGGTTTTATTCAGTGGCAGCTCTTCTATGTTACTGGGCCATGTGTTGTACTGGTTGTAATTCCACATACCCTGGATCCTTTTCGTTGTATATCTTCATTTTATTATGTATTTATTTAGGGCAATTGTTGTATTTTAAATTTGTAAAGTGCCATGTACATGGATGGCACTATATAAACAAAGAATGATAATGATGATGATGATGTTGATGATGATGATGATAATATTCTGATTGTATTTATTAAAAGATCTATCATTTTCCAATTGTATTCCCTTGACATGCTAGAACATCTATTGCTTCTATTCTTGCTGACTTTTAAATAATCTGTGCATGCCTGCATAATATTTTTAATTTTCTCTCCAGTGTTACAACCTATATTGTCAGAATATTATCGTAAAAAGTAACAAATGGTGTGCTCCATTTGATTAGCTTGACTGTACATTATGTT
Source organism: Cyclura pinguis (assembly GCA_030412105.1). Classification (NCBI taxonomy): domain Eukaryota; kingdom Metazoa; phylum Chordata; class Lepidosauria; order Squamata; family Iguanidae; genus Cyclura; species Cyclura pinguis. The sequence goes on from CM059602.1 coordinate 211,402,525, forward strand.
CAAATTAAAAGAAAGCCCATTAGCTAATTCATATGAGTCTGGTGATGAGACTTACTTTTCTCACCAGAGCAATTTTTGAGTTGACATCTTTCGAACACTTTGCTTCATTTCTTCCACAATTAAAATGAGATCCTGAAATAATGGCATTAGTCTAGGTGTAAAAGACAGGTTCTTTGCATACAATATTGACTATCTGTGTTGCGCACAGTTTGGAAACAGCATTTACTACTGAGTGGACATGATAACTGAATTTTGTTTTTAATGGATTGAACCACAGTGTCTGTCATTACAATGCACACAGTTAGAAAAGTTACTCCAGCTCCTGGAACTTTTCCATGCTTTGGATATACTAATTAACATTGTCTCAGACCATTCAGTATTTATCTCAGACCACTCAAATTTTGAAGTAATTATAACTAATCTAATTGTGTCTCCCAGTGCAAAACTTTACTTCCCCCCACCTTAGGAGTGAATGGCAACTAATTTATATTTATCATAATATATATACATACATTTATATAATATATATATTATATAAACTAATATATATTTATATAATTAATTATATGGACAAAGTAAATCAGCTGATATGTGCCTTCTCAAAGCTACTCAGCCAACCTTTCTCATTTTTTAATTTTTTTTTTTAGTCTCAAACTTTTTAATTTATTCAAAATGCTGTCTATGCCCCAGGGCAATTTCTGCGTAACTCCTCTAGGGGATGGGGGTTAGATCCACGTAAAGCCTCCATTTAACTAGTAAATTTCAGGCTCACTTTCCCAGTTCCTGGAAGTTGCCCACCCCCAACTTAAGGATAGCATTGAGGTTGGGCAGTAATATATTACTATTCAGAATCTAGGTTTTGGAAGCATTAGACATTGAATTGTTCTATGCACTGATAAGCTCAAGATGTTTACATGAAAATGATACAGGTGTCATCTGAGTCCAGCCAAATAATTTAGCATAATATTGAGTATCTCTACACAAATAAGGATCGACTTGCATTGTATCCTGAAACATATGAGAGGGACTCAAACATACCCATGCTCCCACATAGAGTGCTTTGTTATTTTTAAGAGATGAGTCAGTTTAGCATTCTGTATGCTTATTTGTAAAGAGGAGTTATACAGCAGGAAGTATTTATATTCAGCAACTCATGCTGGCACTTCTTTTATTTAACTGAATATTTTTCTTTTTCTGTTGTTGTGATGATGATGCAGCTATAATTTGTCACGTTACAATTAGGAAAACAAAAATAGCTGCTTCTCTTTCCCTCCTCACAATGCTAGAATTTGGAACAAAGAGAGAACAAAGTTCCCAGAACTCCATTACAAAGATTGAATGCCTAGGCCAAGAAAAACCCATTCAAGTTATAATTGTGAATATTTTCCTAGGAAATATTTAATCTACATCCAAATTGAACCTGGTTTACCTTTGCAGGAAAGAACTGTAACTATTAGAAGACAGACGGTAGGAGGATTTGGATTAAGTATAAAGGTAGTGTGTGTTTTTCCTATTGTTTCTTATATTGTATAAGAAATACCTTTTATCTTTTAGAGAATGTATTTAATGAGATCAAAAGGTGCTTGATTGAATTCTTACCGGTACTTTCAATGAGTTCTGAAAGGTTTCATTAAGGGTTTGCACACTTTTACAATAGGCAATCAGTTTAGACTCCCCCTCCCCATTACTGGGAGAACAAGCAGAGGCTGTGTCCCATTGAGATCCAGCTTGTACTTTATATAGTCATGTATAAAGGATAGTCAGCTACATATTCTGGTCTTTTGTTCAGCAGCACTTTAATTTTAAGTGCTTATTAATGAAGGCTAAATTATCATGGCAGGTACCCAGTACAGTGAGTTCTCCATGAGTGAGTTCTGCAATTCTGCATTCATTTCACAGCTCCATGTTAATAAGATTAAGGCTATTTCTGCGCTACACTATTATAGTGATATTATTCCATTTTCAACATCCTATGGAATCTTGGGGTTTGCAGTTTAGGGAGAGGCACCTTTGGCCTCAGTAAACTACAAACCCCAGAATTCCACCAGATCTTGAAAGTGGAATAATAGAATATGATTTCTGAAAAAAGTGCACATGCTATTGTTTTACGTTGACAGTGCTTAGGAAATGGTTGAAAAGGAAATGCAGGCCTAAATCCAATATTATGATAGCAGATTTTTCACTTGCTCAACTGGATTTTCTTTCCCTTTCCTGCAATTCTCCATGCAATCTCAAAAGCTGCTTTGGAGGGTTTTTCAGTCCTCTGAAACATGTTTTAAGAGTACACATCAGGGCCAGAGAGCTGCAGGAGTCTGGGAAATTATGGCTCCCCTGATGGAATTAATTATGTCATTGGAACAACTCTGTTGGATCCCACCCCTATTTCTTGAAATAGTCCAATATGTTTAGATTTATCTGCCCTGTTGTCAAAATTCTGTAACAATGAAGTTACAAACGCAATGGGGTGTGCTTGTTTCAAGTCACTTACGTGGGTTTACTTTTTGCACAGGCATTAATATCTCCGTATGTATGAAAAATAACAAATGAAAATAAGTTAATCTGCTTAAGAAAATAACTTATGTACTGACAATTAAGCAAGGAGTTCCAAACTTTGAAAATGGCAGTGTTTTTTTATGACGTTGCTAAGTTTCAAAATTATGAGGCATGGTGAAATAATTTAAATGTAATACTACTTTTCTTCCAGCAGGGGAGTCCACTACTTTTTAAACACAAGAGAGTAGTTATTTTGGAAAAACTCCAAAAATTATATTCATACTTCATACTTTCAAGGGGTTTCTGTCAGTTTCAAGGGCTTGTGAAAGATTCTGTCTCATCAGTCTGATGATGTCTTAAATCGCTGGGCATGTTAGGCAGTTAGGATTCAAATCTACCCTTTGGTTTAATTTAACCAGAGTTTAAGAACCATCAGACGTAATGAAGTACTAGGTAAAGAGGAATCATCTTCTTCTTCATCAGTATCAATAATATGCTATCTTTGCCCCCTTACTAAGTGGCAGTTTACAAAGATCGAAACAAATATAGATAAAAGCACATCAGTCAAACCATGTAGAAGGTCAAATACAATTATCAATAGCATTAAGAACAGTTGAAAACATAATATTCATGGATACAGAAGATAGATGAAATCTATAATTAATTTGCAATTTGTCAATTTCTGTGCATGGGCAAGGCCTAATAAATAATTTCTTATATTCAGCAAATCAGAAAATATCACCGTTCTATTAAAGAAATTAGTTTTTCTGAGTTCCTTATTTTTGGTTTTCTAAGACCTTCTTAGCAGCAATTTCCTATTTAAATTGTATTTTCACAGATAGATTTGTTAATAGATGGCTTCACCCAAACAGAAATCTCCGCAACAAAGTGTCTCTCTTGAGTCCATTTCCACTGAAATTTCACTTCCCTCTTCCCTTCTTATCTCGACATTTTGGCTAAATTTCCTATGGACTTATACCACATGGAGAATCAGCAAGCCATCATGGAGTCCTGGTCTTTGACCAAGCTAACTGGTGCCTTCTCTTAACTGCCTCACCTGTAGGTGGGGTTGTCAAACACTGACTACTTGGTCAACTTCAGAATAACGCTGATGGTGTCCCCAGTGGTCTCAAACAAACTCTAGTATTCTTTAATTAGTAGCAGTTCCCATTTATTTGCTGTGCAAATTGATGTTCAAGAAATCAAGAAAGCTTGATTCAAGAAATTTACATTAGGCTTCTACCTGAACCCTAATATCATTTCTACGGTTCTGTGTTTCTAAGGTCTCAAAAGTGAAGTCTTGATCTGTAAGTACTATTTAGTATGGAAAGTACTATTGCTACCATTTTTATTCAGATATTACGCAATTTCCAAACATGCAGTTATGAGACAAAACTGGTTCATTCTAGGAATTGGCAATATCCAACACAATGAATTAAGCAGCCAAATCCTATTCATGTGTCGGTTCCCTTAACACAGTTCTGTTTCAAAAAATATGGAAACTAAAAAAGCCAACAAATATTGGGATAAAAATATTACCTGTTTGTGTGGAAATCTGCTGTTCAGATCTGATCTTATGAATTAAGGTGCCCGCCATGCCTTCAGTGTTGGGTTTGTGTAACAGCTCTCTGCGATGGTGTTGTGATGTTGCAATATGAACAAGCCATCAAGAAATGTTCTAGTACATAAAGTGATGAAGCCTACTAGGTGAAGTAGTCATGTGGACTGAGGGATACAGCTTTCTCGTGGAAAGGGCAAACAGGCCTAGAGAATTAAATCTGTTTCTGCTGTTGATGGATATTGCTAAAGAAATCATTTTTTTAAAAAGAAAGGTGAACAAGTATAAATGCATTTTTTAAGAAAGATTACCTATGTCTTTACCTTATTTTGTTTTCCATTCATTTTTCCTCTTTATGGAGCACCTGTTGTTCTCTACTGTAGATTTTCTCCGCTTCTTTTGTTCCTGATTCCTATTTATTTTCTTTGGACTTTTGTACCTGTAAGAATGAGGAAAGAGAACTGAGGGAAACAAAGAAAACTTTCACATTCTCTTTAATGTCCAAATGTATTATTTTCTTTTGTATGCTTTTATTTATCTGTTCCTTGTCACCATGACAAGAAAAGGACCCCAGCATGGCCACTCTTACAGAACTGTTCCCATTTTTATTTCTATAAATTAGGCTTGATACTGTGATCTGTGGAAAAATATGAGGTAACCTGCAGTGATTTTGCATTCTTTTGTCAACATTTTCTCATTGTTCTGTTCACGCTCTGCTCTGCTGATGCTGCCAGTACGCTTCTTCCTCCTTAGGAACAGGGCTGATGGCATTTTTATGCTTATTATGAAAAGGAATGGTAAAAGAGACCATTCCCCAACTTCCTGAGTAATGCAAACTTTTAAAAAAAGTAAGCTTTAAATAAATGTCCTAATATTAATAAATTCACCATAGGTTGAAGAAAATAATGATTTTTTTAAAAATCTCATAGGGAGGAGCAGAGCATAGTATTCCAGTGGTGGTTTCCAAAATTTCCAAAGAGCAACGAGGTAAGTTTTTTGTGTCAGATTACTTGCTTAATAGAACCAGTGTAGTGTAGTGCTTTGAGTGTTGGGCTATGCTTGTGGGAGACCAAAGTGTGAATTTTCCCTCAGCTGTGGAGACCCATGGGGTGGCTTTGGGCAAGTCACACTCTTTCAGCCTCTGAGAAAAGCAAAGGTAAACCCCTTGCTGAGAAAACCTCAAGATGGGTTTGCTTTAGGACTGCCATAAGCTGGAAATGATTCGATGGTGCACAACAGCAACTTTTGCTCGATAGATTACATACAAATATCTCCAAGCTCATATATTTCTTTTGAGATAGTTTCTTAAAATTTTACTCCATTCAAAATATGACCACTACATTTGAATGGCAAGAGTTTCCTTTTCCTCCCTGTTTTGCACTCTTAAATGTTAATCCTGTTGGCAGAGTCAGTCTTAAAGATAAAAAAAAAATTTAAAAAATGCTATGTAAGCCACTGTGGGAGCTTGTAGACCTGTAGGATAAAAAACATTTTGCATAAATAAGAATTTCCTTTGTTAACTTTAGTTTCTCTTGATTTAAAACACTGATAAATATGAGCTTAGCTACATTCTACACTACCTAGGAATTGTGGTGGCTATGCAGGTTGCAGAATTTCCCCCCAGGTAACAGGAAGCTGCGAGACCCAGCATGGCGTAGTGGTTTGAGCATTGGACTATGACCCTGGAGACTAGGATTTGATTCCCTGCTCAGCAGTGGAAACCCACTGAGTGACCTTGGGCATGTCGCACACTCTCAGCCCCAGAAAATCCTATGATAAGTTTGCCTTAGGGTCGACATAAGTCAGAAATGACTGGAAAGCACACAACAGCAGCAGCAACAACAACAGAAAGTATTAAGAGGATGTATCAGAACATCCAGGAGCCAGGATATGCTATGTAGAAAGTGATGATCTTAAGAAGCTGAGGATGAGGTGAAAGAGCTGCATGGTAAATGCAAGGTTGTTGTGCTAATAGGAAAAAATATAAGTGCAAAAGTGTCTTTATCAGGGAAAAAATATGAAAAAAAAAAACCATACAGAGGAAGGAGGAGTGACAATGCTAGAGTGACATGTTATGTTTAGATGATATGTGAGGCATATTATGAAAGTAGGATCATTTGGTCATCACTGTAGCTATCAATCAGAATTTGAACTACTTGGAATGTTGTGTTTCAGTTTTTAGCTTTTGAATATCAAAAGTTATTCAGATTTTGAGACAAAAATGAATTTAGTATTTTTTTTTAGGAATGGATACATTTCTGTTTAGCTATCTGTTTACTTGTGGATTTTTTAAAAAAGAAATACAGGTTAATATGAAAATAACTCAGAAAGTGACACACAGTGCACAAAAATTAAAAACAAAATAAAAACTTTCAGTCTCTTCAAGTCATCCTTTCAAGACCTTTTATAGGCTCGAAGTTAGACATTCTATGGCCTTAATCCAATGTTTAGTCTCAACTAGAGAAGACTCACTGAATCAGTGGAATGTCTGCAGGTACATGTTGACTTACTGCATTGAATAAATGAGTCTGTTTTAGATTGAGGGTAGCAATTGGACTGAAGCCCATATCTGCAAATTAGAGATATCAGAGTATTATTCTTTAGTTTAGAGACTGGAGTTTTTTTTTTCTTTTACAAAGGAGAAATCAAGTTTTACAATGTGTCCAGAAAATATAAATATAGGGAAACTTGAGATGATTTTGCTTCTTTTTTTTTCTCATTGTTTCATTCATTTCTTGCTAGGCTGATACTGTTAGTGGAATAAGAAAGATAAGGTTAAAACATGAAACATGTTTCCCCTCTTTTCTCTCCCTGGCTGTTTCTTTCTCAGCGGAACTCTCAGGCTTGCTGTTCATAGGAGATGCAATTCTACAGGTAGGCAAAATCATTTTCTCATATCAGATTTTATTCCTAGTGTCATGTAGAGCCCAACCCGTAGGATTCCTCATTTTACTCAAAACATTGTTATTTCTCCCTTAACAGATTAATGGAATTAATGTAAGAAAATGCAGGCATGAAGAAGTGGTGAGCTAATACTCCCTTTTTCTAAACCATTCTGGTTTATAACATTTGTTATATATACAGAGCATTTTTAGCAATGTTCAGCGTTATGCCGTGTAAATAGAAAAGCTTTGCTAAATGGTCTAGTTTTTGGTATCATATGTTCTCCCTGATTTCGGTTTCTGAACCTTAATCATGTTAACATGTTGCTTCCTGGAGGTGTGTATCCATGTTATTTCTGGTGAGCTGTATCTACCTACTTTCAACAGCTCTGGCATACCTGCTTTAACTAAGTCCTCCTACACTTTAATTATGTGTATGACTGCCTTGGTGCTGTTCCAACAGCCCATTTTGGGCACTTAAATCTAAAGATCAAGCCCTACATGTGAGCTGTTCATTTGTCACTTGAGACTTTACACATTTGGAATTCCTCCCCAGTAACAAGGCTGTGACAGTCACAGGGGCAGGACAGCAGCACGACCCCAGTTCTCTACCTATGTCTGTTGTGGGGAAGGTGTGGCCCTCAACACCCAGATTATAACTCCCATCAGCCAGTATAGTCAAGGATGATGGATGATGGAAGCTGAAGTCCAGTAACATCAGAGGGTCACAAGTTTCTCAACTCTGAATCAAATGGTCATGGTTGGCAGCCGTTACATCATCTGCCCTGTCTACTTCTTTAAAAAGCCATCTGTGCTTAATAGATTATTAAGGCGCATCATTTACCTGTACAAAGTGCAATGCTTTTATATGTATTTGTTGTTTCTTCTCTCGTCTTTGTCTTTGTACAAATTGCATTTTTGACTTTGAGAAGGAAACTGTTAGGGCCCAATTAGACAAGATGTGATTCACATGCTTGGTGAGAAAGCTACATATATATTTGTTTGTTTAAAGCATTTTACTCTGCTCTTTAAACAAACAAACAAACAAAATCCTAGAAGAGACCACAGATATCAGTACAATAGTCCCAGCCACCATGCTCACAGTTTAATGTGCTTGTCATCCAAAAGAAAGGAAATGGGAAGGGAGAGGAAACCAGAAGGGTGCGAACAGCTCTTAAAAAGTGAAAAAGTCTGTGGCAGGATGGGGCATTAGTATCAGAATTCTAGTATGGTTGATAGAGAGATCTGCCCACCCCCAAATAGCTCGAATCCAGATTATTCTGCCTACCACCAGATAGTTGCACTGGAAAAAGAAATGTTGCAGCTCACATTGATGGGAGCTTTTCTTATAATGCAGACAAATCTGGAGACTCCAGTCCAGACCATGACCACTGTGGGGAAGAGGCAAATGATCAAGGCCTCCTTACTACCACTGCCCTCAAATATCTGGGCTTCTTATTCTGATCAGATCCCATAAACAGGCTGTTCACTTTATATCTGTTTATGAAATTTTTAATTGCATGAAATGCATCTTGTATAGTTTGGTTCAAACAGAGAAATGCTGTATGTAGCTGGGTGATTTAAATGCATAGGTGGATGTAAAGGAACTCTAACTCATTTTTCCAAAAGTTACAATATGGGCAAAACTTTGTATCAGAAACAAACATAAAGGAAATTGTGGCTTCCTAATGAAATTATTTTCTTCTGAGCAGTATACTGTATTATATGATGTTCAGTAAATAATTAACTTCTTTTTCTAATCCTGTTTCTTGGAGCTGCACTTCACTTTCAGTTTTATGCTTACTTATGTATGGCTTATCAGCTTTAATAGCATGGATTTGTTTGCACAAGAAGCATAATCCTTTACTGGGTGGTATGTGTGTGTGTGTGTGTGCATGCGCGCATGTGCTGTGCTGTTTTAAGACTGAGGCTAAGACTTTTATTTACTGTGTCATCAAGCCTTGGTGTTCCAACAGTGATCAGATTACTTTAGTCAGTAGTTAATCTAATTCAGGGAATCTCTCAGTGGGTGCAGAATGAAATATCAGTGCTTTTTAAAAAGAAAGGCTCCAATGTATTTTTGAGAGCAGTGCTAGACTGTCATGCTACGTGTCATTGTTTTGTGTTCAGAGGCAATGAAGCTAGATGCGAAATGCAAGTTGAATTACACTGACTGTCTTGTTAACCTGATTATGCTTTCTAGGATTAATATTTCTTTTCGGCTAAAATTTGCACAGCCAGCCATACTTACATTCTTCCACCTGGAGAATGCTTAGTTATATATTTTGGCACAGATTGCAATGCAGCTACTTGTTTACAAAGCTTTGGCCATGCCTTAAACCTATACATGACTCATTCTCATGCAAATAATCACCACCAAGCTGATATAAATAAATGAACCTGGATCAGAAAGAATAGCATTGTGGAACCTTTTTTGGGCAGAAAACACCAGCATAGTACTTCTGAAGCAAGATGATATTGCAGGTTGAGTGTTGTAATTGCAGTGCTTACCAGTTCTTGGAGGTTTTTGTCTGAGCAGCTATTCTGCTATCATTTGGCAGTGCATGGGTAATCCCCCTGACCAAGATTCACCTCTGTGGTTATCCACCTACTCATTGCTTGCTTCTCTCTGTGCCAAGCTCCAGATTCCCAACATCTGATACTTTCTGGAGTTGTGGCCATCAGTGACTAGAAGTCACAAAGGCTATGTATTGATGACCTCTTTTATTAGAGTCCACATGCTTCTAAGTTCCAGATATTGGGAAACATAAGTAGGAAAGATCTATTGCACTCATTACCTGTTTGTAAGCTTTCCATAAGCATCTCCTTGGGTACTGTGTAAGAAGTATTTTGAACTAAGTAGGCCTTTGGCTGTTCTTGTATCCTTCAACTTCGCTACTACAGATGTTTTGATATCTGTCATGTGCATTTTCTAGCAGATTCATTTTAAGCTGATCATCCTAAAATGAAGGTGTCACCTCTGTGCGACGTTGCCAAACCCTGCAGACTATTGAAATGACTGTGCTAATTTATTCCTTTTAAGGAGTTTTGATCCTTGTCTTACTCAGGCCATTTCCGCACCGGGCTAGTAAAACGGTGCAGAGCAACCTCCCACGGAGGTCTTCTGCACCGTAGAATGGACTGGGGCGGACTACATTCTGTAGTTCCATACCTCAGTCCACTCCGGAGCGACCGGAACTGGTCGCGCAGCGTGTTTTTTAAAAACCTCTTTTCAGAGGTTTTTAAAAATCACGGAGCACGCAATCCCGTGCCGCTCCATCGCCCGGCTCCGGAGCAGATTTGCAGACGCGCGCAAGTGCGTGCCTGCAGATCTACCGGGGACAGGCTTCTGGCTGGCAAGCTTCTTCAGTTGGTGGAAAGCCTCCACCAACTGGAAGCTGCCATTTGGGACGCGGAGGACTGCAGAGCAGCGAACGCGCGCTGCTCCTCGTGGCGACGGACTCGACCGGCCGGAAAACAAAGCCGGTAAGGTCTGTTTTTGGCCGTCCCCCCCCCCACATGCGGAAAGGGCCTCAGTCAACATCACTAGATTTGTTCTCTTTTCTCCATTGGCAAAGCTTCAGAAAATGGTTGCAGCAGCAGCAGCAGCCCTTTCTTCGTTCACTTTCTCTCCATCTCTTCCTCCTCTTCCTCCCTATCTCTTTATTTACACCCTGCCTTTTCCCCAAAATCAGGACTCAAGACAGCTTACAAATTAGAATAAATACAATAAAGTTAAAAAGTACAATATTAAAATAGAATTAAAACTATTGGCTACATTAAAACAATTTAAAATATACAATTAAAAGTCATTTTTAAAATTCTGTTTTTTTTTTTATTGTAGTCCAACGTGAAAGAGTTCTGCCTCCTCTTGAAAAGTCTTTCTTTGAAAACATTAAGTTCTCCAAAGTCTGTTAGAATAAAAACAGGTTTTGCCTACTGATGGAAGAGGGGCAACGAAGAGGCTGTTCCAGCCTCTTGAGAAAAAAAAGTTCCAGAGTCCAGAAGCAGCCACTGAGCTATTTTCTTAGCCTAAAGTCATTTCCGCACGGGGCGAGGGAATCGCCCCATGCCGGTACTTACCAGACTTCTTGGCTCCCCGGTCCGGTCCATGGCGCTCTGGAACAGTGTGTGCTCGTCGCTCTGCACTGCTCCGGGGACGAAAATGGTGGCTTCCGGTTGGTCAAAGGACCAACCGCTGAAGCTCGCCAGCCTAAAGCCCGCCTCCGGCAGATTGCAGGCTCGCACTGGTGCGAGCCTGCAAATCTGCACCGGAATGTGGGAACGGAGTGGCATGCTCTGTGCTTTTGAAAGACCTGTTTTAAGCGGTCTTTCAAAAGCATGCTGGACGACCACTTCAGGTCATTCGGGAGCAGGCTGAGGTGTGGAACTACAGTAAGTGGGTCCGACCCAGTCCGCTCCCAGGTGCTCCTCCTCTGCTCCGCTCCCAGGTGCTCCTCCTCCCTAAAGGACGCTCTGCACTGTTTCTTTAAGCCTGTGTGGAAATGGCCTAAGACACGAGGGGTTGAACTACAACTTTCATCATCTCACCAGTTGGCATTTTCACCTGGTGATTGGAGTTCAACATCCTTGGATGGGTCCAGGGTCCAGGCAGATAGTAAACATCTCTTAAAGTCATGGGAGAAAGTGGAGAGTCTCAAGTGGGATTCCCCTGTTCAGCAAGATGCCATGGAGCCTGTCTTGGCCCCAAATTAAACTTCTTTCTTTTGGAGAGTAGATCGGTTGGTATTAGAAGTTTGCTTTGAAGCAGAATCAGGGTGGACTGTTTGCCCTCACTCTTCACAGAAATCAAAGAGGCATCATTTCCCTTTGTGGATGCCACTATTCTTACCAACCCCCTCCCCCCATATGTTGCTTTCCCTGTTTCGGTACAATTCAGACCCTCCCATAACTTGAGGCCATTTATCCTTTCTGCACCATGAAGTCATTGGATTGTGCTAAAGGGTACAGATCTCTTATCTAGTGCTGTGATATTTCTGGAAAACATTTTCCTAGTTAAGTGACCTATATCTATACATAAAGATTAGATGAAAAATGAGAATAATGTGTTCAGTGGCACTACAGCACACATTTTTCCATTCAGGCATCACTGTATTTGTTTCTTTGCATTTCCAGTTAGGAAGACCTCAGGTATCTGGATTGAGATAGACTTCTGCTTTAGACCTTACTTGTTGTTCTCCACAATATTTTCTTTTTTTGAAGGATGAGAATGTCACCCCACAATCTGTCATATCTTTTATCTTTCCGAAGCTAGAAGGATCCAAATGAGTTTCTTCTTCTACTCTAAATGTGTGATTATCCTTAATACATGTCTGGGGCACAACTTCTCACTTCCTACCTTGCTCGGTGTCTGAAGGCTGAACTACATATTACATTGCATATCTAGTATGCAGCTAGTACCACTTTTTACTCTAAAGTGTATGATGTTTAGCCTTGCTCTTTTGGCTTTTCATGTGCATAGATGGAGGTCTTTTAGATTCTTTTAGATTCTTTCCCATGTGATTTTTATTTGAAAAAAAAAAAAAACCTCCTCTAATGAAAGGTTCGAAAAAAGAGGAGCTTAAATTGGGGACAACCGTGTTCTCTTTTTTAAAAAGCACTCACATAGTGCAAAGCATTTTTAGACAAAAGTGAGAACCTTTGGTTCTGATCACAAACTTGGGTGAGAATCATGCAGTCTCCCCAATATTTGGGATTGAAACTCCCATCATTCTTAACCATTGGCCATGCTAGTACTGATGGAGGCTGCAATCCCACAGCATCTGAGGACCATGTGATTCTCACCACTGCTTTAGAATAAGACATGGTCTTTTAGGTTCTTTCTGTGCGTTTAAAGTAGTGTGTAGTTTGAGCTTGGGACAAACAACAGGTAATTCACTGTAATTTTGGGAGGGAGGTATAACTGTTCCTTTATAGGGGACCTTGTTCTTCTTTTTCATGAAATATGCTAGAACTCTGCTGTGTGTCAGTTCAAAGAAAAATGCAGAGAGGGAAGATAAACAAGAGCCTAATTAAAATCTGCTGCTTTGGTGACAATATTTGATGTAAGCAAAGGCAAGTCGTCACATCGTCTCTCTATCTTAATTTTCCTGACTGAGAGAGTTTTGACCCATATCTAATGAGTATATGTTAAATGAAAGGTGCTGCATACAGGTACATGCTGTTCTTTTCACTGCCTCATGGATTATGAGCATCCCTCAAGCCTTTTAAATCAATGGCAGTGTGAAAATGTACTGAGTGTTTTAATTTGTTAATTAGTACCAAGTTTAGAGGTTTTTGTTTAAAAAAAACTTGTCAGTGCCTTGAAATTCTGTGATGCATTTACGCTTGGGAAAGCCATCAGTCTACAAGCTGAACATTAGCTTTACTTGTTGGCAAGAACTATTTCTAAGGACCAAAACTTATCCTGGGTGTTTACAGTTGGGCTCACATCTCTCTCTCTCTCTCTCTCTCTCTCTCTTCTTTGATTGTTTCTAATAAAGATCACTGTTAGGTTGCACTGAATATTGGTGGAAGTGATGATTGGGCTCTTTATCTTCACTCATTTGCTATATGCGCCTTTACTTCAGTATAGCTATTTAACATTTACTTGAACTTGCTTGGAGAAATTGTCTCGGAATTTGGGGTACATTGTCACCAGCAGGTGAATGACATGCAGTTCTCCCGCCCCCCCCCCCCCCATAAATACTGATTTTCTGAACTGGTATTTGGAGACAGAAAGAGTCTGGATGATAGCTGTAAGCTTAGACATAATCCAGGCAGGACAGGAGGGTTTCATGTCAGAAGATAGGCTCTGTAACAGGAATTCAATCTGCTTGGAGGGGAGTAGTAATCATTTGAAGGGAAGTCCACAGTTAAGTACTGTTGGACTTGGCTTTGCACTGGGTTGTTTCAGTGGGACTTATAAACTGGGGAGTGCCTTTGACTGGTCAAGGCTGGTGCTGCATCTGCAACCATTTTTGATCAGTCACCTCTAGTCATGGTGACACATTGAATTAGTTTTAACTATAATGGATTGTTGCTATGTGCTTTATATTTGGTTTGAAGAATCTCTAAAAATTAGGATGTTTTGTGAGGTTACTGCCAGCCTCCCAATATTAAAGCTAGGAAATATGATCACGGGTGAAAATGTAAGGGCTAAATGGCTCCTTACAAAAGCAATAATCTCCAATGTTGTTCTGCTTTATTAATATTGTGAGAAATGATAATACTTCCCTTCTCTGCTCCTCTGCTAGTATCGTTTCTCCCTCACTTGTATGAGTATAGTCAATTCATGATAGTGTTATATGCAAATGTTGTATGACTGTTTAGCCAATCAGATTAGCTATGTACTCAGGTACATAAAGAGTGGATGTCACCCAGTTTCCAGGGTATTTGGAGCATGCAATTCCAGCACTGTGCTTTGAGGAAAGCGATAAAAGTGCTACGGCAAAGGGATGTCAAGGGAGGACGCACATTCCTTAGACAACTATGAATTCATTCCCTCTCCTCTGTGGTACAGAGTGGGCCTAGACTATCAGGGAACACATTCTGTACCACTTTTGCAATAGAAAAACAATTTCACACCTTTTCAAAAAGCCCTAAGGCCCTATGAAAGGCAAGATATTGCAGCTCCAGTCTGAAAAAAAAAAGTATCTTCAGAAATAGCAATTATAAGAGTCCAGTGAATTGAATCCCTTCCAATTATAGTGTCGTTAGTTTGTGTAGCCTTTAACAAAGGAAGGACAAGTGGTGTGAGTGATATTTATCTGCATTAATAGTGATGTTGCTCTATTTAACAGTGATGTTGCGAACAATCCATTTTTTCAAAGTGATATTTCTTGCTTATGAAAGGTGAGGTCATGTTGTGACAGTTTATAAGGTCATTGACAATGTTCTTTTCTCAGTGTATGTAATCATTTTATGTCAGCTGTGATTGGAACATCTTTGACTAGTTGTCTTCCAAGTCTGACATGAAAAAGGACAGCTATGATTATAATGTAGATCTCTCCTCTCCTCTCCTCTCCTCTCCTCTCCTCTCCTTCCTTCCTTCCTTCCTTCCTTCCTTCCTTCCTTCCTTCCTTCCTTCCTTCCTTCCTTCCTTCCTTTCTTTTTGGTGTTGGCAACAATCTGTGTGTGTGTGTGTGTGTGAGAGAGAGAGAGAGAGAGAGAGAGAGTGGGGGGAGAGAGAGAGGGGGAGAGAGAGACCCAGAGTTAACTGACACAGCACTATCTTTTTTGAACCATTCTGAAAGCAAAGATGTTAGGAACTAACTTCCATTTAGTCCTTCTTTGAGTTAGGAATTGCCAAAGTTGCTTCAGGTGGTAGTAAATCAAGAGACCAAGTGGCTTTTTACCAACTGGATGTTCAACCCTCAGCTTTTTTCTGGATAGTAGTAAAAGGGAAATGCAGTAGTTATTTGTTGTCAAGTTGTCTTTGACTTATGGTGACCTTGTGAGAGACCTTCATGAACCCCTGTTATCAACTGCCCTCCTCAGGTCTGACAAACTGAAGGCTGTGGTTTCCTTGATTGGGTCAATCCACTTGTAATGAGGTCTCCCTCTTTTCCTACTGCCTTCTATTTTACTAAGCTTTTCCAATGAGTCAAATTGTCTCGTGCTATGTCCAAAGTATGAAAACCTCACTTTTTCTTCTAGTGAGAGTTTAGGCTTGATTTGCTCTGAGACCCATTCACTTGCCACTTTAGCAGTACATGGTGTCTAAAGAACTCTTCTTCAGCGTCACATTTCAAATGAATTGATTTTCTTCCTATTTTTTTCTTCACTGTCCATCTTTCAAACCCATACAAAGAAATCAGATTTGTGGTCTGGAAGATTCTGCCTTAGGTATTTAATGGTATGTCTGTATACTTGGGGATCTTATCTAATTAATTCATGGCTGCATTTCCAGCTCTTCTTGTCTTCTGATGTCTTGACTACAGTCTGCATTTTGATTAATGACTGAGCCATAGGAAATTTTTAGCTATTTCAATAGCACCACCTTGCCACTACCTTTCTATGATCTATGATGGTGGAATTGAATGTATGTGTGAGGCAGGGGGCTATGCTGATGGTAATATTGCTACTGGTAGGGTGTCCCACATCAGACAGGCTTTTGCTGAGAGGCCAGACTAAGTGTGCCGGACAGTTACTGTGCAGCAGCGGTAGTAGGGCATGACACAGTCAGAGCTTTTGTCAGAGATGGTGAACCATAGTTAACTCTAAAGGAAATAGTGTTGGGCAGAATAAGGCAGTGGTAACCCACTCCAGGGGCCTTTTACTTTGAAATCTCTATGAATAGAAAATCTAAAATAAACAATACATTAACAAAAGTGATTTCTTCAACCATTCTATTTTAAGCATTTGGGATATATTTAAATCAGGGGTGGGCAACTATAGAAGTCTGGGGGCTGCATTAACCTCTCCCTCCTGGAGACCTTGGATGCAAACATCACCATGCCAACAGGAATTTTATGGACAACATATTTTTCACCAGATATTGTTGAATGGCAGTTTTCTATCAGCCGTAGACATCATAGCCCATGCGAGTTCATGCAAGTGTCAGTTCAACAACATCTGGAGGGCCACATGTTCACATTCCTGTCCTGTAATAAATAGACAGTGGCCTGCTTAGGTGCAACTTGAAAGTGGATGACCAACCAAGATGTTCTACAACTTCCAGATTCTCCTAGCTGCCACTGCTGATAGCAAAGATCATGTTGGCTGGGGGTTGCTGGAGTGTGCCAGGAAACCGTTGTCTCTGTTCAACCCACTGTCAATGAATATATCCACAAACTGGAGTCCACTGACAGTGGGTTAGAGAGAGAGAGAGAGAATGGTTTATTGGTGCATTGTGTATGTTATAACATTTGTTAACAGCCCAGTCTCATGAGGGCTGTTTTACCCAGTTGTCGTGTTTCTTTTCTGGTTTCCAACCAGCCTCACATTACATTCCAATAATCCCCTCTATCAATTAAATAGTTATCTACTCACCTTGGCTCTAGACACTAACCTTCCTCCTGCTTTTGTCCCTCGACCACCATCATTAAAACTGAACTTGTTACCTCATCACAATACCCACAAGGTTTGCATTTCTGTTGGTATTCACATATCCAACCTGCTCATTCATGGCTATAAAGGTCTGTTTTTAAGCGCTTCACTCTGTGCACCTGATGAAGTAGACATTGTCTAAGAAAGCTTATGCTACCAACTTCTTCCTCTCAGTCTCAAGATCCCCTGAAATATCTTGTAAGAAGTTCTTTTAAATATTACTAGGCTGAAAATGATAGGACATTCCGTAGAACACTGCGTTTACAATTGATCCCAGCTAGACATAGTAGATCAGTATGATTTAAACAATAAATTAAACATATTCTTACATGAGGCATGTTAATTCTTTGCTTAAGGAAAAAAAATAGTGTGGCGCTGTAATTAATGTACAAGATCCAACTATATTTAAATCAAGATCCTTCCAGTTGAAGTGCTGTAAAATCTCTTCTGTTACTTAGATTTCTGGAATCTGGGCTGTGTTAACACACAATATTTACAATGTACATGAAGAACTAGGTGATTTTATAATTTAATGTGTACTTACCAAACTATGGTTGGTTTACATTTCTGTAACAAATAGAATCCAGAACTATAGATGACAGCAGCTCATGGAATGGGAGGGCACCTTCCCTCGAAATCATGCATCCCACTGCTTGGTTCATGAGCCAGCTATGGCTGTAGAACAATTTAGATACTAAAAATTCCAGTTCTTCAGCATTGGTCAGTTAAAACCATATGAGGTAGTGAATACTTAAAATGCCCATGTTTCATATATCCTATTTTGAAATGAAAAGTTGGTCAATATTGAGGTACTGACCTGGTATTTGTTGACAGAGAAACATCTCAGTTTACTTTAGAAATGTTACAATTTCTGTGTGTATCTTAGAAATTTCTTGACTTTACAGCTTAAAATGTATTGCTGGTAAAATTCAAAGTAGATAATCTGGGATTCCAGCTTAACCATGTATCTCACAATACTAGCTGTTATAGTTTGTGGAATCATTTGTTGATGATCTTTGCATAATTGCACAGCGAGACATTAAATATCATGTTGGTAATTCTTTTGTTGTTGATATTGCAGATTCATATCCGAGGGAAAATAATTACTCAGTTATTTCCATCTATGCAAGCATGGTTATAATAGAAATTATACCCTAAATGTTAATTAACTGCTGGCAGTTGTGGATTTCTCTGGGATTATTGCCTAATTAGGAATATGAAATGGAAGCAAACTAAAAGCTGCTATGGGACAAAATTAAAAATGAGTTATGACAAGCATTATTATTTCAAGTGAGTGTAAGATATCTTCATGTTCATCTGAGGATATTCTGAATAATGTAGAATAACTGTATTTCAGGCTCCTATTTTCCCAAGATTGTACTAGAAAGCTGACCTGATACATTCCATTTTTACAGAGCTGTTTATCAGTTTACAAATCTTGAAACATCCTTCCTGGTGTCCAAGTATTTGGACAAAAATAGGACCCCTTTCTAGTTTTCATAAAAATGGGGAAACTCCTTAAGAGGAAGGCCACACATGTGTTGCATTCAAGGTCTTAGTTTCAGTTCCTGGAATCTCTAGGCAGAACTGGGAAGACCTCTGTCTGTTAGACAGTATAGATAAAACTGAGTTGTATACCCTTGGTCCAGTTATTTATAAGACATTTTCCTGTGTTCCTCAGGTAGATAAGAACTCCTGAGGGCAAGTTCATATATTCAGATCAGACTGAAAGTGAACTTGGTAAGAAATATCAAATCAGGTGACAGCTAATTATGTGAATTCAGACTATCAAATAGAAATTTGAGTTATAATGAAAACAATGGAGTTCATAAATTGGTGTTGTAATTAGGTTGATTCTCTCTCTTTCTCTCCTCCATTGTTGTTATTGTTTATAGCAGGGAGTGCTTTCCACCAGAGGGCCACATACCATTTGGGTACTCCCTCAAGAGCGATGTGCTAGCAGTGGGTAGATAGAGTCCAAATGTTGGTACAGGCAGAGCTAAAATAGAAAGTTCCAAAATCACCTCTGAGCCCTTTCTCCCTCCCTCCCTCTTCTGTCAGATACAGCACACACACGAAACAATGGTGGCCTTAGTTTGTTGGGGCCTTTGTGCAAAATACACTTTGGAGAATAATGCACACCATTATTGTGTTACATACCTTCTGACTTTTTGGTTGGCTTGGTTGGCTTTTTGGGTTTTGGAAGCCAAAAATTATTATGCCTTTACAAAATGCTACCAGAAATTACACAATTTACTTTGAAATCAAGAAGCTCTGCAAGAACTCTGTGTCCCCCACTCCACTCCACCACAGGCTGGCTGCCCAATGTACATTGGATATCGGGTTCAGATTCCAGCTTCCCTATAATTCCACATGCATTAACTGAGCTAATAATAATAATTTCTGAGCTATATGGTGTTGTTGTGATGTCAAAAATATGTGTGTATGTGATTGCATTTAAGTTGGGGGGAAGAATGTATGGTACCTTTAGCAGTGGGAGTTAAAATGGTACCAAAGTAGCTATAATGGTGCCATGTCAAAGAGGTCATCTTTAAAATATAGTTGGAGTAAAAAATCAATTAGTCAACCAGTCAGTTAATCAGTTAATATATTCACCTCCAACATTAACTCTTTACCGAGCGATCATCCTACCCTCTGATGACACATACAAGATAGTACAATTTTAAGAAGCAATTTGCCTGTGTCTCTCCAGCCTCTATTGTCCATTTTCTCTCTCTCCAAGAACTTTCCATTTCTAGCCCACTGGAACATGGATGCTTCTAAACAGTGGCATTCCTGTGCACCAAAAAGAAAGATATTAGACAGGTAGTAGTGGTTGATAGTTGTGAAAAGTTCCCCTGAAAGAACATCTCAGTTGAAGCACAAAGTGGAAGGAACAGCCACGGCATAAGACTTTCCAACATACCTTCCCAGATAGCCACATTTTTTAGAATACAGAAGGTAAAGGCAGTTGGAAACCTACATATAAGGGCCTTGTGCTGCTGGTAATAGTCACATGTAGCACCACAACCACTACCATAAGCTATATCAAAACTTTTGGCCACCTTGATATTTAATGTCAAAGTTGGAAATGTGGCTGAGGATCATGCATCAAAAGGGAGAATGAAGTAGAAAGAGGTAGAAAAGATGTTGTGAGCTCAATCAGAAGGCAATTTTAGCCTAATCCATCCTGTAATCTGGTAATTTTTCATGCCTGCTGGCAAGAACAAAGAAGGAAAATGTAAAGCCCATGAACAGTAGGTAGCTTGCCAAGGGTTTAACTTCAGGACATTTCAGGTCACAATCCAGTACATTTCTGGTACTTTGATAAACAGAATGGCAAAGTTAAAATATTTGGGGAAAAGCTATTTTTTAAAAAATAAAATAACCCAGTGTATTGTTCACTTGGTAACCTAGTTGATTCTTCCAAAAGAAAGTGTGTGAGAGAAAGCAAGAGCTACTTTGAAAGCTTTTACAATCTGTGCATGGAGACGCAGTGCAATTATTCATGTGTATATGAAAGGCTATCATTATGTGAAAGGCTAAAGTAGGCAGGAGAACAAATTTTCACGTGGTTTGCAGGTGACAGACTAATTTTTGTCAGTGAAAGAATTCACTGCAGTACAGAAATATCTTTCTTTTCTCAACAGAGACTGGAGGCAGAGCAGCCTACCTCCTAAGCTGAGATAGCTGCAAGTATTGATCAAAAGCATCACTTCAAAAACAGATTTGTCAACGGATTTTGCTTTATGCCACTGTCAAGGTTTTGGAGAGCTAAACTCATGGTGGGGGTGGGAGCAGGTAAAAATATCATTCAAGTTCTAAAATGAAAAAAGACTCTATCCATTTAGTTAGTGGGACTATACTGCGTATGAAAACTGAAGTTTAAAATTACTTTGAGAGTGATTTATAAATAAATCTGAGAAATAAGAAATAAAACTTAGCAAACCTATTTTGGGAAGGGCATACCTAACATTAATAGTGCTTTCTGTAACAAGTGAAAAGACATGTCTCTTAAATATTTTAAATGTATTTACACATAAGCCAGGGTTCAAAGAAGGGGGAAACCAGTCCCCTAAAGCCAAAAACAACCTAATGATTTGCAGTTGCCTTGCCCATGCCACAAGGGAACGCATTTTGGGATATGAGAGGAACATTTCATTTGGTTTTTAGTATGGCATGGAAGTCTGCTATTCAAGTAATACAGTAATATCCAAAGCTTTGAAAATCTTTTAGCTTACAACTCCCAGGACCCCCCACTGTAGATTATGGGAGCTGAAGTCTAAAAAGTAATGTTTAAAAATTCTGGTGCAGCATAGAGTGAAGCTAAGCAGTCATTTGAATCCCTTACATGACATCCAAACTGGTGGCTAAAATAGTAATAGCCATTTTTTTTTTGCCGGACCTGGCAAAAATTGAAAATATGCTGTGAATTTTGTAGTTGCTACCCAGAGTAGCAATTGCTGCATTACACACACACACACACACACACACAGAGAGAGAGAGAGAGAGAGAGAGAGGGAGGGAGGGAGGGAGGGAGGGAGATGAGTATCTCGCACTGGATTGCTTGGTATGGAATCATATTTAACATATTCATTGAAAAATGTGCTTCTTTTTAGATTACAGAAAGGCAGTTGATCCATTTTACAAGAGTTTCTTCTCTCTCAGATTATGTATCTTGACTGCATTCTTGCATACCAGCCAGTCACTCTGCCTTTCTTGTCCATAATGGACAGAAAAAAAAAGGTGGGGATGGTAGTCAACAAGATTTCTTAACTTTATAAGGCAGTAGAAGCATAGCTAATAGGTATACCTCCACTTTGCAAGAATTGATTTTGCTCCACAGTTGTCTTTTTAAGAAGGTATCATTCTCTGAAGGTATCACTTAGTAAACCAGGACAGGTAATCTGACATAGGTTGGTTTGTGTAGAAATCTCAGCCATTGAATACAATTGGCAGGTGGGAGAAATGGTTCAGGAGTGGTAGCCTTACATTCATCATGAAAAATTACATGAGAGCTTGGCTAACGTGGATTGTTGTAGATTATACTGTGTACATTGTTTTAAATTGTTCTAACTGTTTTCAATGATCTTAAATGGTTTTGTATTGTTGGCAGCAAGACTGCTGACAGGAACAGTTTATAAAAATCATGTAAATTGGTTCTAAAAGAATTGCACTGGCTGCCAGTACATTTCTGGTCTGAATTCAAGGTCTTGGTAATGATATTTAAAGCCTTAAATGGTTTGGGACTGCAATATTTGAAGGAGCACGTTTCCCATATCTGCCTGCTCAAGGTTTGCAATCTGTTGGACGGGCCCTCTTTTGTGTCCCAACAGTGGGAGCGATATGCCATGTGAGGTCATGAGAGAGGGCCTTCTTATCTGATCTTTTCTGCATGTGTGTGGGGGGGGAACGGCCAAAAACAGAGCTTACCAGCTTTGTTTTCCGGCCGGCCGAGTCCGTCGCCACGAGGAGCAGCACGAGCTCATCACTCCGCACTCCTCCAGCGTCCTAAATGGCGGCTTCCGGTTGGTGGAGGCTCTCCACCACCAACCGGAGAAGCTCGCCAGCTGGAAGCCCGCCCCCAGCAGATCTGCAGGCACGCACTTGCACACGCCTGCAAATCTGCTCCGGAGCTGGGCAACGGAGTGGCACGGGGTTGTGCGCTCCGTGGTTTTTAAAAACCTCTAAAAAGAGGTTTTTAAAAAACATGCCAAGCAACCAGTTCCGGTCGCTCCGGAGTGGACGGAGGTATGGAACTACAAAAAGTAGTCCGCCCCAGTCCACTCTACGGTGTAGAAGACCTCCGTTGGAAGTCGCTCTGCACTGTTTAAATAGCCCGGTGTGGAAAAGGCCTCTGTTGCATCTTGACTGTGGAATACCCTCCCCTTGGAGACCTGGTTGGCAACAACTTTGACCTTATTTCGTTGCCAGGTTTAAACCTAAATTTTTATCAAAGTCTTTGTGGTCTAATGGCTTCACCTGATGTGTGTACCTACACTGTTCTATGTAGTTTTAACTTCAACTCTTTAAACTGTGCAGCAGTTTAATATGCTTTTAGAATGTTGAAACAATTATCGTTTTAAATTCCATTGTCCTAAATTTTGAACTGTACATCTGATTTCATTGTAGTCTCCCAGGAATCCTTTAATACGGGGTGAGCTAGAACTATGGTAGATAATAAAAATAAATAAATGGTGTACTTTTAAAATGTGTTTCATCTTCATAATTTATTGGCTGTATCCTGGCCTGACATCTTTCAGTATAAGATAGAATTTTTCTTTAATAAATACATGAGCATGAATTGGTGAATGTAGTGGTTGTACTTCAAGAAATATAGCAAAAGAAAAAGAGCAAAATACAAGTGGAGATTGCTTGTATAAAGCCTCCATGCAGTTGTAAGCAGTGCCTGGCTCAAAAGTACTGTTATCTGTTAAATGTATGGAGACCCCTAAATCCTTTTCACATTTACTGCTATTAGGTCAGGCATCACACTTCCTGTATTTGTACATTCCCTACATTTTTAGTATATAAAACCTAAAGTCTTGACATTCATTTTGGTAGTCTGGCCCAGCTCCACAATTTGTTAGGGTAATTTTGAATCCTGATTCTTGCCTCTTGAGGTATTCAGTAGCTTCTTAATTTGATAGCAATGGGTTGGACTACATGGTGCCTGTAAAACTTTTTGCCTCTATAATTCTATAACTTTGGTGATACAAGCCAAACCATAAAATTAATAGAACGAGTTTTTATAAATACTTTCCTACTATGTATGTTAAGACATGGACATCAGTGCCAACTTTTTTTAATAGATTGTTCCTGGTGACTTTTGGTACTCAGAATGCTTTCCATACTTGCCCAGGCAGTATGAATATTCCCCCACCTTATTTTTTTCCTCTGTTCAGCACTATTAGATTTAAGGAATGTTAAAGAGCAGAAGCAGAATATATAGTCTCTTCCATCACACATCTGAAATTAAACTACTCAGTCCACATCAAACCTTTTGTCTTTTGTCATTTCTGTAAGTGTTTTAAGGAGTCACTGTTGCAACACTTAGGGATACAGGAGGCTCTGTGCAGCGTATTCAGCAGTTCTGGACTGTGAGTTATGGTGGATGACTTTGGAATACAAATAAAGTAAGTTGCCTGATTACAGTGGTGCTTCCTGGGCTGACGTGTATTAATGGTGTCAAGCATTACTTAGAAGAAATCATGAAAAAAAGCCACAGTAGCATTTCCAGACTTTTATGTTGCAGACCTCCTTTTTTTTTTTTTTTTGCAGTTCTTTTTTCTTATTTGCATGCTTCTTTATCTTTGTTTGGGGTTCCTCTCACCATATTTCAATAACAAAAGCATACCGCATTTAAATCAGTAAACACAGATCTGCTTTTATTGTGATTTAAATTCTGAAATGCATATGCAGTAGATTGGAGCACATGATCTTTGAAATATTAAAGAGCTGCCTGAAGGATCCGCCTCAGGCAAGAACTGCAGCAACAAGGACTGCGGCATTATTGTAGTGACGATCTGTCAGGCAAGGGGGCATCTGGACTGAGTCCAGCATGGCTCTCTGTGCCTCAGCCACTCTGGCTCGAGTTCATTGCACGTGGATGTGGACACGTTCTCAACTGTCGCAAATTTGGAAGCTCCGTGCTCAGAGGGGAAGGTTTGGTGAGAGAAGATTTGAACTGTTGACCTATAAAGGAGGATTGCATCTCACTTTATGTTTAGTAGTTGGTATGCATACATGCTTCCATTGGAATACCTGGCAGAGAATAGATGCTTCATGGTGGGTGAACGCTCTACTTATTTATACTAAACTTTGACTCAGAACAGCTTTGATTTAAAGCTGAAACTCTAACCTGACACAATGGAGCTCCTGCTGGTAGGCTGTTCTCAGATACTGGAAGAAACAAGCCAGCCCGTTCTAGATTTCCCCCTTCCCCTCCAAAAAAAGGGGTAGGTGCAGAGGGATTGTTGTAAAAAGGTTTGGAAGCGTGGAATGGTGCTTAATACTGCTGCTCAGTGAGAAGCATGCAAACAGAGTCAAATTATACCTATACTCCAGACCAGAGTCAAATTATACCTATATCTATGCTAGCTGCCTGTTCACTTCTAAGCTGACTTCAAGTTGGCAAAATGGACTTACAAATCTTAAATGTCTTGGAGCCAAGTAACTATTGGGTGTCTCTCTTCCAGTTCAGTCTTTGAGATATTAGGAGTATGCTGGTCTGCCAACAGATGTAAGACAGAGAAATCTAAATAGTTTTTGTGCTGTACGAAATACTGGCTTTGAAAAGAAGTGATTGGTATCCTATCAATGGTTATCCTATCATGACCTGGCTGATGGTCTGGCCCATAGTCAATGACCAGGAATGAGGAATTTGAGCAATGGTCTTCTTTCCTATAGCAACCTCATGAACTTTTTATTTTTGGAAGTGTGTCAAACATTTTCAGCTACAGTTTTTTTTTCAGGAACATACATCTTCACTCAAACCTTGAAGTCATTTTGATGAGACCTTGGTTATTTTCTTTATTGGATACTCTTCAGTTTAAATTCTTTGCTGTTTTTTTTTCCAATTTGTGAACTGTTTTATGATTTGTTATGAACAGTAGAATATAAGATAGATAAATATATACATAGGAGGAAACACTGCAATCCAGTGGCCCTTTCTTGTTTGTCTAGGCTGTCTAGGTTGTCTAGAATGTCCAAACCCATTTTCAGTATGATATACCCCAGCAGTTATCTAATAGAGGTCACATCCTTGCTTTTAAAGAAAGGAACAATTTAAAGAAAGGAACAATTTTCAGCTACATACATTTTGTACCTATGTACATTTTGTACAAGATGTTAGATGAGAAGAAGCTCTCAAATGGATTTGGAGCTGAACCTTTCACTAATTTTCTTCATAGCAAATGTCACATGAAAAAGAAGTTGGCATATGCTTATCCATAGAAGCCTAGATTTTAATGTACATGTTTCAGAACAAAGAACATTGCCAATGTACAGTGCAAATAGTAAATAAAAGCTGGAAATGGTGGCAGTAAATGCTGGCCTATTAAGACGTAGGAATTGTGTGACTTTCCAGATGTTGTTGAACTGAACCCAGCATTCGTCACTGTTGACTTGGCTGCCTAGGGCTGCTGTGAATAATTACTATGCTGGCTTCTGTATAGTTCCCATACCTGAAGTAAGAGCCAAAAGGAATAGAAGTTTAAATGATTTTTATGCTCTAAGACCCACAGACAGCCCATTCACATTACACAGTTATAGCACTATTATTCTACTCTAACTGCCATGGTTCCTTTCCATGGAATCTTGGGATCTATATTTGGTGAGGCAGCATTGCTCTCTGGCTGAGGATTCTAAATGTCTTTCCCTAAACAGCCAATGCCAGGATTCCATAGGATGAAACAATGGCAATTAAAGTGGATTGATAACATTATAATTCTGAAATGGCTGTGGTCCCTCTGGGATGAAGTATATCAATCAGAATCCACCAATTTGCATTTATTTGCCAGAGAAGCAGTACATGTTGAAGAACGAACCATTTAAAATATAAATATAAATAGCAATAGAACATTGGAACCATGTCCTGTTATTCCTTTTCTTTAAAGAGGCTGGTTGTCTATTGTTGGCATCTGCTTCCTTAAGCAGATTATGAGGAAGTCTGAGAAGGTACATTGGGCACTCTCTAACTTCTAAACAAAAAACACACTGTGAATTCTAAACTGAATTGAGATGACAGATGTATTAACAGTAAGAATTTTTAAGCTGTTGTGTATGCTGAACCCTCTCAAGAACATGCCCTGGGAGGAAATTCAGATCGAGAACCTCTCATGTTGCAGGAGGATACTTTTGAATATGAGGGAACTGCAGTTACATTTTTAGCTGTCAGAGACAATACCACAGTAAAAGCATTCTTCTCTTTAAACCTTCAGTACTTTCTGACCTGCTTTAAACAGCTGTTTAGAACAGTTTTCATGAATAGCACTCCTGCCCACATACAAAGTGGGGCAAGATGGTCCCTGTAGATAGCAATCTCAGATGCCATGGGAAAGTACTTGCAAAAACTGTTTGACAGAAAAGGAAGGAAGGAAGGAAGGAAGGAAGGAAGGAAGGAAGGAAGGAAGGAAGGAAGGAAGGAAGGAAGGAAGGAAGTTGTTTTTTTTAATAAGCCCTAATGACATAACACCTAAGTTATTTTAACTTAATATGTTTTTTATGGTTGGAATGTAGAGGCATTTGCTTCCATTTTTGGATTTCTCTCTCTTTTTCTAGTTTTGTTTTTCAGTTGTATACTGCTCGGTATAACCTTCTAACTAACATCATCTTTGATATTTTCTGTGATCAAGTGTGTTCTACTTTCAGAAAGGATTGCTCAGCAAAGTCTACATGACTTGCACTATGTCAAATTACTATGAAACGTTTGTCCTTTTCTATGAGAGTAGCTCAGAGGCAGGCAACTCTCTGTCTCTCCCCTCTCTCTCTCTCCCATTTTTCATGGACTGCCTGCCTGTTACACTAGCGAGGATTGTTTTGATAGTCTGATGGACTGGGTAACTCATGTAACAGTAGAAAGATCATTGTGTATAAACTATGGACTGATGAGAATGCAGTTACTTTGTCTAAGATGAAAGACAAGAATACTGTTTGCATGCCTTCTAACTGTCTTGACCGTTAATACCTCTCGTGTCCCACTTTTTCATCTTCTTTAAAAATGTTCTAGTTTTTTTGTCCTCCACCCATTTCCCCTCTTCATCCTTGGCTTACCACAGTTGCTGCAAATTGAATTCAGAATACAAAAGTAGTTTGCAGTCCATTAACTCATCAGGGAACAGAGGTGTGGAGGGGTAAATCTTGCCCTTCCAGGTAGGCTCAGGCAAACAGTAAACTACTGCAGCTTCTCCTAGCTTGTCTATTCTTGCTCATCAATAATTTTTGCCATCATGAACACACCCCGATGGTTCCTTGACCACTGATGTCCTGATTTTCAGCTGTGGAATGCTGGAGGATATGTGTTTGTTTCTCTCTGAGTGTAGAAAGGCCTATTTGTCCACACATTGATATTTGTGACACATGATATCTTCATACTGTGTTTCCAAGTGCTACATCCCCCTGTCCTGCCATTTAAAAAAGGATGGATAATTGTTCATGCAAACCAGAATAAATGAGATGCATTTATGATTGGAGGACAGATGTTCTTATCCAAGCCCCTCCTTTTTAGGCCCAAGATCAAGTTGTTCCATTTAGCATCTAAAGTGTTGCTCTATTTGGCATCCAGAATATGGTTCCATTTAGTGCTCAGTTGTATGTGCTGCTTAAAGACTATCCTACTATCTAGCTCATTGTAGTTTTCCACATAACTTTCCTGATGCAGACTGAGGTTGATAGATATCAAATTTAGTAAGTGTTCTTGATAAAATGGGCCTGTCTAAAATCTTTGTGCAATGCAGTCCTCTTTGTGTATATGTGTATGTATGTCTACACAATCAGTGTGGAATTTTAAGGATGCCCAGACATAGCAAAGATTAAAAACATTAAAAACTATTAAAAACAAAACTAAACTTAAAACCATATGAGCTGATCCAAGTTTAAGGTCTTTGGGGGAGGGCTTTTTCTTGGCCCTACTGCCTTCACAGTTGTGGTTGGTGAAAACATGAGAGACAGCATTCTCAGTACTCCTAGACTATGGAATTCCCTCCCAGTAGAGGTCCAGTTAACCTCCTGCCTATCATTTTGCCAGCAATCTCAGATCTTTTCATTTAGGCAGATGTCTGATTTTGATTGTAAAGCAGAATATTGTTTAAAATTGTATGCTCTTTTCTTTTTGTATTTTAAATACAATGTGTTTTTGTACTTTAATTTTAAAACTGTTTTTTTAACTATGTGTTTTTGACAGAACTGACTTTTAAAAAAAACTTTTGTATGGTACATTTTAAAAAAAACAACCTAAATTGTTAGTTTAAATTTTGTAATCTGTCTTGGTTCCCTTGGCAGGAGAAAAGTGAGATATTGAGTAAATAAATTTTAAAAAATGGACATTGATAAATAAAATGATAAGATGGTTTTAATTGTTCTTTCCTGTTCATATTTGTTCAATAAGCAATAGAGGAATTGCGAGTAAAGGGTAGATCCTATTTATGTGTGTATGTGTGTGTGTATGTACATATAACATCTACAATTTTAATTTAATCCTCAGGTCCAAGTTCTTCGGAATGCTGGAGAAGAGGTGACACTAACTGTGTCCTTTCTCAAAAGAGCACCTGCATTTCTTAAACTGCCCCTCAATGAGGATTGTGCATGTAAGCATTAATGATTCTTTCTGTGAAGTAATTCTCTCCATTCATAGGACTGTCAAGGCAAATTCACTTTTATTATTTTTTAGCCTTCGTCAACAGCGAAATAGTACTTGTAGACTCCTCCATCCCTCATTTTTTTTAACGTGATGAATTTATACATTCAGTGTCAAGTGGATATGGTAATCATTCACGTCAGCTGAAAAAGAGGATAAAAATTCTGATCATGTGGATAGAACTTTGATGGTCTGTTTCCAAATCTATGCATCCACAGTCATTTGCAGGAGATTGTTCCTGGACATATTGTTCTCTCAACAAGAGTTTCTTCCTGTCACTGACAGCTTATTAGCTTTCACTTTTAATCCTTGCTCTAAAAATCAGTTGAGTGCTATGCTCTCAATTGATTCCAGCTGGCTTTGAGAACTATTCAAGTTATTTGACTGAACAATAATTTGTCGAGGGTATTTACATTTTATCTTTTACACAATGTATAATGGCATCAAGGTGGAGAAGGGTTGCTTCTACCTCACCCCTTACTTGGCAATCGAAAGAAAAGAGATATGGACTCTTCAGTTTGGATTCCAGTCATGGGATTTAACAGATTGGTATGTTTAAGTGAAGATTAATAAACTCCAGTATGAACAGTATTTTGTCTTATTTCACAGAGTCAAGTTGAATCTGTGGAAAATAGGAAAATAGAAAATAGAAAAAAAAATAGAAAATAGAAAAATAGAAAATAGAAATGGAAAAATGGAAAATAAAAAAAACAGACAGAAAACTATCTTCTTCTCTCTCTCTCTCTTTTTTTTCAAATTCTAGATACTAAATTATAAACTTAAATTATAAAACTATGCTAGTGTATAGTTTCAGATAATTGCATTATGACTTTCTGTGTTTTTACAAGACTCCTTAAAAAAGTAGGGTGAGGGGGGTTTGTAGCCTTATGTTGTCATATTAATCTTATATAATGTTTATTGAATTTGAAATCTAAATAAAAATACTTATGATGCATCAGACAAAACAGAGGACTCTAAGCAACTGCTCACTCAGTATATCTAAATAATATATTTGATAATGAAAGCATTAATGCCGATTATATTTTTTCTACAAGAAATGATGCTTGAAATGTGTTTTTGTAGTGTTTCTGATAACTGTGCTGACAATAGGAAAGGAAAAAGAATTACGTCTTTTGATTTATTAAAATCGAATCACTGTTTTAATCTTAATATATATTCCTTCTAGTCACATATCAGGGCAGAGAAAGAATGACGTCTTATTTATGTCAGATCATTGTTTTACTTGTGATGCTAAGAATCAGTGCTAAATGATCATTTAATCTCACAAAAATAAGATAAAGCAAGCCTCGAGCCTTCCTTCAGTGCAGCCTCCTGTTCCTTTTTAGACAGGCTGTGGTTTTGTATATAGTCTGAATCCTAAAATGTGACTAATGTCAATTACAATTTTTGAAACAAGCCAGCTTCATAAACTGTGGTTTGTTTTAAAAAAACCTATAGATAAGATTACACTGTATGTTTAGAACTGGATATTATAACAAGTGATCTGAATCTTAATCTGAAGATGAAGGTCAATTGTTCAAACTCTTCTCTTCCAAAATAGCACCTAAAAGGAGCATATGAACAAATGGCTTGCTACTGCTTATTCCTGTAATGCTAAGTAAGTGATGTGGCAACACATGTTGCTCCAACCCATTTTAGCACCTCTCAAAGACCCTATTAGGGCTGTCAAATTCAACAGATGATGGCAAAAGAAGTAGTTATATGCCAAAAAGTTGTATGTTGGAAATATATGCCTTGTTTTAGAAGCACACAACTTCTTGAATATATGATTCTCCTCTAATGTATGGTAATGTTCCTAACATGTCTTGTTTTGGTGTAGAAATGTGATTTAAACAAGATGGTTCTTGATTTACTGCTACTGCTGTACCACCAAATTTCAATGAGCGTGCACTGAGTATGCACTGATATTTACTGCCAGAACCGAGAAAGTTACTCATTAATGTACTGAATAATGATTTAATGTACGGATGGAACTTGTACAATGTTTCATGTGGTCCTAAGGCCAACCTACCCACCCTCAATGTTTCAGCCAAACAAAAACAAAACAAAACCAATTTTTAGGCCCCCCCAAACCTCTGGAATGTGACTTGGCATTTAAACAACACTTAAGGGGGCTAATACCCAGAAATAAGCAAAAACCATGCAGAAGGTGTAATGTCCATTTTCCAGTCCTCTCAACCCTACATGGGACAAATGCTGGCATTCTTTAAGACACAGAAGTAGCATTCCAAACACCTGAAGTTATTGAATGTCAGCATT
Source organism: Cyclura pinguis (assembly GCA_030412105.1). Taxonomy (NCBI): domain Eukaryota; kingdom Metazoa; phylum Chordata; class Lepidosauria; order Squamata; family Iguanidae; genus Cyclura; species Cyclura pinguis. Next base: position 211,434,143 of record CM059602.1, read on the forward strand.
TGTCCCATGTAGGGTTGAGAGGACTTGAAAAACTGGACATTACACCCTCTTCATAGTTTGGCTTTACACGTAAATGAGACCAATCAATTGTAGTGAACTGGGAAGTTGGTACGAGCCCCCACAAAATGTAGTGGCAAGTCAGAGGACTGAGACCATCAGATTAGAAAGCAAGAGTTTATTTTTACTGCGCAGGGATCTCAGTGGAATGAATTTCCAAAAGACTGAGAACCCCGGATTCAGGTTTCAACTTACATTTATACATTTTCAAAAACCAGGTACAGGAAATGATTACCATATATGAAAAGCTTACAGATTACAAAGCCCCCTTTACAGTTTCGAAATGATGTATCTCTGTACCAAGGGAGTATTCTCCCTGGGTCACGTTGACTCCCAAACTCCCCATATCCCATGCATAGCTGAGCCGCATACCTCAGCCCCTGGTAAGATAAAAGAATGCATCTGCCTGGCTTATTTTTCTCTATTTTTCTACTTAAGCAACAACTTCTACAATTTAACCCCTTCACAGTGAGTTGAGGTGAATGTTGAGATATATTAGAGATTAAAGTGAATTGCAGTATTCACTGCAAGTAGGAGAATGGTTCTGCTTATTAAAATCCTTCAGGCTAGACTCTGCTGGTAAGGTAAGCTTCACATGAACCATGGTTTTGATAAAACATACACTGAGTTCTTGTATGCTTGACAAAAACCATTATGATAGGAAAGGCGAATGAATATCGGAATTGTTCACATGATCATCCTTGCACAAATCTTACAGCAAAATTAAAAAGGCCACACTGCAGAGAAAACAATTGTGTTCCACTTGAAGCTGATCACAAAATGAGTGTCAGTTTTGCCTGAGAAGTGTTTGTACTTTAATGGTGATACATTTTTATGCATTTGTCTTTTTATTAGGCATTCCTAGTGATCAAAGTAGTGGCACATCGTCACCGCTGTGCGACAGTGGTTTACATCTAAACTACCATCCCAATAATACGGTAAGATAATGCATTTTTTGACCTGTCAAAAAGATGAAAATGCTCCAGATGGGATGGTTGACTGTGTCTGCACAGTCTAAGAGCATGTCAGTATTGCACATTAAATCAGTTGAAGCTGAATGTTTCCCATATAAAAAAATTCGATTTTGTCATAGTGATATTGCTGTTAAAACTGAATCATGCTAAAAGTATACAATGAAATGGCAAATTATGAGCATTTGTTTTTTTTCAAAATATACCGGTTTCTATGATAGGTAGATATGACATAACGGTGTATACTGTTGACAACCTTTTCTTATGATGGAGGTACAGGTAGCTTCTGACTTAATAATGGAATTAATTCATACGCTGTGAATTCCACTATTTTCACCCCATTTCAGAGCTTATGTGAAGGGAACCTCTGGATCTCTGACTAACTCCATCAGAATTGTGATGGGAACCTAGAAAGCTTGGAGTTTGCCATCATGCTGTGGGTACAAATTGGGGTCTCTCCACTGTTCCCATACCCCTAAATGACTCAAGTGGAGTTGTTGTCAGCAGGGTTGAAGTTGCTGTGCAGTGCATCTGAGTCATTTGAATCTCCTGGTAATCCACACCTATCCTTCCTGGATGCCTCAGACTTTGCATTGTGGATCTTTAAATTTAATTTTTGCCACCTTACCAAGCAGGATGAGAATCTTTTGTCAGGGTGCCTATGTTCTGGTGCTAGAGCATGTGCAGAGTGCAAAAAAACCACAAGAAACTGTGCTGGATCATTGCCAGTTGCCCCAGACTGAAACACAGCAGAAAAGTGCATCTAGGCTAACCTACAGTTTATTTGAAACATTGCAGAATACATACTGTTTCAGACAGCATTTGCCATGAAGCATAAAAAGCCAGTGACTTAAGCAAAAACAACAAAGCAAAGAGAGAACAAAGAGAACAGCTTTCACATGATGTAAGTTCCCACAAGACCGGAAAAATACAGCAGATAGATAGACCTAACAATCTTGCATCTGGTACTACCAAGGACAAAACTAGGGTGTTTTGACCTCTTCTTCCCGCCCACAAAAAAACACTTCTAGCCACACCACACTAACATTCAGACTCCACGCAGAATACCTGACATCTTTCTGTGTCCCCTTTCTTCCAATAAGTAATGCAAAGTGAAATAATGGTGTATGAGGTATGGGGGGGGGGGCAGAGGAATGAGGATGACGTCTAATCTATGTGGGATACAGATACCAACGGGTTCTCAGTTCTGTTAGGAGGAACATACCTATGGCCTTATTGATTCAGAGTTGATTGGGTGGGGGTAAGAGGGTTTTTTTAAAAAAACATTAGACAGTTATCCATTAAATTAATTTGTCTTTAATCTGCTGCTCCTGGATATATTCTAAATTGGGTGTGGAGTAGAGAAGTCCTTTGCTCATTATTGCTGGCAATCCAAATTCAATTCAAACATATTCTGTCTTGCACCATTTAATATTATTAGTACATACAGACCTGAACTAGGATCTTAGAAGTGTTTTATCAAACTATGGAATGATTCAGAAGCAAAAGCTAGTTTACATGTTAGATAAATGGTACCAGTCTCCAAACTCATGCAAGAGTTTTCAGACTCTGTCTGAACTTCTCTTAGCAATACATCATAACTGCTGATAGATCCAGAAGCTCAAATAAATATCTGAAATGTTACAGCTTTACTCTATAATACCCTGCCTCCAGAAGTGTTTAGAAAGATTCAGTGGAGAACATTTTGACACTTCTTCCTGTTTTCAGGCAAGGAATACTTCACTAATAACTTTTCCCAAGACATCTATGCCCATGTCCTTATCTATATCTATATTATCTAGATCTATCTTTTGCCTTCAGTCTTTTGGATATAAACATATTGAAATGAAAATTTTATTTCAAACATCGGGGGTGGAATCTGTTTCAGCATAACTATGACAGTACAGGCATTGTAGAAGGAAGGAAGGAAGAAGTAGAAGGAAGAAGAAGTTTGCACACACATTGATAGTGCCAGAAGACAGTAGGGTTGTCAGATTTCAGAGCCTGAACTCTCTCCTCCAGTCCTCAGGACAAGGAGGTCAAAATCTCAGGGCAAAAGAACTGCCTTGAAATGTGTATGCATCTATTTTCCTCATTTGGTAGACTTGGTCCTTTGTGTTTGAACTCTGTGCAACTGTGGTTGATGCTTAATGTATTTTGCTTACATTAAGGCGTCACCCTCCATAACATTGCAAGGAGGATTTGTTTCTTCTTATTTCTTGGCTCTCCAGGGCAATTTAGTCTTTTTCCTTCTGTTTTCCTGCTTATTCTGTTTTGAAAGCATAATCAGGTTTGCTTCATCATCATAATTAAATCTGTTCTCTGTCTCCCTTATGGCAACAACTCTATCGTTTCAAGCATGTATCTCTTTTCTTTCAGTTTCTTCCACTATAGTTGTTTTTCTTTTGATTCTTTTGATTCCTTTTTTTACAAACAATGGATTCCTGTGTCCAGTTTTTAGATCTCTGTGTGTCCATTTCTGAGGATGCTTTCATGTTGTCAGCTTTTCCATGTCAAAACAGTTGAACTGTCGCAACACAAGGCCTATATGCATTCCAGAACTACAGAGACCAATTTACCACTAGATCCAAAGCCAGGGATTTTAGCATAGCATGGAACAATAAGAAAGAGCATATACCATTGTAGAGTACAGTACAAAAGCCAGGCTAGCATAATCCGTGCTTCCATTACAATATATAGTTTCTAATTGATTGAGTCAAAAAGGCTGATGAAATACATCACACATCCTTTTACTTTTTCCAGTTAAAATGAATTTCTGACATTCATTCATATGAGGAAAGGAGAGATTAATGTGCATGGGTGAGTTTTCCTGGAGGGGAAGGGATTACAATGTTCCCATGGCATCCTTTCCATGAATAAATGACTTTAAGTGAGGGTTCATGGGAGAGACATTGTGAACCCTTTAGGAAACCTCTGGAAAATATTGGCTATTCTTCAGCGTGCTTCTACATGGCACATCCTTTCATGGTAGATGAAAGTCATTGGGATAGGTGTTGCTTTGGATACCTCTCCTTCTCATAATTCAGGTGGCAATTTGACATAAGGCACTTCTTCTTAGAATGCCCTGCCTAAAGGGTTTTCAGTGGTACAAAAGCTTTTACACAGGAGATTCCACCTGTCAGAGCTGTTTGGTAGTGGAATATGCTGCCTCGGCATGTGGCGGAGTCTCCTTCTTTGGAGGTTTTTAAGCAGAGGCTGGATGACCATCTGTTGGGAGTGCTTTGATGTGTGTTCCTGCATGGCAGGGGGTTGGACTGGACGGCCCCTGTGATCTCTTCCAACTCTATGATTCTATAAGTGCTTACTGTTGGACTTTTGTGTTCTTGGTCTCAATGTATTCTGAAGTTATTCATTCATATTTATTCCGACATTTAAAATTTATTGCGTAGGTAATTTCATGTTTTTTAATGAATAAATGGCCTACTCCAAATTAGTAGTTTTATTTTTCAGAAATATTTCTAAGTTTATTTGTTGTTTGTTTAATCTATTATCCCACATTTCTCCAAAGATGGAACCCAAAGATAAAATGAGGTAGAACTAAAAGGCCAATGATTAAAAGACTTTAAAATACAAGTAAGCTAGCTATCATACAAAAATCTTGTGAATTTAAGAAGTACAAAATTATTTAAAAATATTATAGAAAAGATAAATATAAAGCACGCTCTCCCATAAAAAAAAGATCCTTCTTCATAACCGCTTAATCATCAAGCGTCTGTTTAAACAAAAAGGCCTTTACTGCTAGTGAAAGGAAAGCAGAGAAAGATCCAAAATTAGCCTCTTCTGGAAGGGAGCTCTACAGCCTGGAAATAATCATGGAGAATTCTGACAGGCTTGCAATGCTGGTAGTACTGAGAGAAAGCCCTCCTCCAGGATCTTAGGCATGTTTATATAGAGAGACATGATCTTTCAGGGCTTTATAGGTCATAACCAACACTTTGAATTGTGCTTGGAAATCAAGGGTATTCCATTTACTTTCTTATAAATAAATGTATTCCTTCTACTGGCATGCTCAAGGTCAAGAGAATTATTCCAGTGGACATCACTATAATAATGCAAGGTGGCCTAGTGTTGACCTACAAGGCCAACTTGTGAGAATGTTGCTTTCTCCATCTCTTTTACATGTGTACCTTCTCGAGGCGACTGTGTCGTGTAAAAGCTTTTCCCAGAAGGTGCAACAGTTTGAGACTTGTTCTGAATGTTGCCTCTGAGTTCATGCACACTGGAAAGTCCTATGTAACCAGAAGACTTAGGAGCCGTTTCTTGGCATGGTTGCTCCCTGGGCTTATAGGAGAAATCTATCCTAAAAACAGATTTCCTTTGCTTTACACTATAGAATTATTTGTATTAAATGAATGTTACCATTTCTTCTTCTTTTTTCAAAAAAATACTCAAACAGCCTGAATCTATTTTACAGAATTTAATCTATAGCTATTTATGCAGTGAGAACTATGTGCGGCAACATATGGAATAACGTCACATGTTAAACAAATTGAGCAGACTGTATATGACAATACAGTTTTATTTTACAAATATGATTTTTGTTGCATTTATTGATTCAAAGTATCAATGCAATAATCTTCCCAGTGGAGAACATAGAGTCCTTTTTTGTGAAAAATCTCTCTGACAATATTGAGGAAAATGAAGAAGTTCTTAAAGTAACATTTGATCATGGTTGAATCTGATTGCCTTAAACAGGCAAGAATAAAGTAAGAAATAAAGAGAAGAATTATGCGTTTATTGTGCAGTTTGATGCTAAAGCTAAAGTTTGAAAGATATTTGAAATATTTTTCAGGATACACTTTCATGTTCTTCATGGCCTACATCTCCAGGGCTTAGGTGGGAGAAAAGATGGTGTGACCTCCGATTAATCCCACTTCTTCACTCCCGGTTCTCCCAGTATCTCCCAGGATCAGATATGTGCAGGTAAGTAGATATGATATGTGTCCTCTGTACACATATAAGAGTATATCAGTTGTATGCTTTGGAATACAGGATCTGAGGAAGACTCTAAGGTGATGTACTGAGGTAGAATGGTGGGAAAGGTTCAGAATGTATTTCATCACATAGGGCACAGCCAAAATGTGGAATTTGTATCCAGACGAAGTAGTGATGACCAACAATTTGAACAGCTGTAAAGGGGAATAAGACAAATTGATGGTGAATAAACCAGCCAGTAATTAATATTCATTTTGGCTCTATATTATCTCCAGATAATCTCTAGCCTGCTTTTATGGGATCAGTTCAATTATTGAAGCATGATTATGTGGAGATTTGCTTGCAGAAATATGGCCGTATTTCCCTTCGATTCATGCTCTTCCTGGATGATTAGATCTAGCTGAGTGGATGTGCATGTGTGGGTTTGGAGCGTGGTTAATGTGTCATTGTGTGTGTAGAATGTGCATGCTGCCCTTAAACAGGTAGTAGTGCAACCACTCTGGAAGAAAGCTTTCTTGAAACTTTTAATTTTAAATACCTCTCATCCAGTCACAAACATCCTGTTTCCAGGGAAAGTGCTAATTGATTGGACATTTGCAGACATTCTTGGAGGATATTGATTGTTTCAGTCTGAATTCAGCTGTGGCTTCAGGACTGAATCAGCCTTTCTCATCCTGATGGATACCCTTTATCAAAAAAAGAATGACAAGCTAGTGTGACTTTGTTCCTTTGCTTTTGATATCATCACAGTGGTATCCTCCTGGACTATTATTGAGATGTGATTTGGAAGCTCTCTGTTACAGTGATTCCAATCCTATCTGTGGAGCTGAGTAAAGAGTGACAGAGGAGGCTGTTTGGACTTTTGGCATATATTATGGAGAGTCCTAGGGCATTATTCTCTCCTTATCTCTGTTTAAAGTCTATAGGAAGCCCTAGGGAATGATCATTCAAAGATCTGGGGCAGATGCCAGTAGTGTGCTGATGATACATGGCCTTGTTTCTTCATAACATCTAAATCAAATGAGGCATGTCAGCCCCAGAACATTGTTTGGACACATCAGTGGTCTGGCTGCAAGCCAGTGAGCTTGAATCCTGACAACAGAGGTGATGCGGGTAATTGCTTTGTCTGGGAGATAGTTCATTTGCTTCATCTTGATAGGGCTATATTCACTGTGAAGGAGCAAGTTCACAATCTAGGGGCAGTCCTTAATTCATCATTGTCACAGGAGGCTTAGATGGCATCAGTGACTAGTAGCCCTTTCCTCCACCTTCAGACAATTCAGCTATGGTCACTCCAGACGAGGATGGCTTGATGACTTCATAACTGGCTAACAGCAGTGTGTGGTGCTAACCCTTCAGACTGGTTCAAAAACTGCAGTAAGTGAAGAATACAGCTGTCCATCTCCTAGCAGGAATGGACTATGAACAGCACAAGGACATCCACAGAAGAATCTGTGCTAGTTTCTAACATGCTTCTGGGCAGAATCAGTTTTATACAGATTACAAAAGGAGGCAGCAGTCACAAACCTAAACAACAGACAAAAACTTATGAAAGCATTCATAGAAGACCAATGGAATGCCAAAAAGCTTGTAACCTTCAAACTGAGCAACTGGTGAGTTGGTCCCTAATAGCTGATCTCACCAGTTGGTCAGAGTGGAGGTTATGAGCCCTTTGGCATACCATTGGTCTTCTATGAGTTAGTCAATAGGATTTCCTTCTGACCTCTTGTTTATTCTATTTTGAGGCAGTTTGAAAAGGTTTTCTCCTGCGGTTTGCAGGGAGAATCTCTTTAAAGCACCACCAGTACTGAAGAAGAATTTTCAAAACAGAATACTGTCTGGAAACCCTTTAACTACGTCTACATCCTTACTTTATTTGTATCTGGATGCGTCAACTTTGAGCACAGCATTGTTTCTTCCTGTTCATTTAGAATTTTGTAGCACGTTGTTTTACATACCTTGGATATATTTTGACATTCTTTATCCATTCTCCATGTTTACACCTGTGTATATAATTTAGTGTTCATTCAGTGTTTATTCAGTGTTTTTGTGACCTTATGTTTTATATATTATGATTTTACAATAAGAAAATTTACTTGTTATATTTCTTATAGATTCAGAGTTTTGACAATCGTTTGTGTTTATGTGTCTTCAAATTGCCTGTTGACTTATGGTGGCTTCATGAATTTCATAGGGTTTTCTTAGTCCTGGAATTCACAAAGGTGGTTGTGCCACTCCCTTGTTCTGATGTGTAGCCTACAACATCTGGTATTTGTGGACAGTGTCCCATTCAAGTACTAACCAGGGCTGACTCTGTTTAGTGTCCAAGATAAGACAGGATCTGGTTCCTTTAGGGTTTGTTGTTGTTGTTGTTGTGTGCCTTCAGGTCATTTTGTTACCCCTCTGGTATACCCTATCCCAGGGACTATAAATTTGATATCAACTATGCCCGCCATGCCAGAGAGGTTGCCCAAGTGGGTACATAGACCAAGAGGTTGAATGACCAAAACTAGGTCAGGCCAGGAAAATCCCTAGTCACATTTCCCCTAGGAGACCTCAGGCTAAACACGTCCACACTGACAAAGAGTCTTCAGCCAAGGAATAGCCAACTTGAGTGGATTATTGAGTTTTCCCCAGGTTGAGCAACTCTGACGTTAGTAAACCCTGCACTGCAAGGTCCATCTGCATAAACCAGTCATGCAAACTACCAAGTTGCTATTGTGTGGCATTTCTTCCTTTATTTTGACCATTGTTCTTCCTGGGAGAGGGTCTGCCCTCAAGGTACGTTCTGCCCTATAAGTAGTCCCAGTTTTTGAGGGTCTCTTTGGAGAACTCCCTGCCACACTAGCAGACTGGCACTCTGTTAGTCGAGTGATCCCCTCAGCCGCTTCTCTTCGCTGAGCTTCATCTTTCTTGCCACTTCCTGGACTGAAGACTTCAGGATAGGTGCAGTATCACTGCCTTTACCCCGTCTCCGCTCAATCCCATATCAATTTTCACCTCTTTCCTTTCTCAATAGGCCTTGTGTGCGTGAGTGAGTGAGTACGTTGGTGCATGAGAACACATTTATTAATAAAATCCAGTTATTGGTATGATTGTCTGGCTTTTTGTTTGGTTTGACCCCATAAAAATTGGGTAAAATATTCTGCTGGGTTACCCTGCCCCTCGTTTGGCTACAGCCAGTGCTCCGCTAATTTCCCCAACCTTTGCATTTTTGGAGCGAATCAAGGTGTCCTCCAAGGGACCTCCAGAAGTCAGGGTAACAATTTCTGCCTTCCGGTGATCCTGAAGTGAACCAATCATGGGGTTTGCTGAGGCTGAGAATTTGTGACACATCCAAAGTTACCAAGTGTGCTTCCATGGCTGAACAGAGGGTCAGACCCAGTGCTCAAACCACCACACCATGCTGGCTCTCTCATTTTGTACCATACCGGTAAAGAAGAAGATCCTACCAGAACTGAAAGAGAGTTGGGACTAGTCTATTTGGTGTTTCTGTTGTAATTCAGGTGTAAGAGACTTACTTTTCAGTGTCACATATCATCTATCTCGTCAAAGTCAGAGCATCTAGTGTAGCAACAAAGTAAATGATGTTGCTAACACTAGAGATTGGTATTAAGCAAGGACCATCACTGCTGAGCTCCTGTCACTTGTATACAACACAGATTTATCCCAAAATGGTGACCATTTTTTTACCACACAGATTTGTCAATAAAGAATTATTTACTATTGTAGTCCATTATTGTTATGGCAGTTGGGCTTGATAAAACCCACTTTCATGAAAGAAAAGAAATATAATTAATACTCTGAGGTACAACTTTTTTCTGAGATTCTGGATAATGGAGGAATTTGTATAGAAAAATTTGTATAGCAAAAGTATTTTCAGTAGTTTTGAGCAGAATTATAATTGTCTGTTAGTGAATTGGAATATTGATTCAATGAATTAAATTTATATTGGTATGCAGAAGAAATGTGTTATTTACTATCAGTTAGAAAACAAGTACTTTCACATGTTGTAAAATGAGCAAAGAATATGCCAGAGAGTTGTCAGCAAGAAACATGAACTGGAAATAGATTCTTCACGTGAATCCACACTTTTATAATGCATTTAGAGTGACTGTATGCTTGAAAGTGCTCTGTATTTAAATCTCCTTGAATGGAGGAAGCTAACATCAAAAAGAAGACCTCACGTCAATGAGCCACAATATCATGATTGTCACCTGATGAAACACTAAATTCTCCATGGACAAGCAGCCAATGTTCTGTTGTATTGTGGTCTCAGTGACTTGTGTGTGTGTTGGGGAGAGTGCATTTAGTTGACTTTCGCTGAAAAGCCACAGACTGGAAGAAAAATTACTGTTTATGTAGCACTACCAATTAGCAGGTAAATCAGGAATCAACATGTCTATCCCAGAACCTGTAAGTCTCCAGTAAAGAGAGGTGTGTTTTACTGTCTTTTCAGTGACATATTGAGAATTTTATTTACATAGGCATTTTATAATGTCTCACCCTGCCTTCAAATTTTTATGTATTGTCTTTTATCATGGCTATTAACATTATTGTTCCTGCATTAGGATTTAACATGTATGTGGGTATAATCTGTTTTTTGTACATCACTTTGCAACCTGATCTGATGAAATACACTAAATAAATGTTATAAATAAGAAATATCCACCACCACTCCCTTAAACTAAACAGTCAAATCCTATTCCTTATAGCCATGGTAAAGGAGACGTAGAAGACTGTTATACCTAATACAAAATGAACTGTAAGCAGATGGACCAGGCTATTTTTTTTTATCTCTATGTTAAAACAAAAGTTTCAAAATTAAACACAGAAGATCCATTTCCTAGTGAAGTCAGGAATTTATCTGTTTAAAGTAGCTATGGACCAAAGAATGCTATGGTGGAGAGGTAAATGAATAATTGTTAAAATTTCCAGCATTAAAAGGAGGAGAGAAGGGTGAGGGGGGAAAAAAGGAATGAGACAGTAAGACTAACCGGTTTTTATTGTAGCATGAGCTTTCATGGATATAAATCTACTTCTTCAAATGCAGTACAAAGTGATATTAAAGCCCCGGGTAAGAAAGCATATTTTTGTAGGAGTGAAATAGAATGTAATAAGATCCAGAAAGATGTAAATCATGTCCCTTAACCTAAATTTTCAAAGGGATGGGCAAGGTGATACAGATGTTTCCCACTCCCAGAACTATATCAGTATGCTTTATAATCTGAGGCTTTAATGCACACTGTACTGCATCTGAGAGCCAGCATAGTGTTGTGGTTTGAGCTCTGGACTATGACCGTGGAGACCAGGGTTCAGTTCCCTGCTCAGCCATGGAAATCCTTGGGTGCATCACACACTCCCAACCCCAGAAAACTCCATGATAGATATGCCATAGGGTCGCCATAAGTGGGGCATGACTTGAAGGTGCACAACAACAGTAACTGCATCTGAAGAAGTAATTTTATAACCATGAAAGCTCATGCTAAAATTAAAATCAGTCTTAAAGCGTTGCCACATCCTTTTTTTAACTCCCCCTCCCGCCCTCCTTCTTGTGCTGCAAGAGACTAACATTGTGGTTTCTTTGAAACCTACTAGAATTTCCAGGTTTCTTATGTCCAGCTGGGAGCTATAAAATAATCATGAAAGACTGGACTTTTTGCATAGTTTCTAGTCTGGAAAAGTCAGAGCTGATTTAGGTCATGAAATATAGTCTTGTTCTTTTAAGACTCCGAAGCCACTTAGACCCGTTAACCTTTTTTCGGCTGGGTGCCAAAAATACTATTAGCTAAAGATATTGGGCCCTCAGTGCCTCAACATCCAAGGCTTCATAATTACCTGTCATCTGACAGCAGTAAATCAGTATGAAGCGTATTACAGGCAGGCAATGTAGATGTGCAGAATGCTACTGAGACAGAGCACTTGGATGACCTCCTTTTATATTGGTGGATGGAGTTTTGTTTTGTTTAATTTTTGTCCAAATGTTAGAAAAGTGCAACATGAAAATCATTAAAGTTACCCAGATCAGTTCTGAGTTCTCCATCCCATCACCTAAGTAGGTGTTGGAGCACATCATCTTTGAAACAAACAAACAAACAAAATCTATAATTTAGTAGAGCAAACCAATATGGAGCATTATGCTTTAATACTTTTATGGATAGGAAGGAAGTTTATTATCTATTTTATTACATAAACTTGTTTCTCATTCGTTCATTTATTTATTTAGTTATACATACATACATACATACATACATACATACAGAATAGGTTTGTTGACTTTAGTGATACAGTGGGCCTTCCATATATGCAGGGGTTCTTTTTGTTTGTTGTGGCATATATCATGGTGACATATTAAAAGTATGAAATTACCGTAGAGTGATGAGGATGACTGTGATTCTGAGTTGTGTGGTCAGAAGATACAACAACTGCAGAGAAGCACTATGAAGCACATTTACAACTCCTACATTCTGCCAATTTTTCAAGCGTTTTGCCTTAAGAAGATCACCCAGTGTGAGCAATCTGTGTTCAGTTGCTTCTGCAGATTTTGCCAAGATTTTTCTGGAAATGTGCCATCCGTGAAAGCTAAATATAGAATGACTCATAAAATCAGAGAAACAGTAAAAGTTCTATGGCTGACTTTTATTGTGGGGAAAAGCTAGGTGAGGGAATGTTTTTGAAGCCTTTCTACAAGTATTATTAAGTTGGTAGTGCTGAAGTAGATGCGCTTGTCTCCTGACCTAATATATTATGATGTGTCTATAGGCAAAATGCATTCCAAGTAATTGCTGTGGATGGCATTTGTAGTGGAATAATTCAGTGTCTCTCTGCTGAAGACTGTATTGACTGGCTACAAGCAATAGCAACGAATATTTCCAACCTCACAAAGCACAATGTAAGTATCCCTCCGAAAACTTCATCTGATTTCCTAGTTACATTTGATCCCAACTGTCATAATAGCCTCATGAACTTAAATACAGAATTATGTGTGCATAAACTATGCTTGAAGCTTTCCCGGAGAAGTTCACTCAAGTCTATCTTCAAGTCAGATTTTATTTTGAAAGCATCTTGAAACGAAAATTAATTTTCCCCATAGCTATATAGTTGAGTTTATGACTATCATTATTATTTTCTTTCTCATGATACCAACAGTTCTCAAGAAAGCAGAGCTGGAAACAAGCCTAGATCAGAGCTGATGAGATATGAAGAGAAGGGAGAACAAAGCACATCGATAGTAAACATGTTCTCTGGAACAGAATTCAAGATGTCTCCTTTATTCCCAGATTTCATTCCACCAGTTAATTTTGTTTAAAATATTGGGCTGGATCTAGAAGGTGATTAGAGAGAAAAAAAGTAGAGACTGAGTTTCCTCAGTATCTGTTGATCTTCTTCAGTATTTGTAGACTTTCTAACATAGCTAATGTTCCTGCTTCCTCCCCCATGACCCACCAAACTCCAATTTCTGATATCTTTGCTCTTCCAATCCCCTCTCTCCTTGCCCTTTGGAAAAGTAGGAATCTTTAAATTTCAAGTTTTGATATATTTTTTAAAAGTTTTATTTTATTTAGGTTTGCACATCACTCAGAACTCCTGCTAGGGTTTCTGCCTGGTTTCATCTGCCTGGTTACATCTCCTCTATAGAGACTGCTCATAGAATAGAGGCTTCCTATGGGATAAATGTGACATAAATGAAGAGAGCTGAATTCTACCAGAGTATTTTCCCTACATTAATTTAATTTTCCAAGCGTATTGAGTTGTCTATATCTGCGATCTCCTGCACATGCATCTAGAAAGATGACAGGCATGCATATGTCTGTGAACTGCAAAGTTCTAAGCCATATAAATCAACTCAGTCACTGTTTTTTCCATCATGATGGTGCTGTTATTACATCAAGCTGTCACTCTCACTATGGTTTTGACAAATAGGACTGTTGTTAATTTTAAGTTAATACCAATTTCAATGCTATATGTTCTAAGAAATATTTTATTTTACAATAATTATTTTCTTACATTCTGTTATTGATTGAAATGCATTGTTTATTGCATTATGTGGTATGTATTTACAAGATCTGTGAATGGTGCCAAAATACAATGCCGCTTTTGCTTGCCATACTCCAATTTGTAAAAAAATGGAGAGCAATTCAGTCTTTTTTAAAAACAAAAACAAAAAACCAGGACTCTGGTTTCATGAATCAGCTTAAGCTTGAGGAAACAGCACAAATAATAACAGCCCGTCTCTGTTTTTACAATCAAGTGTGGTTTTTACAGTTTCATGCTGCCCACAGCAATGAGATATGAAAGCTTCAGTGTGTTACAAAAACAAGTGTGTCTAGGTTTTACTCCATTCTCAACATTGTTTTCCTAAATCAGGGTGGGAATCATGCAGCTTTCAAGATGATGTTGGGCTGCAGTTACCAGCTTTCCTCACTATTGGCTATGCTGGCTGAAGTTGCTTAGAATTGCAATCCTGCAATGTCTGGAGAACCACATGAGTCCCACCGCTGTTCTAAGTTCTCCATAGCCAAATATAACAAAAATTAGACAGTGAAGTAGAACAAGCTTTGGGTTCTTAGTTGTGCCAAAAGATCACTCCCTCTTCTCAGTGCCAGGACTTCTCTGTTTGATATCATGCACCATTGCTAGCGTGGTATCTCTTGAGGCTGGACAAAAAAAAAAAAAAAAAAGAGGCGGATGGCTAAATGGTTCTTTTATGGCATTTATTGTGACATGTCATAAAGCTTAAATGCTTGTAGTTAATGGCCTGTCAGGATGAAATTTGCTCTACTTATTTGTAACTGGGTCCCCCAGTTTCCATAATGTCTTTTGGACTGATGGGGAATTGATTTGTAATCTAGTCATAATGTTCTTTAAAAGCAGCATCAGTAAGAATTGCATATTTGACAGCATAAGTAGGAGTGGAGCATTCAGCCTTTCAGGGATGTTTAAGGGCAAAGAGAACATTTTAGATACATGGTTACAAGCAATGATAACTGTATTAATGTTCAGCAAAAAGGAAAGTATGATTAGAAATATCTGTGATTCATCTAACTTTAGCAGGATGGGTATTGGTATGTATACTGTTTATGTTAGCAATTTTTGTACCGTTTCAGTCTAAGATAACTTAGCTTGGGTCACCAGCGATTGCAGTTTCACTTGACATGCAGTGTCAGAATGCCAAAATAGTTATGAGGGTTTCTGCAGGCAGTCGAGCAAGCTGAAGTACAGCATATCTGAGAATCTGTTTTGAATTTCATCGTTATTTGCTCTTGGCAAATAGTGTCAATTTGTCTGTAACTCAACAAGTATGAACTTGCTGAGATGTAGTGATAGATTCTCCATGCCATTGTGAAATGCCGAGGAAACAAATCAAGATAAAATAGGATAGGAAGATCCTCCACAGGTATGAAAAGGTATAGTTTGAAAGCCTTGTGGGCCAGCTGATCTAGGGTTAAGCTCTATAAATTGCAGATAAGCTACAGTCAGAGACTACCCGTAGCTTGCTGCAGAGTCACAGCAAGAGATTCTGTCCCTTTAATAACTCTTCTATCTTTGTTGCATGTAGATAGTCAGGCAGCAATCCAAGTAGCCAAATCAATAAGAGACACAGTGGAATTTCATCTGAATCCTCTTGAGATGCTGAGTAAGAACAATGTTCTTCTAGCTGAATTTCTTTCTAGTCTGGCAAACTGAACTCCTATACAAGTAAGCATAGGGATAGGTAATATGAAACAACTGCTGTTGGATTTTAAGGAGAGAAGAGGAAAAATAAAGGACTTAAAAACAGCCTCAAGTTCAGGGTGGGCATAGAAAAAAAACCCACATAGCTTATCCTGCCTTTTAAAAATGTTGTAGGATAGGTTGTCCCATAAATTTTCCTTTTTCAAAACCTGTTGTGGTTTAGGTCTATGGAATTGTGTTTTTAAAATGAGTTCTGAATTAGACTTCAAAGATAGAGAAAGCTGTCTCAACTTTTAACAAAAAGTCCCGTGTAACTTAGAGAACTCAGTACCCTGGTTGTGATATCAGCCTAGAGATGTGTGGCATCAGCCTAGAGATGTAAATCTTAGTTTATTTTGTTCTCAGTTCTTCCACTGGGATAAATTCTGGCAGATTTTGTACATTTGAGTTATATTTCACTGCTCAGGAAGTTTGTGGGTTTTTGGGTTTTTTTTGCCAAAAGGCCCATATAAGTTTCTATGTGAAAAGTAAATGCATTTTGTGTGAAATATAACGTTTGGCACAAAGCAGCTGCACTCTGTCATAGAGACAAACAATCTCATAGAGGTTGACTTTTTTCAGCTGTTTCCCACTGAGAGACAGGAGGCTTGTGAATATTTTTTTCAAGCCCAGACTGACAATGCTAGACTTAAAGGGAACAAAGCTAATGTCTATTAACTAATTATTTACACAGCAGAGGAAACTGACACTCTTCAAATAACAAACATTGCTCAGATTACATATTCTAGGTTGTAGTTATTGTTATTGTTCCCCGTGTCATTTTCCCCATGAAGATAATTATGCCATGAAAGTAACTGCCATAAGTGGCCTTAAAGATCTCCTTCTGTAGCATGCTATATGCTCTTTTGACTTGCTTAAGACACAGTATGACCATGCATTAATCAAAAGTGGAAGCTATTAAGAAAGTCAGGATTTATGTATATTTTATTTCTAAAATTCCTTTCACTGCTTATCATCTCCTTCATTTAATACCGTAACCTCAGGAGCCAAGAAGAACCAACTAATTCATCTTCACTAATTCCATCAGCCAAACATTTGACCTATGTAGTGTCAGGCCAGGTCACTCAGTGTATTTGTAGCTCTAATATTTAGTAATTAAAATACAATTACCTTAGGTTCATCCTCAAGCCACACTAGAGTTAATATACAGAAACCACGGCTTAATGTGGAACAATCCTGTCTCTCAAGTCTGAAGTGCTTGTTTAAAATGGGAGCAATTAAAATAGAAGAATTTCAATCTATCTACGCTATTAATGTGAATTCATGAAATGGATTTCAAATGGCTGGGCAAGTATATGGAAGATATTCAGTGTGTCTACTTGTAGTGGTGTCCTGCCAACTGTTTTCCTTCCTAGAATTTCCTGGACATTTTTGGGGACCAGGTTAAAGTGAAGCACCAAAGGTTTTCCCTTGCCAGTCTTCATTGCTGTTTTCTGCTTCTAAAAGAATTTTGATCAAAGCAGTGGTTCCCTTTTCAATCTTTTTGTTTCGTACTGATGTATAGAATATTCTTAAATATTTGAAAAATTGTGGGAAACATATTTTTGAAAGTGTTAAGAAAACTTCATGAGAAGAATCCTTGACTGATGATCATTTTTGTAGTTCACACTTGGTTGTTTTGCACAGAAAACAGCATTTTCTGTACATAAGATTTATATGCATAAATATATTTTCTCTGCAGAAAAAGCTGTTTCCTGCACAGAAAATGCTGTACACAAAATTTGCACATGGTTAATATGCATAGAAATCAGCATTTTCTGTGCAGGAAACAGCTTTTTTCCTGCAGAGAAAATATATTTCTGCATGTAAATCTTATTATAAAATTCTTGAATTGCAAAAAGGCTTCAAAATCTGTGTGGTTTTCAAAGACTTTTCTTCTAGTAAGAATTGCAAAAATTGCTTGTTGGTTCATTCAGAAAAAAAAAAAAAACAGTGAATAATGAAATCCCTAATGAAATCCCTAAAGTTTCAAGATGCCTGACCGATTCAAAAATAACATTTAAACTAGAAAACACCAAAATAAATATGATTCAAACACTTCTATACTTTCTGAAGATAATCTTGCAGCAGTTACCTCAGATAGCATTCTAATGAGCAGCTGGACACACTGGGTGGCAGTAGGAAAATAAAATGTGCAGTAGAAAATAGGTATCTGTGCAGTCAGAAATATGGGCTTTAATCTGGAACAGGATTATTTCTTAAACAGGTAAGAAAAAGATAAAAAAAGCACATGTAAAATACTACTGTTCCTTTTCAGTCATTATATTAATCTGACATTAATAGGACATTAATAGGTCGTTATTGAGTTCAACTACTTGAATGCTCCATCTAGGACCAAGAAGGAAAGATGATTGAAGAGGTATCTAACTGATTTGGATCTAACTTGTCATTTGCATCTGGGACTCCTTTTGCAGCATGGCATCAGGGTTTACTGTCACCTGGAAAATTCTGCTATTCGTTACTAGATTTTGAACTAACTTCTTACTGTTTCATAAATCGTGTCAATTGGTTCAATCCATGGTACCATCTCACCTCAGGAACAGTGCTGGTATATCATCAGGCGGTGTCTCAGTGAGGTTGTCGCTGCCACTTTCTAAAGTGTACTGCATGATCATTCAAAAATAACATGTGATACTGGATCAGGGAGAAACATTTCTTTGGTACTGGCTTTCTGTGTTCTTGTGCATTAGGAGAAAAAGCTTAGAATAAGCCTTGGTCTGGGCTTGTTTGAAAAGATGTGCAGCAGTGCATAGATCCATCATTTTTTCATCCATATTTGCTGTTAAATCCTGAATGGAGTTCAGGGAAGTTGTTTTATTAGATTATAACTCACAATCCATCAGCTAGAAGGGCCAATAAGCATTTTGGCTGGAGTATTCTGGGAGTTATAGTCCTAAAACTAACCTTTCCAAGTGCTTACTTTGCAAGCTGAACATATTTTTTTTAAAGCAATGCCATTAAATTCAACGAGATCTACTTCATGCTGTTTAAGTGCCAAATGTCATACAACACAAGAGGATTGGAAATTGATTTCCCAATTCACCTTCCCAATTCACTTTCACCTAATGCAGATGACCTTACTGGCCCACCAAACAATACGTTATTGTGAAGATCATCCTTTTCCAAGAAGCAGGATCATCTCTGGTTTCATGCTGTCTTTCTGCAATGCAGAATATAGACAGGGGAATAAAATCTACTCATTCCAGTTATTACCTTCAAGCCTGGAGCTGGCGGAAGAGGAGCATAGAAGTGTCTGGCAAGTGTGGAGAAGAACTGTACACAAACTTAAATCTGAGCTGGAGCAAAGCTTTAGGGCTGGGGAAGAACATTGTACCACATTTTTCCATTTAAAGCTCAGGTTGACTGGAAGCTTTATGCTTATCTCATTTGCTAGAAGCTGATTCCTGCTCACCATGGTGAGCATGACAAGCAAGATGCTCAAATTCTAGGTGAAGTGGACATCTCTACCACTGCACCATGCTCTATTTTTAAGTCCCCTCTCCAATAACTAACACTCTGGCACATAAATTATATCTGTGCATATTAAAAACCATTACCCCAAAATACCCTGGAGAAGAAACGTGCAAATTTGATCCATTTTAGTAGGGAGAGAGAGATTAGCTCCCTTAGAAATGAAAATAAAAACAATTCTGAAAATGAAATGCAAACAGATGTGCATTTGCTCAGTCTAGTAGGTCATCTGTGGGACTCTCCAGGCTGCTTGTATTGTTAATATGCAGCAGGTTCTTCCATGAAAGTTACAGTTGTACTGTCATTATAGTGGAAACGTCTGATGACAGATGTTTCAGCTCTCTGGGGACACTGGCTGGCATGTCTGAGTGATGCAGCTGGATTTTTGAGAGTGTTTTTTAAAAATCCTGTATTTAATTGT
Organism: Cyclura pinguis; assembly: GCA_030412105.1. Taxonomy (NCBI): domain Eukaryota; kingdom Metazoa; phylum Chordata; class Lepidosauria; order Squamata; family Iguanidae; genus Cyclura; species Cyclura pinguis. Next base: position 211,453,754 of record CM059602.1, read on the forward strand.
ACGTGAAGAGGATAGGTGTTTTAAACCTGCATCTTTTTTCACAGTATAGGTTTTTTAAAATAATTTTCCTCAGTGAAAGAGCAAATTTATCAGTGGTGTTTATAACTGTAATGAATTATTAGAATAATTATAATGCAATCAGTATCAGCTGATGTTAAGCATTGTCATCTATGTGGTTCTAAGTTATTAGGCCAGGATTTTCAGTTTGGAACCTGGGCTGGTGCACAGTGTGTAACAGACAAGTGGGCAATTTTTCTTCTCCTCCTCCTCCTCTTCCTCGCAATTTTCCTTATTCAATTAAATTTTCCTTAGCTTTCCCAAACCATCAGGCCATTCAATGTCACACTTTGTCTTTCCTGAGAGTGAGGCATTGTGGGTACCATGTTATCTGCTCCACTGCCATAGCAAATACTGTTTAAGGGATGTTCAAAATGCATTTAAATAATATTAACTGCCACCATGGCAAAATAGCAGTTGCGCAAGTCAATTCACCCACAGTGCCTTTCTCTGACGAAGGATATCTTCCTCAGAACAAGCAGTGATGAGTGGGATGAGTGCTGACTGTCCAACCATGAAGCAGGTAGTCACTGCTTCCTCTTGCCACCAGATCTTTTCCTTGCAATGGCAGGAAAAACCATAAGGGGTGATATTCTAGAGTGGGTAGGTAGCAGGAGCATCCGGCTAGGGAGATGTGGATGCATTAAGCACTGCAATGTGAGCCATTGAGGAGAGTGGGAGACAGCTTGCTGGTGAAGCAACCCAAGCAGAGGTATGCTATAGTGGCCCACTGAGTAGGTGAGGACCCATACTCTCCCATTTGACCATCAGAGGAATCAGGTCATGAGATAGTCAGCTTTGGTCTCATCCAAATTGGCCAAAAACCTTGGGATTTGGCAGGAGTTTTCCCTATACAGATTCAGAGGTGTCTTTCCCCCTCTGATGTCTTGTGTACCTCTTGTCCTGGCCCATTATGTGTGAAATACCAAGACCAGCTGTGAATTTTTTAAAAAACCCAGCTCAGGAGTGAGTTTGCTTTTGCCTGGTTCATGAGAAGTTCTGAAACTGACAGATGTTAATTTCCACATCCAGCTCCATTGTGTCAGTTCTTCCTCGGACATCTTGGCAGTAATTTTGGTGGCAGAATAAATGGGGTCATGCCCTTTCCCATGGGAGTTACTCTCTGACCTTCATTATCTCTATAAATGTGCAGTTTAGGAGGAAAGCCCGCCCATACCTCACTTCACATTGGATTCAAAAAATAAGATGAATGTTTAGGGCATCTGGATGCTACCCAGACACAGACTAGACCACCAAATCCCAGGGCTTTTGGACAGTCTGGATGAATGTTGTTTTGTATTTTATTTTTGTATTAAATATTTCTCAGGCCAGAAGTGCTTTGCATCTCAAGCATGTGGATTTACAAAAAGTGACCTACTTGTAAACTGTTGCTCTTCTTGTCAAAGAGAAGATAGGTATCTTCATTCTGTGTGAAATACTTCTATCAGGTTTTTGTGGCAGTTAAAGGTGGCTGATAGTTCAAAACAATGTTCCTAAATGGTTGGTTGATCCTTAAAAGAAAACAGTACTGCTGACATGTGTTAGCCCATACATTAGAAATGAATAATTTGTGGAGGAATAATTTCTATACTTGTTATGTTAGCTTGTGTAGAAAGCATTATCAGTTAAAAACAAGGGGAGTGAAGTGCGGGTGGGGTGAAGACTCAGTTGCAAAATGCCTTCTCTTGCCAAAGTGCCAGCCTGCTTTCTGGCAACACTTTAGGAACTGTAAGCCACTTGTACTGTCGTGATGAGAAGTCTAGATTTCCTGGTAGAGGTCATCAATACTGTAAGGGAGAGCAAGGGCTTACACAAAGTTAGGATTTCATATAGAATTATACTCATCATCTATCACCTACAAGTGCCACATGGAATGACAAATAAAGGTTTCTTCACTTTATCATTCACCAAAAATAGTAGCGTGGTATTTTCAAGGACACTTTTAACAGCAGCATGAAAGAAAAATGAAGAGAGTGTTAGTAAGTCATCCTCAGTTGAGTGTCCTGTATCAAGCAATATTTCTGCAAAAAATATTTCAAAGGGACAAAAATTTGCTTCCAGCACACATATACTGCACTATATCTGTTTGATATAATGAGCTTTGCATGATTTTTGCAAATTTGACTCTTTCATTTAATCTGTCATACAACAGATGACAGTAGCTGCTATATATAGCCTACTGAAAAGTGGAAAATGTTGTTTAGAAGAATAACTTTTTTGTTGTTTAATTTCCATTCTGGCACCTTAAATGTATTCTTTAGAAATGGAACTGCTGTGTATTTTGCTAAGTGACACGCAAAGTCAAACACATTATAATAATTTTTATCTATAGTGTTTTTCTAATTGAAATAGCCATGACTGAGACTTGGCTCTTTATTTCAGTGGATCACTTTCTGGCAATATAAATTTCAGGTGCTTGGGGGCTGATCTGGATTGAGGCCACAGCGGGGCAAAGGCAAAGTGTTAGGAATAGCATCCTGATATGGATTCAATCATTTACAGTAAAAAATAAAAAGTAACAGGTAGATTGACCCTTAGATTCTTTTTTTTAAAAAAATATTTAATTAATTTACATCCTGCCTTTCCTCTCTATATTGGACACAAAGTGGCTTGTAATAAAAGTTATAACAAAATAATAAAAGTTTTACAAAAACATTAAATTAACAACCAAATTGAAAACATTTAACACAATTAAAAAGACATTCAAAGGGCAGTATAAATAAAATAAAAGATCCTTCTGCCACCATGCATTTAAAGTTGAAAGCCTTGCATCATTCAGCTGATCTTTTCTTTTGATGAGTAACAAAAGTTTTTAAATGTAGCTGAAGAATAAACAGTATTGATCATTATGAGTCTAGATTTATTACTGGTTGTTAACTGCTGAATTAATAGTGTTAAGCAAGCAACTTTCTTCAGTGAGGAGGAGGCTCTTGACTCTTGGCTTTAAGAGTACTATTGACTTCATCCATCTAGTGTCTGAGATTTTTGTAATAAGTTAATAAAATATGAAAGCACCTTTTCTTTTTCTTTGTAGCTTCACAATAAAATCCATGTTTTGAAGTCTGTTACAATAAAATCCATCTTCCACCAAACCACAAAGCAGATTCTCTTGGTATGCGGTCAACATGGCACCGGTGACTTCAAGTAGCAGAAAGGCTTCTTTTCCTATAGTGGACAGAGGACAGGCTCTCAGTCTAATCAGAACCTGCTTTCTGGCTCCCTCTAGTCAGAAGATGCCCTCCCAAATTCCCTAGCCTGGTGCCTGCCTCCATTCCACACAGAGATGTGTTTGTAAATTCAGTGGAAAAAGAGAGAAGGGTCTATCTGTTTATTTCCTTATTTGAATAATGGTACAGGAGCGGGCAGTAATGTGTTGGTTAGTAGGTATATATACTTTCCTTTAAGGTGCTTGTGGCTATTGCAGAGGTGGTAAGCAAAGAGGGGCATAAATCCAGACAGCAATCTGAAATATTTTAGGAAGTTTTCTGCAGGCTTAGCCAAATTATTCTCCCCATGTCCTGGGCCCTTTTTGCACATTACCTGTTAATGCCGCTGGGTTGGGGTTCTTGCATGAGAAGCCTTGGAGGGAACGCTCCCGCTTCCTCGCTGCTTCCATGTTACTTGGCCTCCACAGCTCCATCCTCTCTCGAGAGCGCGCCACCTCTTCCTTTTGCAGTGCAGCCTGGGACTTTTCCCAGCCTGCACTGCACAGGAAGCACAACTGGCCTGGCTCCCGACGCACCGCACGCCAGGTAAATGCACGTGGGGTGCTGGACCGATGTGTGAGCGCAGAGCATTTTCGGCTTCAAGCTGAAAATGAAAAAATCCGTGTGCACTCTGCGTCCAGCCCTTGAGCATCGCGTAAATGGGAGTGCGTCATGCAGACCGCTCCTCCCATTTACGCGATGCTCAAGGAGCCTTTTCGCTTAAGAAATGCTGTGCGAAAAGGGCCCTGGTCTCTATTTGTAATTAAGCAGTGAAATAGATTCTCAGTATTATTATTTCTGAATGAATTCACCTCACTAGTAGGGTTACATCAGTTCCCAAATATTCTGGGGAATTGAGGGCAATAAGGTGACCACATGGATGACTAAAGGAATCTATCTTTAATTATCATGTTGCAGTGATATTGACATTTTTCTCTGCCACTATTGTACCAACTACTTGTCCAGAGTACTTTTTTTCTTTTTATATGTTCATGGGCTTCATTGATTATGTTCTAGGAAACAATTACTTGAGACTTCAAAATCCCACAGTGACTAATTTGCTGGATGTTTTGTACATAAAGTTGTTCATTTTTCTGCCAATTTATATGCCAGAGTCCATCTAGTCTGATATTATGGATAGTTTTCAGGTTTTATAGCTGGGAAGGTGGACAAATGTTTCCATGAAGGAAATGGTGATTCCTGTTAGGTTAAACAGACAAGGCACTGCTGAAGCAACCCATCTTAGATCTGATGATTTATAGCTAGTATCAAATCTACCATCTGGGGGTAAAAGTATTAGAGCATTTGGATTTTCTGTTTCAGATAGTGGTGGAAGATGCTGATTATTTGGATCCATTCTGGTCAGGATTCCAGTTTGGCTTTGGGATGGAATAGGTAGAGAAAGCCACACTAATAGGTTACTAATGTGAAGGAATGGATGGAGGAAGTGTGTCTTTTGGTTCTCTTAGACCACTCTTTGGCTTGCATTATCATTACTCATGGGATACCTCTAGACTGTTTATCTGAAATGCACGTTTGAGGCACAGCGTTTCAGTTTTCCCGGTGAATGGTATCAAGCAGGCCATGGGACTGCAGAATGCCACAAGATTTCAACTTGTATTTTTTATTGTCTACAGAAATCACTGAGTAAAACCACTGAGGGTTAGAGATTTGGGCTGCAAGATCATCCATGGGCAGATGACACTGAGCTCTATCTTTTATTCTCATCCATTGATCTGTTGCATGCTTAAGGTGGTGTCTGACAGTAGTCTCAATCTGGGCGAACAAAGTAAGATATGAACAAAACAAGATAGGATTGCAGTGGATGGGGAAACTAAGCAATACAGATAAAACAATACATCTGGTCTCAGGCAATTGTGTTAATTCTGGAGGACCAAGTGCACAGTTTGGGAGTTCTCCTAAACATGGATGTACTGAGTGAAGCTCAGGTAGCAGTGGTGGGTTTTGATCCATTGGAGTCTGAAATCTTTAAATCTATAAATTGTTTAAAAACAGAGGTCTACTGAGAATGACAATTATAAATGCACAATTTAGTTAGGTTTATATATTTAAAATATAGATTTGAATAGGCTAGGATTAGGATAGTAATAGACAATATAATTAAAAAGTTAAATTTCAGTGCAGATTATTACAGAGTGAACTAGATCAAATAGACAAATCACATTCAAAGATTAAGGCAGTTACAGGGGGAAAAAAAGTTGCCTATGGTATAGTTCACCATGAACTGCAAATTTGGCTCCAGTGAAGGATGAACAAGAGAGCCAATGTTATGTAAAGATCTGAGTGTTGGATTATGACCCTGGAAACCAGAGTTTGACTCCCCACTTGGCCATGGGTTGAATCATACACTCTCAGCTCCAGAAAACCCTGTGAAAAGTTTACCATAGGGTCACTGTAAGGTGGAAACAACTTGAAGGCACACAACAACAACAACGAAGGATGAATATCGCCAATCACTTGAAGAGGGTGAAGGTGAACTTACATGAACTCTTTGAAATGGTAATTCCTATTTCCAAGCTTCTTGGTTTGTTTCAATTGACAATATCATATTTTAATAATATTTCTTTTTTTCTTTAAGCTTAAGATTAGGGAAACTTGTTGTCAAATAACTTCCAAGTATTTAAAAAGAAAGCCCTTTTATCTTTAGAAGTTTTGTAGAAACAGGCTCAGGAGACACTCAAGCCATGTGGCAAGAGAGGTTTTATTTTCCCAGATCTTAAACAGATGTCTAAAGGATCAGAACAATTTTCTATATGTAGCTGAAATAGCTTTTCTGTTTCTAAGCTATGTTTGTTGGCCATCTGTTTGGAGTTCTTCTGAGAAACTGTTAGAACACTAGTAATAATCAACTCTGTAATGGTTATTTAGATAGTTATCTGGACCTTTTCCACCAATCTTTGCCTTACCAATCCCATTAAGAAATTGGGGAAAGGAAAGGTGGAACCAGGAAAATATTGGAATCTCAGTTCTCAACAGACCCTATTTGGATTACAGATATCTTGTGCCATTTATTCATATTCTAACTATATCCAGCCTGGAGTACAATAATGTTCTTTATATGTTGCTGTCTTTAAAAACAGTTAAGAAACTCAGTTGGTGCAGAATATGGCTACATGAACATTAGTGGGGTTGCAATAACTGCAATGGCTGACAGTGCATTTCCAAGTCCAGTTTAAAGTGCTGACTTCAGTCTTCAAAGTCATACATTGTTTGAGCCCATGTTGCATGAAGGATTCACAAGATAAAATCTTGTGAATCAGCCTGGTCACAATCCAAGGTTGTTAGCAAAGATCTTTCTGAATTGCCTGCCATTAGCCTGTTGAGTTCAAAGAAGAGGAACTTTTCATTGGTGTATTTCTTTTTATCTTGTGAATCCCAGATTTTCGGGGAAAGGCATGGTACTTCAGTACTTTAAAGGTTCCAGATCCTGTCTGACCTTGGAAACTAAGCAGGGCCAGCTTCGGTTAGTACTTGGATGGAAGACCACCAGTCAATACCAGGTGCTGTAAGCTTTATTTCAGAGGAAGGAACTTGACAAACTACGTCTGAGTATTCCCTGCCTAAGAAAACTCTATGAAATTCATGGGGTTGCTGTAAGTCAACAGATGATGTGAAAACATACACACACCTCACTACACCAAGTTCTATTATTGTTGTGTGCTTTCAAGTCATTTCCGATTTATGGAGACCCTAATGCAAACCTATCATTGGGGTTTCTTGGCAGGGTTAATTCAGAGGAGGGTTTGCCTTTTCCTCCCTCTAAGTCTCAAAGAGCGTGACATGCCTAAGGTCACTCAGTGGATTTCCATAGCTGAGCAGGGATTCACACTCTGGTCTCCAGAGTTGTAGTCCAATGCTCACACCACCACCCCATGCTGTGTCTCTATTATGATACAACAATGTATTAGGATATAATATTTTCAAATTAACTGTATTGCTGATACAAGTATTTTATACTTTAAGGTTGCAATGTGTATACCAAAACAGAAATAAAGGAATACTGATTCTGTAGAGCTTTGTTCCTTGTTAAAATATTTGAATATTTGTTTATTGAATATCTGTTAAAATATTTGAAAGGATGCCCTACTGAAGATGGAGCAAGCTTTTTTTCAGCTTCTCCAGAGACTAGAACACAAACGAATGGATTCAATTTGCAAGAAACCAGATGCCACCTAAGCATTAGGGAGAACTTTCTGACAGTAAGAGCAATAGGCTGTCTTTGAGAATGGTGGTTTCTCTTTCTTTGGAGACCTTTAAACAGTGATTGTATGACTATCTCTCAGAAGTGCCTTGAAGATGTGCTTGCATGACAGGGATTGAATTAGATGGTCCTTGTGATCCCTTCCAAAGCTATGATTCTAAGAATGCTATGAAAAAAAAAACACCTCTTACTAGATTTTATGTACTACAAACATTAAGTGATGCTCATGATTAGGGATGGGACGAATCTAGAATTTTCCAAACCTGGATCCGAATCATTGGAAGGTTCTGCGAATCCACAAATCTCATGAATCTCGAATCTTTCAAATTCTTTTTTAAAAAAAGGGTTTAAAAAGCAAGGGAAAGAAAGCACTTCTACTGAAAAGTGTTTTGAAGCAGAATTTGACATCTTAGTTTAGTGAAAAACAAGTTAAATAATAGTTTTCACTTTCAGGAAAATATATCCATATACTTCTTATTAAGAATTACATGTAATTTGAAAGTATCTTCAGATGTTGGAGGATGCTCGAGATGATGCCATCTCCTGGGTTGACTATTTCAAAACAAAAAACAAGGCAAGGATAATCTTGTGCAAGACACATTCTCTCAGCCTTAGCAAAAGCTAGTCAAAGGCAAATCTCACTCTGAAGAAATCTGGCCAGGACAATTGTCATAGTTTTGCCTCAGGATCTCTAAAAAAACCAACAACTCCAGCCTCTAGTCCAGTCCCAATCCCTACCCTCCAGTCTCAAGGCAAAAGAATAGAGAAGAAAAGAATAATTACCTTGCAGAGGGAGGCAGCCCGAGCGGGCACAGGCAGGCAGCCCGAGTGGGTGAACAAACAGCCTGAGTGACCACAGGCAGCCTCCGGCACGTGCGGCTTTATGTTGTGAATTTTGTGCGCCCAGGGGCCAACAAACCAATCAGGCTTCTGATGTACTCCAGAGGCACCAATTTTGAAAAGCAACAAGGTTAGTGGATTCAAAAGATTCAATTTGCCGTTTTGGCACCAGGATTTCGATTCCCGAATCTTGAATCCTTGCCCAGGATTCAAAAATTCGGTTGGCCCAACCCTATTTATGATAAATCAGATAATCTTGGTCCCAAGTCATGGTCATGAAGATAGAACATACTGATTACAAACCAGGTTGTGGGACAGAAATTGCTTTAATAATCTTGGTGTAATTTCTATACTGGAAACTGGACAAGAGGAACTTGTAATTCTGCTTTGGCTTATTTGTGGCTTTGGATACCTTCAACCATGGTTTCCTTCTGGGTCACTTGTTCAGGATGGGTTTGGTGGCACTATTTTATAGTAACTCCAATCTTCTCTGGCCAGTTCAGAAAGTAGTGCTGGGGACTCTTATTTGACCCTATGGCCGTTGGTATAAGTTGTATATCATGATTCATTTTTTTTTTGATATACACTATTTAATATATACATGAAAGTGCTAGAAACATTGTTTGGAGTTCAGTGTCATTAGTATGCTGATGACATGCAACTTTAGATGGAAAGATCATTTACATCTAAAGCCAAGGAATCTGTTCTATTCTAAATTGTTTTCTGATGCTAGTAATTAACTGGATGAGGCTGAATAAACTGAAGGTTAATACAGAGAATTCTCATCAGAAAAAAAAATGTATTTCAGTTAACGATACTATGACTATGATGAAAATGATATGTTGGTGGAAGCAACTCATAAAAAGTTTTATTATGATACAAAAGTATTTAGATTAAAAATAAAGTATTCAGTAAATGAACTCTGTAATGTATCTGCTTCCTGATCTGAGAAATTAACTGTCATATCTTCTGAACTGCTAAAATGCAAATGTTTATATGAGGCACAGTACCTGCTGAGCCACTGCACTCTCCTGACCTGTGGCAATACACTGATAGTTTGCCAATGCTGCAAGCTGATGTAGGTCATCCCAGAAACACAGCATTGTGGATTGCCACTGTTATGCTATCAAGTGGCCACCATTGCACTTGACATCTTCCATGAAAGATAGTACAGCAGAACAGTTGCTCTGTTTTATTTCCCCCCATGTTGTCTGTTTTGCAATCCTTGTTTTGACTCATCAGAGATTAGCACAGACTTTTTTCTCTTTTAGTTATTTTTCCAAAAAGTTTTGCCATGCTCTCTTTCTCCATATATATACAGAGGCCTTTAATTTTCAAATTGTAAACCATGAAAATCTTTTTATAGAGGTAGATGAAGTTTCACTGAGACATGTTCAACTTCATGTCTTTTTCTTGATAAAGGAGTCTATACCTATTCTTCCCATGTTATTATTTCTGGTGTCAAATTTTCTGTTAAAGAAATAATGCCCAGGAACACATTGACTTGTTCAGTGAAGGTGTTCCTGTATTATGGCAATTCAGCGTGGTGAGAAGGCCATCAAAAGATGTGTTTATGGCAAGAGTTTGGATGGCTTTATTTGATTAGTCTTTTAAAATTTTGGAAATCATCTTCACCATAGCAACTCATCAATTCAGCCAAACTGCAGTGGTTATAAGCTTTAATATATATGAGGAGCTTCAAGATATGCTGTGAAATATTGTTAGGTAAAGATAACCAAGTATACTTCTATTACAGTCTTTGTAAAATATACTCACATAGTAAATGCAGTATAATATTTGCATTCTAGTTTGTTCACAGTCCTCTGAAAATCAATTGATTTTAGGCTGGATTTGGAGCAAAGAACATCTCCAGGGACTGCATATAAAGCCCCACTCATTTATGAAGGTTAGGGCTGGGCTTCCCATTAGGCAAAGTGAAGCAATCACCCATCATGACTACTGTCAGTCCTTAGTCATTAATTTATTATTATTGAATTTTTAGGAAGATCGAAAGAAGTGCTTGTGAAATTTTCCTCCTCAGTCCCCCCCACCCCCCGCCAAGAAAAACCTTGGTTGGCCTTAGGCATTATTATCTATCTAAGTTTGTGGAGGAAGGGAACTGTTGGCTGCTGCATTGGAGGCAGCAAAATGTCTTGGATCCTCATGAGAATCCCAGAATACTGAAGGTAATCCTTATTCATTAGATCTGAGATGAGCTTAGTTATGATATACTCTGTGAAATTTAGTTTTCAGAAGTTATAAATACATGCATTATAGAAATTACTTGTGAAGCTAGTTTAGAGACTCACTTATCTACTGTTTGCTAACCTTTAATATGTTTTTATATTTCATTTTTCTCTTGAAAGAAGTGCAGAAGAAAATTAAACATGCACATAAAATTTAGTAAGGTACTTAGGGAAACAGAGATTTGGTAACATTGTAATCAACATACATCATTCAGAAGTGGTTAACTCCTTACATATATGGACAAAATTTATGCAGCAGGTATCTTCAGTAGGGGATCCAGAAAGTATACTGCAATGTCAGTTGAAGTGTCCTGCGACATGAGCTACATAATTGGATGTGCTGATTTATTAATCTGTTCCTTTATTTAACTTTACAGATTAAAAAAATCAATAGGAATTTTCCCGTAAACCAGCAGGTAAGAGTGGAAAACATGTTTTGAAACTAATTTACAACTGTTCTGTGTTTAGTGAAAGACCCTCAATAGATTGTGACTTATTTATTCTTTCTGTCTTGGTTGCAATGAATTAACAGAATTGTATCAAGTTTAGTAAGTAGCCCATGAACATCAGGTGGAAAAAAGAAAACCGGAAAACACCAGCTACCTGTATAAACAGAAAATTGGTTGATGAATATTAGTGTTTTCGATATATTTAGCTTTGCAGTTGAGAGGGAGAGTTTGTACTTGAATTGTACACGAATTAGGTGAAGAAGTAGAGTCATCCTGGACCAATGGCAAAGGGCTCCCCAGCCCTTTCTCTGCTGTCTATATATATGAACTGAACTAGATATGAACTATATCTGAACTGAAGAAACCTATATATATATAGGTTTCTTCAGTTCAGATGTCTAGCCCTGCGCATGATATTGGAGACAAGACTAGGAAGCCCTGAGATCTAGAAAGCATCTCCCCTGCAGTCTGTGCTGCTGCTGATGTTGCTATTACCTTTCTTGATACCTGATCCTTTTACCAAAACTGGGACTCAAGATACCTTACTGTACTTACAAGTAAGATCTGCTTATATTGTAATAACACAGATAGACTCATTTTATGTGATTAACATGCAAATAGGGCTTAAGATATCACCTTGTCCAAGGATGCTTCTAACTCCACTCTGGATTCTGGAGTTCTAGATTACCTGGTTTTGTTTCCAAACTACAGCCAACCCATTAGGAATTCTCCCCTGCTCATCTTTTTGTTTTTTTCTTTTTAAAAATTAAATTTTGTACAGAGTGCTGGGTATGTACAATTTGCTTTCCTTTCCTTCATGACCATTGAGAAAACTTTGGAAAAGAGCAAACCTGGTAGAATGCATCATAGAATGCCTCAGGGATTTTCTCTGTGGTGTTCTGTTTATATGTAATTGACAAAATCATAAAAAGCCTTCTTGATGTGATTGTAAATGTGGGTATATTATCATTCATTTGTACAGGTGGTTTAACAGTGTGTAGGAGTGCAAAATACTAAATGAACAGAATCTGGATGCATCTCATATATAGTCCCATCATGACTGCTCTGATGTAATTCTGGTTGCAAACATAATGGTAATGTAATACAAAGGGTAGGGGGAGATAGAGGTGAACCGAGGGTGTTGCAAGCTGCCGAAAATAGCATGTGCCCTAATTACAGAGATAATTTTAAAATTTTCATAGCTTAAATGAAACTTGAACCAGAGGAATGAGAAAGGAATGGGAACATTCATTTCATGCTTAAATGTTTCTCCAACAACCAGAAAGGGCAGCTGAGATCTAGGAATATGTGTGAAATAGTCCTGCATGTAGAATAAATATTTTAATTGTTTTCTACATGCAGGTTTCTTGCATGAGCAAAAAATGAGCATGGGCAATGTTGCATTGCACATAATTTGTTCTGTGAATAATGGCTGAAAATGTGGTATTGGTAATGTGACTGTGTCTTTGACAATGAAGTAGAAAGCAGGAATAGAATATGATATCACACTATGAGGTATGTATTAGAGAGAGAGATTTGTTCTTATTGTTTTCCATGGCAAGCTAGTCTTCAAAATACTGTGGAAGTAAAGCAATGTTTAAAAAGTGTTGTGTTTCACATTGTTTTTGTAGTTAGTGTAATGTCATTGGTAGATTGTCAGGCTAGAACTGTGGAGACTTATTGGTTCAAATCCCGAGCTATTTGTGGAACTCACAGGGTAAGCTTGGACCGGTCATCAACTAACCCTATCACACCGTCTTCTTGTGAGAATACTACTTAGGGATCTCAAATTATGGGTGAGATAAAAAATGTAACAAATTATAAATGGAACAAAAATTGTTAATGACCAAATAGTCAGAGTTTTAAAAAAATGCTGCCCACTTAGTCTATTCTGTTTTTCCTTTATATAACTTTGTGGTTTGTCCTAGAACATTAATTTTCAGATTCAGTAACAGTTATACATTTAAAAACAAAGGCAAATCAGGATCAGAGAAAAAAGTTCTGGTCCAAATCTAATATAAAAACATTTTCAATAACAATGTAGAATTTATTATTACCATGTTGAATAATGTTATAAGCACCTCACAATAATCCTGCCACAACTACTCCACTTATAAAGCACTATCAAATATTGTCATGTTACAAATACAAAGCTTACAATTAAAAAAAATGTTTAAAAAGCCAGAGGGAGAGGAGACATTTCCATTACTTTCAGAGGAAGTAGACTCCATTAGAAAATGTCAAGGTGACATATGAAAGCTTCTATATTTAGCTGGCCAAGTTGGGACAAGAAACACAGCTGTGCTTTAGGTTCTTGGAATACATCAGTTCTGAGCAGCTGTTTCTCGGTGACAGAAAATGTCAGCACCTGGGAGAGATGAGATAGAAACAATAGTAACTGGTAGAGAATTCAAGAAGTTGCCCAAAGTTGAGAAATTGTTGTACAAACTGTTGCATACAGATTTGGAATCTCACCCCCTCCAACCTTCTAAATCTCTGCTTTGCCTCCCCAGTTTTTGAAAAACAAAAGAAGGAAACAAAAAGAACCTGTCCTGTGAACCACCCAGCATTGTAACTGCTCAGTTATCCTGGATTTAATGGGAAACTCTTCTATGTATTTCTTTTCAGTGAACAGCCAAACAATTTATTTTCTTTATTTCAAATGCCCGGCACCGATGTGAGCCTCTAGGGAGATAAAAATGATGAGAATAAGAGTTTTCTCACTCTTTACTGACTGCAGTCAGTGAACTAAGAAAATATTACTTGTTAGTGAATTGAACTTTGACTTTCTGAACTTATAGTAAGTTTCCCTTTTTGCTTTCAGAAGAGTAGTGCCAAAATGCTCAAAACTAAACAAATGTGAAAAGTTTTATTTCTGTTTAAAGCTGAGCATTGACATAATTTTTAGTTATTGCTATATTGGCTGCAGCAAGTAGTGGAAGAAATGAACAAACAGAGGGTTACTGAGAAGAACCTTCCATGACTACAACAATGGGATAGACCAAACTTTTTGAGGTGCTTCTCCAGGTCTTGATATACTGGTCCTTCTCAAAGCAAGCAAAAAGCCACACATATGGGATGGAAAGACAAAGTATTCATGCATTGCTGAGGCCAAGATTGCTATGTCCCAGAATGAAGTAGATGATAACAAGCCAAAAACAAGAATGGAATTCCATGTTACTTCTTGAGTGAGAAGAAGCGCTCAGAGAATCTGTCCTGTCTGCAAATGGATGGATGGATGGATGTTTGCAATTACTTCTGAAGGTTGTTGCCTTCCATTGTGGATTGCCCGGGAAATGGGCCCAGTGAGTAGGGCAGGCTAGATAGATCCAGACAAAGCAAGCAGAGTCTGGTAAAATTGTCTTAAGCAGTGAACATGGATGTAATGATCACTGGCTGCTGTGAGATGGCCTGCACAGATAGACCTCTCCTCTCTACTGTAGATAAATAATGATGTTGTCTTGACAGGGCGTTGAAGCCCTTTGAATCTAAAATTAGATTGTAAAGGCCCTATCTTCCTGAAGGAGGTGGAAAGAAGGGGAAGGGACAGAAGTGGAAAAAAGTACAATCCAATACAAAGTTTTCTTCCAAACTCCATTTAAATAAACAGGAATGTTGGTCTAGTTCCTATCAACAGGTATCTTCATTCTGGCCATTTCCACACGGGGTATTTGAAACGGTGCAGTCCATCCTCCAGGGAGAATGTTGCACCTGGGAGCGGACTGGGTCTGGACTATTTAACGTAGATCCACACCTCAGCCCGCTCTGGAACGATCCCAAGTGGTCGTCCAGCATGCTTTTGAAAAACCTGTTTCTTTCGGTCTTTCAAAAGCACGGAGCGTGCCAGTGTGAGCCTGATCCCTTGTGCAGATTTGCAGGCTAGCACCAATGTGAGCCTGTGATCTGCTGGGGGCGGGCTTTAGGCTGGCGAGCTTCAGCGGTTGGTTGAGACCCTCGACCAACCGGAAGCTGCCATTTTCGACGCCGGAGCAGTGCGGAGCGACGAGCACACACTGCTCCGGAGCAGCCTGGACCAGACCGGGGAGCCATAAGACCCGGTAAGAAGCGGCACGGGGCGATTCCTTCACCCCATGCGGAAATGGCCTAAGAAGACTTTTACTCAGTTGTGTCATTTGCAAGGAGTAATTTTTTGAGGTGCCAGTAGGCTTAGAGTATCTTTTTGGATTCTGTCATAAGACTCTGGTTGTACCTAATAAATATCAGGGCTGGAGAAGATGCTCCATAAATATTTCCAATGTAGAATAATAACTTCCAGTTAGATACTCTATCAGAAATCTTTGAAAACAAGTAAAATTAAACAGGATATTCTACCTCAGCTGAAAAAGCTGTTACATAAAATATTGTCATGAGGATTTCCACCATGCATTGTGAATAGATACAAACAGATAAGCAAATCAATTGCTGTATTCAAATAACCTAATAACCTGTATTCAAATAACCTAAATAAGTGTGTGTGTGCCCACATACACAAGCATATGTAATGCAAGATATAGATAGAGAGATATTTGGCTCTGTGTTTGACTCTAATTTTAAAAATTCTTCATAGCTGTTCCTCCTCAAAATCATCAACTCGGCTTCTCTTGACTAACCATTATTGAATTGTTGTAACCTAGAATTTATCTCTCCTTTCACCATCTGTTGTTAAAGAACATAGTGATCAGACTCCTTATGAGGAGAGAAGCATTAGGTTGAAACAACTATTGCTAAGTGTGTATAAAAACACGTAGGGGAGCTAGATTCTTGCTGTTAAATTAAGCAGAAGTGCACGCTGGGGTGTCAATTATGCTGTGATAATTCCTGCATATTGCTCTGTCAGCTATCTGCACAACTAAACATTGATTATTTGTGCATAGATCTGAGCCTGAGATTCTTTTATTGCATGTTTACTTATCTTTTATTTAAGGGAAGAGATAATTCCCAAGAGGGAGTTGTAGAAAGAAAAACAAGCACATGGAAGATGTAATGTAATTCACATTCACTGCTACTTTAGATTCTTTTTAGCATCTTTATTTTTTCAGTCTGTGAGACTTCATAGCTTTCTTATGGCTTTCTGGGATGTTTCCCATGCATGTTGCAAATGTTCTGGAAGCTTTTAGGCACAGTAGACTTACTCCTGAAGTATCAAGGACCACTTCTTCTATTAATCTTCACTTTATTAATCTTCACAAACAGATGTACAGTTGAGGCATGGTCATGGCTGCCAGTTTGTTAACTGGATGTTTAGGATTGTGTTTGGCAAGTGGGCTTTCCAACAGATGGCAAGCCTTAATGCTTGCCATGTTTGTTGGCATACAAGTGTAGTGTACTGTTGAGAAATCAGTGGAAAATAATTAAGTGAGCTGCTGGAGATTTAAGGTAGAAAGAAAAGGATCTTAGATGTGATCTCATGTTTCCTAGGGTCCAAATCAATATTTGAATTTAACAGGTAGCTTTTTGAGAAATGTCAATAGAATCATAAATGTGGATACTGGGTGATAATTACCGGATCCCAGCAGATGTGGAGGGGAAAATTTCATTCTACCCTCTTTTGTGGTCCTGTGGAAAATCTCTTATCTGATGTTGTTGGCATACAAGTGTAGTGTACTGTTGAGAAATCAGTGGAAAATAATTAAGTGAGCTGCTGGAGATTTAAGGTAGAAAGAAAAGGATCTTAGATGTGATCTCATGTTTCCTAAGGTCCAAATCAATATTTGAATTTAACAGGTAGCTTTTTGAGAAATGTCAATAGAATCATAAATGTGGATACTGGGTGATAATTACCGGATCCCAGCAGATGTGGAGGGGAAAATTTCATTCTTCCCTCTTTTGTGGTCCTGTGGAAAATCTCTTATCTGATGTTGCCATTTGCATTGGGATGGACCCCCCCCCCCATTGGACTGTAAAAAGATCCAGGATAATTAAGAAGGTTGTATTTCTGTGTTGATCTCTGGTATATGTCATCCACCAGGCACCAAGGGTGCCTTTGTCCTTAAATTACATCAAAAACTACAACGGATACAATTGCTGATACATGGCAAAGTAATTTATTTGGGCGATACTCTTCTGTCTAAAAGATACTGAAACTTCCATGAAGCATGAGTAGCTTTAGCATGCTATGAAGTGTGTTTTGGGGGTGTAGGGAAGAACTTTGCCATTCTTTGTCCCTGGTCATTTTTAGTATTGACACTCACATGCAGCATAACATAAACTACTGAAAATAACCAAAAGCATGCTAGAAAATTATGACATGCGAGGTCATTTGAAATTAACTTTAGTAGGCACATATGCACTCCCAATTGACTTCTTGTGTAATCTCAGAATTGTTAATAATTTTTGTCATGAATGAAAATGCTAAGTAAGTCTATGCGAAAATTATTTTTTATAGAACTATATAAGTTTAGAGGCATTAATTTAAAGTATGATGCAGATAATTTATTATACAAGTATTTTAAGTCCAAGTGAATCCATTTTGAAAGGACTCTTAATTAGAAAGGTGTTTTATACAGTTGATATTCTCTCTTTGGAGTTTGCAGAGCTGTTTGGATGTAGTGGTATGAGTGTTGGATTACAACTCTGGAGACAAGGATTTGAATCACTGCTCAGTCATGGAAACTCACTGGGTGACCCTGGGCAAGTCACAGTCTCCCAGCCTTAGAGTAAGGCAAAGGCAAACCCTTTCTGAGCAACTCTTGCCAAGAAAATCCCATGATAGGTTCACTTTAGAGTTGCCATAAATCAGAAATGATTTGAAGGCACACAACAGTTCTCTTTTTGATATTTGAATGTTCAAGATTTGATGTGCTCTTTTTTTCATGTTCCAGAAGAAGAGTCATTCAAATAAGCTTCCAATATTTCCATAAATACAGTGTTCACTAACTAATGCTCTTGTTGCTGTGCTGTTGATCTGGCCCAAGTTGTGTCATTCATGTCTTTATAATCTTCCAGAAGCATTAACATTCTCATCTTTCCAGTGAGAGCTGCACTGCCTTTGGAGTTTGCTGTGCTTCTTTTGATTATCAAAATTTAGTGACTGTTAAATTGATATGCCAAGTTTGTTGGCATATCAATTCTCTGTTCTGGAGTGAAATCCATGGTATTGGCAGACATATGCAATTACTAGTCACTTGGAGCTATTATCTGTGAAAATGTATGTCTGGCTCTTCTTTATTCCATTGAGGTGAAAGATATCAATACATTAGGGGAAGAAAGAAACCTAGAGGTCATTATTTGAGGTTAAAACTGTCACATAAATAAAATAATCTCCTTTGACATCTCCTTCGAAACCACACAGTATCTGCTACCTAATATTGGGGATCATATTTATTTAAAAAAATGTTAACTGTGAGGACAGAAATCCAGCAATGCACTTAAATTTGATACTGATTTTATTGCAGAAAGGTTAAGCTTTCAATCTCTGTTAGTGAACAGAAACAATTTTCAAGTTCTTCATATAATATGCAGGGGAATCTGGCATTATTTTACTTTCTCATTATATTAGAGTATTGAAGAACTGTCAAGTAATAATGAATACATTCAACCTAGTGCCCCAAACTTCCAAATATATAGCTAAACACAACAGTCATGTTGTTTATTATGGGTGCTCAGGGAATGAGAAAGTACCAGAGCCCTAAATCAATGCAATTTAAAGTCTTAGTTATTGATCAGATTGTGAAATATGGTGTACATACACCTCTAGGTTCATCTAGCTTATAAAGGCTATAGTCTTTGAACCTCCTGATCTTGCAGACTTTGTCCCAAAGTATCTCCATATTTTTAAATTGCTAAGAATGGATTTACATCTATCAAACAGAATTGGGATATATTTCTAATTTAATTCTAATAGGAGTAATTGCACTCCACATTGAGTGGAGCAAGTATTTCAGAGTGCCCTGGTGCTTTAAGGCTCTAATATTTTGAAGATGAACACTGGAACATGTGTGGCCAAATATAATCTAAGTGGTTTCTCTTGGAAATGCAACAATGCTCAGAGTTTAAAGAGTTAAATGGGTTTTAGGAAAGAGCAGCAGTGATAGGATTAATGAGTGACCTAAAATCTCTTCATGTCCTATCTACCTATACTAACCTCTTGGACTGATATTCTCTTTTTTCTTGCACTTTCACTGCTCCAAAAGTAAAATTAACTTAGGCCCTTTCCACATGTGTGTGGGGGGGAACGGGCAAAAATGCCCAAAAACGGAGCTTACCTGAAACTGGGTAAGTCCATCGCCACGTGGAGCAGCACGAGCTCGCTGCTCCACAGTCCTCCGGCGTCCCAAATGGCGGCTTCCGGTTGGTGGAGGCTCTCCACCAACCGGAGAAGCTCGCCAGCTGGAAGCCCGCCCCCGGCAGATCTGCAGGCACGCACTTGCACGCGCCTACAAATCCACGTCGGAGCCGGGCGATGGAGCGGCATGGGGCTATGCACTCCATGCTTTTTAAAAACCTCTTGAAAGAGGTTTTTAAAAAACACGCTGCGCGGCTAGTTCCGGACGCTCCTGAGTGGATTCTGGTGTGGGACTACAAAAAGTAGTCCACGCCAGTCCACTCTATGGTGCAGAAGACCTCCGTCAGAGGTTGCTCTGCACCATTTCAGAAGCCCGGTGTGGAAATGGCCGTAGTCTTCTTCTTGTTCTAGCTTAGCCTAGCATCCTTAGGGAGTTTTCCTCTCTCTAACAGAGTTCCTATAGTAAAAATTTAGTTTAGTTTCTATAGCTGTTGGTGTCAGTGCTTGTTAATTATAGTAGCTAGCTCTTGCACACTCACACACACTTGCTGTCATGGTCAAGATGGCAAAAGTTATTAATGAGGAAGAAGAAACAAGCTAGGAGAGATTGCAGCAGCTTGCTTTTGTCTGAGCCTGTTGGGAAGGGCTCTCTCTCCACTCCTGTACTCTCCCCCACTTAGTTAGTAGAGTACAAATGACTTTTGTACTTTGAAATTAGTTTGCAGCAGCTGAGTATGAAGGGGGAAGGTGGTAGGAGGAGAGGCAAACTGATTTTTTAAATGGAACTGAAAAAGTGGGATGACAGAGCATGAGTTGAGACTGTCTCTGCCAAATTGGGTCATTTGGAACGTATATTTAAGGGTCCTTTTAAAGATAATTTCATCCTAGTGTACAGATACCCAGCAGGGATGCTGCTTCATTTGCAGCTTTCCATATCTCGCCCCTCCCAATTTAGAGGTTGCCATTCACCCTCTAGAGCAGGGGTGGGCAAAGTGTAAGGCAAAGTTTCAGATTTTGTTGGACTGCAGTTCCCACAATTTAGTATGCTGGCTAGAGCTAACAGGAGTTCTACTCAAACAAAATCTGAAGGGCTACACTTTGTCCAGTGCTTTTCTAATCTTGTAGAGAAGTACAGGTGCATGTGCTTTTTACTGTTCTTTCAACTAGCTTTTTAGAAATGTCAACATTTTAGAGGCTGAGGAACTGGCAGTGTGTGTGTTTATGTGCTGTGTGATAATTGAAAACGTATTCTTTTGCCATCCTTGAAACACTTTCAGGAATATCTCACAAGAACCACTGGGGGAAAAACTTTTTTTTCCCTGAAATTTTATTTTTGGGTTGGATTTTCTGTTTTAAAGAAGTTTGGATGCAGTACTTGGATCTAAACTGCATATGCAGTGGGCAATATGTCTGCATATCAATCCTATTAGCTGGGAAATGCCGTGTCCTCACAAGCCTTGCTAGAAGGGGAAAAAATAGAAGACACTTTGTCTGTGTCAAAGCTTGGGGAAATTACTTCTGTTGGACTACAGTAGCTAGGCAGTAGAGAGCCATGATGGCTGGACATCAAAGAAATGTAATGCAAGAAGTAGCTTTTCAAAGGTCTGGGCTGTGTCATACTGAATTGGTAGGGCAAACATTTTCTAAGATGGACAACTTCCAGTTTGCTTAATTCTGTTTTGTTTGGCTTAAGCTGAAGAACTATTGTGCTCAGGAGGATAATGTATGGATATCTTTTTGGACAAAACAGTTCTGCTTTGTGTTGGCTGGCTAACACTTCCTTGTGGTCTGTGTTTTAGCCTCACAATGTGCCTCCTAAGTTGAGGCAACAGAGAGCTACCCATGTTTGTATTTCCTGCTTCCTTATGTTACTATGCATTGTAGAAGCAAATAAGTTCCTGCAGAAATTGTCTTTGTTTCTAGATACCAGTCTAGATACCTCTTGCTTTTTCAGTGGGGTGAATGTGGGTGATGTAAAAAAAATAATAATTCAGGAGTAAATACCCTAAAGACACCAGGTCCTGTCTGATCTTGGACATTAAGGAGGGTGAGCCCTTTTTGAATAAAAAATATTTAAAAAAACAAAAAGAAAAAAGGAGGGTCAGCCCTGGTTAGTACTTGGATGGGATACTGCCAATGCATACAAGGCATTGTGGACTATATTTCAGAGTACTAGAACTTAACTTTGTTTGGACTGTGTCTGTTATTTAGTGGGTTTTAAGAAAACAGTCTCATTTACATTTTATCCACTTGGATTTTTTGTATAGGATTTTTGGCATGTGTTTTGAGCTGTGGTCATGAGTATAATTAATCTTTAAGGACAGTGCATTGCCTTCAGTTTCTGATCATGATTACTCATCTTGACTTATCTCACAAAGTGGTTGTAAGGATAAAATGTGACTCTGAGTTCATCAGAGGAAGAAAAAACAATTTATAAATGTTACAGATAATTAAAAATAATTACAATGTGCTTAGAACCTAAAGTAGGTTGCTGCACTGGGAAGGAAAGAGATAAAAGTCATAAAACTTTCATTAACTTTACTTCCCACTACCTATTGCAAGCTAAGGAAAAAAAACAAAAAACCTTGTTTTTTGCCAGAAGACTCAGAACAGATTGTGAATGAGGGTGCACAGTGAAGATGATAGTCTTTCAGCTTTCCTAGGAATTTCAGTCTGTCAAGTGAGATCCAAAATTAGAGACAGATTATATGGTTTGGTGGATGTGATTTTCAAGTAGAGATGAACATGATTGTCTGGAGTTGTCAACTTCTTTTTGTAGCAGAGTTTCTGCAGATTTAACAGAGACTATAGCCTGGTATGGAGAAATTTAATAAATATATCTTTTCTCATCACTCTGCCTCCCATCACTCTACCTCTGTCTTTGAACTGTTAAGCACTCCACAACATTTCCCCCTCTCCAAAAGGGCAGTCCTGATGCCATCTCTTCTATGTGTTTAGCCATACCTCTTGAAATATTAAATGCATCTGTCTATAGCTATACACAGCTGTATCATTCCACAGTTCTGCATTATCTCTCATTCTTGCACATTTTTATTTGAAAAATTCCACAGTTCAGTATAAATTTATTTAGTTAAGGAACCTCTCTTATAGATCCATAGGCAGATGAAGTCTCGGTTATGTCAGTGGAATTCTGCAGAACCTTAACTACTGAAGTTCAAGATTGTTATAAAGTAAAGACACTATGAATGGGATGAATCCATAATTTTACGAATCCGGATCCGAATCCCTGGAAGGTTGTGGGAATCCACGAATCTCACGAATCTCAAATCTTTTGAATCCTTTTTTTAAAAAGGGTTTAAAAAGCAAGGGAAAGAAGGATAATCTTGGGCAAGATACACTCTCTCAGCCTTAGCAAAAGCCTAGGCAAAGGCAAACCTCCCTCTGAAGAAATCTGGCCAGGACAATTGTAATAATTTTGCCTCAGGATCTCCTCAGATTGAAAATGACACAAAGGCCCTTAGTACACAGGCAGGAAAATGTGGATTAGTCCCACATTTTTGTGCCTGTGTAAACAGGACCACATACTACAGTAGAGAGATAATCCAGGTCAAAACTGGATTTTCTTTGCATAGCTCCTTCTGGCATCCTGGGGTTTGTAGTTTGATGATGCACCAGCACACTTTGGCAGAGAAGTCTGTGACACCTTGTAAAACCAGAAACCCCAGAATTGTGTCTGAAAGAGCTTTGCAAGGGAGCTCTGCAAATAAATCTTTCAGCTGTCCTTGAAATCTCAAACCTGTACCTTCCAGTCAAGTGCTGAACTTAAATATGAAATGTTCAATTTAAATATCTTAGAATACAACCCCAGATGTAACTTCTGAAATTGTTAGCAAAGGCCATTATTACTCCAAGGGAAAAACTCACTTACTTGCCATCTTCCCTTGTGTATCTGGTTTCCCAGGTTTTCAGGTGTCTCAGTCTCCCAGGTTTTCAGGCATTCTGGTCTCCCAGGTTTTCAGGCATCCCAGTCTCCAACAAACTATTTGGTTGGTGGATTCAAAAGATTAGGTTTGCTTATTTTGGCACAGGGATTCGGATTCATGAATCTTGAATCCTTGCCCAGGATTCGAGGATTCAGTTGGCCCATCCCTAAAAGACACATATTGGTGAGGAATTCAACTGCAGTCCCTTGTATACTTGCCTGGAATGAGCATTAGTGAATATAAGAACTGCCCTACTGGCATAGGCCAATGACCAGCCACTGTATGCCTCTGCAAAACATGAAAGAATAACAGGGAACCAATAATGTTTTCTCACAGTACCCCCACCCCACCCACTCACAGCTGAAACTAAGAAGAATACTGCTTCTGATCCTTGGGACTGCATATCGCCATTGTAACTAGTAGGTATTACAACTGATAGTCTTATCATCCATGATTTGGTTTAATCCATCTTTAAATCCATCTGAACTAGTGGCCATCAGATCATCGTGTAGCAGCGAATTTGATTAATTATGCACTGTAAAAGTCCTTCCTTTTTCTGTCCTGAATCTCTTGCCAGTCAGTTTTATTAGATGATTCCAGGTTCTGGCAAGTATAGAAGGTGAGTGGCTCTTCTTTAGTACTTTCTTTATATCATGCATAATTGTAAATATCATGCATAATCGTAAATGTCTAATGTTCCCCTCATTCATTTTTTTCTCCTCTAAATTCAAAAGAATTATGCTCTAATTCGTCAGATCAGTTTGGTTTCTGCTTCCCCCCTCCCCGATATTTCTATGTAAACTTACTTAGGATTTCACTCTTCATTAATTGCACCTCATTTTGTTAGTAATTTCTGAACGTACACCATAAATGAGGATGACATTTGAATGGATCAGATACCTGAGCTGGAGAAAGAAGGCAGCTGATAAAAAGGAGTTGTGAGGAGCGGGAAAAAAATACAGAGGAAGATTTCTGTCTGAAATTTCCTAAATATAAATTATACATATTCCTATCTCCATTTTCATGATAGAAGCAATGGACAGATGTTGAAGACATTATGTTGAACACATTTTCTCACTTCTGAGCCAATATTCTTAGATTTTTGCTGTAAAAGATGCTGGAAGCAGATCTCTACAGTACTTCTCTTACATCATAAGGATACTACATCATGGGTATACTTCTTTTATATCATGGGTTACTGACACTGCAGTGATCCACTAACTGCTGCCAAATACAATAGACATACACTTAGAATGAAGGTACTGTGTGGTGTTTTTTTTTTGTTTTTGTTTTTGGTGGATGAGACATTTGTGAGAAACTGAAAGTCATATTGCTAAATTTACTGTCAGATAGTTTCTGCAGTGTAACTCCAGAGAAGACCTAGGACAAATGAGAAGAAATTTTCTAAGATGCAAATGATCTTCCAACAGTCTCATTTCCAAGTCTATAGATGCTGTTCCATCTGTCTTCTAATCTTAAATATGAATGCCAACCTGTCTTGCTGCCAGTGATTGCCAGGCTCATTTGTCTTTTACATCTTTTACTTCTGAAGTCATGAAATACAGTTTTTGAAAAGATCAGTTCTATGCTTATCAGGAAGAAAAATATTATGAAATGTTTAGCTGCTAGAAGTTGCCTTGAATTCATCTGGCTTTACCTTCAAATGAGAGTAGTTTTTCATCTACCTTATACTTTCAGGTGAAAAATTGGCATACCTTGGGGATAGGTGATTGGAATGTAGCTCAAATGCTTGGGAATATTTTCCCACTACAGCCCAAGTTGGCTTTGTTCTGCGAGAAGATAGGCTGGGATCTCAATAGCAGAGCTTCCTCAAAACTGCCACCTTTTCCAAATTGTACAGGAGCGTAGGAGCATAATCTGGGAAGCAGAGTGATGGAGGGAACAACAGAGATGTTCCTGTGCTAAACCAGTGCCTGGCAGCTGTAATGGACTAGATGAGGGCAAACAAATTAAAGTTCAATCCAGAAAAGATAGAGGTATTTCTGGTCTGTCAAAAGACAGATTTGAGAATAGCAATTCAACCTGCGTTTGATAGGACTATACTCCCTTTGAAAATTGCAAAGTTGCAGTTTGGGGGTACTCCTGTATTCTAGTCTGAGCCTGGAGGCCCAGGTTTCAGCAGTGACCAAAAGTGTTTTCACACAGTTAAAACTACTGTACCAACTGGAGAAGTGGATCTGGCCATGGTGGTATGTCCCATTTGGATTTCTGTATTGTAATCTATGTGAGGTTGCCGTTGAAAAGTGCTCAGAAATTTCATTTGGCCCAGACTTGTAACCAGATTGTTAACCAAACTGGATCTGGCTTCAAGATGTGCACAGCTCCCTTGCTGCAACAGTTCCACCTGCTGCTGTTCCATTTCCAGACACAATTCAAAGTGATGTTTTTGACCTATTAGACATTATACAGTCTGTATCTTCCATTATGAGCCCATTAGCTCAAAGATCATATGGAGAGGCTGTTCTCTTTGTCCCACTATCTTTTCAGGCTTGCTGAATGGGAGCAAGGGAGAGGGCCTTCTCAATGGATGCTCCCAGATTTTGGAACTCCCTCCATAGAGAGGCCAGGATGGTCCCATCTTTGCTATCTTTCCATGGCAGGTCAAAACATTTTTGTGCCTTGTGCCTAGTTACAAACTGACTAGTATTGGACTTTTAATGCTGTGTGGTGCTGTTTTTAAATTTGCATATCTAATAAAGATAGATCTAAAGAAAAAGTTCACAAATATCTGGATTTATGAAATTTACTGTTGATTTCAAAAAATCAGAAATTAACTTTAAACATGTCTGTAACTGTGACAGTGTACAGTGTACTCTCATCTCCTCAGAATTCTGACTGGTATATCTTTGAAGAGTATCTCCTCTTTCCCATTAATTTAAAGCTTGTTCAGATAGTGTTGTCATCTTTTATTCTCTGTCTCAAAAAATAAACAATCATGTCCCTTAGTAGATTTCTTTGTCTGGGTATCACAGAATCCAAACAGTGTACATTATCCCTCTATGAAGTCTTCTCTTCTAATCTCCAAGAAATCTGCCAGTGCCTCTGTGGCTCTTGCATAGATATCTTCATTCTGTTTCTCAGATATTCCCCTAATATGAAGAAATCTTTCCCTTTCTTTCAGATGCAACAATATAACTAAGTCCACAGTCTGTTGTTGTTTCATTGACAATTTCCCAGTGACATCTTCCAATTTCTGTGTTCTTCCTTCTAATAAACCCAATTTTTCATTCACCTGCCTCATCTTCTTTCCAGTTTTATTCAAGGAGGTTCTTACATCTTTAAATTCTGTTTTTAACTCTTACTTAAATTCTGTCTTCATTTGATTCAAGTCATATCTCAGTATTTTTATTGCTTCAAAAAATATCTTATTTGAATCTCTTGCCCTAGATTGGTCCGGTACATAGAGGTTCTTCTTTTATCTGCTAGCTGTGCCTGCTTTCTAGTTGTAATCCTTTTCACATTTGACTGGTCCTTCAATTGAATAGAAAATAGAAAACTGAATAGAAAAAAATCTAGCTGTAATTATACCACTCCACCACTTGGTATCAATACAACTTGATCTCTCTTTCACTTTCACTCTTGACTGTCTTCTATCTGGAAGTTGTCAGTAAGGTTATTCAAAGTTCAGTTAGTCATCTCTTCCTGTCTGAAACATGGCAGTGACCTTGAGCTTTATCTTACTGATGAGATATGCCGGCTGTTTTGCACAGTCTGCTTATTCTCAAAATTAAAATCTTAGTAATGTCTTAGAACAAATTAAGGACAAAGGATAAAACAAGTGTTTTATCTGTGTTCCAACCAGTCTGCTTTAAAGAAAAAAATTCAGAGCTGTCTGGACTCTGTTTGTCATTAGAAGGGGAAATGGAAAAAAAGACTTTGGAACTCACAATTAATTCATAGAGGTAGTGACATCAAAGTAAATCATCCCAAAACAGCTGGAGAGCTTCCTTTATTGCCAACTTGTTTGCTCAAGAAGTTAAAAAGGTGGACTGGACATTGTTAGGCCATAAGTGGTGACTGTATTGTGGCTGGGCACTCTGTCTGCTTGATCTTCTTCAGTTCTCTGCACTTCCAGAGACACCTTAATGGGGTCCCATAGGTGTCTGGCTCTGAGCCTCCTGTACCCAGGAGACAATTCTTGCTGGTTTCCAAATCTTAAACCAGCATCAGCTACATTGAGTACATATCTCGTTAGCAGGACTTATTAAGGAGCACTGCCACACCCCTCCGTATCCAACCCAGAAGTCCTCATGTCCTGTTATTGAGAGGAAGGGTGGGATATAAGTTAAATAAATAAATAAACAAGACACTTAAAATCAACACAACAAGAAATGGAGAACACAGATTCTCCACCATCACACAGATTAATTACAGTTTTTAATAACTACAAATTACTGTGTGAAACTGGCTGACAAAACTACCTGCTGTTATAATTAAGAAAGGGGGCCAAAATTTCATGGAATAAATTATGTGATTGGTTGTTACTGTTTTTCATGCTTGTAAAATGAGACAAATGAGACCAACATCTCATTTGCCAAAGAGGAAGAGACAGATTCATTGCATCTTTCCATTGTTATGCTAGTTCTAATTTTGCCATTAGGCAGAAAAAGCCAACTGGCTCCTTCTGTAGGATAGATTCACTGGATCCCCAAAATAGTAGTAAGATAGGTGCTGTTAGATCAGCTTCAAGCTTATTGCTAGTAGTACATATTTCTTTGAACACAGCTAGCCAAAATTGTTGAATCAAGAGACAAGCCCACCATATGTCCATGTATGATCCTGGTTTTCCTGACATCTGCAGCATTTAGAGCTAAGATCTTTTGAAATCCACTGCACTGGAATATAATAACTGCACTGGGGTACAATACCATCTGTGAATGAGCTTAATCATATTCTCCTTAATATATGTTGAGACAGAATGCACAAGGCTTTCATTCCATATTTGTTTCCACATTTGTTCAGTTATATTTATGTTTCAATCCATCTCTCAGACTGTTTTAATACCTTATGAGAACTACAGGTGGATTTGATCAGTGAGTTGTAGATTTTGGATGGAAGCCTTGAATGCTATTCGTTGATGTAACAACCAGCTCTTCAGAGGGGTTAGTGTTTTATATACCGTGTTCTCTAATGGATATGTTAGACATGAAATTGAAGGAGTCATCTGAATAATTTGAGGCCATTGAACTGATTCAGCTTCTAATTGTTAGGAAATTTGTAGCTCAGATTTAGGTCATGATCCTGTTTATAAATAATATAATCTGTAAAATCTCCATACCTTATATTGTGTCCACACCACTTTCAGAAGCATATTTGGATGAGGTGGAACTTTTTCTACCATGGTGCCCAGGAAAGCTTAGCTTCCCCTCTTAAACTTTAGGCAAGCTATTAAAGTTATGCTTCTTTTTTCTTTCTTTTTGTCTGAGCACTTTCGTGTACTATGAGGAAACTTATAGTATGGAATTAGTTTAAACTGCTTTTGATTTTAGTATATGGAATTGATTTTAGTAGTTTGATATTTTTAAATTGTATTTTAAGTTTTTTGTTTTCAAAGCCACTTTGAATTTATGTTGAAAAAAAACTGGGATGCATTGTTTTTTAAAGATATATAAATAAAAGATGTTATTGTCATAGGTGCGAAAGAGCATTTAACTGAACCAGTTCAGGAGCTCATATCATC